>CM070596.1:21543795-22291737 GCA_036346395.1 Hsuehochloa calcarea
ACCCCCACACCCCAAACCGGTGCCTCCCCTGCCCCTTGGTGCCACCTCCTCGCCTTGGTGCTAGCCCCTGGTGATCCCCGGCGCTTCCCCCAAGGTCCTCCCCGAAGTCGCCTCCTCCTGTCGATTGTCTTCCCCGTTGTGGCCGGCCATTGAAGGGAGGAAGAAGAAGAGGAGGGGGAGTTCTTCGGGAGGCTAATCAACATCTCCCTGCAGGTCTTCAAGGGTAACGAAGAGTCTAATTCGTTGTTTGATACTGTTTGGAGGAAGAATTGATGATTTGGATTGAACCGGCATGCTGTAATTGAGATTCCAGAAAGTGTCCAGATTGTTTCGCATCCTGTTTCAACCTCTTAGATGCCGATCTGGAGGTTTCCCCCTCTTAAAGAATTGTAGCCACTGTTTTTAGCTTTCCATGACCACTAAGATCAGCAAATTCCGATCTATGGTTCAAAAGTTATGATAGATTCATTATTGTTGTCCTAAGAAACCTGACGAGAATTGTCAGTTTAGTTGTTTGGTGAAATATGAATTGTTTAGGGTCAGATTCAGACTTGTCACCCAAAACGTTTTCTGTAGATAATTTTATTATATTTCTAGATTGACAAAGAACACTCAAATTGAGCTCATAGAGTAAAAGTTATGTTATATTCTTCAATGTTGTTCTGATCGTCTGGACAGATGTCTGTCAGGCATTTTCAACTACTGTTTAGTCAAATGTTTTGCATAATTAGGAAATCTTGTAAACTGTAGTTTTATAGGTTTGCTCGTTAAGTTTCAGTGGGCACTGGATTCATGTCATTCCGAGTTCCAGATCATTAATTATGAATTTTTCCGTGTCCCTGTCCAGAATTGTTTTAGATGGGTGAATTGTATGTTTTCAGTTTGGGTCTATTCGTTGTATTGGGTAGTCAATGGGGTATGGTAGACCACCAGTAGCATCGTCATACCATGTGCTCTTATTTTTGAATACACATTCGTGTAGGCGACAAGGTGGTGAGTGTAGGAGCACCTTCGTTGCCTCCTAGCACGTCACATCACGGAAGGCAAGTACATTGTGTTATGACATATTGAGTTCTATTGAATGTTGTTGATGTGATGTGTTGTTATGATTCATGTTCATACTCCATGATAAAAATTTGTTCTTAAATTGATAATCCATTTGGATAAAAGTGGTGACATTCATTGCATGTGTTCATTCCATTCTTGCATTGTTCGTGTTCCGTCCACGGGAGTGGAATTGTTAAGACCCATCAATTCCAGTATGGGCACGTAAGACCCACCACTCCAATATGGGCAATTTCGGACACCCGTATGAAACATTCTTCATACGGTGATTGGATCCCCGGACTTTGTTAAGTACGGGTTTAAGTTAGCACCGACGGGTGTGTCACTCGCTATACCGGTATGAGCATATGTGCAGTCCTTTCCTTTCAATACATCCATTCATTCCATTCATACTCATAAGTGTTCATAGATAAGTTTATATTTCGTATTGAGATAGACTTGTTCATAACCTTGTATGTTTAATTGTTTGCTGTACTTGCTGAGTTTCGACTCATTCTTACTTTATTTATTTATTTAGGTGATCGTTGATGATGGCTTTGTTGGGAGGGAGTAGACAAGCACATTTCACACAGTTCACCATAATTTACTTTCATTATTAATGTCGATTATATCTTTCATTTGTTAACTGGGGAACTGTAATAAATAAGTTTACTACTGCATGATATTTCTCTCCACGTTATGCTTTCTTGTCAAATGATGCTAGTGGTTCGTTTTAATTATTCCTTGATTATGTTTTGACGAATTCAGTCTTTATTCCTGCCATGCTTCTATTAAAGTTGGTCTCTATATGTACTTAGAGGAGTTCAGTTTAAATTCTTCCGCAGTTTGGTTGTATGTTAGTTCTTTAGGTAGCATTTTGGTTTCCGAATAGCCAAGGTGTTACATCATGTTATTTTAGAGAAAAAATTAGTGAAAAATAATTCTGATATGCACATGTTTCAAGTAGATAATTCAGACTGCATTGATTTGAGTGTTGAGAATGAGTTGTGTGCTAATTCCTTACATAAATCTTTGACATAACTGGAAAATAAACTTGATTCTCCTGTTTTAATTCCAAGTCCATGTACTGAAATAAATGCTTTTGAATTTGTCAATGTGCAATTGATCCATGCTAGTGATGAGCTGAATGAGATTTCTTTTTCGAATAATTTTGCATCACATGAGGTGACGGAGCTTAGTGCTGAGAAGTTATATATTAATTTCCTAGCTACAGAATCTGATATTATTTAGAATTTGCATGAATCCTGTGATAATTTGATTGATTTGTCTACTGAATTGAGTGCACCTTTTGATAAAATTGTTGATTTACCTACTGAGTTGAGTGCACCATTTGATAAAATAATTAAATTGTATGTTGTTTTATGCGATGATCTAATCGCATATAAAGATCAAGTAGAATTAGTTAGACATAAAGAAATTTTAACTATAATTTCTCCTGTTGATTTTTTATGTTATATTGTGTTGGATTCGCCTATGAAATTATCATATGCTACGGAGAAAGGTTCTGAAATGGCATGTTTAAAATCATTGTTTAGTGCCTACACCCCTGGATATAAGTTTAATTTGATTAGAGATTATAGTGTAGACAATCAGCTTCTTGTATATCGAATATGCATAACTTGTGATCACATGGATGAATTGAAGCTTGTTGTTTTGAACAACAATTCTTGTGTGCCGAATCTTGTTCATTATGAGAGGAAAATAAAATTTAGTGATCATCCAATAGCTATGTGCTCGTCTCTTATTGCACCATCTAGTATTGACAATATGCATTATGATGTTGAAGTATGGAAGAACTTACAAATCTTTTCACCCATGCTAGATGAATTTGCTAATGCTCAATTGAAATTTGATTATATAGATAAACTTTGTTTGATTCCAAAAGTTGTAGCTTTGCCCATATGTGCTACCACTGCAAGTTTACAACTTCAGATATTTGAATTGCATAAATGCTTCACTAACATTTGCAAAACTAGTTGCAATAATTGTTGTGTGAGAAATTTTGTTTTGCTGATTAATATATATGATTATTCATCAGGTAATAATACAATGAGCTTGTATGATCACTGCTATTTTATAACATTAATTATGCAACAACGAATAACCGTTAAAACGGATGACATACACATATACCATGCATACACCTTGGCTTCTTTGTTACCCTATTTTCAGCTTATCAAAAGCTGAGGACGACTTTGTTTTCAAGAAGGGGATGATGATGGGGACATGACTCCTACGGATACAACCATATTTGCTATGCTTGTTGTTGTAACACCCAGGCTATTCGGAAGCCAAGATGCTACCTAAAGATGCAATATACCATCAAATTGCGGAATAAGGTTCAATATGCCTCTAATCAGATAACAATACCATGGTAACGAGGTGAAAATAACCAATTCATCAATGGTGAATAATCAAGGAACTAATCATGGAACGACATGACATGAAGTCTAAACATTACTTACTACAGTTCATCTCTCATCAAAGATTAACATAGTTGAATCCATTAATGAAAATATAATGTAATGAATTGTGTGGAACGTGCTGGTCTACTCCCTCCCATTAACATTATCATCAACAAGGTTCACCTAAATAAACACAGAAAAACAAGGGTGAGTCGAAACTCAGTAAATACAATAAACAATTGAACATACCAGGTTATGAACAAGTCAGCCACATTACGAATTAAGAATTAATCTCTGAAAACTTATGTATATGAATGGAATGAATGGATGCATTGAAAGGAATAGACTAACACATGCTCATACAGGTATAGCGAGTGAGACACCCGTCGGTGTTCACTTAAGTCCGTACTTAACAAAGTCCGGGGACCAAATTACCGTATGAAGAACGTTTCATACGGGTGTCCGAAACTGCCCACATTGGAATGGTGGGTCTTACATACCCATACTGGAGTTGATGGGTCTTTACAAATCCACTCCCGTGGAATGCGTATGAACAACACATGAATTGAATGAACATATGCAATGAATTTTATCACTTTCTTCCTCATGTATTATCAAATAGGAACGAAATGTACATCATGGAATATGAACATGGATCATCAACTCATCGACACAACAACCAACAGCGAGCGTTCCACAGAAATCAATATATCTTAACACATTGGAATTGCATGTAATGGAATATGAATATTGATTAACATCTTTGATTGAAAATATGGATCATAGAAATATTAGCATGAACACAAACACACATCATTCATCAATGTAAATAATTTCAATGTACTTGCCTTTCGCGTCACGACGCGTTAGCAAGCAACGAAGGTGTTCCTACACGCGATGCCTCGCCGCCTACACAAGTACATATTTGGAATAAGGATAACGTGGCACGACTTAGCTACAGGAGACCTACACTAACCCTCCGACTAACCAACACAATTAACGGAGTTAAACTGACATTACACTATTCAGCCACCTGCCCATCCTACTGGACAGCAGTACAAGAAAAATCATAATTAATTATCTGGGACTCGAAACGACATGAAACCAGTGTCCAATGAAACTTAATAGATAAAACTTCAAAACACTAGCAGACAAGATTTCCTAATTATGCACGTACATAAGGCTAATATGCAATTGAAAGTGCCTGACAGACATCTGACCATACTATAGAACAGCATTAAGGAAAAATACCCTAACTTTCATTCTACAGATCCAGTGGAGTTGATATTTATCAACCTGGAATCATGGTAAAATTATCTTCAAAAACCGTTTTGGGTGGCCATCCTGGATCTGACTCTAACTAGATCAAAACCGAGGAACAAATCGACAGTCCCCAATTCTCAGAAAGACAGAACAGCACGCGGTTAAAATTCCATAACTTTTGATTGCCAACTCTAAAAATTGTGTTCTTTATTAAATTAGAAAGCTTACTGAATTATCTACAACATTTATTTTGGGTAGCCTTTCTGATTCAGCCTCTAAATAATTCATAATGGCTAGACAAGTAAACTGCCAAATCCCGTCAACTCTCCTGAACAGTTGCACGGAAATGGTCATATCTTCTAAACCGTAACTCCAAATGAGATGATCTCAGTGCCTAAAGAAAGCTAAGACCAAGGGATACAACTTTATAAGAGGTGGATAGATCAGAAAACGTGCGGAACGTACCCAAATCTGATGAACAAATCTGGCGCAGAGGGAAGGAGAAAGTGGCGCATGGCAAGGAGGAGTGTGGCGGCTCCAAGTGGTGGAAAGGGGGAAGGGGGAAGGGGGTTTTGGGTTTTTTGGGGGAAGGTCATCCCCCCTTTGGCCAGCCCCTCTTGGGCCACATGGGCCGTGGCCCAATGCCCAGATTGTCGGGAATTCGCGGAAACCTCCTTGAGATCACTGAAAATTGTAATCCCTATTTAACTCTTTCTCCCGAATACTCTCCTATTCGCCCGATTAAATTTTGGGGTATTACATTCTACCCATCATAAACAGAATTCGACCCCGAATTCTATCTGCCGTTCTACTCAAAAGGCATCAACAATTAGCTTGCGGGACTCCAGCTCCCAAGTTGCTTTCCGCTCGATCTGATGCGTCCACCACACCTTTACTAACTAACGTTTTACGTTGTATTATTCATCCCGATCTTTTCGGAACCACCCCACAGGCAGGACTCGATAGCACGATCTGACTCGACGGTCTGACTCGTGGTTCGACGATTCTAATGAAACGTCACGCTCCAGATGCCTCAAGTACTCCCTCGACACCGGGTTGCACAAAACATTGTATACCCTGCGCCAGGACACGAGACGGTCCTAGCGAAACTCCTCCTTCCAAAATCACTGCAGCTTCCAAAAACTATCATTTGTTCCTTATGCCACTCTTTTCTTCGGTACCAAATCACACAACCACACAAAACACCTGTCTCAATCAGTTCTTTCACCTTAACAAGGAGTACAACTGTAAACCAGGAAGGTAAAACAGAACTCGTCTTTAAACAACTTTTTTGCAAACATAACCCAACTTGAAAATAAAAGATTCTCATCGTAACCATGCATTAACAACTCCCTACCAACAGAATCAAATCCAAGGTTGAAGATTTATCTCGAGAACCTTTTCCAATTCCCATGTAAACAATTTGCAAATAAACACCACGACAACCAAAGGAGAAATCACTCGAATGACCAAACCAAAAACTTCTTGCAGTTTGTCTGAGTTGGAAAGAATCAACATGCCAACACAGCACCAACTCAAATGTCAGAAAACACCAGTCAACAACACAAGACTCGAACGAGAATCAAGAAAACACCTCATTATCCGATGAAACATGCTTTTCCATATTTTCTCTCTTCTAGGTATAAACTTTCTCTCGAACCATGAAATTCAAATTCATCGCATACCACATGAGCTTAAATATTTTAATTGAACATCCTTAAATTAGGCTCAAACTAAAATACATCATCCACACCATTGTGGAGAGGCTCTATTGAATACTCCGAATACTCTAGGCATCTCGTTCTACTAATCAACATTAATTGATTGAAGGCACCCAAAGCACCACAAAATTGATCCCACCCACACACATTACCTCTAATTTTCAAGAACAACTCAGAATCCTTAGCACGCACGCTCATGTACTACATCAGAAAGGTTCTATCAATGATCATTCCACTGCTCGGGAAACTTCATTATTCCACACTCTCTACACACAATCATTGTGTGACCAAAGGTCTAGCGTAAAAGTTCAGAGCCTAGATTTAACCTCCAAGACCTCTACAACAAATTTTTAATCGTAAGAGATAGGAAAATCTTCGGATTGAATCTCCAACATTATCACAATTCTAACATACTCACTTATTGACATCCTCAGAAATTCCCCACATAATCTCGCAATACTATCCAATTGTGTTACTCCATAAAATTAATCAAGGTCTCTATGTCTTTGATAATCCCCAACCTTTTAACATGAATTGAAGTTTTAGAATTCCTCTATACCATAGGTTCTACTCAGTCGTATCACTCATTAGACTTACTTCGAAACCAAACATTCCATATGAATCAAATTTCCTCCAAGAGGTACAGATCAAAACCCATTCATCTTCTACTGCTCTTCCAATACCTTGGTAGAAAAATCTCACCACTATCATTACTTAACCACCACCAAACAGTTGCCAAATTACACTTTGTAAAATTTTGCAACATAAAACTGTTAAGTCTTTCTCAAAAGAAAGAGGCGAATAAGGATAAATTTCATCACATAAGAAAAAGTTGACCCTCACAGTGAGCACGAAACCAAAAGAAATAATATGGTAATGGAAATCTTGGAAATACAAAAGTTAAGTTCACAGATGAGTGTACACATCCCTCGAAAAGAGAATTAACAAGTACCGACCAATAAGAAAATGACATTGCGATTAAAAAAATTTGACAACTCTTGTGCGGAAAGAGCAAAAAGTTTAGACCTGATTCAAATAATCACAAGTTACAAAACTTGACTCAAATTTTTAAATACTCCTACTGCACTCCTTCCTTTAACACTAAAATTGATCCTTTGAATAACAATATTTTGCCACAACAAACAAGATAAGGTTTTTTTTAGTCCAAACCACAAGATCTAATTAAGAATCGAGAAAATGCTTCAACACGTCATATTTGCTCAGAACAGTTCAACAACCCAAAAACATGGGATCCAAATGATCTCAGCCACAAAAACTCAAAACTTTTTTTCCTTTGCATAAATTCACTTAAACAATGGATTAATTTACTCTTGAAGAAATCAACGAAAATTTCCTTTGCTTGCAACCTCTATTTGCGAACTCAAACCAAGGAGCCTTTAGAACTAAATCGCTCGAAAATCTTAAGAAGAAATAGGATACCTCTATGCACCATTTTATTTAAAATAATTTTAATCAAACTCACAACCACAATTAGGAAACACCTTGAAAGACCCGTGCGGAAAGGTTTGGTTGAATCTTTCTCAAAAGAAGAGGCACATGAAAACGATTTTTACCAACTAGAAAATCGTTTACCACTCGCAAGGAACACATAACCAAGGGGAAAACCAATTAGGCAAAGAACTCAGAAAATATATGTGAAGTCCACAGTTGAAAGCATAGACTTCACAAGAAGAGAATATCAGACTTTCACTGATAAGAACAAACGAGCATTCAAGATCAAAACACTCGCACCACTGAAGAACCATTATAACTTTGCAACTTAACGCTTTACTCGACAAACTTCGTTTACCACATAAAACTTGAAACTCCCAAAGATCTTGAACACAAAATTTGAGATTTGACCATTTTAGAAATTTCACGAAAGACGATCAATTTTCTTTCTCTATAAAAGAATCAACATTACCCTCATATTACTGTTCATAACATTAAGACCAAATATGTTCATACTTGGTAAAATTCAATTTACCTCACTATCGCATAAATATACCCTCTAAAGGGAACATAACAAATCGCGTCATAGAAATCTTCAACATCAAATGGAATTGTAATGACAATTTTTCCTAGAAAAGAAATCTAGTAGGAAAACCACAAAGCTGAAACAAATCTCTCACACAACACCACAAAACATTAGAAAAGGGGTTCGACACTTTTTGTCAAAGAGAGGTTCTAAGCTCCAACACTCCAACTACCCCAAAAGAAACAAGTAGAGTCAAAACATTTCTTCAATAAACTTTGAAAAGATAATTCCGTTCTCTAAAATACAAAACGGTTAACCAAGTTCCCTTGATCAACAAGAGAGATAGGTCCCTCATAAAAGAATGATATTGACAGTAATAACGTTTACAAGCAACAAAGGGAGCTCAGCAGTCAGAAACACAAGAATTGTTTGAAAAACAAATAGGGACCAGTAGAAACCCGTAGCCAACCATTTTGTTTGATTACAGTCTCTAACTTATCCGCGACATAGCACCACAAAAGGGTTTTATCACTATTCTTCATAAAAGGGATGCATTAAACTTCAACAAGCGGAATGATTCAAAAGAAATACACTGAGCTAATACTTTCTCGTGTTAATAAACTTGCAACAGAAACTCTCACGATACAAACTATCAAACGAGTAAATGAGTCGCTCTTTTCCAATGAGAAAGAAGGAACAACCATGGAAATATCAATATTGCCAATTGACGAAGATCACTTGTAGTAAAAGCAGTTCAACAATCGAGAAAAAAATATTAATAGTTTTAAAGAACCATTGAATCTCATCAACTACCAGGAACCATGAACTCAAGAGAAATTCAACCACCACCACCGGACAAGTATTTGTCAAATTCAGAAATCAAAGAAGAGAACAACTTTCTAAAGTAACCCCAAAAGAAATATGCAAGGTCAATGAACACTTAATAAAGAACTTGCAAAAGAAATCTCCCAATGCCCGAAATTCCAAACGAGCAAATGAGTTAAATTTTCCAACAGGGGTAAAACAGAACTTCCGTGAAAAGATCAATCTTGCAATTTAACTACGCTCACGTGGAGCAGAAATATCACAATAATCGAAAGAACAATAATTGTTTCAAAGAACGGTCAGAGATCTACTGGAGCTTGCCCACTTCATTAAAACCCCTCATTCAAAAGAAACTCATGAACTGCAAGAAACCACAACCAGAAAACTAGATACAAGCTCGAGAAAGACAACAAATTCATCAACGAGCTCATGCTCAACCCAGAACTTATGGAACAGGGGTAAGAACTTCTCTAATTTCATACCACGAACAGTGGTATAGCCTGGCAGAACCCAGGACAACAACCACGAACTCAACTGCTCAACGTCCGCTACCGATACTGTAACACCCTAGCTATTCGGAAGCCAAGATGTCACGTAAATCTAACAAACACTAAGAATATACAACAATACCAGGTTAATCAAGCTCAATTAACAATATCTCATAAGGAACGACGATAAACGATTAACAGTTTCATGAGAAGGAATGGAAAACATTCATAATAAAGACGTACGTTAGGCATTACCAAAATTGGATTATTACAATTTGGAAATTTATCAAATAGTTGACATAACTGAAAGATAACACTAGTTATTCTGGTTTGATAAAAGTGATGTGCAGCGTGCTAGACTATCCCTCAAAAGGTCTTGCCTTCTTCCTCATTTACCTAAATAAACATACAAAGCAAGGATGAGCCAAAGACTCAGCAAGTACTTTAGCGAATAACAAAAATATTAAGCGAACAAAGCAATCAAAATCCACTTGTGAAAAACTTCTCTGAACATATATGGGAATGAATGGAATGGAATAATGCATTGAAGGAATGGACTGCTCACAACTTATACCGGTATAGTGAGTGACACACCCGTCGGTGTTCACTTAAGCCCGTACTTAACAAAGTCCGAGGATCCAATCACCGTATGAAGAACGTTTCATACGGGTGTCCGAAGTTGCCCGCATTGGAGTGGTGGCCAACATTGCCCACATTAGAGTGGTGGGTCTTACATGCCCATACTGGAATTGATGGGACTTATAATTTTTTTTCCACGTCCGTGGACAACAAGAAACAAATGCATGAACGGAATAAACTTCATGCAATGAACTCTTATCACATCATAATGTAGAAATATACATGGTATACGAACATGAATAGCCATACTAACAATTCATCCACACCCAATCAGCACCATTCATTAGGATAAGACAAGGTACTTCCCTTCCGCGCTGTGACGTGTTAGGAGGCAACGACGGTGTTTCTCCACTCACTGCCCCACCGCCTACACAAATATTTATTCGAAATAAGAATAAAAATACATGACGTGGCTACAAGTGTCTTACCAAAACCCTCTAACTCACCAACATAACCAAAGACTCAAATTGACGAATTAACTAATCAGCCCAATTTCAGCCCTTCTGATCAGCAGTACGAGAAAAATAGTAATTAGATATCTGTGAATCATAATGATTTGAAACCAGTGCTCAAATACTCTTAACGTATTAGGCTACGAAACTCTAGTTGGTGGGGTTCTTTGATTCGGCTAAACCAGTGGCCTAAAATACAGTTGAAAACAACTGACAGACATCTGTCCAGATTGCAGAACAGCAGCAAAGAAATTGATGTAACTTTCAATATATTGATCCAATGGATGTGATCTTTATCAACTTAGAAATATTATTTAAAGGTCTACAATAACCTAGTTTAGTGGAAGTTCTGAATCTGATTCTATCTAGATCAAAACCGAGGAACAAACCGACAGTCCCCAGATCTCAGACAGACAGAACAGTGCCCGGTTAAAATTCCATAACTTTTGATTTCCAACTCTAAAAATTTTGTTCTTTATCAACCTGGAGAGATTATTGAATTATCTACAACATTAATTTTGGGTAGCCTTTCTGATTCGGCTTCTAAATAATTCATAATGGCCAGACAAGCAAACTGCCAAATCCCATTAGCTCTCCTGAATAGTCGCACGAAAATGGCCATATCTCCTAAACCGTAACTCCAAATCAGATGATCTCGGTGCCTAAAGAAATCTAAGACCAAGGGCTACAACTTTATAAGAGGTGTATAGATCATAAAATTACAAAACTTACCCAAATCTGACAAACAACTCTGGCGCAGGGGGAAGGAAAAGGTGGCGCACGGCAGGGAGGAGGGTGGCGGCTCCAAGTGGGGGAAAGGGGAGGGAGGGGAGTGGGAGGGAGTCTCTAGGGTTTTGGGGGAGGAGACCCTCCCCCCTTGGCCGGCCCCCCTAATGGGCCTCCCACCTGGCGGCAGCCCAAGCCCAGGTTGCCGGAGAAAAGCTAAAAACCCCCTGACCAAAAAGGAAATTCATATTTTTCCGATTAGCTCCCTCTCCCGAGACTTCTTCTAATACGCCGATTTACTTTTGGGGTATTACAGATACGCATAACTAATGCAATCAATTATGAATATATAGGATCATCCCATGACAATCATAGAATAAATTCATATATATAGGATATCACATCATATCATAGATTAACAACAAGAAAGAAAGCACAGAAGCAATTCGATACAGTACAATATAATAAACCACATTACTATAAATACGGAAGCAATAGATTTCCCAAACCCCGCCTACTGTGCACAGTTTGTCATTTTAATACTTAACTCACCACGGACCTAAAGACTGCTCTGATACCAACTGTAACACCCTGGCTATTCGGAAGCCAAGATGCTACCTAAAGATACAATATACCATCAAATTGCGAAATAAGGTTCAATATGCCTCTAATCAGACAACAATACCATGGTAACGAGGTGAAAATAACCAATTCATCAATGGTGAATAATCAAGGAACTAATCATGGAACGACATGACATGAAGTCTAAACATTACTTATTACAGTTCATCTCTCATCAAAGATTAACATAGTTGAATCCATTAATGAAAATATAATGTAATAAACTGTGTGGAACGTGCTGGTCTACTCCCTCCCATTAACATTATCATCAACAAGGTTCACCTAAATAAACACAACAAGGGTGAGACGAAACTCAGTAAATACAATAAACAATTGAACATACCAGGTTATGAACAAGTCAGTCACATTACGAATTAAGAATTAATCTCTGAAAACTTATGTATACGAATGGAATAAATGGATGTATTGAAAGGAATGGACTAACACATGCTCATACAGGTATAGCGAGTGAGACACCCGTCGGTGTTCACTTAAGCCCTTACTTAACAAAGTTCGGTGACCAAATTACCGTATGAAGAACATTTCATATGGGTGTCCGAAACTGCCCACATTGGAATAGTGGGTCTTACATGCCCATACTGGAGTTGATCGGTGTTTACAAATCCACTCCCGTGGAATGCATATGAACAGCACATGAATTGAATGAACATATGCAATGAATTTTATCACTTTCTTCCTCATGGATTATCAAATAGGAACGGAATGTACATCATGGAATATGAACATGGATCATCAACTCATCGACACAACAACCAACAGCGAGCGTTCCACAGAAATCAATATATCTTAACACATTGGAATTGCATGTAATGGAATATGAATATTGATTAACATCTTTGATTGAAAACATGGATCATAGAAATATTAGCATGAACACAAACACACATCATTCATCAATGTAAAGAATTTCAATGTACTTGCCTTTCGCGTCGCGACGCGTTAGCAAGCAACGAAGGTGTTCCTACACGTGATGCCTCGCCGCCTACACAAATACATATTTGGAATAAGGATAACGTGGCACGACTTAGCTACAGGAGACCTACACTAACCCTCCGACTAACCAACACAAGTAACGGAGTTAAACTGATATTACACTATTCAGCCACCTGCCCATCCTACTAGACAGCAGTACAAGAAAAACCATAATTAATTATCTGGGACTCGAAACGACATGAAACTAGCGCCCAATGAAACTTAACAGATAAACCTTCAAAACACTAGCATACAAGATTTCCTAATTATGCTCGTACATAAGGCTAATCTGCAATTGAAAGTGTCTAACAGACATCTGACCAGACTACAGAACAGCATTAAGGAAAAATGCTCTAACTTTCATTCTACAGATCCAATGGAGGTGATATTTATCAACCTGGAATCATGGTGAAATTATCTTCAAAAACCGTTTTGGGTGGTCGTCCTGGATCTGACTCTAACTAGATCAAAACCGAGGAACAAACCGACAGTCCCCAATTCTCAGAAAGACAGAACAGCGCGCAGTTAAAATTTCATAACGTTTGATTGCCAACTCTAAAAATTGTGTTCTTTATTAACTTGGAAAGCTTACTGAATTATCTACAACATTCATTTGCGGTAGCCTTTCTGATTCGGCCTCTAAATAATTCATAATGGCCAAACAAGCAAACTGCCAAATCCCGTCAGTTCTCCTGAACAGTTGCACAAAAATGGCCATTTCTCCTAAACTGTAACTCCAAATGAGATGATCTCGGTGCCTAAAGAAAGCTAAGACCAAGGGCTACAACTTTATAAGAGGTGGACAGATCAGAAAACATGCGAACTTACCCAAGTCTAACGAACAAATCTGACACAGGGGGAAGGAGAAAGTGGCGCACGGCAGGGAGGAGGGTGGCGGCTCCAAGTGGGGGAAAGGGGGAAGGGGGAAGGCAGTTTAGGGTTTTTTGGGGGAAGGTCATCCCCTCTTGGGCCACATGGGCCGTGGCCCGATGCCCAGGTTGTCGGGAATTCGCGGAAACCCCTTTGAGATCACTGAAAATTGTAATCCCCGTTTAACTCTTTCTCCCGAATACTCTCCTATTCGCCCGAATAAATTTCAGGGTATTACAATTGTTCCAATTATAAGAGCTCGTACGCTTTACTAAATTATTAGGTGAGCTCATTTTTAGGACCGTCTTTATATTATATGAACTATATGATTGTACCTAATAATGAAAATATATATTTATGCATCACCACATTACTTTTTGTCCAAGCCAAGCAAGAGTTCGAGCTGAACACATTTTGGAATCCAATTCGGCCTCCGGAGATAGCACTGACTTCAAACGTGCATAACTTTCACATACGGACTCTGTTGGAGCTCCACGAGTACTTGATGGAAAGCTTATCTCGTCCTCTTCCAACGAATCCGGCCTTACCTCTAAATTCCTTCTGTATACATCACAATCACTAAAAGAATGTATTGTATCACCTTTTTAGGCCAAATTGGGCCTTGTAATGCTTAGACCCATGGGAATGCGCCACCCTAGGTGGCTTGTACTGTTCACATGGCACTGTTTATATATGAACAGTATCATGAATAGTATCACCCTATTTTCTTAGTTATGTGCGGCTCCCCCTTCTCTATTTAAGGTGGCTGCACCCCTCTAGTTTTCTTGATTTCGTTTAGATAAAAGTTAGCTACATTGCAACTTCGTGTAATATGAACTAGTCCCATGATCAATAGCAGGTTCACACATTGTGGACATTGATGAAACCATAATCAAACAACAAAATAGCAAAGAATAAGCCAAATATTATTAAATAGTAACAATGGACCTTATGGTCAATGTTTTACAATTATTGCCACACGGGGCTAATGACAGAATAATAAACTTGCAGCGGAAGAAACTCTTGTGGTAGCCATCTGACATGCCCACAGGCAATCAAGTGGGGAGTACACCCTAGTTATCACGGTCTTCAAAGTATTCCTCCTCGTAGAATTTCATGTTCTCTAGGTCTTCCTCAACAACTAATCAACAATAGCATAAAGCCTTGAGTACATAAAGTACTCAGCAAGTTTGTCGGGACCCCGGGTATGCAACCCCAAGACCCTCTGTGCATTCCGAGATAGTCCCAGATCAGTAGCTAGCTCACACAGTTGCAACAACGATGTTATCATATTGAGAGACCATGTGAGTAGGGTCCCCGTTTGAGTGATGAGTATTTGACGCTGTGGTGAGAAGTTTGTGATTGAAATCATTGCGTTTGCATTTCTGCTGGTCTGTTTCTGTAAGTGCGAACTTCCGGTTCTGGAAAATGGAACTTCCGATTATCCTGATGTTTGCGTCCTGATTGAGTTAATCGGAACTTCCGCACCTGGGAACGCGGTATGTCCGATAATATTGACGTGAGTATTCTGCTGTGACGACAATCGGATCTTCAAACCTGGGAGTGCGGACGGTCCGATAATCGGAACTTCCGCTCGTAAGTGAAACTTCGATACTGGAACTTCCGCAATGGTAAGTGCGGAACTTCCTATTATCGGCAGAACTGTGCAGAAAGGCATAGTTTGTGATTTTGAGTTTGTATGAGTTTGAGTCTTGTACAAATATTGATGCTACGATATTGGGCAATACTATGTGATGTGTGTTTGTCTGTGTTGACTGCAGGACATCGAGACGAAGTCGTGGCGAGACACGAGGTGATCGGGCTAGGCGCAGCGCGCTGAGGTCGAACGGTCGGGATGTGTCGAAGACGGCGTGAATCTTGAGGTGGTTGCGAGTCAAGGATAGCAAGGTGTACGGGAGGCTTCCAGAAGGTGCGCAAGGGGCGAAACGGTCTTTTCGCAAAGCGGCACAAGTGGAGGCGGTTCCGTTCGGGTGTAGCGGGCTTAATGGGTTGGAGACCCGTTAGCCAAGGGCTATAAATAGAGGTGAACCCCTAGTTGTAGGGTTGAACTTTTTGAGAGAGAAAATTAGGGTTAGCTTTAGCAAAAGAGCTTTTGGAGAGTTTGTTTTGCTTTTTGGAGAGTTTGTTGAGTTGGAGAGGATGAACTGAAATTCATGTAATCATTCCTCTGTGTTTGCCTCTGTAATCTTTTGATTCCTATCAATGAAACACAGAGGTTTTGGTTCTTTGTTTTTGCCTCTTTCTTCTCTCTGTTCATACGTTGAACATCTAGGGTTTTGGTGAAACTTTTGATTCTTCTTATGAGATGGCATAAAACTTGATATCTAGAGTCTTATTGATATTGCTAATATATCCTCAAAGTTTCATGAGTCAAGAATCAAAGAATCTCTTGAATTTCAGTTTGTGGCCTCTCTTACCCCTTCTTCAAGAAATTCGATTTCTCTTTAATTAGACGATCTTTGTCTGCGATTTCTTCTCATGAGGTCAAGATGTTGTTTAGGATGATGTCCTGTGAGACTTGACCTGAGAAGAGCAGCAAATCAAAAGTATTTCGAATTTTTGAATCGCTCCAAGGCGCTCTGTTCTTACATCAGATAATCGAACTTCCGCCATCTAAGTGCGGAACTTCGATTTCGAACTTCCGCACCGACCGGCCTAACTTCCGATTTCTGACAGAACAACCCGAAGCTTGTTTTCGTTCTCTGATTTTGCTTCATTCCTCTTCTTGAGATTTCCAGAGGGCTTTGTAGGTTTGTTTAAATACAGTAAATGGGAGTTCTTAATTTTTAAGGCACCATTCACCCCCCCCTCTGTTGCCATTTCGGTCCTTCAATTGGTATCAGAGCCGGTTAGCTCTTCCTTATAGATCTTAACCGGTCTGTTGAGCCATGGCAACGGACAAGTATTCCACCAAGCCTCCAGTCTTTGATGGCCTGGATTACCCCTTCTGGAAGAGCCGAATGGAAACATACATCCAGGCTCAGGGGTATGCCATCTGTAGAAAGGTGAAAGTTAGATTTGTTGTTCCTGCTGATGAAAACATCAATATGGAAAACATGCCCGATGTTGAGTCTCCCCCTTGATGAACACATTGGCAATTTTCAAGAAAATGTGGTTTTTCAAAATGAAAAGTAAAAATTCGCCGTTTTCGCATAAAGGCACAACTTGGTCCATAAGCAACAAAAAGCCTAGGAACCGACCAAGCTGGCTTCAGAATAGTGTAAGCAAGTGAGATAAGGCATTGAAAGCACAAAAGAATTCAAATTCCAGAAAGTAGCCAAAAATCTCACTTAGGTCCAAATGAAAGACACATTGTTCTATTTGACCTTTGATCATTGTGAGTATTCTTCAAATGCGAATCAAATAAGATAAGACAATGAAACCCAGAAACTCAACTCACCATGATCACAAATTTTCAAAAGGTTCAAAATTTTTATTTTATGAAGTTCTTTTATATTAAACCTTGAGTATGAAACCAAAAGCTCCAACATCATTAACATCATTTTCTTCACAATCTTTCTCCCCCTTTGACAATGAATTCATCAACATGCATGAAAAAGAAAGAGCATGAAGGAATGACTTTATTTTTGAACTTTAGTAAAAAGGAGCCATGACCATTATACATGAAGACAGTACAAGTATTATACCAAGCCATATAAAGAGAAGACGCTATATTCAATCATGGCAAAGCGTAATCGCAAAGCTAAAACCAAGATAGCAAGAATCGAGATTAATGTAATTAAAATCATGAAAGGTTGCTCAAAATCATAGATTCACTCAAAGCAACCAAAAATGAGTCAAGCCATGTCTATTAGTAAAAAGAGACTCAAAACAAGAATTGAGGCATTTTGAGCATTAAGAACTTAGCCCTTTTTGGGCAAATTTTCTTTTTCTTTCTCCTTTTTTTTTTGCTGTGCTAGATCTCAAGCCTTGCCGCGACCATCTCAAGCGATAAGCTTAAAAGAATGATCTAGGTCATCCAAAACTCCCCCTGAGTTCATGCCTAGTGCAATGGCAAGCCGTCTCATGAGAAAGGATTGGTGAGATCAGTTTTTTCGCACAGAGATTTTTTTCTTTTTCTTTTGCTTGACTTATGAAGATAAAAAGCTCATTTTTCAACGCAAAAAGTTTAAGACTCAAATCGACTTGTAAGACATGGCGAGAGTCATAAGAGAATCACTAGAGCAAAACTAGTCGCAAGATCCAACAAGACATGATTTGATTCAAATTGCTCACAAATATAAAGCTAGCAAGGCAAAAGCTAAGCCAAACGCGAAGAGCCATAAAAGAGGTCTAGCAGACTATCACTCGATATGACAAGGTATAGAAAATGAAAACAAGTCATACAGGGATAATAATCAAAGCTCCATTAGTTTTAATATACAATGCAAGACAAATGAAATGAAGCATGCATTATGATACAATGAATGCAAAAATAGCTACTTCCCCCTCAAAACAGCCCAATAGGACTAATAACCCTAACTCTCCCAAAGCAAAGAAACGAGAAGAATCAAGAGCCTTAGTGAAAATATCGCAAGTCGTTGCTCGGACTCTACAAATGAAGCACAACATCACCTTTCTCAACATGGTCTCTCGAAAATGAAATCGAATGTCAATGTGTTTAGTCTGGAATGTTGCCTTTGGGTTTTGGCAATATTAATTGCGTAAGTGTTGTCCTAAAAGAGGAACACTTCCCAAAGATAACCCATAGTCCCGCAAATGGATAAAATCCAGAGAACTCGTGAGCGACCATCGGCGACTACATACTCGGCCTCGGTAGACTGCAATGTAAGACTGTTTTCTAGAAGACCAAGAAACAAGAGATGTGCCCAAGAAATGACAAGTGCCAGAAGTACTCTTCCTATCCACTCTACACCGTGAAATCAAGATCGAGAAAATGCTCGAATCGAAAGAGCCAAGAGGAAGAATACCGAGTCCAAAGTCAAGCGTATCTTGAAGGTACTCAATATGCGCGTCTCGCTTGACGATGAGAAGCACGAGGAAGCTCGAAAGCGAGCGCACGGACATACGGCGAATTGTATGTCCGGCCTCGTACGTGTAAGATAGAGGAGGAGCCAATCATCTGCGATACTCCTTCCGATCCACCGACTCTCCATCCTCATCGGGATCCAAAGACGGTGGTTGTTGCAATGGGAGTAGACATTGGCCTCTCGCTTCCCATATTGAAGCGCCAAGAAGATCCTTTGTATACTTACTCGGTGGACGAAGGTGCCTTCTTTCATTGCTTGATTTGAAGACCAAGGAAGAATGTCGCTCTCCCATCATGCTCATCTCGAATTCACCGCTCATAGAATCAAAATCTAGACACCAAAGCATGAGAGAAACCACCAAAATAATATCATCCACATATATTTGAACCAACAAGAAATCACCGCCATGCACGAGAGTGAACAAGGTTTTATCAACCATTCCCATTTTGAAATCATTTTCAAGCAAGAAACTCTTAAGCTCATTCATACCAAGCTCTAGGAGCTTGTTTCAATCCATCTGAGGCTTTAGAGAGTTAAAAACATGGTTTGGGAATTTTGATTTTCAAACCCGTGAGGTTGCTTTACAAAGACCTCTTCTTCTATGAAGCCATTCAAGAAAGCACTTTTAACATCCATTTGAAAAAGCTTGAAACCCTTGGATGTTGCAAATGCTAAAAGAATGCGAATGGCTTCCAATCTAGCTACTGGAGCAAAGGTCTCCTCAAAGTCTAAGCCCTCTACCTGGGAATAACCTTGAGCAACAAGTCTCGCCTTATTGCGAACAACCAATCCATCCTCACTTTGCTTATTTTTAAAAACCCATTTTGTTCCAATAACATGAGAATCAGAAGGTCGCTCAACTAAAAACCAGACTTTGTTTCTTTCAAAATTTTCAAGCTCTTCATGCATGGCATTGACCCAAGAGGCATCAGATAAAGCATGGGTGATATCTCGGGGTTCAAAAGAAGCGACAAAAGCAGAATGTGCATGGGAATCAGGAGAAATAAACCTGGAGCGAGTTACTCGCTCTTGAAGATCCCCAATCATCTGTTCAGGAGGATGTTGTCGCTGAATGCGAAGAGGTGCTCCTGGTGCAGAAGTAGCCTCTACCCCATGAGTTGTGGAGGTAGGAACAGAGCCACTCAGATCGTCGGTGGGGATAGGAGGAGACTGCTCAGCTGAAACTGAAGTAGTAGTAGCAGGCTCTCCACCCCTCTCAGAGGTAGCTGGAAGATGGTTTGGGTCTTCATCCTCAGAATCATCATCGACGAAGATGCTTTCTTGAGTTTCTGGAACCTGTGTACCTGAAGCATCGGGTCTAGTACCAGGACTAGCCTCATCAAAAGTGACTTCGCAAGTCTCAATGATTTTGTTAGTATCAACATTAAAAACACGATAGCCACGAGAATGAGCAGGATATCCAAGAAATATGCCATCAAAACATCTAGACTCAAATTTATCAAGATTGCCATGTTTAAGAATGAAACACTTGCAACCAAAAATCTTGAAATGAGAGACCTTGGGAGAATGACCAAATCTAAGCTCATAAGAAGTCTTCCCAACCACAGATCTCAAGAAAACCCTATTGGAGATATAACAAGCAGAGAGATCGCCTCGCCCAAAATCTCCTAGAGTAGAATGCTCATCTAGCATGGTCCGAGCCATCTCTACAAGGGTTCTATTCTTCCTTTCTACAACACCATTCTCACTGGGAACTCTAGGAGAAGAAAACGATGCTCAATTCCCTATCACAGAAGGTAGAAAAGAAGAATTCTTGAACTCATCCCATTATCACTTCTAATGGCTCTCAAAGCTCCAGGAATATCAACAGCAATTCTAAGGACCAAATCTTTAAAGAATCCAAATGCTTCGTCCTTAGAAGCAAGAAAATAAACCCATGAGTACCTGGAGTAATCATCCACAACCACCAAGACAAACCATTTCCCACCACCGATCAACTCTAGAAGGACCAATCAGATCTAAGTGAAGAAGTCATCCCCGTCCATCACCATTACCAACGTAAGAGGTGGGTGGGAAGCGGACACCATCTTACCATGTCTACTGTGGTGAGCACACAAGATCTCTCGACGACCTTGACCTAGGCAAACCTCTAATCAAGTCCTTGCAACCGACTCTAGACAAATGATCAAAACCTATATGCCCAAGTCTACGATGCCACAAAACAAGGTCATGAGAATCGAGGCTACAGACACCTAGGACTGGAAATGTAAGAAATGTGAAATTTGCACGTAAAATCTTCTCAAATCTGAGATCTCAAAAACAAGCTCACCCGAGGAATCTAGAACTCAGCACTCACTTCTCTTAAACCTCACTTCTAGACCCTCATCAAGCGGTGAAAGCAGATAGAAGATTATACCTCGACTTACTCACCAAAGCGACGTCTTTTAGCATGAACTTGTCGTTGACGCCGACAAAGCCCTTTGCGATCACGGTCCGGTAGAAGCATCCCCAAATGTAATCAATTCATTGCGGATGCACGTGTGAGGAGGAGAACCATCTAGAATCTCCGGTCATATGTCGAGAACACCCGAGTCTACAAGCCACTTGTCCTCCTTCCTCGCACGACGGACCTAAAAGGCACAATCGAAAACATCCGTGCCTCGATCAAGGGGTTAGTGATAAATGAACGAGGAATCGATCGAGAAGCACGATGTCCGGGAGCAGCAGAGTAATAGTTTGAAACATGATCAGGGAACAAAATCATAAGAATGCACATGAGAACCACCTAGACCTCTCCAAACGATCTACCAAAAGATCGATACTCCCCTGTCTAGGTGCTGCCCTGTCTCTCCTCACGATGTCCTAATCCAACCTCTTTGCCTAGACCCACCAAAAAGTCTACAAAGTTCTCTACAAATCTAGGCCTATGTGTGGTGCGATAAACAGGCTGCCTAGCTCTAGAGACTACATCTGGAGAAGGGACTCCTCTAATGGATCTTAGGACGCTCATCCTCTCTTTTCTCTCAAGTTTTGCTTTCCGGAAGCAGAACTCAACAAAGATGGCCTTCTTTCTTCGGAAGGTGCAATGGTCTTGGACCTTTTGAGAGTGTCTGCATGAATGAGTGAAAGCACCTTTCTTGCCAGAAAGAGTTTGAGCAAAACCACCGGATTTGAAAACAACTCCGGATGGCTTAGGAGGTTCTAGCTCAAACAGACCATTCTTCACAACTCTAGCAATCTTAGGTGGGTTTTTCTTGGAATGCTCTAGGGGGTTGAAACCTAGACCACTATTTTTCACGCTCACCTTGGATTGATCAAGAATCATGTTGAGTTTCTTTTCCCACTTGAAAATTTCTCAAGAGTCACCTTGAGGTAATCATTCTCTTTCATTAACTCCTCACATCTAGAACACTTGCTAAACTTGATTACCTCATTGCGCTTACTCTTAAGAAGGGCCACTTCCACTTTGAAGGCCTCACAAGACACACAATAGGATTCTGAATCCTACTCAACCTGCTCCTTAAACTTGACTCTAAAAGCCTCTTGTATCGACTAACCATGATTTCAACTTCAAAGATTCAAAACAAAAGAGTTAGAATCAATAACCTTTTAGAAGCGATAAAGACATAGATCTTTCAATTTTAGCCTTTTCTTCCGGGGTCTTGTTTAAGGCCTCAATTTCAATTGTAAGCTTGGGACAATTTTCACAAGATGCAACTCTAGAGTAAATCAATGTTTCACATCTCTTGCATCTTAATCCTATTATCCTTACAATGAGAGCATGTGTGACTAGCATCAAACTTTTGCAATTCTTTTAAGGAACTATCCAATTTTAATTCTAGCAAAGCACAATTAGAGCAAGTTAAGGGATAGCTTCCATGGCGCTCACATCGAGAGGAATGACATCTAAACAAGCGATCTAGACTTGAAAGATTCTAGTTCATCGAGAGCATCTTTTAGTTGATTTGTGACAGAGGAATGAGCGATTTCAAGCTTGTCAAATCTTTAAGCAAGCTAGTGCAGAATCACAATTATCGCCAGGATTGATAGATTTAAGCCTAACAACTTCAAGATTCAAATTATCAATCATAATGTCACTTCTTCCTAATCATTTTTACTTGCTTATGCAATTTCATTCAAGAAGCACCAAAGCCCTTTTCATATCGGCAATAGAAGGGCATACCTCATCGGGATCACTAAGGGATCCTCATTGTTGGAGGAGTCGCCGTCGTGGTCGTTCTTGGCCATGAAACACATGCCTGAAGTCATCGCCTTCTTCTTGCCACGAGAATCACTCTCGTCCCTCCGCTTCCGAGTCCACATCGCTCATATTTACATTCTCAAGAGCGGCAGGACCCTACCGACAAACTTCGATAGTTTGTCTTCTTGGGTTTTGCATCCTCTCACGGGATGTCTTCGTGTCTCCTTCTCCTCCTTGCCCTTTAGCTTGGGGCACTTGGAGCGAATGTGGTTTGGCTCACCACATTCAAGCACGTGATAGGTCCACTCCTCCTCCTGTTTCTCACCTTGTTATGCGCTCTTGTGAATTTGGTGGAAAGGAGGGCTAAGTCATCCTCGGGCAATTTCTCAAGTTGCTCATCATTCAAAGAATGTAAAGCGAGATAATGAAAAGCGGATGAGCTAAAATCAAGAGAATCGAAGAGCAACCCTTGGATTTGTCGACCACTAAAGCCATCGACTCTGTCTTGGGAAGACGCGAGATAAAGTCAATCTCATGCGTCTTCAACCTCGAGTAGAGCTTATCCATGGTAAGCTCACTCATGATGATGTTGTCATTGATGGAAGTGATCTTCATACCCTGCACCTTCACATCAAGAGCACCCGAAGTGGCGTGCATTTTCGCACTCGAAAATACCAAGTCAACAAAGCGGAGATCATGAAGAATTTTAGAGAATCTTCCCACGGCTCATCCAAAGACTCACGGGCCTTTGTTCGATCTTGAGTAAACCTTCTTGAGCCGGTTACATCTCACTTCCTTGATCGCGATGGACCCTTCGTGATAATCACAAAGTGTCCGCGGATCTCGTGAAGCGACCGCAAGTGAGCAACACGCTCAAACTCGGATCGACTAAGGCCTTGGATCAAATAATTCGAGCCTTGTTTGTTGGCCTCCACATCCGGGTGATCGTATCGTCATCGGTGGCACGACATAAGGGTTTTTCACCTTTAGCCAAATAGCGTGCCCTTGAGCCTCGATATACGCTTGCATACGAGCCTTCCAAATGCAAAGTCAACTCCTCAAAAATGTGTGGCTTGGTTGAATACTTGTCGATCGCCATGGCTCCAAAGACCGGTTAAGATCTATAGAAAAGAGCTAACAGCTCTGATACCACTTGTAGGACCGGAAGGCGACTAAAGGGGGTGAATAGGCGCTTTCAAACTTTCTCACCTAAATCAAAACCAACACGAACTTTACTCCTTTAGCTATGGAAGCTAAGAAGTTCGGTGAGCACACAACGAAGCCTTGTGTTGAATTTGATAAATCCCTCAAGCACCACGACACAAAAGGAGAAAAGAACTCAATGTTCTTCATTTGGACACAAGGTCGACCGGCCACCTACCGCGAGCGGTCGGACCGGCGGTGATCCAATGATCCGACCGACAACTAACCAATGGTCGGACCGGTGGACAATGATTCGACCCGAAACCAACGGTCTGAAAACACGGCGGTCGAACCGCCGTTGAAGGGCGGTCGGACCGGAGAGTCGATCTTGAAAAACTCCACCCAAATCCAAAACGAAATTTGATCCAACTTTTGATTCAACCAATAAAACTTGACCAAATTTCTAGCACACCTTCCTAAAGATATTGGAGACCTATTTCTAGCGACGATCGGTCGATCCACTTCGAGAATCGATCTCTTGAGATTTTACCAAAGAGGTGCACAAACCCTAGAAATGAGGAAATCTTGATTCAAGACTTGCTTGTGGGGGTTTGATGATCTAGATGACTCTAGTAGTAATCCCACACATTAAAGCAAGGTAAAGTAGGCCAAGAGACCAAGCATGAACCTTTGAATCAAGGAAGCACCAAAAACATCCAAAAGAGAGAAGAACACAAAGGGAGCAATTGATCTTTCAATTAAGCATCACAAGATTGTTCATCCACAATAGATGCTTACAAAGCCTCTCCACCAAGGAGGGCAAGAGCTCAACAAGGAGCACACTCCAACCCTAGTTCTCCTCTCCTCTCCTCCAAACCCTAGAAAAAGGAAGAAGAGGGCTAAATGAATGCTTTCTTTTATTTTCCATCTCTCCCCTTCCTATTTATACTAGAGAGCTAGGGTTTCCCTTTTTGGGTCTCTTACACATGGGACCCACATACAAATAACTCTTGAAGCAATCGCCTGCTTCACCACGTGTAGGTTGATCAGCGGTTCTCATCGACGCCAAGCCTCTCTTGTCCGAATCCCATCGAACCTCCGAGACTCGCATCGATATCCGCACCGCTGATCCAACCAAATGCATCAACCACCCGTTCGATCCATCTTGTCCATTCTGCACCATGCTTGAGTCACACGACCTCACCCGGTATCCCTGATCGTTCTGGACCTCAGCTCTCCAAGCGTAGTCCCGATCCACTCACCGTTGACGTCGTTGACCTGCAAGCCACCTGCACAGCAATAGACAAACAAACCGTTTCCGGGAACAAGTACTTCACTCCTTGACCCACGTCAGTTCCGCAATGCAATATACATCAATAAAGCATTGAAGTTCATAGAATCACACACTCAGAACAAACTCAATGCAACACTTGGCTCACCTCCAGTATCGCGGTCTGCCCCACCTGCGGGGCGGTCAGGCCGATTCATGCTTGATCGGACCGCTCCCAACAGCGGTCGGACCGGTCCAAACAACTTAGCAAAATTCAAGCGAGAAATTCAAACCTTCGGAAATTTCAATCGAATAGAACTTTTGACTGGAGCTCCAAAATGATGGGACCACATCCGGAGACTCCTCACTTGCCTACACAACCTATTTTTGGCTCGGCCCAAAACCCAACTTTCAAATCAGCGGTCGGACCGCCACCATGGCGGTCGGATCGCTCCCATCGATCGCCCTTGGCCGCCTGACAACCGGAGACCGCGGTGCTTTGACGACCTTTGGAGCAAACCCAAACGCGAGATTTTGCAAACCAATAACGCCATTGCCAATTGACTCATCATCCTGAGATCGTGCACATATCCTCACGATATCCACAGAGATGCTTGCTGGTGAATCTCTTGACGAGTGTTTTTCGTGTTTCCATAAGATTTTGAGAAACCTCAGAGCGGTCGGTCTTACATACCCCGACTCGGATAACGCTCGACAGATGCTTTCTGCACTCGATCTTCGTGTTTGGGAGATGAAAGTGACTACCATCAAGGATAGCACGGACCTCTCGACCCTGACTCTTGACGCGCTTTACTCACGCCTCAAGACTCACGAGATTGACATTGTCTCTCGGAGGTTGAAGTCACAGTCGATAGCTTTAGTCACTGATCCCACCTCTGGATCTTCTTCTGAGTCGATATACGGGTTCTCCTTGCTGCTTCTCGTGACATAGCGATGATCGCTAGAGCGACTTGAGGATGAACAGCTAGCCCTCCTAGCTCGGAAGTTTTCCCATGATTACAAGAGGAGGAGGGATGGAAAAGAGGAGGTCTGTGTGATTTGCTTGAGTGTGGTGGCCCCAACCACATCAGAGCAAGCGCCCTCAAGCCGGGAAGGGCAAAGGTGACTCTGGCGGTTCGGGCAAGAACGACTACATCGACAAGAACCGCAACACGAAGCCCTCGGACTGACCAAGGCAAGAAGAAGTTCCGCAACTTTGGGAATGCAAAGAAGTCATTCCATCAGCGTCCTCACCGTCCTCGGCGAACTTGACACCAATGAGGTGGAGGGTGGAGTAGCGATGATGGAAAGGACGATCAAGATCCCAAGGACGACAGCAACTTCTCCATGTGCTTCATGGCCCTCGGGCGATCTAAGCGACAATGAGTTGTACTCCGACTCGATGAGGTTAGTCCCACTTACGACCAACAATGATGCTTTTCTTAAGCTAGGTAGATTTCATGCTAAGTCTAGGGCCAAGTGTACTGAGTTGGAGAAGGAAGTAGCTAGACTATCACGGGAGCTTACCTTACTTACATCTGCTCCCTCCCGTGATGATTGTGACACATGCTGTGCTCTGCTTGATGACATGGAAAAACTAAGGACCATACATGATAGTGTGTCCTCTGAATTAGACATGATTAAAGTGGAGAACATTAGCCTTCTTCTTTGAACTAGAGATGAGTAGGGTAGCACCTCCTTCATCTACTACTGAGACTCTTGCTTGCACCTCTGTGAGGTTAAGGACAACTCGTTTAGAGGTCTATATACCATGTTGCTCGATCTGCCCGAGACTTGTGAAAATTGTAATAATCTCAAGATGAATCTAAAACGGGCAGATCACAAAATTGTTGAATTCCAAGCTGCTTTATTAGAGCCCATTGTTTCTTGTTTAAACTGTCCTAAGTTAACTGCTGAACTAGAATCTGTATCCAAACAGTTTCAAGAAATGATTGATCACAATAACAAATTGGCCAAATATGCTTCTAAGGACCCTGCTAGCTCACCATGTGATCATTGTAACAAACTAAAATATGAATTGATTGGTCTAGATGAAAAATGTGTGAAGCTAACTAGGGACCTTCTAGAGAAGCAATCATCTGCTTGTGATGTGTGTGCTGGGAAGAAGCATGAGGATTTGGTAGAGACGCCTAGCGACGTAAACCAACTGGCTAGTAGTAGGACTGTTCCCCCAGAGTCAGCTGTGCATGCACAAGCCAATCTTTCCTCTATTTGTTGGTTCTTCTTACGCTCTCTTATCCTCTGCTGTTCCTTCTTCCCCCTGCTCTTCTTGCATCTCTCTCTTTCGGGAGTGTCAGTATTTTATGAACACTCTCGAGAGGTTTGTAGGAGGCAAGAAGAAGCTCAATCTCATTCTAGACCAATCTAAGATTTGCAGATTTAATCAGGGTCTAGGATATGATTTCCATGAGGATATGAGGAAGCATCCACCTGTCGTGCTCAGAACCATAGCACCAGGTGTGATCAAAACTAAGCCGGGGCCTGAGAAAGTAAATTTTAAATCAGCGGGTTTTGTTCAAAGGATCTCGACGACAAGGTGATTCCACTCGCAGCCTAAATTTTAACAAATTGTTAATTTTTTTAAAGCCAAAAAAAAAATTAAAAACCAATTGACAAAAAGGAAGGGCCCGGGTTTCCCGGAAGGGTTTGAAGAAAGGGGTTTTTTCTTTAGGAAAAATTTTTTTTTTCAGGGAATAATTTTTGCCACAAAAATCCCTTTTTTCCCCCAAAAAACCTTTTCCCGGGCCATAAAACCCTTAAATCCCTGGCAACCCTTTTCCCCCCTTCCCTTTTTCCGGGTTTTGAAATTTAAAAATTTTCCCAATTTTTTTTCCAAATTTTAGGGGAAACCTTTTTAATTCCTTAACAACCCCCTTTTCCCGGCCCTTTATTCAACCTTTGGCTTAAAAGGAGGAAATAACAATTTAATTCCCAAATTCTCAAAATTTTTAAAACTAAACATAGTAAAAAAACCACAAAAGAAAATTTTAAAATGGGAAAAAATTTAAAAATTTTTTTCAAACCAAAATAAAACTTTCTTTTAGCCAAAAAAAAAAGGTGGGCCCCAAAAAAAAAGGGTTTAAAATTCAAGTCCCCTTTTTTGGGAAACCCTTTTTTTACCCCCCTTTCCAAATTAAAAACCAAAAAAATAAAAACAAAAATTTTAAAAACCCCCAAAAATTGGGACCCCGGGTTTAAACCGGAAAAAACAAAAAATTTTTCAAAGGGCTGCCCTAGAAACCCAAATTCCCAGTTTCTTTTGCCCTAGTTAAAAAAATCCAAAAAAAATAAGAAATTTTTCCAAAATAAACAAACTTTCTTTTAGAAAGTTTATAAAAGGGTTTAAAATTTCTAAATTTGGTAAATTTCTTTTTTAAAAAATTTAACCAACGCCCTTTTGGTTTTAAAAATTCCAACCAAACCTTTCAAAATTCCCCTAAAAAGTTCAAAAAGCAAAAAACCATAAGAAAACCTTTCAAATTTTCCCTAAATTAAAAACAACAAAAATATTTCAATAAAAATTTTAAATTTTTCCCAAGTTCCAAAAGTAAAAATAACCAAATAAATAAAATAATACTAAATTAAATCCAAAAATTACAAAACTAGAAAAAAAAAAGGTATTGATTTTAGATGAATATACAAATTTGAACCACTCAAATCGGAGCTCAGATGAAGATGATATGGCCTTAGGAAGTTTGAAAATACATAAAATGAAGAAAATCAGAATTTTTAGATTTTTTAGAATTATTTTCCTAAAGGAAAATCGGTTTATTGTGTCAGCTGACGTCAGCAACCGGATTTTAATTTTTACCGAATTATTTTTCAAAAGAAAAAGGGATGAGTCACTGAGAGGTGGGCCCCACGTCCTGTATGGACTGGGTCCACGGGAGGGCGCCAATCCACAGTTGACCAGGCGCACAGAATAGTGCGCTTACGCATGCTAGCGCATGGCGCCACGCTGGCGCTGATGTGGAGGCCACGCAAACACTAGGGCAGAGCTGGCACTACTGTAATATCCCAAAAGTGTTTCGGCTTTTCGGAAGAAGTTTCAGGAGAGGAGTGAAAAAAAATCAGAATTATCCTTTTCTTCGGGGGATTTTTAGTGTATTTTCGGCAACCTGGGCCTGGGCCGCAACCCAGGAGGGGCCCAGGAGGGGGGTTTCCCTCCCCTAACCCTAGCCTCACCTCTCTCCCCACTCCCCCCTTCCAACCTGCCACCTCCACCTCCCCCCACTCCGCCCACTCCTCCCATCTCCCTTGGCAGCCGCCTCCCCTGCTTCTTGCGCCGCCCCTACCCCTTGCACACCTCCAGCAGCGTCTCATCTTCCCCGGTGACACTCTTGCTGCTGCCCTTTGGGAGGAAGGCATTGGAAGGCCGGCCAAAGGAGGAGAAATAAGGAGAAGACAAGGGATCTTCTTCTTGTGGGATCAACCAGCGTCTCCCTAAGGTTGTACAAGGGTAACGAGGTGATTTCCCGCTGTTTGTTTAAGTGGTAGATGCAAATTCGATTAGAACTGTTTGGATCGAAATCTGTCTGTATTAGATTGGTTCTGTCCAGTGGGTTCTGTGGTTAGTTTTGGGTCCTTAGAAGACTAATTTGAGATTTCCATCTCCTAGAGATTTGTAGCCACTGTTCTTAGCTTTCTATAGCCGCCAAGAACACAAGATTCTGACTTACGGTTCAAAAGTTCTGATTTAATCTTTCCCTGCTGTCCTGATTGCCTGATGAGAATGAACTGTCTACTTGTCTTCTAAAATATGAATAAGTTAATGGTAGATTCACGGTTTTAACCCAACTAGGTTACTATATAAAATTTTATAACCTTTCCATATTGATAAAGAACACCCCAATTAGAGCTGTAGATTAAAAGTTGTGTTATATTCTTTAATGTTGTTCCTTTCGTCTAAACAGAATCCATCTTGTATTTTCATCCACTGGATAGCAATTTATTTTGGCTGAATTGGGTGATCTTGTCAACTAGAATTTTGTAGATGTGTTCGTTAAGCTTCCATTGGATCTGTCCTTACCTCGTTCCGAGTTCCAGATTAATAAATATGAATTTTTTCGTGCTGCTGTCCAGACTCATTCAGGCGATTGAGTTGCTCGTTTTCATATTAAGACTACAAGTTAACTCTAGGGTGTCAGGAATGTGTTGTAGAGCGTTACCGGTAGTATTTTATACCATGTCGTTCTTATTTCAAGTACATACTTGTGTAGGCGGTGAGGCGTCGAATTTAGGAGCACATTCGTTGGCTCCTAGCGCATCACAACGCGGAAAGCAAGTACCTTGTAATTATTTATAGTTGAATGATGAGTGTTTGTGTTTATACTGTTATGTGTATGAACCCTGATTACACTTCATATTTATGTTCGTTTCAGATGTGTTATTTCCATGATTAGAGATGTTCTCATTCATTATTCATATTTCATAACATGCACCTCTTGTCATGTTCCATCCACGGGAGTGGATTTTAAAGACTCATCAATTCTAGTGTGGGCACGTAAGACCCACCATTCCAATGTGGGCAGAGTTGGACACTCATATGAAACGTTATTCATACAGGATTTGGATCCCCGTATTTTGTTAAATGCGGGCCTAAGTGAACACCGACGGGTGTGTCACTAGCTATACCGGTATGAGCCTGTGTGCAGTCCATTCCTTTCAATTCATCCATACATTTCACCCATTCATTTATACATTCAGTGTTATGTTCATACTCCGTAACGCTGTTGTCTTGTTCAATTACTTACTGTACTTGCTGAGTCTCAGACTCATTCTTGCTTTGTTTGTTTATTTTAGGTGAATGTTGATGGTGACTCTATTGGCAGGGAGTAGACACACACTATTCATTCATCTCACCATACTCCATTTTCAATAATAAGTCTTGGTTATGTCTTCCATTCATTAATTGATGAATTGTAATAAATAAAGTTAGAAGTGGTTGATATTTCTCTCCATGATACGGTTACTTAAGTACTGCTTGTGGTCCTTGATCACCCCCTTGAAATGATCATTTGGATTTAGTCTTTATTCCTGCATTTGTTCTATTGTATGTTGATCTCTTTATGCCCTTAGATGAGTTATTGTTTAAAATACTTCTGAATTATGGTCGTATGTTAGATTCCTTACGTGATATCTTGGCTTTCGAATAGCCAGGGTGTTACAGCTGCGGTGGCGTACCACATCAGCGGTGAAGCAGCGGCGCACGGGACCCGTTGGTTGCCGTCGAACGGCAGGGAGATGGCGGCGGTGAGAGCACTAGCGGCTAGAGGCGAGCAAGGCGAACTCGGCACTCATGGTCTCGTCGACAGGGAGAGGCGGAGCGGTCGGTAACGAGAGGAAGAAACGGTGGCTGCGGTGATTGAAGGTGGCGGTGAGGTTCTAGTGGTCTTCCGATGATGGGGAGGTGCGCACGGGGTGGCCCTCGGTCTTGTGATGACGTTGGTGAAGATGACGTCGACGAAGGAGGCTCGGCGGCGGTGCTAAAGGCGGTGACGAGGAGCTCGGCTGGTGGGGAGAAAGCTTGAAATACGTTCGTGTTAGAGCAAGAGAGAGGGGGAGCAGTGGGAAAAGAGAGGGGACAGAGGGGCACTCGGTGCTTCCTTTTATAGCATTGGAGGACGAGCAGTCGAGGAAAACGACGGCGGAGCTCCGTGCGGCTCGGTGCGCGAGCTCACGACGCTAGCGGAAAACAGGGACAGGGCTGGAGGCCGAGGCAGAGAACCAGGCGGCGACGAGACAGGATGGGGCAAGCGCTGCGTTGGGCTTGAGTCGAAGATGCGATGCGGCGTTAGTGGAAAAGACACGGCGGCTGACGGGCGCAGGCGCGTGCGCGGAGAAACAAGGCGGGGAAGAGGAACAAGAGCGAGCCCAGGGAAGGACGACTGACTGGTGGGGCCAGCAGCAGAGAGAGAAAGAGAAGCTAGACAAAGCGGTCGCTAGCAGGCGGGACATGCCTATCAGCGGGAGAGAGGAGAGATAGCGAGAAGTGGGCTAGCGCGGGAGAAGTAGGCCAGAGAAAGCGGGCCAAAACAAGCGCACAGTAACAGGCCGAAAGAATTCAGCCCGTGAACAGTGCCGAGGATTTTAAATATTTTTTTTATTTTTAGAAAATACAATAAATCAAAAGGCTTTTTAGAAAATAGTAAATAAAGTCTAAATATTCTAGAAAAATACATATAAATTCCTTGAATTATTTGGAACTTAGTAAAAAAATACTTTTAACTTTAATTTGTCTTTCGATTTTGCAAATAAATTATTTTGATTTTTGGGAAATTAGAAAAGACTTTTTAAATTCCAGAAAATACAAGGAAAAACTTAAAATAATATTTTTTAAATTTAAATACTGAAAACACAAATAAACCAAATTTTAATTAATTAAAGTTTGATTAATTCATATTAAACTATTTTTTCTAAAATTCCCAGTTAAGTTATGGCAATAAAATCACATGGTTATTTTTGTTTTCAAAAATTTTCAAAAACCCTGGAAATTAGGATGTTACAAAGTTATAGGGAAATGTATGCAAATAGTATTCATGCAAGTCTTGAGTTGTATGGTTATTTTGTATAAAGTTGTATTGACAGTAAATAAAGTAAACAGATTGAAAACATAATTTAAAATATTAAATGCATAAGTAAACAAGTTCTTTGAAACACTAGTGCACTACCATTTCACTTCCCAACCAAAACCACCTGAACTACCCGCTCAACCATCCAAACATTTTATGAAATCTCTACCCTTGTGTGAAATCACCACGCATTGTCCATAACCAAGGACACGGTTGTTCAAATATTTTAACACTCTGTAGAGGTTGTACAGCTTGACCCACAAGAGATAATCAACTTATAATGTCAACCAAGACACACTTCCATAGGCATGCGACTAAAGGATTATCACAAGGCTTTTACAAAGCTCTGACTTAACCTGGTTCTGCTCGCTAAGGTTTCACCACCGAATAAACCTCACACCCATTCAGGGGCCCCCCTCTTGCGCCATTATGAATAGCCTCGCAGAATTCACGCTTCCAAAAATAGAACTAAAATCAAGGTATTGCTAATTAATTAGCCAGATCTATCCCATATTGGACATGTGGTTATACGATCAGGCGCAGATCAATGGCGTAAAAAAGTTAAGTCCTTAATGATTACTCAGGCCGGGCAACCACATCCCAAATACAATGTGCCTCACGCACCTAACAATGTGCCTTGCGCACCCTACAATGTGCCTCGCGCACAGCCTTTACTAGCCAACCACTCGTCCAAGCATAAATCATTTTGTTTACCCAAACTAATGACAAACCCTACCATGGCACAAAATTTTATAACAGCGGCATCGCATCACAATTCCATATATCATTAGGTCAAAATTAATCATTTATGAACATGTGATCATTAATCCCATTTTAATTAAACATGACTAAGCATACTATGATACCCATGATGGTATTACAATTTTGTCCAACTAATATCACCCATCCTATAGTGTCAAGAGATTCACAGCATTAACAATATTCAAGGTGGCATAATGTCAAATAGGTAATTAGCTACTCCTGAAAACAACTGATATAAACTTAGCAATGACTGTTAATATAAAATAATATACTTTTGAAATAATGGGTACAACATGATCAAAGGTCTACATCTTGCCTTTGTCGAAGTTTTCAGTTGTTCCGGTGGATTGATCCTGGAAGGCTTCGGAAACGTTGGATTCTATACGTGCAACACGAGATAAGTAAATACAATAAATCCAAATAAAATCCAAAAACTATCAAATCAGTACAAAAAGAAAGATTATGAATTTAGGAACAAGAATCGACGGAATCGGAGTTCGTATGAAGGAGAATGAACGTCCCGAAGTTTATCGGACAAAGAAATTCCATGAAATTGAAAGGGAGGGTAATATTCCCTGGAATCTTCCTTATCAGGATTTAAAGGATTAAAAGGAGGCTTACAGCTGGGCCCCACATGTAAGAGACACACAAGGAAATGAAGAAAAAAAATGCAAAATAGAGATAGAGAAGGTAGGGGAGCTCCAGCGGTAGAGCTAAGCGGCGGCTGGTGACGAGTGGCGACGCGGGGGTTTCGGCCGGCGGTAAGTGGTGGCGAGGGCGGTGCAGTCAGTGGCTCCGGTGGCAAGGGGTGGCATGGCCGGTCGGGAAACAAAAGCTAGGTGGCGGCTCAGTTGGAAGAAAACAGAGAGTAGAGGCAAGAGCCAGGGAAAGAGAAGGAAGAAAAAGGAAAAGAAAAAGGAAAGGAAATTCCAAAAATAAATAAATTTTAGAAAATACTAGAAAATTCCACAAAAATCATTGGAACCTGAAAATATTAAATAAAACATTTTTGAATTTAATTGAAGTATATTTTAATCATTTAAAATGTTTTTAATTTTCTAAAATTTTAAATTAAGCTTTAAATTAATTCGATAAATTGCAAATTATTCCTTTTATTTTTAAAACTTCAATAAGGCTCCAAAAAATGGCATATTACAGGCACCTTCTTTTGCCTTGCTTATGCACTATTCACAAAAGCCATCACAACCCTATTCTGCACTGCCTCTAGAAGTCGACGCCGACTATGCTCCGGCCGCCTCTAGAAGTCATCGCCGACTATGCTCCGGTCGCCTATGGAAGTCGTCGCCAACTAAAACATGAATTAAAACCCCAGATACTGACATGTACAACCTACATGTCCAAAAATGATTTTAAGAAAAAATTAAAAATGAAAAAGCCACTTTCAATTCTTGAGAAATCAAGTAAGGTTGATAGTTAAATCCCATTTGTTGCTTTACCATGCCTTGATAAATTGATACCACAGCTATTATCGTCATAGTATTCCATGAAAACCTTATTCATCATATTCATGAAATATGTAGGGGTATTAGTCAAACCAAATGACATGACTAAAAACTCAAAATTTCCATATCGCGAAGAAAAATCAGTGTTCGGTACATCCTTTGGGCAAATCCTCAACTGATGATAACCTGATCGCAGGTCGATCTTGAGAACACTCCGGCTCCTTTATCTGATAAAAAAATCATCTATCTGAGGAAGTGGATACTTATTTTTAATGGTAACCTCGTTGAGGCACGATAATCGATACACATCCTCGTACTTTCATCCTTCTTTCTAACAAACAAGGCTAGTGCTCCCCAAGGCGACGAACTAGGTCTCACGAAACCTTTCTCAAGAAGTTCTTCAATCTGTTTCTTCATTTCTACTAACTCATCGGCTAGCATCCAATAGGGTCTCTTAGAAATAGGTGTTGTTCCTGGCACTAAATTAATAACCAACTCAATGTCACGATCTGGCGGCATTCCCGACAAATCTTTTGCAAAAACATCTGGATAGTCTCTGACAATAGGCACATCCTCTAAAGATATGGTCTTCATATTATTGATCACCTGATGTCCATCATGCACTGTGGTGGCTAGAAACTCCACTTTCTTTCCATTAGTACCTTCGATTGTTATGACTCTTCGGTCACAATCTAACACAGCTTTGTGCTTTGACAACCAATCGATACCAAGTATGACATCTAAAGTATGGGTGTCTAAAATAATAAGGTTGGATAAAAACTTAACTCTAGAAGTGAGTAATTTAGCTCCTAAACATCCCAACTTAGAGCTTAACATTACTCAAGGCGACTGGACTAACAAGGTATGCTTAAGATGCATAGTTTCCAAATTATTCTGGCTTACAAAAACTTGAGAAACAAAAGAATGTGAAGCTCCAGAATCAAACAAAACTAATGCAGGTACTGAGTTAACAAAAAAAACTTACCCAGTACTACGTTGGGTGCTTCCTAAGCTCTTTTTAGGGTAACATGGTTGACATGGCCTCCAACCACGGACTGTGGTGCTCCTCCGGCTTGACCGGCAACTTGAGGTACTCCTCGGTTATTGGCTGGCGCTAGCGTGGTTGGGGTAGCTCCAAGGTTGAAATGAACTGGAGGCACTGCTCCCTTCTAAGGACAATTGCTAGCAAAGTCTCGGGCTATTTTGCTGATGGCCTCCTAGATTGGGGTTGACTAAAGTAGAATTACGAAAATTCTAAGCAACCGGACGAGCTCTTAATGCAGGTGCGGGCGTCTTAAATGAATTCTACGGCAGAAAGCGAGTAAACTGTTGAGGAACTATCCTCGCTCTCCGCTGAGACTGATGACTTCCATTCTAAGCCATTCTGAACAGGCGGTGGTCATCCGACTCCTTGCATTTATCTTCAAGGATAAGAGCCTTATTGACCAACTCCTGGAAATCCAAAAAAGTATGAGCAATCGGTCTGACTTGTAGTCTGGTGTTCAATCCTTTCAGGAAATGACTCTGTCTGGCCTTGTTGGTGGTGACATCTTCTGCAGTGTAACGTGCAAGCTGAGAGAATTTATTGAGGTAATCAGATACCGTCATACCTCCTTGCTTCGAGTGCATGAAACTCATCTTTTTTTCAGGTCTATGATTCCCTCCAGCACATGGTACTAGCAAAAAGTTATCGAGAACTCCTCCCAAGTGATGTTTTGCAGAGTCTCATGCGCAGTACAAAAATTCTCCCACCTTTCAGCAGCAATGCCTTCCATCTGATGGGTAAGGTAAAGAAACTTCTCGTGATCATTGCACTGAGTGATCAGCAACTTCTTTTCAATCACGCGAAGCCAATCGTTAGCTTCCACTGGCGAAACACTTCCAAAAAAGTCAGCGATAGAGTCCTCATGAACTCTACTAGCTTAGATTGTCCATGGTGACTATTAGCAACTGGTACTACATTATTGTTGGCTTGGTTATTGTTTTTATTTTGCATCTGATTCATCATTGAATACAACATCTGTGTCTGGGCGGCTATGAATGCTCTAAAATTCTACAAATCTATCGGCGGTGCTTGAGGTGGAACTGGTCCTATAGGGGTCTACTCACTTCCCTCTGCTCCGTTGGCTCCATTGGTTCCTGATCCGCTGGTAGTGGCGTTGCAAGTCTGAACCATCTGGCGGAAGCTCCAAGGGATTTGATAAGGTAGCAAGCATAAGATAAGTTAAGAACTAAGAAGGATATAGGTTAAACCCAACAAACACGGCACAAAGAACTCAAATGAAACAACTATATATTAATAAGGGTCTTAACATGGCTGCAACAACTGTCTAAGGGCTCTTGCAACTCATACTGCACACAATAAAATGAAAGCGAACCTAACACACAATCTAACGTCTAAAGGACAGCACTACTAATCTTAAGCTGACATGGCTCACACATTGAGCCTCAACTGACTAAACCCAACTCTCGGCTGCCTCACTCACTGAGCTAACCTCCACAACCATGACGGTGCTCTTCCCTATCGTAGGCTGGCAGATGAGCAGGCATTCTCGCGAACTGATCTGGTGACCTGGAACTGGCACAACACGAACAGGTAGCTCGAGTGCAGGGATGATCGGCTCTGGCTCCTCAAGTTCCTTAGGTAGATGTACAAGTGGCCCCTGGGCATACAAAGCTTCCTATAGCTCTGCAATCCTCTCCTCTACAAGCTGCAGCATCTCGTACGCTCCCTGTAGCTCTGTTGTAATAGTCTCCAAGGCTTCTTCCTAGGCGGCGACGAAGTGAGCATGGTGAACCACAGTAGCATCTTTTTCTCCAATGATGGATGAGTATCGGACTGGATGGTCCACTACGGAGGCACGAGGATGAAGGCGAAAGACTGAACCCATCAACTTATCAGTGTAGATGTTGCACATTCGTAGGATGGTAAGACGTGAAGGCTCATGGATCCCTTCATTGAAGATGATCCTCCGAACAGTGATGTTCATGGTACGACTGGCCTTGGTATCCTCTCGGGAGTGGATCGTCAGTCGACACAGCACACCACGACTCCGGTCATTCACCGTCTAGTTGGTGCCTTGGTAGAGTGGCCTCTCAAATCCTCCAAGTTCTTGTAGAATCTTCCACAACTCAGCAGTGAAACCACCGATACGCTCTCCATAGGTGTGAAGCCGTGCCATCTAACAAAGACAGCCAAATGGTAAGAACCAAATTAAAATCAGTGAAGACATGACTTTCAGCAATAGATGAGTCAAGAGTGACAAGAGGAGTCAAACAATTCATTGATCTTGCAAGTTAATTTTTTCTTTAGAAAATTGTTTTGAATTTTTTTAAGGACGCCCGATCTAACTAAGGTCAAGACTTACGGTCAGTATGGCATTGATACCACCTCTGTCAGGACCCAAATATGCAAATCTGGACCCTCTGTGTATAATGCACTAGTCTATGATAACGCTAGTGCACACAATGTCAACACAGATGAATATAATTCCACACAAGACGAATATAACAATAAATGGCTAATTTGATTAATAAATAACGGTTGTGACCTTATGGTCAAGACCAGTACCAACACTTGTTTCAAGGCATGTTGTAACTTTGACCATATTGAACCTAGTTTTCCAAAAGGTCACAGCCGTTATTTATTAATCAAATTAGTTGTTTATTCTTATATTCGCCTTGTGTGGAATGATATTCATCTACGTTGACACTTTGTGCACTAGTGTGATCCTAGACTAGTGCACTTACACAGAGGGTCCATATTTGCATATTTGGGTCTCGGCATTAACCATGGGAACTTTTACTCATGTAATATTTAACTTAGGGTGACAAGGTATAAAGCTTATCAATCATCAAGGAGGGGAATAATAATAATCAACCTTTGACATAGCTAGGTATTAACCTTTAACATAGCATTTCATAAAGAGAAAATTGCATTGTAGGTCCATGAACTTGCGAGGTTGTGGCACTTAGCACCCTGAACTTGTATTTTACTTTCTCAACCCCCTGAACTTGTATTTTACTTTTTCAGCCCCCTGAATTTGTCTCCGTTTGCACCACAAGTCCATTTAGTCATTTTCTAACAGAAAATGTTGAGCTGGCGAATCACAGTGCCAGAGCAGGAGCACAATACTTCTCTCTCACGGCCAACTCAGAGGATACAAGGGTGAGGGCGGCGGCAAGCTGCGATAGTGGAGCTCTGGCGAAGATGCGAGCATGGCGCGTTCCCGGGCCTGAAGAATCTGTTTTCATCTGTGTGAGGTGACGAAGATGATGAACATGGCCAGAACGGGGCAGCAACGAGTCCACCGGACTTGGAGGGGATGAAGTCGCCAGCATCATATCCGACGAGCTTTGCTTCAATGCAAGTTCAGGTGGCTAAATGGCACAACCTCGCAAGTTCAGGGGCGTGATAAAGTAAAATACAAGTTTAGTGAGCTAAGTGGCACAACCTCACAAGTTCAGAGACCTACAGTGTAATTTTCTCTTTCATAAATAATAATAAGCATGTAAGTAATACTTTGAAATGAAATACTTTGCATTTAAAAAGTAGGTTTAACATGATCAATTGTAAGGATTTGTCTTGCTCAAATGTGGATATTGCTTGGTATTCGTCTTGGCTTGAAGTAGTGACAAAGTCTTCGGTGACGTTGGAATCTATATAAGCACAAAATAAAAATAAAAATAAAAATAAATGCTCATAACTCAAATAAATTCAAATAAAATTCAAATGAACTCCAAAATTATAATATTGGTATTGATGGGAAGATATTGAATTTATATGAATTTAGAAACAAAAATCAATTCATTTGGATTTAAAATGAGGGAGAACGAGCTCTCCAATATTTGACCCGAGAGAAATTCCAGAAAATTTGAAATTTCTAACAGGTGGGCCCGGCTGGATTTTCATTTGGTTTTATTTTTATTAAGGAAATCCTCGACGATTGACAAGTAGGGTCTACCGGGGTTTTAATTTATTTTTGAATTAGTAGGCTCGTTGGCTGACAGGTATGGTCCATTGGGTTTTTTATTTCTTTTCTATTTAATTTTATTTGGGAAAATCCTGAGAGACTAATAGGTGGGAATGCGGTCCACATGGAATCGGGTCCACCCAACTGCTCATGTGGCAGGGGGGCCACATGTCGGAGACTATGGTCTACGAACTAGGTTCACACCAGGTTTTTAAATGGTGGGGGCCTACATGTCATAGACTCCAACGTTAATCCACGTCTTGATAGATTTCCTAATTGTGTCAAACCCACTTGTCATACTAACATCAATACTGATTAACCATTCACTAATAACTGAATTAACTTAATCTAATCCAAGTGGGGTCCACTTGTCCGCACTATAATCTCCTTCTTCATAGCAGAGGAGCAGGGAGGGAGCCATAGCTGAGCAGCTTGGCGAGCTCATCGACGGTGATAGGATGGCGGTGGGGCTTGGCCAACTGACAAAATGGAACACTGAGAGGATGGTGAGCTATGGGTGGTGGTGTCGGTCGGAATAGAGGATGGAGGTGGTGGCACGACGGTGTTGAGAGGCGCGGCGGTTTTAGCCAAGCTGGGGATTCAGTGCAGGGAGGATAGGGGATGGCTTGTGGACACCACACGAGCAAGTGGGAGTAGGTGCGATGCTACAGGGACAAACACGAGGACCTAAGGTCATCCGAGTCATTTGGACGACGAAGAAAAGTGGCAACGCTAGCACTAGAACGACAGCAAGGGCACGAACCAAAGTAGGGTGCAACATTAAGCAGCGCAAAGGGATCTTGGGGCTTCAAGAAACTCACTGGTGTGGATAACGGTGGCAGAAAAGCATGGTGTTGGCTGGGCGATGAGTGGCGGCAGTGTTGGCGACAGGGCTCACAGTGGTAGCCCTCCTCGGTGACAAATGGCTGAAACGAAGCCACGCATAAGGGCAAGGGGGTCATGCAGATGGTAAAAATGCAGTTGAAGAAAACCAAGACTTACCGGAGAGGTGGCGACATCGAGAACGGTGGTGGAAGCTAGAGACAAGGAAGAAGGTGGTGTTGTGTATTCCTGTGAAGAAGATCCAAAGGTTAGTGAGGGGAAACAATGAGAGGGGTGTGGAACACCTCGTGACGCAAAAAGTTTGGGGGAAAGCTCACTGGGTTGGCCGGAACACAAGGTGGAGGTGGCAGCTGAGGCGGGCACAGCGCACCTTCGAGCTTGATTCAAGCTTGGGAGGAAGATGGAGTGGAGGTGTTGCGGGAGGCAAGAGAGAGAGGTGTGACTTTAATAGAGAAGAGGAGGACGAGAAAGCGGCAACGAAGTGCATTTTGGCCCAATTTCTCGCAAGTGCACAGGTGCAGACCGGCCAGCTAGGCTAACGTGACGATAGGACGACCTTGCGGCGGCGTTGCGCTCGAGGACTGCTGTAGCTAGAGGCTCTCAAGTGCCTCCCCATCACGTGTTTACGTGGAGAGAGCTATCGGGGGGAGGCTGAGAAAGGAAGAAGAAAAACAGTGCTCAGGGCTGACGTGGGGTTGGGCCCACCTATCAGCGAGAGCAAGGCGATGTTGGGTTGGCGCTCCTTTTTGGGCCGCGAAGCCGGCTGGGCTACGGAGATGGGAAGCGGGTGGCAATGGGCTGGCTTGGCTAGTGGGCCCCGCGGAGAGGGAGAGGACTAGAGGGGGTTGGGCCTCGATGGGATTTCAGCCCAAGGGGGAGAGAGAAGAAAAAGGAGATTTGATTTTGTTTTGAGAATAATTTCATGGTTGAATTTGAATTCAAATTCCTGGGGAGGTTTGGCACACCTTTTAGCTTGTAGATTTTATAAATTTACTTTTAAGCAAGAAAAAGTGATTTATATTTTTGAATTACATGACAGCTTTTGCAATTTCTCAAAATGCAACAAATTGAATCATTTCCTTTCATGCAAGTTTCAAAATTTTGAAAACTGAGCTGTTACAAGCTATAAACGCATCAACCAGGCTACACTATGCACTATGGGAAAGTTTTTGCCACATTGCCACACCATCAAATTAATGGCAACCATTTGAGGACCACATAATACTTAGGGCATGTACACTTGTAGAGATAACTAATGTCGATATACCCCTCCCTGTCATCTAGAGACAAACGTAAAGACAACTTTTACAATGAGTTATCTCTTAATTTTGTTTTGATAAGACCCCCACAATCTTTTAATTACTATAGATAATAATTCATACAATGGTATTTTGTGTTGTCTATATGTCCGTCTCTTCACAAAGAGACAACTACACTCTCTCCTCCTCACTCCACCATGTCTCCTCACTCCACCATGTCAGCAAAAATCTTATGTAGCAAAGATTATATACAACTAAAAATCTTACGTGATAAAAAATATAAACAACTAACACCATACTATTGTGCATGCCCCTATCTACTGACCATTAAACACTTCCTAAGTTAGGTTGGGCTCAAGCAGGGTTAGGACTGGACTGGGTTTGGATTGAGTTTGGCAAGGCTTAGATTGGGCCAGTACCAAGCTAGGCTGGGATTTTCTACTCTGTATCGTCTCTGTCTAGGATTTTCGGTGACGTAAAGGAGAGAGGTGGTGGGTAGATAATTGAGCTGCTTAATCTGCTTAAGCACAAGAACTAAAAAATGCTTTGTAGTGCAGCCTCACTATAACATGTTCACCCCGCAATGTTTAGGAGACGCCACACTTCCATGTAAGGTCAATTTGACGAAAGGCAATGAAACAATTTTAAGTGAAAAGTCAACATACCAATCAAGATCACAGTGAAGAACGAACAAGTTCTGTAGAATGCGCTGGACAGTTCAACCAATTTGTTTATTTCTCGCTATATAAGTATATAACTAGGCGATGGATATGTCAAACATCACCTTATTTTCACAAGAACATGTGGATATAGGATCCAACAGAAAACTCTGAACCATACGACAAGGCAATGGATATGCCAAAGATCACCTTCTCACAAACACATTACGATTTAGGATCCAACCGGAAACTTTGAACCATATTGCAAATTGCAAAGTCCTCTTAAAAACACAAATTGCGGTTCATTCTGCTGGAAGACTGGAATAACCAAAATTCATGGGGTAAAGCAGTCTAAAAGATAATTCCACCCCACTTCTGTAGCATTAATGTATAGGTCAGCAAAGTGTGCTCCAGGTAAATGGAATGTTGAAGATAATGTTGTTATGTTCTCATCATTGCAGAGTAATCAAGGAAAATAAATTTTATTATCATGTCAGGGACTGATCAATATATTGACCACAGTTAGATCACACACTGTTGTTGTCTGATTGTCTCACCACATCAAACAGGTCTACAGAGGCCATTAAAGTATGAAGCACAACAGGTCAAGGCCCTGTCCAGAATCACCTGGTTCAGAGTCTTGCAAGCCAGTGAGGCCTGTCCTGTCTTTGCCAGAAGCAGTTTAGAGAGCTCTTGCAGTATGAATTGTCATGTTGTCCTCTCACATAAAGTCTTCTTCGAGTTCTTGCAAGGTCTTGCTACCAGACGCGAACTGCTTGTTGGAAGTCATCTTTTCTTGGACCATCAGGCCCTTGTAGCTCCTGGTTTCAGCCTGCTTCTCCTTCTCAAGCCTCTCCATCTCTTCCTTGCGTTTCTGAAATAAAACGAGGAAAATGATCCATTCAATGTCAATGTCACAAGTTCATCAATTTTATCAGGTGGTAAAAACGTGTCATTCCATCAGTATCCATCCAGTGCCCAACAACACAATACAGAGCAACAGATTTATGACAACTGGTTCTCCGTGCAAGTGAGCATAAGTATACATATGTTATATCTATTATTAGCTACAAAAATAAAAGCATAGAACTGATTAGCCTGATACTACTCGACAAAGAAGATGAGATGCTGAGTTGCTGCCGCATAGGATGAGAAATAGCTTACCTTATCTCTAAGCTGCATCTTTCTTTCTGCTTTTTCAGCAGCACCTACAGCTTCTCTTTCAGCTGCAGCAAAAAAAACATCAAGCTGTAAAAGCAACTAACAAAAAAACACAGAAAGGAACGAGATAACAAAATCAATGTGCGCATGAATACAAAATGGATCAAATCTAGGCACGACCATCATATTGATCACGCCTTCTGTTCCTAGTCCTGAGTTCCAACAAATACCAACAAAAATTGGGTGATGTTTCGATGGTGCTCCGCCCATGATGGGGATCTCTATTTTTAAGTTCTGGTAACTATAGTTTCTTTTTTACCAGTCTGAGTTGCAACCTTTAGCAATCATAATGGTCTAGCCTACGATGACACACAAAAAATGACTCCACGCCACTTACTCATTCCCCTTGACGCCTCCTCCAGAACTATAAGGTGCAAAACAAATACTATCTTTAGAAAAGTCTAAAATGGAAAAGAAGTTTAAAAAGATATGTCATCAAGCATGAGCATAACAATTTCTTCTTGAGACAAGTGTTATACCCTTCAAGTCAGGCTTCCGCTCCACCTTTGTCTTATTCAACCGGTTCACAATCTCATTGATCCGCTTTTCTACTTTAACAATCCGAACCTGCAAACATGTCCGTCAATTAGAGACACAATTAGAAACTTATAATGATCAAACCACTTCGGTTCAAATATTCCCATTAAAAAAAAAGCTTGAGCAAACAACAGAAGCAAGTGCATAAACACAAGTCAGAAGACAAATCCCTCAAATTTTCAGCACGCTATGACTTACAGAAAGAACTCACAATTAAAAAAAACTATCGAAAGTTAGTCTAAGGATTGCATAGTCATTACAAAAGATGTGCCACAAGTATACCGATGCAAAGTCAGAAAAAAGAACAAATGATATAATCAGCTTTACATAGTACAAGTATGCAAGTAAAAATAAACATCAAAGTTTCTGAAAATAAACTCTTCCTGAAATGAATTTATATAAATATTAAAGACCAATTCTGTCCTAAAATACTGGAAACCTGTTAGGGACTAGTCACAACTCACAACATGCATATTCCGTACAGATTGTTACATAGAGTTCAAGATAGTAGCCTATCAGTAGCAGGGAACCATATCAGAGTAATGCCTGATGAATTTACATACTAGACAAACTTTATATAACAAATGAACTTTTAAATTTTAAATATACAAGCTTTCTCATAAGTATACGATGTATACCAAATTATATGCATAGAATGCTGCACAAAAATAATTAACAAGGAGAAATAAAAAAGGGAAATAACGTCTTCTCACCAATTTAGGGTTGTGAAAACCAACTTGACCCACATCCATGGATGGGGTCTTCTTCAGATTGTACCATGGTGTATAAACCACATCGATGTTATTCACCTTATTACCTATAACCAAAAGAGAACCATTACACGTGTCTGACTAAGATGAAACCAGGAAAGGCAAAACAACAAATTCATGTCAGATATAATACTGCTTCCTCAAGTAATTTGACCAACCTTGAATGGAATTGGCTTTAACAAGCTGGGCACAATCTTCCAGCACACCTTCACTTATGTCATCCATTGTCTGACCCTTATTCAATCTCAAATATACATGTGCAGAGGACATCTTATCTACATGGAACCTGTGTTCAACAAAGTAGTTTGAGGCACAAAGCAGGACAAGATGGTTCCATGTGTCTTCAAGAACTTTAAAAGAAGATCCAATGAGCAAATCACATCTAAAATATATTTCACATTAACCAAAAAATCAATTTCGCATGTAGCAAAGATGATATATGAAATGAAGAAAGGAAGGCATGGAGATTATATTAAAGGAGACAGGCTAACATGAATATCATATTACTTATGTTAGGGCACTTGAGACACCTAAACAAAACAACACATGCAATCGGTCCCACCATTTCCAGAACTAACTATGTTTGCAGTTAAGCAAAACTTCGAATTTCAATAGTTTAAATGGCTCAAAAAGCAAATTGGTTAAAAACGTTCAAATAGCAAAATAATATACTGAAGATTCATAATTCGTACTACCAAACTTGAGCATTTAGGAATGAGAGACTTGCAAAACATCATTATTATATGCCAACAAATCCAACATCAAGATCTCACTAAGCATGCTACTTCACAACAAAAGGTTGTACTGCCCAACAACCACCAATGAAGCAGACGAAATAGAACAAAATTACACCCAAAAAAAGGCATAAGACTATCAAACCAACAAAAGCAAGCATTTACCTATTATTCAAAGTAATAGTTATAAACCTGCCTTATTTCACGGTTTACACAAGGCAGTCATCAGTAGTTCAAAACACAGAAAGCAGACTATTTCTGAATCCAAAAGTACATTCATTACTACTGAATCCAAGCACACAAGTTTATCTATGGATGAAACAGACAGTCACTTGTATTTACACCAAAATGAACAAAGTTGGAGCACTTTTAATACCAAGAAGACAACAAAATCCAAGGGAGAATGTACTCAGATTTTCATGGTCTGAAACCCAACAAAAACCCACAGTACTGTACACGTAAGTGCAGTGCAGAGTATCTTCATTATGATTATCATGAACGACATCCACAAAATACACCAATTATACGAAACTTACAGATGGATTATGACCACACGGTCGCCAAAGTTCTTCACTATGACATCATCCACAGGTCACAATTAACCAAACTATGCAGGAAAAAAGGCAAGAATTTCTGCAGGAATCAAGCGTGTTTACTCTATAACAGACCAAATTACCGGTCAATCAAGCTATGTATGAGTTCTTGAATCAAGACTAAATTAAAACAGACAAATGAATCAAGATCTTCTCTCCTAAACAAGGAAACAGCTGCTAACTAAAAGCGAAATTTCAAGAACTGACTGAACCATGGTTATTAAGGTGTCGCCTGAGCGGTAAGGCGCCGCCGGGGGTTAAGGCGTCGCCCCCGCGTTGCATCCTCTGCTCGGAGCCTTCAGTGGAGAGGGAGGTAGAAGGAGAGAAGAGAGGAGCCGGGAGCTCACCTGGATCTTGGAGTTCGTCGACATGGTGAGGGGGCCACCCGTCACCTATCTTCCTCAAGCCCGTTGCCAAGGACCTCTGGAACAACCACAACGCCCCCCTCCACCGTGCAAAGCCGCCGCCTCCGGATCTCCTGCCGCTGCTCCGGATCCGTGCCACAGCGCTGCGCCTCCACGACGACCCCACCACGCTTCCGCAACAGCCGCGCCGGCCTGAAGCCTGCGCACCCCCGCGCCGCCGGCTTCGTGCTTTCCGCGCGCGCACACGCCGCCAATGTTGGAGACGCGAGGAGGGGAATCCCTAATGGATGCGACAATGCCGATGCGTATCCTCTGCCCGATCTAGATGGGGATCTGGATGTCTCCATTGGGGATTTCTTGGGCTTGATGCACGGGGTTAGATTTGTATTGGATGGCCTGGATGTAGGGAACGGATGGGCGTCCCACGGTGATGGAATGGGGGCATGATCACATGACCATGAGTACATGTCAGTCTACGATCCACACGATCAAGATCCAATGGTGGAGACAAAAGTCAAGGCAACAAATGGCACAAACTGAGGGCTGCACAATCAAGATCCAATGCTGGAGATCAAGGCCAAGGAAAAATTGATGCCCTTGAATACCTCACTGGCCTCGATCCTAACCATCCATTGCTTGATCCGATGGCCATGAATCACAGAATGGCAGTGAAAGGCCGAGGGGGGAAAGGCAGATGATATGCCTTATGATGTGTGAAAGGCGTCGCCTCGCCTCGCGCCTAGCAGCTTAAAAGGTGTGAGGGGGTGGGTCGGCGCGCCTCGTCTTACCGCCTTTAATAACCATGGACTGAACCAACTAAATTTCTATCTGGCCGCCACTCATACACACGCGACTCATCCATTAAGAAAGCATCCTCTGCAAACCAGCGAACTCCTCTACAAAAGCTCAAATTACTATTACTCACCCGAGCTCCCATCAATTCTTGCGTCAGTATAGCATCGATTCGAGACTCACAGAGCCAACTCGAAAAAAAATCTGCACAAGAAAAGGGAAAAAATATCGGTGGAAGAAAGAGGGGCGGTTACCAGATGTCCTCGGGGAAGCCATACTTAATGAGGTCCTCGTTCTCGTGCTTGTCGAGCCCCATGAAGATGGTGTAGTCGCCGGCCTCGGGCCGCGCCTTGAAGTAGAACACCATCCCGAGTGAGTCGCTCGCCGGCCGGCTGCCCTAAAGGATAGGAGAAGGGCGCGGGGTTCCGCGGTTTGGGTGGCGGAATTGGGCGATTGGGGAGTGGGAATTGGGGCTCGGAGGCGGGGGAGGTGGGATCCTGGCGAGAGGAATCGGGGAGATTTTTAGGGTTTCGAGCGCGTGGAGGAGGGCGCGGTAGGAGGGGAGCGGCGCAGGGAGGAGATGGAGGCGGGGGCAGCGAAGCGACACGAGGAGGGGACGCCTTGGGGAGGAGGCTCCGGAGGCGCGAGGACGATGGAAATGGCGTGGGGGCACGGCGGGGGAAAGCAGGAGTGGAGGAGGGGGAGAGAGAGGAGACGGCGGAGGAGGGAGGAGGCGAAGGGGAGAGGAGAGGAAACCGCGTCGGGTGCTCTCTCTCACTCTCCTTTTAGCTAGGGCAACCATCCCCTCACCTAACCAGCCATTCATTCCTGATCGGACGGGCGAAAAGAATTGCACACAAGTGCGCAACAAGCCCATTTTAGGATTGAATTGTCCATGTTGCCCCTCTCCTTCTTACTCCTCTTTTCTGCTTGCCCTTTGGCCATGGCCGCCACAGAGGCTGTGGAGGAAGGTATGAATATCGAACTCTCTATCGTCGTTGTCGAAAATGATGAGCACCACCTCGCTCACTCTCTCATAACCTCTATCCACTCCGCGCTCTCCCACCTGAGGCTGCGACAACCTCGGCTTGCCTCACGTCGCCCTTGTCACCGTCGTCGAGGTCCACTTCTTCTCCAACAGCCTCAACATCGATTGGGTCGGGAATCCCACATTCGTCCCTAGCTGCTAACCTCCTTACACTCCCATGTCCATCGTGGACAAGGTCATCGAGTGTTGGTGGTTATTAGGGCAGCAAGGGGGAGACTAGCTTGTTGGAGTTGGACAACGACATCTGTTGTAAGATCGAGGAGACTAGGCTTTTAAAATATATTTGGCCAAAACTAGGTTTTATATTCAAAAGCCTAAATCAAAATTATTTTACAAAATTAAGATCTAAATCAACTAGTCTTACTAAGTGTACTAACAAGTCTAAATCAAGATATCACTGAGCATGACTCCACTAAGCCGCTAGGGTAACCCATACACATCAGGCCTTTGCTAAAAACATAAGTTCAACTAAGTTTTTGATTCCCAAAGCAAAGATACATGAACTTCAACCATTTGCATAACACATTTACAAATTATAGTCATATGCCACAAACATTAGATGCATGAACCTTAGCAATTTGTAAAATACATTCACAAACTTTAGTATTATGTTACAAGGAGTAGGTGCATAGACTTTGTAACATCTCAATTTTTGGACCTTTTGAAAAATTTCAAAATAAAAATAATCAATTGATTTTATTAAATTGTTAAAGCTTAATTTAGAAATTTCATATATTAAAAATAATTTAATGTGAGTAAATCAAACTTCGACTAAATAAAAATTGTTTTATTTGATTTTCTGGTTTTATCTTGGATTTCCTTTTTCCCAGACCTTATTGTTATTTTCGTTGACTTCTTTTTGTTTCTTTTTGGCTTTCCCGAATTTCGAAGGCTTTTTGAAGCTTTAAAAAAAAGGAACCATTTGATTTATCTTTATTTGTTAAAAGCTTAATATGATATTCTAAAAATTTTAAAATTGTTTAATATGAATAAATCATGCTTCAATTAAAATCAAAATTTATTTATTAGCTTTTCTAGACTTTCTTGGATTTTCTTTCTTTTCTTTCTCTCTCATGTTTTTCTTCCTCCAGTACTGTCTTCTTCCCGAGAGCACCTTTCCCATCCCCTAGCAGCCCATGCCGCCTCTCTTTTCCCCCATGCCCTGCGCCCTCCCCCCGACCCTGGCACCCCTACCCCGTCCCTTCCTCCACCTGCCCCGGTCTTCTCCCTCACCTACCGTCTACCATCTCTCCTCGCCGTCGCCCATGCCGCCCGTGTGTGAGCTCACGTGACCGCCGCTACAAAGTCATTGTCCCTGGTGCAAATTCCGCCCCTTTTTTCCTTGGCAATGTGTGCATTTATTTGCCTGTCTTTCGCCGCACCCAACCCCCCCCCCCACCCTTTTATTTCTCCTCCCCACGTGCACTCGTCTCATCCCCATCGTGCCGCCCTTGTCCCATGCCGTCCGGAGCTCCGCCCAAGCCGAGAAGCTTCTCTGCTACTCTTCCTTCCCATATAAAAGGAGCACCAGACCCCTCATTCCCTCTATCTTTTCCCCCATCTCCCTCTTGCCCTCTCGCCCTCGCTTCTCCGTGTTTTGAGCTTCGCCGCCGCCGGCCGGAGCCCGCGCCTCCACCTCTAGCGCCGTTGTTGAAGACCCTCTGCCGTCGTGGTCGCCTTTGTTGGCTTCGCAAGGGCACGTTCGATCTCGTGCGCACCTCCTCACCGCCGGAGCTCTAGCGTCGCCGCAAGCGGATCTCACCACCACTCTTCCTCTCACCATTGGTCACTCCGTCAAGCCTCACCACCGAAACCGTGCGCCGTGGGTTTGCCTCGCTCCCCTTTCCCCGTTGCTTCTTTCACCACCGCTCGCCATGGTGTGTAGGGCGAGCCATTGGGCCCGAAGAGCCCCGCCGCTAGACTTCGTCGCACTGCCGTTTCAGGCTGTGGTCGAAGCCTCCTTCCAACCACTTGTAGTCGAAATCTCCTTCTGACCAGGAAGTCGAAACCTCATTCCTACCACCTGTAGTCGAAACCTCCTTCCGACCATCTGTAGACGAAACCTCCTTCCACTACAGGTTGTGGTCGAACCTCCTTCTGAGAGCACATTCTCCTTCATTCAACCTCTGATTCGAGTGATTCAAATTTTTAAATTTATCTAAATTTAGTGTCTTTCATTTGGTTCTAGTTTGGTAATCTTTGGGATTTTATTTGGAATTATTTTATTTATTTTTCTCTTTTCGTACATATAGATTCCAACATTTTCAAAGAGTTCTTGGACCTGACGACCGAAGCGTCTCAAGTCTTCAACGAAGGCAAGTCGTAGACCTTTGATCATGTTGAACCCATTTTATAAAATTATTTTATTTTATATCAGCATGCATTGCTAGGTTTATAACAAATGCTTTTAGGAATAGTTAAATGCCTAATTTCTATTATGCCTCATTGAATAATTGAGAATAACATGTACCCTTGAACACAATAGGTTGGGTTAATCTTAGTTGGATATATTTAATTACCAATATGGGTGCGTATTATGCTTAGCCATTCTTTAGTTGTACGTTGGGATTCATGATCACATATTCATAAAATGATTAATCTATACTTAATGATATATGGAATGGTGGCGCGTCCACTTTTGTTAAATTTGTTGTGCCATGGTAAGGGTTGCCATTTGGTCGGGTCAAACCGAAAATAATTTCATACATAGGCGAATGATCGTGCAGTAAAGGGGAGAATTTTGGGATATGGTTGCCTTGCCTGAATAGTCACTAAGGACTTAACTTTGTGCACCATTGATTTGGGTCATACCGTATAACCACATGTTCACGATGGGGGTAGACCTGGCCAACTAATTAGCAATATTTTGTTCTTCTTCTGTTAAGAGTTGATGAGCGGTGCAAGAGGGTGTCCAGAATGGCGAAACCTTAGCGAGCAGAACCGAGTCAAAACGGAGCTTTGTAAAAGCCTTGTGATAGTCTCTCTTTGATTCACATGTCTAAGGAAACATATGTTTTCATCAAAATAATTATCTCTTGTGGGTCAAGCTGTACAACCTCTGCAACGTGTAAAATTATTCGAATAGTTGTATCTCCGGTTATGGACAATGCCTGGTGATTTCACACGAGTGGTAAATTTTTACAAAAATGTTGTAATGGTTTGGTTGAGAAGCAATCTGGATGTTGGTTAATGGTTGGGAAGTGAATATGGTGTTCACTAGTTGTTTCAAAAAACTTGTTTACTTATGTACTTAATCTTTTAAATTATGCTTTTCAATCTATTTACTGTATTACTGTCAATACTGCTTTCTACAAAATAACCATAAAGTTATCATTGTCAATCTTGCATGAATACTATTTGCATACATTTCCCTGCGACTTGCTGAGTACTTTATGTACTCACGGCTATACATCATTTGTTGATCAGTCAGTGCATATGAACTAGAGAACATCAAGTTCTATGAAGTGGAGTATTTCGAAGACCATGCGAACTAGGATGCGTTCCCCACTCGATTGCCTGTTGGCATATCGAATGGCTACCACGAGCTGTTTCATTCCGCTGCAAGTTTACTCTATTGTTTTAAGTCTGGCGTGGCAAACTCTGTAAGACTTGACCATAAGGTCCTTTTGCTATTAAGTAATATTAATTTGCCTGCTTCTTAGATATTTTGTTGTATGGGTATGTTTTCATCGATGTTGCAACTGTGTGATCTAGCTACTAATCATGGGACTAGTTCAAAATACACAGAGGGTCCCGGGGCTGCATACTCGGGGTGCCGACAGACTTCAACCATTTAAAAATCACATTTGTGAATTATAATCTCATGCTAGAAAGAGTAAATACATGAGCTTTAACTATTTGCAAAATACATTCGCAAATAATAGCATCATGCCGCAAGTAGTAGCTCGACCATTTGTAAAACACATTTACAAATTATAGTCTCATGCTACAAAGAGTAAATGGACGAGTTTCAACTATTTGCAAAACACATTTACAAACAATAGCATCATGCCTAGAAGAGCTAAGCAAGTGGGATTGAGCTATCAATACATGATGAGACTCAAGCTACTACAAGACCTCTCTTAATAGTACAAAAACATATACTAGCAATCCGGTCTCTCAACCAAACACCGTGTGGATATAATGGGGATATGATCCAGATCTTAGGATGATGTGACAATTGGTAATGACGTTAACGGTTTGTCGTTTCACATATTTTTGGTAAAGTTTCAGGACTGTCAGGTCTCAGGCGGTCTGACCGGCCAGGGCGGCGGTCAGACCGGTCCAAGATCGGTCCGACCGGCCATAGCGGCGGTCAGACCGACCAACTTCAGAAGTGACGAATTGAGCTGGGCCAAAAATAGAGTGTGTAGGCAAGAGAGAAGATTATATTGCACTTGGTCTCAAATTTTTGGAGTCTCCACTCAAAAGTTCTATTCGATTGAAAATTCCAGTAGGTTTCGGTTTTCCAGAGAGGAAAAATGGATAAGTCCCAGCTGGCGGTCTGACCGGCCCATAGGTGGCGGTCAGACCGGCCAGGGTGGACGGTCAGACCGGCCCTAGGGGCGGTCTGACCAGTATTCACTTGGATCGTCGCCCGTCGTGGCGGCGATATTCGGTTGTTAGGTCAAAGTCATGAGTTTCATGGTATATATGTTGCATGATGCATGTTTTGACTAACATGGGTCAAGTTGTGAAGAACTTGTTCCCAAATTCGGTTTACTTGTCTATTGTTGTGCAGATTGCTTGGTGGTCAACGACGGTCAACGGCGAGGATGATCGAGACTAGGCTTGGAGAGTTGAGGTCCAGAACGATCGACGATGCCGGGTGAGGTCAATGAACTCAAGCGTGACGCAAGATGGACAAGGGTGATCTATTGGCTAATCCGAGGCGCAAGATGGCGCAAAGTGTAGCTAATTAGGTCAAGAGGTGTTAAAGACGACGCATTAAAATGCGTGTGTGTGACCCATTTGTTTTGAGCCTTAACGGGAGTCCAATTAAGTCAAACTTCTAGAAGGTCTAAGCCTCCACTATAAATAGGGGAGGGAGGTGGCTGCACCTCCGCTTCGTCTCTTTTGCTATTTTTGTAAACCCTAATTTTCTTAGGGAGAGCTTTTGATGTGATTTTCGTGCTCTTGGATTGAGCATTGTCCTCCATTGATAGAGAGGCTGTAAGCCTATATCATATCAAATCAATCAAAGAATAGTTTGATCAATGTTTTGTCTCATTGCATTCTTTCTCTATATTTGATGATTTTGAGTCTTTCTTTGATCCGCGAGTTTTTGATTGAATTCTTCACGTGATATAGCTTGCTGTGACATGTGGGAACATACCTAGGATCATCTTCATCATCAATCACCCACGAGCAAGATTTTGGATCAAGTTTTCGTTTTGACCCTGTTTTGAACCCTTCTTCAATCAAACGAAAAAGGATCGCTATTCTTCCAAGAATTATCACAATCTTCGATTGGAATAGGTTCATGATATTATAGAGAAGGTGTGTTCCAAGTTTCATCAAGTTTGGAGTTGTAGATCAAAAGTTTCATCTATTTACAATTTCGTCATCGGGGCTTTCTGTTCTGTTCTTCAGGCCGGTGGTCAGACCGGCCAGGGTCACAAGTCAAACCAGTAGGGAATCGGTCCAACCGACTTTGATCCAGCGGTCCGACCGCCCTGCATTGAGATTGGTTGTATCTTGTGTTGATCTTTGGTTGTTTTGCTTAGGGGTTTATATTGGATTCAATATTAGTCTTCTGCTGTACTGATATACTGATCTTCATAGCTTCCATAGCTATTGGAGTGAAATTTGTGTTGAATCCATTATTTGTGAAAAAGTGAGCGTAGTCCTATTCACCCCCCCTCTAGTCGCCTTTTCAGTCCAACAAGTGGTATCAGAGCACGGTTAGTTTAATCTTGATCTTAACCGGTCACTGAACTTGGCGATGGATAGATACTCCACAAAGCCGCATATCTTCGATGGGCACGACTATGCCTATTGAAAGAATCACATGCGAGTATTTCTTGAGAGCGAAGGACATGCTATATGAGAGGTTGTTCGAGTCCCGCTTGTTGTGCCCGAAGTTGCTACGCCGGCTTCAGAAGCCCTTTTGACTAGCAACAATAAGGCTAAAAACCTATTGTATGGTGGGCTTGGTAGACAGGAGTATGATCGGATTTGCAATCTTGAGACTGCGCATGAGATTTGAAACACTCTCGAAACCTATCATGAGGGTTTGTTCCAAGTCAAGAAAGTACGTCAAACAGTCTATAAGTGTGAATATAACAAATTCGAGATGCGTCCTGGATAGAGCATCGATGACATTTTTAGTCGCTTTAATAAAGTGATTAATCAGATGAAAGCTGTTGGTATTGAATATTCTCAGTCTGAAAATGCCACCCACCTCTTGGCTGCAATCAACACTAAGGAGTGGGAGATAAAGGCTACAGCCATTGAGGAGAATGTCAATCTTTCTGATCTGACTTTGCAGCTGCTCTATAGCAAGCTCAAGACTCATGAGATTAAGAGGATTGATCATCCCAAGAAGGAAAACACGGCTTTGGTAGCAGACCCGCTCAAGAGAGCTTCTGATGGTTCTTTTGAGTTTTCTTCTGGATTTTCGCTTGCTGGTTTATTTGCAATCCATGAAGAGGAGTTTGAGAGTCTACCTGAGGCTGAGTTGGCCTTCAAAGTTAAAAAGGTCACATGGGCCTATAATAATATAAGAAACAGAAATAGAGGAGGTCCCGTGACTTGCTATGAGTGCGGTGAGTTCAATCATATCCGGAAAATTACCCCAAGCTGAAAGGTAAGAGCAACTATAAGAAGGGAAAGCCAGCTTGGGAGAAGGCTCAATGGAACAAATCAAGGTATGATACTATCAAGCTGACGAAGGCCGCTCACCGGGTGCTTACCACTTTTGTGGATCAATCCTTAAGCGATGTGGACTCTGGGAGCGAGGAGGACAAGGAGGAGGAGATCCCTCGAAACAAGAAGAATGGGAAGGCCAAGGATTTCACCGGCTTGTACTTCATGGCTGATTCTGTTGACGACGACAGCGATGAGGTAACTCCTTCCTATGATGTCTTTGCTGAAAGATGTGAAACTATATTTGAGCAACTTATAAGTCAGGATAAGGCTTTAGAGTTTGTCATAGCCAAGAATAAGGACTTAGAGTCACAAGTAGATAATTTGACTTTAGAACTTGAAAATGCTAAGACTCTTGAATCTGATGAATGTTCATCCTGCCGTGCTTTACACTCTGAATTTGCTAAACTACAATCTGCTCATGATATTGCTTTGCAACAACTTGAAAATGCTAGGACTGAGCTTGTTGAGGTTAAATCTGCTCCATGTGAAAAATACTTAGAGTCTAGAAAGTTAGTTGCTTCTGGTGTGGTTGATTCTAGCCTTTGCACTTTCTGCTTAGAACGCGAATATGAAGTTAAAGATATCTTAGAAGCAACTAGAGCTAAATATACCAAGCTTAAGGACAGTATTGAGTCTTCTACATGTGCTTCATGTCCAGTTCTTAAACTTGAAGCTGCTTTATATAAGGAGAAATATGCTAGAGCTATTAAAGGTAAAACCTGTGAATCATGTGTTAATCTTGAAGAAGAAAATGCTTATCTAAATGATACTTTAGAAAAATTCTCTAAAGGTAAGAAACAATTAAACATGATTCTGAACAAGTCTAAAACTCCTTATAAGAAGCAAGGATTAGGATACAATCATGTTCAAAATAATTCTAACCCAAAAGTTACTCAAGTCTTGAAAAATGGGTTAATTGAATTCAAAATCAACCTACAAAAACTATATTTAAATCTGCGGGTGTTGCCCAACCATCTGTTAAGTCTAAGGGTGTTTCTCCCAATGGTATTAAGTATCATTGCACCTATTGCAAAAAGGATGGGCATTTGATTGAGTTCTGTTGGCGTAGGTTGAAAAATGATAAAAAAATTTTGCTAGAATTTTATCTAATCAACCTAGAGCTTTTATGAGACATGGTAACATAGAAAAGAAGAAACCTGGTTTAGGATTTGTGTCACATATTCATCATCATGTTCCTAGACAGGATAACACTATTGTAAATTTAACCATTGCTCATCCCTTTGGGTTTTAAAAAGCGCATTTTAGAAGGAGGACCCGGGAACATTTTACCTAAGCATTTTGGGAAAATTTAAGTTTTAAGTTTGCCCCTTTAAACGATGTGGATTGCCTTAGATTTAAGAAATCCCCCTGCTTGATCCCAAAGAGTTGTTTTTGGGAAATTCCCTAGAGTTTGTAAAAGGAATTTTGGGAGGATTTTTCAAATCCTTTTTCTTTTTCTTCAAAAGCGATTTCATCTTTTCATTCCAGTTGGGTAAATGGAAGGGTTGGTTTTTGGGGTTTTTTGGGAAATTGAATTAGCAAATTTTTAAAGCTCATGGGTTTAAAAAAAACCCCAAAGAGGGATGTATGGGCAAGAGGTTTGGGCGTTGCCCAATTAAGGGTATGGTTTTGCCCGGCAAGATGTTGCTTTTTTGGCCTCCCCTTTGATTTATTGAAAAATTTTTTGGTCAAATGAGTTTTTTAAAACCCACTTGGGGTTTCTTTTTTTCAAATAAGCTTTTGTTTTAAAACCCGACTTGTTTTGCCTTTGCCGAAGTTTTAGAGGGTAAAATCAATTTGGCACGGGTTGACCCCCTTTTGCCCTTTTGGAAAAATTTTTGGGGTTTCCTTCTCTAAGCCCCTCAAAAAAGGTGTTTTGGGGGAAACCAATTATTTTGGGGCTAAACATAATGGAAAAAGGAGTTTTTAAAATCCTAAGCTTGTCAACCCCAATGTATTGGTTCTTAAATCCCATGGGGTTGAATTTTGGAAGAAAAAAGGGGTTCCCCTTTGAAAGTTTTGATCCGGTTTTAAACCAAAAAGAAATTAGAAAAATTTGGTCTTTTTGAAAGGGGTTTATTTGGGATTTCCCCCTTGAGGTTTTGGTTTTTGTATTTGTTGGGGACATGGGGTTTGTCTTTTTTGATGGAAGATACCTCGACTGTCAATTCAGATTTCAAGTCCAAAGTTTATTTTAAAAAAGGGAAATGAGAAAGGTTTCGATGATTTTGTTTTACCGCTTTTTGGGTTTCCCTTTTTCAAAACCCGAAATATTGTAATATTTCCTTTGGCTCCAATATTTTTTCATTTTAGCATTCGGAATTTGAAGGTTTTTTGGGGAGTCAATTTTTTGGGGCCCCCGGGAATGAAAAAGGAATTTTTCATGAGGGAGTCACTGCCCCGTTTGATCCCTTTCTCTCTCTCATTGCTTTTTGGTTTTTGAACCCCATTTACAATGCTTTAATGGACCCAAGGGGAATCCATTTATAGGATTTTAAAATTTGAAGGTTTAAATTTGGGTGTAAACCTTCCCTAAATGGCCATTTTATTTGGAATTTACTGGGTTTTTAAAACAAAATTTTGGATGGTGAATTAAAAAGCATTGTATTTTGGGTTTTCTTGATTTTTTGAAGGGCCCCTTTTGCTTTTGCTTTGCTAAAGGATTCGATTTTGTTTTAAATTAAACTTTTAAAATCGTGTTTTTGTTAAAAGGTTTTTTAAAGGTTTCAAAGAAGGGGAAGTTTATGTAGCCATGGGGGCTTTGGAATTAAAGAACCCCAAATTTTGCCCTTAAAGCTTAAAGGTTTTACCAGGGGGGACTTTTTTGATAACTTTTAAACCTTTTTTTAAAAATGATTTTGAATTTTGGTTTTAAAGACTTTTTCATTTCTTTGGAAAACCCTTTTGTCAAAAATTTAAAAGTTTTTTATCTTTGTGGCTTTTTTACTTTTTTTCCACTTTAAAGCATGCCGGATTTGGAATTTATGGGTTTCAATTTTTTTTTGGGGCTTAAATTAAAATCAAAAAAATTTTTATTTTTGACCCGGTCCCTTTGGCTTGAAATTGTTTTGTTTTACCCAAATGGCTTATATTTTGTCAAAAAAAAGGGTTTGTCTGGGAAACCCAAAGTTTCTTTTCCAAAATTAAAATCAAAAAGAACATATTAATGCTACCCTTTAGGCCCGATTTTCCGCCAAGGGAAGGGTATTTTTAACTCCCTTTCAAAGAATTTTTAATTTTTGGGTTTATTTTGTCAAAGGGGAAAGAATTTAGTTTTGGGGAAATAGGGAAAAGAAATCCCCAAAATTTACAAATGATTTTTTGATCTTTTGGTCTTTTGACTTTTTCCATTGAATTTCATTTATTTAACCCGTTGTAAGTCAATTTTTTTTAAATTAAACTATGTTTAAATTTTTATGTTTCTTTTCCTTACCAAACGCCGCCTTAATATTGCTAATAACCCGTTGCCTTTTGGCCCAAACCAAATATTTTACTTTGAACCTCCAAATATATTTTTTGTTTTGCCAGGCTCCGGGAAACGGGTTTAGCCCATTTGGGTTTCAAGGAAGAATTTTAATTTAAATTTATGGGTTGTTTGGGGGAGGATTTTGATAAAAGGGGAAATTTTTTTTTTCCAAAATATTGACTTTTTGATTTTTATTTTTATTCCACTAAATTTATTTATTAATTCAAGAAAAAAACCCAACCAAGGGACCAAAAGTCCCATGAATTAAAGTTTTTTTCTTTCCCTTATTCTTTTAAAATTTATGAGTTTTTGCTATATTGGGCTTTTACTAAATTTTATAAATCCAAATTTATTTTTGGTTTCAAATGTTTCACAATGGGATATCTTTGGGTTGTGACTAGGAATTTAAAAATTCAACTAAAAGTTTTGGGTGTTTTGCAAAGGGCCAACCGTGTCCTTTGGGTGGGAATTGGCCCGCCGAAATGGCTTTGGACCCAATTTTGGGTTAATTGAGCCCTTTGGTTCAGAATTAACCCTTTTTGGAAATATTTTCTTTGTTTTTTCCAAATTTCTTAGGGAAGCTTGTAGGCGGGCTTGATAGGGGGACCGTGTCTCATTTGGTGCCCCTTTGTGGGGGAATTTTTATCTATAAAGAAAAGTTTTAATGGCTAAATTTGCTTTTTCAAATTATTTACTTTTTTTTCAATTTTTGTAAACTTAGGATTTAAAGTTGGGATTAACAACCTAGGTCCGTCTTCAAAAATTAATTTAATAAAATCCAAAAAATTTTAAAAAAGTAAAAGGAAAACCTTTAAAATTTGGGCCCAAAAATTAAACAAATTAAAAAAAACCCCATTATTTAAAATGTTTCCCCATTTTTTACCCCAAAAAAAGGGACAGGGCAATTTAAGGTTTAGACTTTCCCCAAAAGCTTTCCCAAATTTCAAAAAAAAAACTCATTTAAATTTTAAAACCCAATTTGTTAAAAGAAAGCAATATTTTCCTATTAATGTTTTTTTGGTAAAACCAAAACTTTTTTAACCAAAATAAAAATTGAACCCCTTTTCCCCAACAAAAATCCAAAAAGCTTTTTCCCCCAAAAAAACCCAAAAAAGGAAAATTCCATATATTTAAAAAATTTAAATTTAAAAAATAAATTTTACAAGAAAAAAATTTAAAAAAAAATTTATATTCCCAAAAACTATGGGGAAAAAGCAAATTTTTGGGAAAAAATTTTAAAAGAAAATTTTCCGGCAAAAAGGGAATTTTTAAACAAAAAAACCCCAAAGACCAAAATAAGTTTTTTCCCCTTTAAAAAAAAAAATTTTAAATTTTAAATTCCCGCCAAAGCCCCTTTTTCCCCTCCTTTCCTTGCAAAAAGGAAGGGGGGGAAAACGTTTTTTTAAACCCCAAAAAATTTTTTTTTTTCCAAGGAAAAAAGAAAAAAAACCCTCCACGGGAAAAGGCCCCGGCCCTTAACCGGGTTTTAACCAAGGGCCCCAAAACCCCGCGCCCTGCTCAAGAAGAAAGGGAGGGGGGAAAGAAGGCCATTTACCGGGAAATCTTGGATGGCAAAGGGAGGGGGCCCCCAAAAAATTTTTAGGCTTAAATTTTGAAAAAAGCCCCAAAAGGGGGCCCCGGTTTTCCAGAAAGGAAAGGTAATCCCACCCCCCCACGCCAAGTTGGGGGCCGGGCCCCGGCCTGGGGCCAAACGACCAAGCCTGGGGGAAATTTTTAAACCTATTTTATCCCTATGTTGAGATGGCGGGAAGGCGGAGGCGGCGAGTGACTCCGTGGCAAGAAGAAGGCCCATGACTTCACGGGCATGTGTTTCATGGCGAGAACGACCCGACAACGACTCCTCAATGGCGGATCCTTTGGTGATCCAGATGAGGTATGCCCTTAAACTGGCGATATGAAAAGGGCTTTGGTGCTTACTAAACAGAAATTGCATAAGCAAGCTAAAATGATTAAGAAACATGATACTATGATTGATAATTTGAACCTAGAAGTTGTTAGGCTCAAATCTATTAATCCTGATGATGTTTGTGATTCCTGCTCTAGCTTGCTTAAAGAACTGACAAGCTTAAAATCTACTCATTCGTCTGTTGTTAATCAATTAAAAGATGCTCTTGATGAACTAGAATCTCTCAAGTCTAGTTCTGTTTGCATGGATGTCATTTCTCTTGATGTGACTGCATTGGATGCTATTCCTTTAACATGCTCAAACTGTGATTTGCTTGAATTAAAATTGGATAGCGCCTTGAAAGAATTACAAAAATTTGATGCTAGTCACATTTGCTCTCATTGTAAGAATAATAGGATTAAAATGCAAGAGATGACAGAAATAGTTGTGTACTCTAGATCTGCTTCATGTGAAAATTGTCATAAGCTTACAATTGAGATTGAAGCTCTAAACAAGACTCTAGAAAAAAAGGCTAAAGTTGAAAAATCCATGTCTTCTACTGCTTCTAAGAAAGTTATTGACTCTACCTCCTGTGTCTTGAATGCTGAAGTTGAAACTATTATTGGTAAGATACAAGAGGCTTTTAGAGTTAAGCTTAAGGAGTAGTTGAATAGCTACAGGTATGATGTGACAATTGGCAATGGTGTTTACGGGGATATGTTCCAGATCTTAGGATGATGTGACAATTGGCAATGGTGTTTACGGTTTGTCGTTTCACGAGTTTTCGACAAAGCTACGAGCATTACAGACGAGGCGGTCCGGCCGGTCCTTGCAATGATCGGCCGGTCCCAAATCGGTCGGGCCGGCCATGTGGGCGATCGGACGGTGATGACCTAAAGTGGTCAAAGCAGTGGGCCAAAATAGGTGTTGTAGGCAAGTGAGGGATCCCAATGCACTTGGTCTCATGATTTTGGAGTCTCGATGAAGTTCTATTAGTTTTTAATTTCGAGAAGGTTTGAATTTGGGGCATGAATTTGGCTAAGTCCCAAGGCGGTCCGGCCAAGCTCACGAGGCGGTCAGACCGAAAGAAGCGGATCGGCCAAACTCACATGGGCGGTCGGACCGTATTGACTTGAACGTCGGCCAACCGTGGCGATGTTGTTTTGTTAGGTCAAAGTCATTGGTATCGTGGCATATGGTTTGCATGATACATGTTTTGACTAACATGGGTCAAGTTGTGAAGAACTTGTTCCCGAATTCGTGTTTGCTTGTTTATGGTTGTGCAGGTTGCTTGGTGGTCAACGACGGTCAGCGGCGAGGAGGATCGGGACTAGACTTGGAGAGTTGAGGTCGAGCGATCGGCGATGCTTAAGTAGAGTCAATGACTCAAGCGTGAAACAAGATGGACAAGGGTGACCTATTGGCAAATCCATGGCGCATGGTGAAGCGGTTTAGGTCAAAAGGTTAAAACGGCGCTTTGTGAAGCGTGTGTGTGTGACCCGTTTGTTAGTGGGCCTTAACGGGAGCCCAATGGAGTCAAACCCTAGGAGTCTAGGTGTAGGACCGGAAAAGCGGCGAGGGGGTGAATAGGCGCTTTCAAAACTTTCTCGCCTAAATCAAATTCAACACGAACTTTAGTCCTTTAGCTATGTAGCTAAGAAGATCGATAAGCACCTGGCGGAAACCTTGTCTTGAATTCGATAACCCCAATAACCACACGACACAAATGTGGAGACTTAACCTCAAAGGGTTGATCAGAGCACAGGCGGTCGGGCCGGCTACCACGAGCGATCGGACCGGCGTTCAACAATGATCGGCCAAGGCAACTAAGCGGCGGTCGGACCGGTGGACAACGATTCGACCGGCGGGGACCAGTGCGAATATCTGGCGGTCGGACCGCCGTTACAAGACGGTCGACCGGTTCGATCGATCTTGAAAAATCCACCCCAAATCCAAGCGAAATTTGATCAACTTTTGATTCAACCAATGAAACTTGACCAAATTTGAGCACACCTCCTAATGATATTGGAGACCTATTTCTAGCGGCGATCCTTGGATCCACTTCATGAAACAAACTCTCAAGGATTAAACAAAGAAGTGCACAAACCCTAGAAATATGAAAATCTTTGATTCAAGACTTGCTTGTGGGAATTGATGGTCTAGATGATTCTAGGAGTATTCCACACACAAAGCAAGACAAAATGGGTCAAGAGACCAAGTATAAACCCTTGAATCAAGGAAGCACCAAATTCAATCAAATGAGAGAGAACACAAAGAAGAGACAAAAGATCTCTCAAGCAAGCATCACAAGATTGATTGATCTCACAAGATGCTTACAAAGCCACTCCAACTAGGAGGACAGAGCTCACCCAAGGGGCATACAATCTCTCCTCTCTTCCTCCTCAAACCTAACCCTAGAAAAGCAAGGAAGAAACCAAATGAATGCCTCAAAGTTTTCCTTCTCCCCTTTCCTATTTATACTAGAGAGGACTAGAGTTTCACATTTGGGGCCCACTCACACATGGGACCCACATACTAATCTGTTGAAGCAATCGCTTTGCTTCACCGTGTAGATTGATCGGCGGTTCTCATCGGCGCCAAGCCTCTCTTGTCGAATCCCATCGGAACCTCGAGAGACTACATGCGATACCCGCACCACTGATCCAACGGTACTGCCGAACCACCGTTCGATCCATCTTGCCCATTACGCACCATGCTTGTGTCACACGACCTCACGCGTTATCCATGACCGTTACGGACCTCGGCTCTCCAAGCGTAGTCGATCCACTCACGTTGATGTCGTTGACACGCAAGCCACACCTGCGACAATAGACAAACAAACCGTTTAGGAACAAGTTCTTCACAACTTGACCCCGTTAGTTCCGCAATGCAATATACAACAATAAAGCATTGATAACCAACCATTGAACACAATCAACATGCATCAATGCGAACTTGGCTAACCTCCAAGCCCTTTGTCGATCGGCCGCAAGGCGGTCAGGCCGATTCGAGCAGTCGGACCGCTCCTAGCAGTGTCGGCCGGTCAAAACAACCAAAATTCTGGCTTGAAAATCCGAAACCTTACGGAATTTTCAACTCAATAGAACTTTGTTGGGAGCTCCAAAAATGATGCAACCACATCCGGAGACTCCTCCCTTGCCTACACAACCTATTTTGGATTAGCCCCAAAATCCAACTTTAGGTCGAGGCCGGTCCGGCCACCACCTGCTAGGTCCGAGCCAGGCCACGGGCGGTCGACCGCCACACTCACCGGTCGGACCGCTTGTGGTGCGGCGATAAGCACAAACCCAGCGAGATTTTGCAAACCAACAAGGCCATTGCCAATTGACTCATCATCACGAGATCGTGCACATATCCTCACGATATCCACAATCTCCCCTTGATGAACACATTGGCAATTTCAAGAAAATGTGGTTTTCAAATGAAAAGTAAAAATCATTGTTTTTCGCATAAAGGCACAACTTGGTCCATAAGCAAGAAAAAGCAGGAACCAGACCAAGTGGCTTGAATAGTGAAGGCAAGTGAGATAAGGCATTGAAGGCACAAAAGAATTCAAATTCGAAGTTGGCCAAAAATCTCACTAAGGTCCATATGAAAGACAATAAGATCTATTTGACCTTTGATCATTGTGAGTCTTCTTGAATTGCAATTCAAATCGAGAAAAAAGGCAATAAAACCCGAGACTCAACTCACTATGATCACAAATTTTCAAAAGGTTCACAAAAATTTTTGTGTGTGTGTGTGTGTTCTTTTATGCATGAAACCTTATGTGAACCAAAAGCTCCAAAGCAGCATTTTCTTCAATCCTTCTCCCCCTTTGACAATGAATTCATCAAGATGCATGAGAGAAGAACGAGCATGAAGAAATGACTTTATTTGAAATTTAGCAAAAGGAGCCATGACCATTATCTATGTAGACAGTACAAGACATATACCAAGCCATATAAAGAGTAGAAGCTATATTCAATCATGGCAAAACATGTACTGCAAAGCTAAAACAAAGATAGCAATCAAGAGATTAACAAATTAAAACCATGAAAGGTTGCTCAATGTCATAGATTCACTAAAAGCAACCAAAAATGAGTCAGGCCATGTCTATAAGCAAAAAGAGGCTCAAAACAGGAATTGAGGCATTTTGAGCATTAAGAGAATTCTTTTGAAGCAAAACTCAAGCACTTAGCCCTTTTTGGGCAATTTTTCTTTTTCCTTTTTCTTTCTCTTCTCTTTTTTTTACTGTGCTAGATCTCAAGCCTTCTTTGCGACCATCTCAGCGATAAGCTTAAAAAGTGGTCTAGGTCATCAAAACTCCCCACGAGTTCATGCCTAGTGCAATGGCAAGCCGTCGATGAGAAAGGATTGGTGAGATCGGTTTTTTATACGAAAATCTTTTTTTCATTTGCTTGACTTAAGAAGATAAAAGCTCATTTTCATCTCAAAATAAGGTCAAGACTCAATTCAGCTTGTAAGACATGGCAAGAATCATAAAAGGATCACTAGAGCAAAACTAGTCACAAGATCCAACAAGACATGATTCGATTCAATTTGCTCACAGATATAAAGCTAGCAAGGGAAAAGCTAAGCCAAAACACGAAGAGCCATAAAAGAAGTCCAGTGGACTATCACTTGATATGACAAGGTATAGAGTATGAAATCAAGCCATACAAGGATAATACTCAAAGCTCCACAATTTTATTATGCAATGCGACATTTGAAATAAAAATGCATTATGATACAATGAAAGCAGAAAAAGCAAATTCCCTCAAAACATCAAGCCTCGATCTTGGGATTTGAGATAGAAAATCACAGGTGTCGATCTTGAGATGAGCGATGCTGGGAATAGCAAAAGAAGCAGAGAAAAATGATTAGGCACAAAATCATAAGAATGCCCATGAGCACCACTGGACCTCTCCAAAGCGATCTACAAAAGACCGATACTCCCCTGTCTAGGTGCTACCGTGGTCTATCCTCATGATATCCTAAACCACCTTCTTTGCTGGACCCACCAAAAGAGTCAACAAGATTCTCTACGCTAGGCTTTATGTGGTACCTTGAATAAGTTGCCGGCTCTAGAGACTATCATTGAAGAAGAGACTCCTCTAATGGATCTCAAAGCGCTCATCCTCTCTTTCCTCTCAACCTTTGCTCTCCGGAAGCAAAACTCAGCCGTGTGGCCCTCTTTCTTGCGAAGGTGCAATGGTACTTGACCTTTTGAGGGTGCATCTTGGTGAGACGAAGCACCTTTCTTGCTAGAAAGAGATTGAGCGAACCTCTGACTTTAGGAACAACCTTTGAAGTCAAAGAAGGTTCTTGCTCAACCAAACCACTTTTCACAATTCTAGCAATCTTGGGTGTGAGATTCTTGGAAAGCTCTAGGGACTTAAAGCCTAGGCCTTTGTTTTCACACTCACCTTAGATTGGTCTAGAATCAAGTTGAGTTTCTTTTTCCCACAGAAAACTTCTCAAGAGTCATTTTGAGGTGTCGTTCTCTTTTGCCAAAACTCCACAATTGGAGCATTTTTTAGAAGCGATTTCCTCAACATGTTTGCTCTTAAGAAGATCCACTTCCACTTTAAGAGCTTCACAAGACACACAATAGGACTCTCAATCCTATTCAAGCTCCTTAAATTTGACTCTAAAAGCCTCTTGTATCCTACCAATAGCAATATCAATTTGACATGCAACATATCGGAGGAAGAATCAATGACTTTCTTGGAAGCGATGAGACATGGATCTTTCAATTTTAGCTTTCTCTTCAAGAGTCTTGTTTAAAGCTTCAATCTCAATTGTAAGCTTAGGGCAATTTTCACAAGAGGCAATTCTAGAATAAGCAACCATTTCGGTCATCTCTTGCATTTTAATTCGATTATTCTTACAATGAGAACAAGTGTGACTAGCATCAAATTTTGCAATTCTTTTAAAGTGCTATCCGATTTCAATTCTAGCAAAGCACGATTTGAGCAATTTAATGGAATAGCTTCTAAGCGATCACATCAAGCGGAATGGCATTCATGCAAGCAGAACTAGACTTGAGAGATTCTAGTTCGGAAAGAGCATTTTCAATTGATCTTCAACGGAGGAATGAGCATTATTCAAGCTTGACAATTCATTAAGCAAGCTAGAGCATGAATCACGAAATCATCGGGATTAATGGATTTGAGCCTAACCACTTCTAGGTTCAAATTATCAATCATTGTATCTGTTTCTTGATCACTTTAGCTTGCTTATGCAATTTTTGTTCAGCCAAGCACTAAAGCCCTTTTCATGTCGAGTGAAGGGCATACCTCATCGGGATCATTTGAAAGGATCCTCATTTGTTGGAGGAGTAGGCTGTCGTGGTGTTCTTAGCCATAAAGCACATGCTGTGAAATCACGTGCCTTCTTCTTGCCACGGAGTCACTCTTGTAGATCCTCAGACTCAGAGTCCACATCTTCCATGCTCACATCCTCTAGAGCTTCAAGGACTCGGTGACAAACTTGCGATAGTTTGTCTTCTTGGACTTAACATCCTAAGCTTGAGAATGCCTTTGTGACTCCTTCTCCTCCTTGCCCTTGACTTGGGGCATCTAGGCGAATGTGGTTTAGCTCACCACATTCAAAGCATGTGATAGGTCCACCTCTCCTCCTACTCCTCACATTATTGTAGGCTCTCGTGAATTTTGTGGATAGGAGGCTAAGTCATCCTCGGGTAGTCTCTCAAGTTGCTCATCGCTCAAGGAATGCAGCGAACAAAGAAAATCGGATGAGCTAACATTAAAAGAATCGGCATATCTACCCTTAGAATTGTCAACCACTAAAGCCATCGGCTCTGTCGTGAGGAGGCGAGATGAAATCAATCTCATGTCTTCAACCTCGAGTAAAGCTTATCCATGGTAAGCTCACTCATGTGATGTTGTCATTGATGGCGGTGATCTTCATCCCCGGACCTTCACATCCAAAGCACCCAAAAGTTGGCGTGCATTTTGGACTCAAAAAACAAGATCAGCGGTTGGAGATCATGAAGAATTTTAGAAAATCTCCCCACACTCATCTAACGATTCACGGTCTTTGCTCGATTTTGGAGTATGCTTTCTTAAGTTGGGTTCTGTCTCACTTCCTTGATCGCGATGGACCCCTCGTGATAATCACAAAGTCGCGGATCTCATGAGCGAGCGACAAATGAGCAACACGCTCAAACTCCGTCGACTAAGACCTTGAATCAAAAATTAGAGCCTGCTTTGTTGTTCTCCACATCAGGGTGATCAAATTGTCATCGGTGTACGACATAAGGATTTTCACCTTAAGCCAAATCGCGTGCCCTTGAGCCTCGATGTAGGCCTCCATTCGAGCCTTCAATAAGCAAAATCAACTCCATCAAAACATGTGGCTTTGATTGAATATCGCTCGATCGCCATGGCTCCAAAGAGGTTAAGATCTATAGAAAAGAGCTAGCAAGCTCGATACCACTTGTAGGACCGGAAAAGCGGCGAGGGGGTGAATAAGCGCTTTCAAAACTTTCTCGCCTAAATCAAATTCAACACGAACTTTAGTCCTTTAGCTATGTAAGCTAAGAAGATCGATAAGCACCACGTGGAAACCTTGTCTTTGAATTCGATAACCCCAATAACCACCGACACAAATGTGGAGACTTAACCTCAAAGGGTGGATCAGGCACGCAGGCGGTCGGGCCAGCTACCACGATGATCGGACGGCGTTCAACAAGTGATCGGCCAAGCAACTAGCGGCGGTCGGGCCGGTGGGCAACAGATTCGACCGGCGAGGACAGCGATGCGAATATCTGGCGGTCGGACGCCGTTACAAAACAGTCGAGCCGGTTCGATCGATCTTGAAAAATCCACCCCAAATCAAAAGCGAAATTTGATCCAACTTTTGATTCAACCAATGAAACTTGACCAAATTTGAGCACACCTCCCTAATGATATTGGAGACCTATTTCTAGCGGCGATCCTTGGATCCACCAGCGAAACAAACTCTCAAGGATTAAACAAAGAAGTGCACAAACCCTAGAAATATGAAAATCTTTGATTCAAGACTTGCTTGTGGGGATTGATGGTCTAGATGATTCTAGGAGTATTCCCACACACCAAAGCAAGACAAAATGGGTCAAGAGACCAAGTATAAACCCTTGAATCAAGGAAGCACCAAATTCAATCAAATGAGAGAGGAACACAAAGAAGAGACAAAAGATCTCTCAAGCAAGCATCACAAGATTGATTGATCTCACAAGATGCTTACAAAGCCACTCCAACTAGGAGGACAAGAGCTCACCCAAGGAGCATACAATCTCTCCCTCTCTTCCTCACCAAACCCTAACCCTAGAAAAGCAAGGGAAGAAACCAAATGAATGCCTCAAAAGTTTTCCTTCTCCCCCTTTCCTATTTATACTAGAGAGGACTAGAGTTTCACATTTGGGGCCCACTCACACATGGGACCCACATACTAATCTGTTGAAGCAATCGCCTGCTTCACCACGTGTAGATTGATCAGCGGTTCTCATCGGCCTTAAGCCTCTCTTGTCAGAATCCCATGGAACCTCCCGAGACTTCGCCGATATCCGCACCACTGATCAACGGTACGCACGAACCACCGTTCGATCCATCTTGCCCATTACGCACCATGCTTGTGTCACACGACCTCGCAGGTATCCATGGCCGTTACGGACCTCGGCTCTCCAGCGTAGTCGATCCACTCACCGTTGATGTCGTTGACACAAGCCACACCTGCGACAATAGACAAACAAACCGTTTAGGAACAAGTTCTTCACAACTTGACCCGCGTTAGTTCCATGATGCAATATACAACAATAAAGCATTGATAACCAACCATTGAACACAATCAACATGCATCAATGCGAACTTGGCTAACCTCCAAGCCCTTTGTCGGTCGACCGCCCCACAAGGCGGTCAGGCCGATTCAGCGATCGGACCGCTCCTGGCAGGTCGGACCGGTCAAACAACCAAAATTCTAGCTTGAAAATCCGAAACCTTACGGAATTTTCAACTCAATAGAACTTTGTTGGGGAGCTCAAAAATGATGCAACCACATCCGGAGACTCCCTCCCTTGCCTACACAACCTATTTTGGATTAGCCCCAAAATCAACTTTAGGTCGAGGTAGGTCCGAGCCAAGCCACCAGCTGCCGATCCGGCCAGGCCCACGGCGGTCGACCGCCTCCACCGGTCGGGCCGCTTTGTGGTCGGCGGCCAAGCAAACCAAAACGCGAGATTTTGCAAACCAACAAGGCCATTGCCAATTGACTCATCATCCTGAGATCGTGCACATATCCTCACGATATCGACACTAGGCCTCCACTATAAATAGGGGGAGGTGGTGGCTGCACCACCAAGCTCTTTTCTCTCTCGCCTCTTTTGTTGCGAAACCCTAATTGGCTTAGGGGAGTTGAGGTGGAGGCTAGGGCTCTTTATGGTTTGAGGTGAATTTCGTGATCTTGGATTGACCACTGATCCATGATGGTGTGGGTGTAATCCAGCGACGATCACGTTCTTAATCTATACAAGGTTTGCTTGAGATAAGTCTTTTTTCGTTCTTGCTTTCAATTTCATGATTTTAGTGCTTTCTTTGATCTGCGAGTTTGTGATTGATTCTTTCACGTGGATAAGATTGCTGTGATGTGTGGGAACCCATCTAGGATCAGTTTGATCATCAATCACCCACGAGCAAGCGATTGGATCTAGTTTTCACTTTTGCCTGGTTTTGCACCCTTCTTCAATCAGATCATAAAAGATCTTTGTTCGTCCAAGAATTATCATAATTGTTGATTGGAATAGGTCCTTAATATCATAGAGAAGGTGTATGCAAAGTTTCGTGAAGTTTGGAGTTGAGAATCAAAAGTTAGACCTAATTGCAACCGTCATCGGTACATTTTTACTGTTGCGGAGCTGCCGGTCAGACCGCCCCACACCAGAGGTCAGACCAATTTGGTGCCGGTCCGACCGCCCCACCATAGGTCGACCGGTTTGAGTACCGTCGAGCCTTGATATAACAAGATCGAACAATGGCCGATCTCTGTTAGTTTTGATTCTTCTTGATTTTTGTCGCATTGCTTAGGGGTTTAATTAGATTCAATACTAGTCTTCATTTGTCTTGGTATATTGATCTTCATAGCTTCATCATAGCTATTGGGGTGAAATTGTGTTGAATTCATATTTTGTGAAAAAGTGGCGTGCTCCTATTCACCCCCTCTAGTCGCCTTTTCGGTCCAACAAGTGGTATCGAGCAGGTTAGTTCAATCTTGATCTTAGGTCCTTTGAACTTTGGCGATGGATAGGTTCTCTACAAAACCGCATATCTTCAATGGGCACGACTATGCCTATTGGAAGAATCGTATCTGAGTATTCCTTGAGTGAGGACAAGCTATATGGGGCGTTATTGATCCCGCTCATTATTCACGAGATTGAAACTCCCCTTACGTGGTTCTTTTGGCTAACAACAACAAGGCCAAGAATCTTTTATATGGTGCGCTTGGTAGACAAGAATATGATAGGATTTGCAATTTTGCATTGCATGCGAGATTTGGAACACCCTCGAAACCTATCATGAGGTTCGTCCCAAATTAAGAAAGTCGCCAAACAATCTATAAGCGTGATTATAACAAATTTGAGATGCGTCTTGGAGAGAGCATCGATGACATTTTCAGTCGCTTTAATAAAGTGATTAATCAGATGAAAGCTGTTGATATTGAATATTCTCAATCTGAAAATGCCACTCATCTCTTGGCTGCAATCAACACCAAGGAGTGGGAGATGAAGGCTACTGCTATAGAAGAAAATGTTGATCTTTCAAGTCTTACTTTAGAATTGCTTTATAGTAAACTCAAGACTCATGAAATTAAAAGAGTTGATCATCTCAAGAAAGATAATTTAGCTTTGGTAGCAGATCCTATCAAAAAGGCTTTTGATGACTCTTTTGAATCTTCATCTGGATTTTCATTTGCTTGCTTATCTGCTATTCATGAAGAGGAGCTTGAGAGTATCCCTGAGGTTGAGTTAGCCCTTTTAGCTAAAAAATTCACACGGACTTACAACAATGTGAGAAATAAAAAGAGAGGTGGTCCTGTTACTTGCTATGAGTGTGGAGAGCTCTAGCACATCCGGGCCAATTGCCCCAAGCTAAAAGGTAAGGGCAAGCACAGGGAGGAAAAGACAGCCTGGAAGAAGCCTCATGAGAACAACTCTGAGTATGATGCTGTCAAGCTCATAAAGGCCACTCACCGGGTCCTTGCCGCTTTTGGAGAGCAATCTGTGAGCGATGTGGACTCTGGGAGTGAGGAGGAGAAGACCCCTCAAGACAAGAAGAAAGGGAAGGCCAAAGACTTCACTGGCATGTGCTTCATGGCTGACACTGACGACATTGATAATAATGAGGTATCCCTCTCTTATGATGAGCTTTCTGCTAGATATGATTCCATATATGAGCAACTACTTAGTCAAGATGAAGCACTAGAATTTGTCATGACTAAAAATAAGAAACTTGAGTCAAAAATTGGTAAACTGAAACTAGAACTTACAAATGTTAAGACTCTTGAACCTGATGAATGTTTATCTTGTCATGACATGCACTCAGAATTGGCTAAACTGCAATCTGCTCATAATATTGCTTTTCAACAACTTGAAAATGCTAGAACCGAGCTAATTGAAATTAAATCTGCTCCTTGTGAAAAATGTTTAGAGTCTAGCAAGTTGATTGCTTCTGATGTGATTGATTCTAGCCCTTGCACTTCATGCTTAGAAAAAGAATGTGAAATCAAAGATATCTTAGAAGCTGCTAGAGTCAAATATGCTAAGCTTAAGGACAATATTGAAACTACTATTTGTGCTTCTTGTTCCGCTCTTAAGCTTGAAATTGCTTTGTATAAGGAGAAATCTATGGATAAAACTTGTGATGCTTGTGTTAACTTGAGAAAAGAAAATGCTTACCTTCATGATACATTAGAGAAATTTTCTAAAGGTAAGAAACAATTAAACATGATTCTTGACAAGTCTAAAACTCCTTATAAGAAGTAAGGTTTAGGATTCAATTCTTTTCAAGACAATTCAAACCCAAAAGTCATTCAAGTCTTGGAAAAAGGTTTAATTGAATTCAAAACCCAACCTGCAAAAACATCTTTTAAATCTGCAGGTTTTGCCCAACCTTATATTAATTCAAATGATGCTTCTTCTAGTGGTACCAAGTACCATTGCACTTATTGCAAAAAAAAAGGTGGGCATTTGATTGAATTCTGTTGGCGTAGGTTGAAAAATAATAAGAAAAATTTTGCTAGTATTTCATCCACTCAACCTAAAGCTTTTATGAGACTTGGTCATTTTGAAAAGAATAAACCTGGGTTAGGATTTGTTTCACATGCTTATCATCATGCTCCTAGACAGGATAATTCTCATGTTCTTGTGACCATTACTCATGATAGGAATGCAAATAGAATCAAGGATAACATACGCTTTGCATACTACTCGCAGAGCGTGTGTCTCGATCTTGGGTTCCCAAGTCTTGTTTAACTAACTTGATGTCGAGACACATCGTTCTTCAATGCCTTGATTTTTCGGATTGCTTGCGGAAGAGGAAGAGCACGTGCTTTGTTGACTCATTTGTTCACGTCATATGGCCAGGAGACTCAAGATGGTTCACCTCCTTCACCTTGATCGACGGGTTTCAAGCATCTCCGAGAACTTCCCATCGCCAGGCCTTTAAGCTCATATTCAGGTATTTACACTCTACTCTCTTTGTATGGCATTTGATATTCATGTTCTTTATCTTTGTCCATTCGGGGGTTTTTCTTATCCTGATTGTGCGGGCTGTCGGCTAGATAGGAAGAGTACCTCAGGCGCTTGTCACCCACTAGGCACTTCTCTTGTCTTTTGATTTTATCCTCACCAAATCTTTAGACCCAACTAGGTTTGCCACCTTGAGAAGCGAGTTAAGGGTAATTTATCCCTATGGGTTGGTTTGAGGGGGAGTTTGATCTTTTCTGATCTTTCCTTGTTCTTTTGATTTTTATTGTTCTTTTTCTGAATTTAGTGATATTTTTGAACTTTTTAGGTTGTTAGACTTCTTATTGCATCTCATTGTATCATATTGCATTCATATGAAAAATACAACAAGTGGTATGAAAAATCCCAAGATGCATTGTAATATAAGACTTTCTGCTTATCTTTTAAAATTGATAAAGCTTTGCCTATTACCCTTTGGAGCTTTAGTACTTCAATTCGTGCTCAATGTCATGTCCAGTTCTTTGACTTGCTAGAATTATCATGCTTTCACATGTGTAGCTAAGTCTTTGCTATATGAGCTAGAACTTTAAAACAACTCGAACAAAGAAATTGTAATTTGTGGATGTATTAGTGAGTTGCGCAATTAGTGCTCCTCTTGTGACATTGGCCCTGTCAGAATTGCTTTGTTAGCTCTTTGATCTAAAATTGACCATTACTTGAGCTTTTGTGTTCTTGAGATTCTAAAACTGCTTATGAGAAAAATGAAAATCAAGATTGTTTTATGCTTAAATTGTGCCAAACTATTCTTACGAGACTGCTTGTCAAATGACATGAACTTGGAGATAGTTTGATGAACTAGACGATCTCATGGGAATGCTTGTCGAAATGACATGAACCTCAAGATTTGTCATACAGTAGAAGCTTAGAAAGAGTTTGTGGATGGCTCCTAGTCCGGGATCTTCTTTACTAAGATATACCTTTAATCAACTTCAGTCGAAGCTTAGGATGAGTTTGTGGATGGCTCCTAGTCCAGGATCTTGTCACTAAGTTAGATCATTAGTCAACTTCAATATTCAATGCATATGAGAAAAATGTTGACAAATGGGCGTTTACAAAATATTGAACAAAATGATTCAATCTGGGACTGATTGACTCTTAATGTGGTCTTTGTTAGATTTTTGATCTCACTTTGACATTTTGACATGGCCAACTTCACTTGGGATCCTGTTGATGAACTTCTTTGAATTTGAGCGTTGCTTAAATTGATCAAATCTACTGCTTTACTTTTGAGCCTTTGTGCTTAGCTTTGATATACATGTCTTACCATGATCTTGCTAGCGTTGTCAGGCTTGATATGCTATTTGTGCAATGTTGGAAATACTGGCTAGTTCTTTAGGGTAATCTCCAAAGCTTCTTGTAATCAAAAATTGATAAATACAAAAATAAAACCACTCCATTGCACTTCATACATACTCTTCTTTATGTTTCTTGTGTTTCTGCTTCTCTCTTTATTCTATATTTGTTATCTCTGGATGAGAGGAAGGTGTGATTCCTTAATGAATCCATTGTCAAAGGGGGAGAAGATGTGTTAATGAGAAAATATTTCATTGTTGGGGGAGAAGATTATACAAAGGGGGAGAAACTGAAAATTTGAAAATTTCTGAAATTTGAGGATCATAGTGAGGGGGAGTTCTTGAGTTGCATTCCTATTGTCGTATTGAATATTCTGAACTTGAATTGCATTCTTTTATCCTCACAATGATCATAGGTCAATTGAACAATTGTTCTTTCATATGGACCTCGTGTGAGAATTTAGACACTTTTCTGGAAATCAAAGCTTTTATGCTTTCTCTTGCCTTGTCTCACATGCCTATACTATTCTGATGCCAGCTTGGTCATTTACATTACTTTTTTTTGCTTATGGACCAAGTTGTGCCTTTGTGTGAAAACTGCGAGTAAACTCGTTTTCAAACCTCTTACTTACATTTTCTGGATAAATGCCAATGTGTTCATCAAGGGGGAGATTGTGGATTTCATGGGGATATGTTTCAGATCTTAGGATGATGTGACAATTGGCAATGGTGTTTACGGTTTGTCGTTTCACGAGTTTTCGACAAAGCTACGAGGAATTACAGACGGGCGGTCCGACCGGTCCTTGCAATGATCCGACCGGTCCCAAATTGGTCGGACCGGCCATGTGGAGCGATCGGACCGACGGTGACCTAAAGTGGTCAAAGCAATTTGGGCCAAAAATAGGTGTTGTAGGCAAGTGAGGATCCCAATGCACTTGGTCTCATGATTTTGGAGTCTCGATGAAGAAGTTCTATTCGTTTTAATTTCGAAGGTTTCATAATTTGGGGCATGAATTTGGCTAAGTCCCAAGGGCGGTCCGGCCGCTCACATGGAGCGGTCGGGCCGTGATTGACTTGAACGTCGACCAACCGTGGCGATGTTGTTTTGTTAGGTCAAAGTCATTGGTATCGTGGCATATGGTTTGCATGATGCATGTTTTGACTAACATGGGTCAAGTTGTGAAGAACTTGTTCCCGAATTCGTGTTTGCTTGTCTATGGTTGTGCGAGGTTGCTTGGTGGTCAGCGGCGGTCAGCGGCGAGGAGGATCGGGACTAGACTTGGAGAGTTGAGGTCGAGCGATCGGCGATGCGGGTGAGTCAATGACTCAAGCGTGACACAAGATGGACAAGGGTGACCTATTGGCAAATCCATGGCGCATGGTGAAGCGGTTTAGGTCAAAAGGTTAAAGACGAGGCTTTGCGAAGCGTGCGTGTGTGACCCGTTTGTTAGTGGGCCTTAACGGAGCCCAATGGAGTCAAACCCTAGGAGTCTAGGCCTCCACTATAAATAGGGGGAGGTGGTGGCTGCACCACCAAGCTCTTTTCTCTCTCGCCTCTTTTGTTGCGAAACCCTAATTGGCTTAGGGGAGTTGAGGTGGATGCTAGGGCTCTTTATGGTTTGAGGTGAATTTCGTGATCTTGGATTGACCACTGATCCATGATGGTGTGGGTGTAATCCAGCGACGATCACGTTCTTAATCTATGCAAGGTTTGCTTGAGATAAGTCTCTTTTCGTTCTTGCTTTCAATTTCATGATTTTAGGGCTTTCTTTGATCCGCGAGTTTGTGATTGATTCTTTCACGTGGATAAGCTTGTTGTGATGTGTGGAAACCCATCTAGGATCAATTTGATCATCAATCACCCACGAGCAAGCGATTGGATCTAGTTTTCACTTTTGCCCGGTTTTGCACCCTTCTTCAATCAGATCATAAAAGATCTTTGTTCGTCCAAGAATTATCATAATTGTTGATTGGAATAGGTCCTTAATATCATAGAGAAGGTGTATGCAAAGTTTCGTGAAGTTTAGAGTTGAGAATCAAAAGTTAGACCTAATTGCAACCGTCATCGGTTTTTTTCTTTGTTACGGAGCACGCCCGGTCGACCGCCACCGTAGGTCGACCGATTTGGTGCGGTCCGACCGCCCCACACCGGAGTCGGACCAATTTAGTGCGGTCGGACCTTGATATAACAATGATCGAAGCCGATCTCTGTTAGTTTTGATTCTTCTTGATTTTTGTCGCATTGCTTAGGGGTTTAATTGGATTCAATACTAGTCTTCATTTGTCTTGGTATATTGATCTTCATAGCTTCATCATAGCTATTGGAGTGAAATTGTGTTGAATTCATATTTTGTGAAAAAGTGAGCGTGCTCCTATTCACCCCCCCTCTAGTCGCCTTTTCGGTCCAACAGAATCAGAGGATCTCACCAACTAAAGTTTCGTAGCCTGGTTCATTAGGAAAAGATGAGCACTGGTTTCAGGTCTTTAGGAGTTACGGATAATTAATGGTGAATTTTATCGTACAACTGCCCGTAGAGTAGTAATCTGGTCTTTTTGGTGAAGTTGTCAAATCGAACCCTTGGGTGTGTGGGTTAGTTAGAAGGTATGATAGGACACGTGTAGATACGTCATACCTTGTTATTATTATTCCGTGTAAATGCTTGTGTAGGTGGTGAGGCGGTGGGTGGAAGGACACCTTCTTTGCTTCCTAGTACGTCGCAGCACGGAAGGCAAGTACTGTTTGATAATTTGTGTTGTTTTCAAAGGAATGCATGATGATGTGTTGAATATAAGATTGTTCTTGCGTTGTGCTCATGATGTGCATAGATTTCAATATTTATGTTTCTTGTGATACATGATTCATTCCATTCATGCATGCTTCGTTTCCGTCCACGGGAGTGGAAATTTGATTAAGTCCCATCAATCCAATATGGGCATATGAGACCCACCATTCCAATGTGGGCAGTGTTGACCACCATTCTAATGTGGCAACTCGGACACCCGTATGAAACGTTCTTCATACGGTGATTGGGTCCCCGTACTTTGTGAAGTACGGGCTTAAGTGAACACCGACGGGTGTATCACTCGCTATCTGCATATCTGTGATTGAGAGGTCCATTTTTCATTCCATGTATACATTCATTCTATGCAGTTTCACAGATTCGTGGAAGAGATGTTCTACCACCTTGATTATTGATTTGTTCCTTTGTACACAGTGAGTTTGATGTTGTGCTTGCTGAGTTTTGACTCACCCTTGTTTTCCTGTGTTTGTTTATTTTTTTTAGGTGATCCATGATGATATAGTTGCTAGCGGGAGGGCGTAGTCCAAACACGTTTCACACACCTCAAGGATTCACTTATTTATAAAGATGTTTTGTTAAGTTATTTGGTTAAAGAGATGAACTGTAATTTTAATTCCTTGGTTATATTCAGTGGTTGAACGTTTAAATGCTCTTCGTTACTTTGTCTTAACTATTTAATTTTGGTGCAAATTGATTAATAGTTCCGCAAATGAAGTGTTTGATGAAACTTTTGGTAATATCTTGGCTTCCGAATAGCCAGGGTGTTACAAATCTCTAGAGCTAGGCAGCCTGTTTATCGTACTACATATAGGTCCAGGTTTGTAGAGAACTTCGTTGACTCTTTTGGTGGTTCTAGGCAGCATTTTGGTTTAGGATGTCGTGAGGAGAGACCACGGGTAGCATCTAGACAGGGGGAGTATCGATCTTTTGGTAGATCGTTTAGGAGAAGTCTAGGTGGTTCTCGTGTGCATTCTTATGATTTTGTTCCTGATCATTTTTTCTGCTGCTTCTACTGTTGTTCTCAGGCATCGTGCATCTCAGTACTGGATTCCTAGATCTTTTATCACTAACCCCAGTACTGAGGCACAGATATTTTCTGCTTGTGCTTTTTAGGTCCGTCGTGCGAGGAAGGAGGACATATGGCTTGTTGACTCTGGGTGTTCTCAACATATGACCGGAGATTCTATATGGTTCTCCTCCCTCACACGTGCATCCAGCAACGAATTGATTATATTTGGGGATGCTTCTACCAGGACCGTGACTGCAAAGAGCACTGTGCGTGTCAACAACAAGTTCATACTTAAAGACGTCGCTTTGGTAAGTAAGCTGAGTTATAATCTTCTATCTGTTTCTCAGCTGCTTGATGAGGGTCTAGAAGTGAGGTTTAAAAGTGGTGAGTGTAGAGTTCGAGATTCCTTGGGTGAGTTTGTTTTTGAGATCTCTAGATTTGATAGGATCTTTTGTGCAAATTTTAGTATTTCTTCAGCTTCCAGTCCTAGATGTCTTGTAGCCTCTCATTCTCATGATCTTGTTTTGTGGCATCGTAGACTTGGGCATATAGGTTTTGATCATCTGTCTAGAGTCAGCTGCAAGGATTTGATTAGAGGTTTGCCTAGGTGTGGTACATTAGAGATCTTGTGTGCTCACCACAGAGACATGGTAAGATGGTGTCTGCTTCCCATCCACCTCTTACCTTGGTGATGACTGATGGATCAGGACAGCTTCTGCACTTAGACACTGTTGTTCCTTCTAGAGTTCAGTCAGCTGGTGGGAAATGGTATGTGCTTGTGGTTGTGGATGATTTCTCCAGGTATTCATGGGTTTATTTTCTAGCTTCTAAGGACGAGGCGTTTGGCTTCTTTAGAGAATTGGTCCCTAGACTTGCTGTTGATATTCCTGGAGCTTTGAGAGCCATTAGGAGTGACAATGGAACAGAATTCAAGAATTCTTCCTTTTCTACCTTCTGCACTGATAGGGGAATTGAGAATCAGTTTTCTTCACCTAAAGTTCCCCAGCAGAATGGTGTTGTAGACAGGAAGAACAGAACCCTTGTAGAGATGGCTCGGACCATATTAGATGAGCATTCTACTCCTGAGAGATTTTGGGCTGAGGCGATCTCTACTGCTTGTTATATCTCCAATAGGGTTTTCTTGAGATCTGTGATTGGGAAGACCTCTTTTGAGCTTAGATTTGGTCATTCACCCAAAGTCTCTCATTTCAAGATTTTTGGTTGCAAGTGCTTCATTCTTAAACACGGCAACCTTGATAAATTTAAGTATAGATATTTTGATGGCATATTTCTTGGTTATCCTGCGTATTCTCGTGACTATCGTGTATTTAATGTTGACACTAACAAAATTGTTGAGACTTGCGAAGTCACTTTTGATGAGGCTAGTTACAGTACTAGACCGATGTTCTGAGTACAGGTTTACGAAATTCAAGGAAGCATCTTCGTCGATGATGACTCTGAGGATGAGGACCCGACACATCCTCCAGTCACTTCTGAGAGGGTTGGAGAGCCTGCTACTACTACTCCAGTTTCAGCTGAGCAGCCTCCTTCTATCTTCACCGACGACCTGAGTGGTTATGTTCCTACCTCCACAGCCCGTGAGGTAGAGGCCACTTCTGCACCAGGAGCTCCTCTTCATATTCAGCGACTGCATCCACCTGAGCAGATGATTGGGGATCTTCAAGAGCGAGTCACTTGCTCCAGGTTTATTTCTCCTGATTCTCATGCACATTCTGCGTTTGTCGCTTCTTTTAAACCCCGAGATGTCACCCATGCTTTATCTGACGCCTCTTGGGTCAATGCCATGCATGAAGAGCTTGAAAATTTTGAAAGAAACAAAGTCTGGACCTTAGTTGAGCCTCCTTCTGATTATCATGTTATTGGAACAAAATGGATTTTTAAAAATAAGCAAAGTGATGATGGATTGGTTGTTTGCAATAAGGCTAGACTTGTAGCTCAAGGTTATTCTCAGGTAGAAGGCTTAGATTTTGAAGAGACCTTTGCTCTTGTAGCTAGATTGGAAGCCATTCGCATTTTATTAGCATTTGCAACATCCAAGGGTTTCAAGCTTTTTCAAATGGATGTTAAAAGTGCTTTCTTAAATGGTTTCATAGAAGAAGAGGTCTTTGTGAAGCAACCACCTGGTTTTGAAAATCATAAGTTCCCAAACTATGTTTTTAAACTCTCCAAAGCCTTGTATGGATTGAAGCAAGCTCCTCGAGCTTGGTATAATAGGCTTAAGAGTTTATTGCTTGAAAATAATTTCAAAATGGGAATGGTTGATAAAACCTTGTTCACTCTCAGGCATGGCAGTGATTTCTTATTGGTTCAGATTTATATGGATGATATCATATTCGGTTGTTCTTCTGATGCTTTAGTGTCCAGATTTTCAGATTCTATGAGCAGTGAGTTCGAGATGAGCATGATGGGAGAGTTGACATTCTTCCTTGGTCTTCAAGTCAAGCAATTGAAAGAAGGCACCTTCATTCACCAAAGTAAGTGCACAAAGGACCTTCTTCGGCGCTTCAATATGGGAAGCAGTAGGCCAATGTCTACTCCCATTGCCACAACCACCGTGGTGGACCCTGATGAGGATGGAGGCAGTGGACGGAAGAAGTACCGCGACATGATTGGCTCGCTCCTCTACCTCACAGCGTCGAGGCCGGACATACAATTTGTTGTATGTCTGTGCGCTCGCTTTCAGACTTCCCCTCATGCTTCTCATCGTCAAGCAGTACGTTGCATCTTCAGGTACCTTCAAGATACTCTTGACTTTGGACTCTGGTATTCTTCTTCTTCTGCTCTCTCAATTCGAGCATTTTCTGATGCTGATTTTGCGGGGTGTAGAGTGGATAGGAAGAGTACTTCTGGCACGTGTCCTTTCTTAGGCACATCCCTTGTTTCTTGGTCTTCTAGAAAACAGTCTTCTATTGCATAGTCCACAGCCGAGGCCGAGTATGTAGCTGCAGCCAGTGATCTTATCCACGCTGCGGGACTGTGGGTTATCTTTGGGAAGTGTTCCTCTTTTTTGTGACAACACTTCTGCCATAAACATTACCAAAAATCCAGTGCAACATTCAAGGACTAAACACATTGATATTCGATTTCATTTTCTCAGAGACCATGTTGAGAAGGGTGATGTTGTTCTTCACTTTGTAGAGTCAGAGCAACAACTTGCAGATATTTTCACTAATGCGCTTGATTCTTCTCGTTTTGCTACTTTATGGGGAGAATTAGGGGTTATTAGTCCTCTTGGGCTGTTTTGAGAGGGAGGTTGCTCTTTTTGCATTCATTGTATCATAATGCATTTTAAAATTCAAATTTCTTGCATTGTATTATAAACTTGTGGAGCTTTGATTATTATCCTTGTATGGCATGTTTTCATACTTTATACCTTGCCATGTCCTGTGATAGTCTGCTAGACTTCTTTTATGGCTCTTCTTATTTAGCTTAGCTTTTGCCTTGCTAGCTTTATATCTGTGAGCAAAATTAAATCAAATCATGTTTTGTTGGATCTTGTGATTAGTTTTTCTTTAGTGATCCTCTCATGATTCATGCCATGTCATATAGGTTAAATTGAGCTTTGAACCGAGTTTGAGCTGTAAAATGAGCTTTGTTAATTCTTAAGTCAAGCAAATGAAGAATGAGTTTTTTGTACGAAAAAACTGATCTCACCAATTCTTTCTCATGAGACTGCTTGCCATTGCACTAGGCATGAACTCATGGGGAGTTTTGGATGACCTGGACCATTCTTTTAAGCTTCTTGGTTGAGATGGTCGCGGCAAGGTTTGAGATCTAACACATTGCTATAAAAAATTATATATATCATTTTCAGCTTGATTAAAATAGCTTCATACTTGAACTCTTAATGCTCAAATTTGCCTCAGTTTCGGTTTCTGCTCTCCTTTTTACTTATAGACATGGCTTGACTCATTTTTGGATACCTTGGTGAAACTATGATATTGAACAACTTATCATGGTATCAATTTATTTAATCTCAGATTATTGCTATTTTGGCCTTAGCTTTGCAGTATATGATTTGCCATGATTGAACATAGCCTCTTCACTTAATATGGCTTGGTGTAATACTTGTACTGTCTTCATGGATAATCTTCATGGCTCCTTTTGCTAAAGTTCAAAAACAAAAAAATTAGCCATTCCTTCATGCTCTAAATTTTTCCTTTCATCTTGATGAATTCATTGTCAAAGGGGTAGAAAGATTAGAGAAAATGTGGTTTTTAGAGCTTTTTGGAGTCATAAAGGGAAAATAAATTTTCTAAAAATTGGTTATCATTGTGAGTGGATTCTCTTGGTTTTATTGATGTTTGCTTACAAAGTCACTCCCTTAAGAAGGACAAGAGATCAATCCAAAAGCACACACACAAATTTCTCTCCTCTCCTCTCCTCTCCAAACCCTAACCCTAGAAAAGTTAGAGAGTTTCTAAATGAATGCTTGGGATGCTTGGGGGGTTTTTCCATCTCCCCCCTTCTATTTATAGGAGAGGCTAGGGTTTCTCTCATGGGCTCCCATTAAGGCCCAACACAAATAGGACCCACACACACACATCAATCTGTTGAAGCAATCGGCTGCTTCACCACGTGAAGGTTGATCAGCGGATCTCATCATGTCGGCAAGTCTCTCCCGTCCGAATCCCATCGGAACCTCCAAGGCACTTGCAGACCCCGCCGCTTGATCAACCACCGCAACGAATCCCGTTTGATCCATCTTGTCCATTCGCACCATGCTTGAGTCACACGACCTCACGGCATCCATGATCGTTACGGACCTCGGCTCTCAAGCTTATTCGATCCACCTCGCCGTTGGCGTCGTTGACACGCAAGCCACTGCCACAACAATAGACAAAGAAATCGTCTCCGGGAATAAGTTCTTCACAACTTGACCCACATTAGCTCAACAATGCAATATGCAACAATAAAGTATTGAAACTCATGCATTAAACAACATTTAGACACAACAATGCCAAAATGGCCGAAGTCCAAGTGGAAGCCGGTCTGACCGCCCTACCAAGCCAGTCGGACCGATTTCTCAGAGGTCAGACCGATTCCACAACGGCGGTCTGACCGCCCCAAAAGACTTAGCCAAAATTCAACTCGGAAAACCGCAACCTCTCGGAATTTTAAAATTGATAGAACTTTTGGTAGGAGCTCCAAAATTATGTGACCACATCCGGAGACTCCTCTCATGCCTACACAACCTATTTTGGCCTAGCCCCAAACTCCATCATCAAGCTGCGGTAGGTCGGACGCATTGCCATCGGGCGCCACCTACCGTCGGACCGAAGCGACTTGGCCGGTCGGACCGCCAATGACCTGACAGCACTGAAGTTTTCCAAAAACGCGAGATTCGTCAAACCAACAACGCCATTGCCAATTGACTCATCACTCTAAGATCATGCACATATCCCCACGATATCCACAAAAACCCCTATGTATTACTTTAATACATAAAGAGAGACCATACGTCTTCCTGGTCGTAACCCCTAAGGCTAACGACCTCACTGGTCATAAGGATTTCAAAGGTTACATAATAAGGGCCTGTTTGGTATGGCTTCAACTCCTAACTTCTTAGTTGGAGTAGGTGGAGCCATGCCAAACGGTCCAACTCCAACAAAAAATTAAATTTGGAGTTTGAGAATCTGGAGCAGGCTGTAGTGTATTTTTTCGAGTCGCGAGAAGGTCGCTCGCATGGAAGCGATCATCCAGGTTACAAAAATACCCCTAAAATTAAGATAAAATTACCCACCAAATGCCATCCAACAAAACCCCCTCGCCCATCCATCCCGATCCCCCACCCCATTCGCCTGACAACTCCGTTCCCACTTCCCACGTCCACCTTCTCCGCATCACGGCACCCTTGCGCCGCCGCGATGGCCCGCCTCCCTCCTCGAATCCACCCGCCTCTCCTGCCCCTCCGCGCCGCCCATTGGCCTCCTCCTCCTCAAGCCCCGCCCTCCCTTGCGCCGGCCCTCCCGCCCGCGCCCGGCCCTCCGCGCCACGGCGACCGCCCCCTCCCGCCTCTCTCGCGCGCAACCCGCGCGCAGGCGGCCAGCAGCGCTCCTCGAGTCCTCAAAAGTCCCTCCTCGACTCGCTCGCGGCGCTCAAAGCCAGCATTGGCGCTCCTTCTTCGCCGGTCAGGCTGCTCGCATTGTTAGGCCCCATCCGCCGCTGGCCGCCTCTGAGGCGGCCGATGGGGTTCGCGGCGTTCCTTTACCTCGGCGGGTTCCTCTCAGGCTCGTCAGCAGGCGGCGGCGTGCTCACCGAGACACGAAGACCACCGTCCTCAAGCTGCGGAGTTCTTGCCGTCTCTTTTGTTCATTTTCTCGGGTGTTCAGACGCTTACATTTTGCGCCGCAATTTACATTACCATGGATCAATTGCCGTAATCACTTCATATGTTAGCGGGGAAGTATGCTAACGAATCGCTCTTAGATTGGTTGTTATTAAATGTAACCCACTTCTTGATTTGGCACACCATTTCTTGATTTGGAAAAATATGTTGGCTTAAGCCATTGATCGAGTGTCATTATGTCAGCGTGGCACAGTAGTAGTACACTTTTCGAGCCTTGCATAGAATTGATATTTTAGGCCATTTGGTTGTGAATTGCTCCGATTGTTCTTAGGGTTTCATCGAAAGGTAAAGCTGCCTTGAAGCTGTACAGAAAAGAAAAGGTATTTTTAAGTACATATATATTGAAAATGTTGGAAAAATTGCAGCAGCTCCATCTTAATGGCCGTCTGTATAGTGCATTATGTGGTCCTGAATCTCTGATGTGTATCAGACTTTCTTTACAATATAACAAAGGATGTAATTGTGGAAATGAGATCATGTCAAATTACTTAGATCATACATAATAAAAATACATGTAAAGTATTTGACACACTCCTTACTACTTGGATAAAATTACACGTCTTTCTCACCCAAACCAGAAATTACAGCAACTCCAAGGGTACTCTCGTCATCTTACATAGATCATTCCCATTCATGGAGTGGGAGTTACCTTTCTAACCAAACACCTCCTCAGACTACTCCAACTTCTCAGAGGAGTAGATCCAAGAGTGAAGCTGGAGTTGGAGTTACAAAAACTTGGAGCAGAGCCATACCAAACAGGGCCTAAATACCCTGGTCGGATAAGGTCCCATACCTACTCCCCGACCAGTTAACTGCTCGTAAAGCTATGAACTGATATCTGGATCCAAATCGAGGTATATCCTTTACCATGTGATGAATGGAACACGTGTTGTATACTCCATACCACGCGACGTTACATAATCCTAAGACACTGACTAATGATTAAATGTCTCACTAACATTTAACCACACAGCAGTTGATACTTTAATCAATTGTCACCTCCCTTCGACCAGACGCAACGCTTCGCACAAGTGTCTTCTCCAGAAACAACTGCCACCTCTTCGGAAGCTAGATAAAGATGGGGCATGGAAGGATCAAGGGGGAGAAGAGGCTATTGGCATTAGATTCATAGTTTTGATCTATTTCAGTAGCATAGCCAACATCATACTCAGTGTAACTAGGATTAGTCCTTTGCCTGATCGTAAGCATTCCTTGTAAACAGCCAGTTCATAGTAATAAAAAACAACCCATTCTCTTCCAAGAGATACACATTGTTTTTCTCTATTTCTATATTTTCATAAGATCGACGATTTGATCGTCGACAGCTGGCACCGTCCTTGGGGAAGAAGTTACAAATTTCTTGAAGAAATTCTCCGCTCATCAAATCCTCACCCGTACCTCATAATCACTCATGTGACTATAGCAGGGAGTTGGGATGAGGATAACTGGTTCGACTTGGATGACTACTCCAACCTCGACATGGAGGGATGCATCCGTGCCATGGATGAAAACAAGATATCGTCATCATCCTCCTCCGCAGATTTGCTTGTCGCAAACATCAGCGAAATCGAACGGATGGATAAAGATGCACCACCACAACAAGTGGTGCTTCCAGAGGGACATGTCATTCCGACTAGTTCGGAATGTCCAAAGATCTCTCCAAGTCTGATCCTTTCGACCGGCGAAAAAGGTGACAAAACTTCAGCCCCGCAATCTGAGAATCAGTATACTCTCGATACGATCATGCCTGACAGGTATTCACCAACAGCTTCTGGAAATTCCAGGAGCCAACCGACATCTGGTAGCGGTATCGATGAAACTCCCACTGGCTATAGGCCAAGTGAGGATGATAAGACTCAGTATACGATCGGCGATTCGCCAGATCAGGTTGAGTCCACCCCAAAGGCCTCAGGAGGTGCTAATTTCCGACCGATCTCCATCGTGAAAACTTCTGGTAGAGGCACTAGAGGGCTCTCCACTGGTTACAGTGGAAGCTCTTCGTAAGATCACTGTTGGAAGCACGAGGTCAATGCGATCGGAAATACAGATCAAAATGTCGTGTATGATCCTGCATACACTACCTTGCCACCACATATTGATGGAAATGGCACGGGCAATCAAGCACCAAATGCCAGAGTTAACAGAACAGATAGACGTCCATCAATTAATTCGCCTGGTTCTGCCCCACCTAGAGTAATGGGTCAGACGGGACCAAACACAAAGTTGGGGGAAGGTTCAGATCTACGAACACCTACAACTACTATGAATCCTCCAGAACCTTCAGTAATGGTACAGAACCTGCAGCGAGTTCAAAGTATTTTAAATAACACTAACCTTGCTCTAGCAGATGCTCCAGGTTCTATCCAACTTGTAGGTCAGGTATCAGAAATCCTCCAGCAAACCATGCAGCGTACAGAAGCGTAACGGGAACAAAGGAGCTCACGAAGTCAAACTATGACTTCATCCCAATGTTCCTCCCTCAGTAGAGGACAACATGATTAGGTTGGGGATCAGTCGATACAAATACCTCCTCGACGATTCCGACCAAGGAGTCACGAGGGAAGAAGGCTATTTCAAACAACCACTCCTTCTCCTCATCAAGAAGATCAATCGCTTGGCCCTGATGATCTCCGACATCGTCTAGGCCAAGCAGGTGGTCGGAGGCGTCATCCTAACGTCCACGACCAAATCAGAACACCGGAACCCCGGTATTCCAATTTGAGAAACCGGCCTCCGACATATTACAATCCGGCACCCTTCCAAAGAAGGCGTCATGAATCAATCACAAGCTGTCAAGCTTTCTCTGCAAGGCTCCAGGCTGTACGTTGGCACAAGAGTTCCGACCTGCCAACATGGACAAGTTCAATGGGACCCAGAACCCGTTAGAATTTATCCAAATCTATACCACCGCCATCAGAGCTGCTGGTGATGACGAAAATATGATGGCAAACTATCTACCTACTGTACTTGAAGGGTCTGCCCGGTCATAGTTGCTCAACCAATCGGTTGGGTCAATCTATACTTGAGAGCAACTTTGTGACCTCCTGATTTAAATTTTTTAGGGTACATACGATCGCCCTGGAAAGGAGGATGACCTTCATCGAATCCGGCAAGAAAATAATGAGACTCTTCATTAATACATCAAAAGTGTAGGACCGCAAAGGAGACTAGGGGGGTGAATAGGCGCTTTATCAAATTCTTCGCCTTAAACAAATTCAACACGAACTTTTCTCCTTTTGCTATGAAAGCAAAGAAGATCAGTACACGCACAGAGGAAGCCTTGTGCTGAATTCGATAACCCCCTTAACCACAAGACACAAATATGGAGAAATGATCTCATTGGCCGGATGCGGACCTTTGGCGGTCGGCCCGGCCAAAGGACGGTCCGACCGATTGAAATCGATTCGGCCGCCGATATGGCGGTCAGAATCTTGTGATCGACCGCCAGTATATCATCGGTCCGACCGATTTAGTCCAGAACCGAAACACAATGCCCAAAACCAAAATGAAATTTGGTCCAACTTTTGATTCAACCAATGAAACTTGACCAAATTTGGAGCACACCTCCCTAAGGATATTAGAGACCTATTTCTAGCGACGATCCTCCAGATCCACTTCACAGAAACGATCTCTGAAGATTTTACCAAAGAAGTGCACAAACCCTAGAAATATGAAAATCTTGATTCAAGACTTGCTTGTGGGGGTTGATGATCTAGATGATTCTAGGAGCATTCCCACACATCAAAGCAAGATAAAATAGGTCAAGAGACCAAGCATAAACACTTGAATCAAAGAAGCACCAAAATCAACAAAAGAGAGAAGAACACAAAGGAGACAATCGATCTCTTAAGCAAGAATCACAAGATTGATTGATCCCATAAGATGCTTACAAAGCCACTCCCTCAAGGAGGATAAGAGCTCAACAAAGAGCACACACACTATCTTCCTCTCCTCTCCTCTCCTTCCCAAACCCTAACCCTAACAAGGGGCTTTGCAAATGAGGGCTCCAAAGTGCTTTAAGGGGTTTTACATCTCCCCCCTTTCTATTTATAGGAGAGCTAGGGTTTCACACATGGGACCCACACACACATGGGACCCACTCACACACATCTGTTGAAGCAATTGCCTACTTCACCACGTGTAGGTTGATCAGCGGCTCTCATCACGTCGACAAGTTCCTCCCGTCCGAATCCCATCGGAACCTCCCAGGGACTTGCACCGACTTCTGCACCGCCTGATCCAACCAGCTGCACCGAACTACCCGTTCGATCCATCTTGCCCATTCTGCACCATGCTTGAGTCACACGACCTCACCCGGCATCCATGATCGTTCTGGACCTCAGCTCTCCAAGCGTAGTCCCGATCCACCTCACCGTTGACGCCGTTGACCTGCAAGCCACCTGCACAGCAATAGACAAACAAATCGTCTCCGGGAATAAGTTCTTCACAACTTGACCCACGTTAGTTCCACAATGCAATATGCAACAATAAAGCATTGAAATTCATACATTAAACACAATCAAAACACATCAATGCCAACAAGGCTAAACTCCAAGTGATCGTGGTCGATCCTTCCACACGCCGGTCAGGCCGATTTGGGCGGTCGGACCGATTCCATAACGGTGGTCGGTCCGCCCGAAATAACTTAGCCAAAATTTCATCTTGAAAATCCGAAACCTTCTGGAATTTTCAAATGAATAGAACTTTTGACTGGGAGCTCTAAAAATTATGTGACCACATCCAGGAGACTCCCCTCACTTGCCTACACAACCTATTTTTGGCTCAGCTCTAAAAACCATTTTGAACCGAACCCGGTCGGACCGGCAACCACGGCCGGTCGGACCTCTCCACGGGCAGTCTAACCGCCGATGCCACCGGTCAGACCGCCTGTGGTCTAACAGGCTGAAGCAAAACCAAAAATGCGAGATTTTGCAAACCAACAAAGCCATTGCCAATTGACTCATCATTCTAAGATCATGCACATATCCTCACGATATCCACAAAAAGGTTCAGTCAGGTTCGTAATTCAATACCAGAGATCGCAGAATCTTATGTTATTCAAGCTTTCAAGATAGGTATAAGGAATCAACGTTTTACGGAAGACATCACTATGAATCCTCCACAAATGAATGTTGAGCTTTTTGACATGGCCGACAAATACGCAGCCGCTAGCGAAGCTGTTGAGTGGAGCAAGGCCATTAATCGAAAGGATAAAACCCCTCGACCTGGCTTGGAAATGTCAGAAAAGAAACACAAGAAGACTCTCAAGAATAAGAAACACCGCAAGCCCGATGATAAAGAAGTCCTTGAGATTCCTGACAAGTTTACAAAGGGTAAGAACGATTACACCGGTCGAGGCAAAGAAAAAGTTACAACCAATGGATATAAAAAGAACAAGAAGTGGTGTCCACTTCACCAGCAGGCAGGGCATGACTTGCGCACCTGTCGAGTCTGGCAAAAGAAACTGGAAGATTACTATGAAGGTAAAGGCCCACTCCCCTCGATACAAAAACTCGGGGAAGCAAGTTCCAAGAAGGACAAAGATGGCGACGACGAGATGCAATACCAGGAGCCTCAACATACAGTCGACATGATTTTCGGAGGATCCTCCTCGTATGATTCACGACGTCACCTCAAGGCCGTGGAGCGAGAGGTCAACCTTGCAGAGTCCCCGATCACCATCAAGCCATCAAGGTGGTCGGAAACAGTAATCTCCTTCAGCAAAGAAAACTGCCCTATCCCGTCGGTTCGACCAGGTAGGTTCCCTATTATATTTGAACATACTATTAACAATTGCAAAGTTAATCGAGTCTTAATAGATGGAGATAGTTCTTTAAATATTTCATTTGCGGGAGTATTAGAAGAAATGCAAGTTCCCAAATCTAAGGTAAAACCAGTGAAGTATGCTTTCCACGGCATAGTCTCTGGTTCTACCACAAAATTGATAGGGCAGGTGTCCTTACCGGTTACGTTCGGAAGGCCTGACAACTTCCGAACATAGAAGGTTCCATTTGATGTGGTCGATTTCAAAACCGCATAAAATGGAATCCTTGGTCATCCGGCTCTAACAAAGTTCCTGATAGCCACGCACTACGGTTATCAGAGTTTAAAGATGCCAGGGCTAAAAGGAGTCATCATGGTTCGAGGAGATCGAAAAATGGCTTATGCATGTGATCGGAAGTCTTTAGAACTGGTCGATGCACTCCCAGCCAGAGAAATTGACTCATCTATAATGCAAGTCAAGCACTACAGACCCAAGATGACACCAAAACTATCCGACCAGACAAAGGAGGTACCACTCGACAAGGGCATTTCTCTGGAAAATGCCAAGTCGCCACGTGGGTCAGGAAACACTGACATGTTTATATCCCAAAGGTGCTGGTCGGAGAAGGGCTCAACCTCAAATAGGAAGAGTCACCCATCTCCTTCTTCCGAGCAAACCAGGACGTATTCGCCTGGCAGGCGTCCGACATGCCTGGAGTCTCCAGGGAGGTGATCGAGCACAGGCTAGCTCTCTAGTCTGACAAAAAATCGGTCAAGCAAAAGCTAAGGCGTTTTGCACCTGATCGAAAGGAAGCAATCCAGTCGGAGATTAACAAGCTCCTCAAGGCTGGGTTTATTCGTGAAGTTAATCACCCTCAGTAGCTCGCTAACCTTGTAATGGTTAGAAAGAGTAATAGGAAGTGACGAATGAGTATTGGTTTCACAGATCTTAATAAAGTTTGTCCAAATGATTATTTTCCCCTTCCTCGCATTGACCAACTTGTAGACTCTACTTCCGGGTGTGAGTTATTAAGTTTTCTATATGCGTATTCAGGGTAGCACCAGATCAATATGAGTAAAGAAGATGGGGAGAAAACTTCCTTCATCACTCCATATGACACTTGCTGCTATGTTAAGATGTCTTTTGGACTCAAAAATGCTGGTGCAACTTTTCAAAGGTTGATGCAGAAAACCTTTAATCCACGGATAGGTCGAAATCTAGAAGCCTATGCTGATGATCTGGTTATGAAGAGCATCAACGCTGACGATAATATTCTCAACCTACAAGAGACTTTCAACAACTTGAGAAGGCATAACCTCAAGTTAAATTCAGAAAAATGTGTGTTCGGAGTTTTGCGGGAAAACTTCTCGGTTTCTTAGTTTCGGCTAGAGGTATCGAAGCAAATCCTGCAAAAATATGTGCCATCGACCAGATGCACCCCCCCCCCCCGACCATGAAGAAAGAAGTCCAGAAACTAACTGGTTGTATGGCAGTGCTAAGTCGTTTCATAGCAAGTGTAGGACCGTAAAGGCGACTAGGGGGGTGAATAGGTGCTTTCTCAAATTTCTCGCCTTAATCAAATTCAACACGAACTTTTCTCCTTTAGCTATGAAAGCAAAGAAGATAAGTACAAGCACAGAGGAAGCCTTGTGCTGAATTCGATAACCCCTTAACCACACGACACAAATATGGAGAATTGATCTCATTTGGTGTGCGGACCTTTGGCGGTCGGCCGTTGCAAAGGGCGGTCCGACCGATTTAAATCGGTTCGACCGGCCGTTCACGGGCGGTCCGAATGCTGGCGGTCTGACCGTCGTATATAAATCGGTCTGACCGATTTAGTCCAGAACCGAAACTCAATGCCCAAATCCAAATCGAAATTTGGTCCAACTTTTGATTCAACCAATGAAACTTGACCAAATTTGGAGCACACCTCCCTAAGGATATTAGATACCTATTTCTAGCGACGATCCTCCAGATCCACTTCACAGAAACGCTCTCTGAAGATTTTACCAAAGAAGTGTACAAACCCTAGAAATATGAAAATCTTGATTCAAGACTTGCTTGTGGGGGTTGATGGTCTAGATGAATCTAGGAGTATTCCGACACATCAAAGCAAGATAAAATCGGTCAATAGACTAAGCATAAACACTTGAATCAAGGAAGCACCAAAACTCAACAAAAGAGAGAAGAACACAAAGGAGACAATCGATCTCTTAAGCAAGCATCACAAGATTGATTGATCCCACAAGATGCTTACAAAAACACTCCCTCAAGGAGGACAAGAGCTCACCAAGGAGCACACACAATCTCTCCCTCTCCTCTCCTCTCCTCTCTTCTTCAAACCCTAACCCTAACAAGGGACTTTGCAAATGAGGGCTTCAAAGTGCTTGGGGTTTTACATCTCCCCCTTTCTATTTATAGGAGAGGACTAGGGTTTCACTTATGGGACCCAGACACACATGGGACCCACACACACATCAATCTGTTGAAACAATCGCCTGCTTCACCACGTGTAGGTTGATCAGCGGCTCTCATTACGTCGACAAGTTCCTCCCGTCCGAACCCCATCGGAACCTCCCAGGGACTTGCACCTACTTCTGCTTTGATCCAACGGTGCCCGAACTACCGTTCGATCCATCTTGCCCATACGCACCATGCTTGAGTCACACGACCTCACCCGGCATCCATGATCGTTACGGACCTCGGCTCTCCAGCGTAGTCTCGATCCACCTCACCGTGGCGTCGTTGACACGCAAGCCACCGCGCGACAATAGACAAACAAATCGTCTCTGGGAACAAGTTCTTCACAACTTGACCCACGTTAGTTCCACAATGCAATATGCAACAATAAAGTATTGAAATCCATACATAAAACACATTCAAATCACATCAATGCCAAAAAGGCTAAGCTTCAAGTGATCGTGATCGGGCCTTCCCACACCGATCCGATCGATTTGGGCGGTCGGACCGATTCCATAACGGTAGTCGGACCGCCCGAAAAGACTTAGCCAAAATTCCATCTCAAAAATCCGAAACCTTCTGGAATTTTCAAATCAATAGAACTTTTGGCTAGGAGCTCCAAAAATTATGTGACCACATCCAGCAGACTCCCCTCACTTGCCTACACAACCTATTTTTGGCTCAGCTTCAAAACCCACTTTGAACCGAACCGGTCGGACCGGCCAACACGGCCGTCGGACCTCTCCACGGCGATCGACCGCCCAAACCACCGTCGGATCGCTTGTGATGCGACGGTAACAAAAGCGAAACGCGAGATTTTGCAAACCAACAAAGCCATTGCCAATTGACTCATCATTCTAAGATCGTGCACATATCCTCACGATATCCACAATCTCCCCCTTGATGAACACATTGGCAATTTCCCAGAAAATGTAGTTTCAAGGTTTGAAAAGTAAAAAATTCGCCGTTTTCGTATAAAGTTACAACTTGGTTCATAAGCAAGAAAAAGTCTAGGAAACGACCAAGCTGGCTTCAGAATAGTATAAGCAAGTGAGATAAGGCAATGAAAGCACAAAAGGATTCAATTTCCAAAAAGTAGCCAAAAATCTCACTTAGCTCCATATGAAAGACAAATGTTCTATTTGACCTTTGATCATTGTGAGTCTTCTTCAATTGCAAATATAATCAGAAAAAGACAATAAAACCCAGAGACTCAACTCACTATGGTCACAAATTTTCAAAAGGTTCATTTTTTATATGTGAGTTCTTTTATATGAAACCTTATGTATGAAACCAAAAGCTCCAAAACAACATTTTTCTTCACAATCCTTCTCCCCCTTTGACAATGAATTCATCAAGATGCATGGGAAAAGATAGAGTAAGATGAAATGACTTTATTTTTGAAATTTAATAAAAAGGAGCCATGACCATTATCCATGTAGACAGTACAAGTATTATACCAAGCCATATAAAGAGTAGAAGCTATATTCAATCATGGCAAAACATGTACTGCAAAGCTAAGACCAAAATAGCAATAATCTGAGATTAAAAGAATTAATACCATGAAAAGTTGCTCAATATCATAGTCTCGCTAAAAGCAACCTAAACATGAGTCAAGCCATGTCTATAAGTAAAAAGAGACCCAAAACTGGAAATGAGGCATTTTGAGCAATAAGAGTTCCAATATGAAGCAAAATTCAAGCACTTAAGATTTTGAGCATTTTCCTAAAAAGGATTTTTTTTCATTGTGCTAGATCTCAAGCCTTTCCGCGACCATCTCAAGCAAGAAGCTTAAAAGAGTGGTCTAGGTCATCCCAAACTCCCCCTGAGTTCATGCCTAGTGCAATGGCAAGCCGTCTCATGAGAAAGGATTGGTGAGATCAGTTTTTTCGCACAAAAAAAATCTCATTCTTCATTTGCTTGACTTAAGAGATTAAAAAAAGCTCATTTTACATCTCAAAATAAGTTCAAGACTCAATTTAACCTATAAGACATGGCATGAATCATAAGAGGATCACTAGAGCAAAACTAGTCACAAGATCCAACAAGACATGATTTGATTCAATTTGCTCACAGATATAAAGCTAGCAAGGCAAAAGCTAAGCTAAAACATGAAGAGCCATAAAAGAAGTCTAGCAGACTATCACTTGACATGACAAGGAATAGAGAATGAAATCAAGCCATACAAGGATAATAATCTAAGCTCCACAAATTTTATTATGCAATGCAAGATTTTTGAAATGAAAATGCATTATGATACAATGAATGCAAAAAGATCAAAATCCCCTCAAAACATCCATGCCTCAGTACTGGGGTTAGAGATAAACGATAAAGGAGTCCAGTACTGAGACGCACGATGCCTGGGAATAGCAGAAGAAGCAGCAGAAAAATGATCAGGAACAAAATCATAAGAATGCACACGAGAACCACCTGGACCTCTCCAAAACGATCTACCAAAAGATCGCTACTCCCCCTGTCTAGGTGCTACCCGTGGTCTCTCCTCACGATATCCTAAACCAAAATGCTGCCTGGACCCACCAAAAGAGTCAACAAAGTTTTCTACGAATCTAGGCCTATATGTGGTACGATAAACAGGCTGCCTAGCTCTAGAGACTACAGCTGGCGAAGGAACTCCTCTAATGGATCTCAAAACGCTCATTCTCTCTTTCCTCTCAATCTTTGCTCTCCGGAAGCAAAACTCAACAGTGTGGCCCTCTTTCTTGCAGAAGGTGCAATGATACTTCACCTTTTGAGGGGTCTGAACTGGAGAAACAGAAGCACCTTTCTTGTCAGAAAGAGTTTGAACAAGACCTGCAGCTTTGAAAACAACCTTGGAAGTCTTAGGAGGTTCTTGCTCAAACAGACCACTTTTCACAACTCTTGTAATCTTAGGTGAGTGATTCTTGGAATGCTCTAGGGAATTAAAACCTAGGCCACTATTCTTCTTACTCACTTTAGATTGATCAAGAATCATATTGAGTTTCTTTTTCCCACCAGAAAACTTCTCAAGAGTCAATTTGAGGTAATCATTCTCTTTAGCTAAAACTCCACATTTAGAGCACTTTCTAGAATTGATTGCCTCATCATGTTTGCTCTTAAGAAGAGTCACTTCCACTTTTAAAGCCTCACAAGAGACACAATAGGACTCCCCAATCCTATTCAACTGTTCCTTAAATTTGACTCTAAAAGCCTCTTGTATCTTACCAACAATAGTTTCAACTTCAGCATGCAACATACAAGAGGAAGAATCAATGACTTTCTTGGAAGCAGTAAGAGACATGGATTTTTCAATTTTAGCTTTCTCCTCTAGAGTCTTGTTTAAAGCTTAAATCTCAATAGTAAGCTTAGGACAATTTTCACAAGAAGCAGCTCTAGAGTACACAACCATTTCTGTTATCTCTTGCATTTTAATCCTATTGTTCTTACAGTGAGAGCAAGTGTGACTAGCATCAAATTTTTGTAATTCTTTCAAAGAGCTATCCAGCTTTAATTCTAGCAATGCACAATTTGAGCAAGTTAAAGGAATAGCATCTAAAGTAGTCACATCAAGAGGAATGGCCTCCATACAAACAGAACTAGACTTGAGAGATTCTAGTTCATCAAGAGCAAATTTCAGTTGATTTACAACAGAGGAATGAGCAGAATTTAAGCTTGTCAACTCATTAAGCAAGCTAGAGCATGAGTCACAGAAATCATCAGGATTAATGGATTTGAGCCTAACAACTTCTAGGTTCAAATTATCAATCATAGTGTCCTGTTTCTTAATCATTTTAGCTTGCTTATGCAGTTTTGTTCAAAGAACACCAAAACCCTTTTCATATCAGGAAGTGAAGGGCATACCTCATCGGGATCACTAAAACGATCCTCGTTGTTGGAGGAGTCGCTGTCGTGGCTGTTCTTGGCCATGAAACACATGCCCGCGAAATCACGAGCCTTCTTCTTGCCATGGGAGTCACTCTTGTCGTCCTCCACCTCCGAGTCCACATCGCTCATGCTCACATCCTCTAGAGCTTCAAGGACCCGGCTGACAAACTTGCGATAGTTTGCCTTCTTGGATTTAGCATCCCTCGCTTGAGGATGCTTTTGTGACTCCTTCTCCTCCTTGCCCTTCAGCTTGGGGCACTTAGAGCGAATGTGGTTCGGCTCACCACATTCAAAGCATGTGATAGGTCCACCTCTCCTCCTATTTCTCACATTTGGTGGATAGGAGGGCTAAATCATCTTCAGGTAGTCTCTCAAGTTGCTTATCACTCAAAGAATGCAATGCAGATAAAGAAAAACCAAATGAGCTACAATCCAAAGAATCAAAAGAAGTACCCTTAGATTTGTCGACCACTAAAGCCATAGGATCTGTCTTGGGGAGACGCGAGATAAAATCAATCTCATGCGTCTTCAACCTCGAGTAAAGCTTATCCATGGTAAGCTCACTCATGTGATATTGTCATTTATGGCGATGATCTTCATCCCTAGACCTTCACATCAAGAGCACCCAAAAGTTGGCGTGCATTTTGGACTTCAGTGAAAATAAGATCAACAGTGCGGAGATCATGAAGAATCTTGGAAAATCTTCCCAGACTCATCTAAAGACTCACGGGCCTTTGCTCGATCTTAGAGTATACTTTCTTGGTGGTTCTGTCTCACTTTCTTGATCGCGATGGACCCCTCGAGATAATCACAAAGAGTCCACGGATCTCATGAGCGGTACGCAAATGAGCAACACGCTCAAACTCGGATCGACTAAGACCTTGAATCAAAAATTTCGAGCCTTCTTTGTTGGCCTCCACATGCAGGTGATCAAATTATCATCGGTGGCACGACATAAGGATTTTCACCTTAAGCCAAATTGCATGCCCTTGAGCCTCGATGTAGGCCTACATTCGGGCCTTCAATAAGCAAAATCAACTCCATCAAAAACATGTGGCTGATTGAATACACATCGGTCACCATGGCTCCAAAAAGCCGGTTAAGATCTATGAGAAGAGCTAGCCGCTCGATGCCACTTGTAGGACCGTAAAAGCGACTAGGGGTGGATAAGCGCTTTCTCAAATTTCTGCCTTAATCAAATTCAACACAAACTTTTCTCCTTTAGCTATGAAATCTAAGAAGATCGATTACACGCGAGAGGAAGCCTTGTCTTGAATTTGATAACCCCTTAACCACACGACACAAATATGGAGAATTGATCTCACCGAATGATCGGACAACGGCGGTCGGCCAGGTACGCCAAAGGCGGTCCGACCGATTTAATCGGTTCGGCCGGCCGTTCACAGGCGGTCCAGAATCTTTGTGATCGACCGCCCGTATATAATCGATCGGACCGATTTAGTCGAGCAAAACTCAATGCCCAAATCCAAAACGAAATTTGGTCCAACTTTTGATTCAACCAATGAAACTTGACCAAATTTGGAGCACACCTCCCTAAGGATATTAGATACCTATTTCTAGCGACGATCCTCCAGATCCACTTCACAGAAACGCTCTCTGAAGATTTTACCAAAGAATTGTACAAACCCTAGAAATATGAAAATCTTGATTCAAGACTTGCTTGTGGGGGTTGATGGTCTAGATGAATCTAGGAGTATTCCCACACATCAAAGCAAGATAAAATCGGTCAATAGACTAAGCATAAACACTTGAATCAAGGAAGCACCAAAACTCAACAAAAGAGAGAAGAACACAAAGGAGACAATCGATCTCTTAAGCAAGCATCACAAGATTGATTGATCCCACAAGATGCTTACAAAGCCACTCCCTCAAGGAGGACAAGAGCTCACCAAGGAGCACACACAATCTCTCCCTCTCCTCTCCTCTCCTCTTCAAACCCTAACCCTAACAAGGGACTTTGCAAATGAGGGCTTCAAGTGCTTGGGGGTTTTACATCTCCCCTCTTTCTATTTATAGGAGAGGCCTAGGGTTTCACTTATGGGACCCACACACACATGGGACCCACACACACATCAATCTGTTGAAGTAATCGCCTGCTTCACCAGTGTAGGTTGATCAGCGGCTCTCATCACGTCGACAAGTTCCTCCCGTCCGAATCCCATCGGAACCTCCGGGGACTTGCAGACTTCGCACCGCTGATCAACCAACACTGCCGAACTACCGTTCGATCCATCTTGCCCATTACGCACCATGCTTGAGTCACACGACCTCACCGGCATCCATGATCGTTCAGAACTAGACTTGAGAGATTCTAGTTCATCAAGAGCAAATTTCAGTTGATTTACAACAGAGGAATGAGCAGAATTTAAGCTTGTCAACTCATTAAGCAAGCTAGAGCATGAGTCACAGAAATCATCAGGATTAATGGATTTGAGCCTAACAACTTCTAGGTTCAAATTATCAATCATAGTGTCCTGTTTCTTAATCATTTTAGCTTGCTTATGCAGTTTTTGTTCAGCAAACACCAAAACCCTTTTCATATCAGGAAGTGAAGGGCATACCTCATCGGGATCACTAAAACGATCCTCGTTGTTGGAGGAGTCGCTGTCGTGGCTGTTCTTGGCCATGAAACACATGCCCGCGAAATCACGAGCCTTCTTCTTGCCATGGGAGTCACTCTTGTCGTCCTCCACCTCCGAGTCCACATCGCTCATGCTCATATCCTCTAGAGCTTCAAGGACCCGGCTGACAAACTTGCGATAGTTTGCCTTCTTGGATTTAGCATCCCTCGCTTGAGGATGCCTTTGTGACTCCTTCTCCTCCTTGCCCTTCAGCTTGGGGCACTTAGAGCGAATGTGGTTCGGCTCACCACATTCAAAGCATGTGATAGGTCCACCTCTCCTCCTATTTCTCACATTTGGTGGATAGGAGGGCTAAATCATCTTCAGGTAGTCTCTCAAGTTGCTTATCACTCAAAGAATGCAATGCAGATAAAGAAAAACCAAATGAGCTACAATCCAAAGAATCAAAAGAAGTACCCTTAGATTTGTCGACCACTAAAGCCATAGGATCTGTCTTGGGGAGACGCGAGATAAAATCAATCTCATGCGTCTTCAACCTCGAGTAAAGCTTATCCATGGTAAGCTCACTCATGACAGTATTGTCATTTATGGCAGTGATCTTCATCCCCTAGACCTTCACATCAAGAGCACCCAAAAGTTGGCGTGCATTTTCAGACTCAGTGAAAATAAGATCAACAGCGCGGAGATCATGAAGAATCTTGGAAAATCTTCCCCACAGCTCATCTAAAGACTCACCAGGCCTTTGCTCGATCTTAGAGTATGCTTTCTTCAGCTGGTTCTGTCTCACTTTCTTGATCGCAGTGGACCCCTCGAGATAATCACAAAGAGTCCACCAGATCTCATGAGCAGACTGCAAATGAGCAACACGCTCAAACTCAGATCGACTAAGACCTTGAATCAAAAAATTTCGAGCCTTGCTGTTGGCCTCCACATCTGGAGTGATCAAATTATCATCGGCTGGCACGACATAAGGGTTTTTCACCTTAAGCCAAATTGCGTGCCCTTGAGCCTCGATGTAGGCCTACATTCGGGCCTTCCAATAAGCAAAATCAACTCCATCAAAAACATGTGGCCTGATTGAATACCTGTCAGTCACCATGGCTCCAAAGACCGGTTAAGATCTATGAGAAGAGCTAACCGGCTCTGATGCCACTTGTAGGACCGTAAAGGCGACTAGGGGGGTGGATAAGCGCTTTCTCAAATTTCTCGCCTTAATCAAATTCAACACAAACTTTTCTCCTTTAGCTATGAAATCTAAGAAGATCAGTACACGCACAGAGGAAGCCTTGTGCTGAATTTGATAACCCCCTTAACCACACGACACAAATATGGAGAATTGATCTCACTGGACAGTCTGGACACTGGCGGTCTGACCGGCTGCCAAAGGGCGGTCCGACCGATTTAAATCGGTTCGACCGGCCGTTCACGGCGGTCCAATCTTGTGATCCGATCAGCCGATATAACTCATCGGTCGACCGATTTAGTCCGAGCAAAACTCAATGCCCAAATCCAAAACGAAATTTGGTCCAACTTTTGATTCAACCAATGAAACTTGACCAAATTTGGAGCACACCTCCCTAAGGATATTAGATACCTATTTCTAGCGACGATCCTCCAGATCCACTTCACAGAAACGCTCTCTGAAGATTTTACCAAAGAAGTGTACAAACCCTAGAAATATGAAAATCTTGATTCAAGACTTGCTTGTGGGGTTGATGGTCTAGAGGACCTCGCTTGGGGTTTTACTCTCCAAGCGTAGTCTCGATCCACCTCACCGTTGGCGTCGTTGACTCTCATCACGTCGACAAGCCTCCCGTCCGAATCCCAGCCACTTGCACGCGATCAATAGACAAACAAATTGAGTCGTCTCACGGCATCCATGAACAAGTTCTTCACAACTTGACCCACGTTAGTTCCACAATGCAATATGCAACAATAAAGCAATGAAATCCATACATAAAACACATTCAAATCACATCAATGCCAAAAAGGCTAACCTTCAAGTGATCGGCGGTCGATTGCCACCACAAATGGGTCCGACCGATTTCAGGCCGGTCGGACCGATTCCATAACGGCAGTTGGACCGCCCGAAAAGGCTTAGCTAAAATTCCATCTCGAAAATCCGAAACCTTCTGGAATTTTCAAATCAATAGAACTTTTGACTGGGAGCTCCAAAAATTATGTGACCACATCCAGGAGACTCCCCTCACTTGCCTACACAACCTATTTTTGGCTCAGCTTCAAAACCCAATTTGAACCGAACCGGTCGGACCGGCCAACACGGCCGGTCGGAGCTCTCCACGGGCGGTCTGACCACCCAAGCCATCGGTCAGACCGCCTGTGGTCTGACAGACTGAAGCAAAATCGAAAATGCGAGATTTTGCAAACCAACAAAGCCATTGCCAATTGACTCATCATTCTAAGATCGTGCACATATCCTCACGATATCCACAGCAAGGTTAGGTGAAAAAGGATTACCTTTCTTTAAAATTCTTCGAAAGTATATAAGTTTCGAATGGACTAAGGAAACAAACGATGCCTTTAAAAAATTAAAGAGTACCTTACGAGTACCCCGGTCTTAGTCTCTCCAAGACTAGAAGAACCACTACTGATTTACGTGGCTGCAACGCCACAAGCTGTCAGCGGTGTACTGGTTGTAGAATGTGAAAATGTTCAACGACCAGTATATTACATAAGCGAAGTCTTACATGGACCAAAGGAAAGATACCCACATGTACAAAAGCTGCTATATGGTCTCCTTATGGCTTGAAGGAAACTAAGGTATTACTTTCAGGCCCACAAAGTGGTTGTACCTACCGGATATCCCCTTGGTCAAGTCCTTAGAAATAGCGAATTATCAGGATGAATAGCAAAATGGGCAATTGAACTACGGACGTTCAACCTCCATTTCATCTCACGAACAACAATAAAGTCTCAGGCAATAGCAGAATTCGTTGCTGAACGGACAAACCATGAATTCAAGCAAGAACCCGAGTACGAATGCCACGATGAGTGGACAATGTACTTTGACGGTTCCTTGATGCTCAAAGGATCGAGGGCTGGAGTCATCTTAATATCCCCTACCGGCGAACACATCAAGTACGCCATCCAGTTTAACTTTTTCTACTACGAACAATATAGTAGAATATGTAGGTTTACTTGCAGGATTTCGAGCAGCTCGTTCGCTCAGGATTCGCAAATTACTAGTGAAAGACGATTCTCAACTAGTAGCGAACCAAGTGGGGAAAGAGTATCAATGCTCAAGTACCAAGATATCATCTTATCTGACGGAAGTACGGAAACTCAAAAAACACTTCTTTGGTTTCCAGATCCAACATATTCCTAGAAAGAAAAACTTTCTGGCACACCAGTTGGCACGGATGGCCTCCACCAGGTCAACCGTTCCACATAGAGTTTTTCTCGAGCAACTCGATTCACCCTCGGTAGTCGAGCATTCCGAGGCACATAAATGTTTCACATCAGGTCGTACAAATCGATTATGATAACATAGATGCTCCACAGATCGGTGACAATCAGGGTAGAGATTGGATGACATCGATCTACAATTATCTTCAGCATGACATAATTCCAGAAGATGATGTAGAGGCTGGTCGTATAGTTCGAAAAGCCAAATCATACACTCTAATTGAACATACCTTGTATAAACGGGGATCTCACGGAGTGTTGATGAGATGCATATCTCAATCGGGTGACATTAAGTTGCTAACCGAAATTCATGGAGGAATCTGTGGAGCACATCATTCCTACAGAACACTGGTCGGTAAAACCTTCAGGCAAGGATACAACTAGCCAACTGCCCTTCATGATGCAAAAGAGCTCGTGACGAAGTGCGTACAATGTCATTTTCATAGCCGACAAGTACATCAACCGGCACAAACTTTGCAAACAATTCCTCTTTCTTGACCTTTTGCAACCTGGAGACTAGACATTCTAGGACCTTTCCCAAGAGCACCCGGGGGATTTGAATTCCTTTTCGTCATGATTGCCACGTTTACAAAATGGATCGAGTCCGAGCCAGTTGTTAAAACTACAACTGAGGCCGCTAAGAGATTTCTCATAAGAAATATGATCACATGATTTGGTGTACCCAGTTGTATAATCACAGACAACGGTACCCAGTTTTCAAGTGGTAATTTCCACGTAGTTTGCCGTACTGCAGAGAATTTCCTCCATAATTCCAACCAAAGAGAGGTACCTTGCGCCGCATATGACCATATCAAGCACCACCCCTGTCATGCAGTAGCGACCACCTCTCCTTATGCTTGTGCTCAATCCAGTTCGAGAAGCATTTCACCTGCGCCCCTGTCCTCCTCATCGAACTGAGACCATCTGTGGGTAGCCGTGGCAATGCTTCGGGGGCCTGGTCAGTGCTTGGGGTGGCCCTGTTCGCTGCCTCCCTTCTGTGCGTCCGGGTTCGCTCATCTAGAATCTTCCAGAATGCTTCAAACTTTCACTGCTGGTTCTGGTTGCACAACTCCATGAATAGGTTCATCAGGTCCTAGCTTGTTGTGGAACTGCTTGAAGAAGTTTTCCCCCCAAGTGCCTCATGCACCACCTACTCTGCAGATCCACCCATACAAGTGGTTCGTTATCTCCTTGTTGCAGCTGGGTTATTGCATTCAGCAGGTCGCATGCCGATTATGAATGATGCATACGTTTGGACGACCCTGTACAATAGAAATTCTCACATTCTTCAGGAACCACAACCAGTTGTCCGTGTTCTCGCTTTCAACGAAAGCGAATGCCACGGGAAGAACTTGATTATTACCGTCTATCGCTATTGCGGTCGGTATCTGGCCCTTGTACTTTTCAGTCAAGAATGTGTCATCTACGCAAAAGATTGGACGACAGTGTTTAAATGCATTGATGCATGGACCAAAAGCGAAGAACGCTCACTGCAGTACCCTCTCATTGGCCCACTTCGGATGTGTGGCATCTTGAATGTCGACATGAGTACTGGGATTCTTGTCTTGTATGACTCGAAGTAGCCCGGGCAGGTTACGGTAGGAATCCTCGAACGTGTCGAACCTTGATTCCACTAACTTCTGTTTTGCCCTCCAAGCCTTGACATAGATGATTGTGTACTGAAACATTGTCTCAATCGCACAAATAATGGATTGTGGCTAAAAATCAAGATTATCCACAATTCCACTATACATGAGGTTGACGATGAGGCCTAATGACAGGTTCCTATGGGACTGCACTGACTCAGCGATAACGCATGTATGTGGGACCACTATAGAGCACTTCCAGTAGGTGTCCCACTTAAGCTAAAATACATGCACTCGCCAAGGGCATCCCTCTATTTCGCACTTCACGTTGTAGCATCTTGAGTTAGACTTGACGACTGTGAATGTGCACCGCACCGACAAAGCCCAGAATTTGATCGCCTCCTGCACGGCCTCCTTGCATTTGTACACAGCTCTTTGCATGACCTTGCTCTAGTCGTACTGATGCGGATATCCTTAGCAATGTTGTTCCATATAGTGTTTTTAATTCATCAAGTACCTCAGAACAACATGAGCTTACTAAAAGAGTTGAAAAACAAGAGAAGCTTATCCAACAGGTGAATCTGTTCCCTAAATTATCTTTTAAATTAGTTGAGAGTATTATACTGCCTAATATCAGGTTATCACTTGTTGTCAGGTTTCAAGCATAAGGTTTATTGAAAGATAAAGAACACGATGCTTCTCAAGCTGTTTTGCTTCTTACAAAAATAGCATGTAACCCATGGGAGGTAGGGGAGCATGAGACGAACAATAGATGGCGCCGCACTGATCTTGAAGTTCACGATGATCTTCGAAGAAACTCGAAAGGATCTAGCATAAACAATATATATTTAGAAAGTTTATCAAGTCTACTTTCCAATGGATCAAACGACATTTGATTTGGAGCTTTCTATAACAAGTTATGGCTATTCGAGTACATGCTGCACATTCAGACCGACCGACACGCGAGAGTCGACAAAGTTAATGATTTCGTGGCTTGTTCGACATCTTGGGAGGATATCCAGCTATGCCATGACTTTTCAAAGGTTTACAAGAGTCTCTTTCTTAAGTTTCACACGAATTCAAGTCGTTTCAATTAATGAAATTGAAGTTAGGAAGGTTTGAATTCAATTCGGATTCAAAATCAGCATCAAATTCGGATTCAGAATCAGCAGGATAGTCCGGAGTAAAATGGTCATAACTTTCACAAACGGAGTCCGATTTGAGTGTTATTATACTTGTTGGAAAGATAACTTCAAGATCGATCCAATGGATCCTCTCTCAGTCCGAAATTCATCCTGTATCAAAAGATATGTCCGAACCAATGTGACATTGTAAAATTAGATTTCCTTTTTTGTTTTAGATTGTGTTCGAATTGAAGTAGGACTCCTAAATCCGAAATAGAGTAGGTGTAGAGCCTCTTGGCCAGCCATGAGGTGGAGAAGGGCACTATATATTGAGGGTTAGACCCCCATTGTAACCTCAGACAACAATTAAAGATTTTGATTGCTTTTTGCATCAACGCTTGATTCTTCCCAAAAGTTTGATGAAGGCCAACGACTTGAAGGGGAATATGGCGTTTTCTTCCCAAGACCGTTATGTCTTTCCGTTGGGAATTGAGGGATCGGTAAAACTCCAATTGGTGGTCGGGTGGAGTACACGTGAGATTAGGCGAATTAAAGAGTTGCAAGTTTATGCAATGGCATCGGGTGGGTAATTACGATTTGTCAAGTCAAGCGTGCAAGTTATCTTCGATCCTACATCGAGAAGATCGGGCACCCCATATCATGTACTCCCACAGCACACGGGAGCATTCGTTGACGATAAGGTTGTCGAACTGGTATGTGTTCCACTCGGATGGAACCGCCATCTGGTCCACATCATCCTTGTCGTCTGATCCTTCATCTTCTGACAATGCATTTTAGTCCCGGGATTCCTGATCCATTATTTGCACTATGGCTTCCATCTCCTCACCCTCATCAGCTAACCCACTAGCCTGCCTGACTGAAGGAGCTACTTCTTAAGGTCTTCGTCGACAGCATCAGCAACTCTGGGAGCTTCGAGTACTGTGTGTGTCGCGCTGTGGTTGGAGTCACCGACTTCTTCTTCAGCATCATCACCCCTTCTTGTTCAGCCGCGGATGCAAGAGTGGGCTTAACATATGCCTGGGCCAGAAGGACCAAATCCCACCCTCCCTCCCTCGCCACGCATAGATATGACTGCCATGACTTTGTTCCCTTCAGATGCACTAACTCTCAATATGTGGGTTGTGTTGTTGGGGGCAAGACAACTCAATCTCAGATCATACATATCATGGTCTACTTGGAATGTGTGAAACAACCACTGCATCACAGCCCCCCATGTACGCCTCTCTGCTCTTGGTAGGGGCACGGCCGCCAATTGAAAATAACGCAGATCAATTCCCTCGGGACCCTCCAGAAACTACCCTGGACCGTAGTAAATTTTGAAATTGGTGACGTCCGACATAATTGACGCACTGCACCATGAAGAAAATTTCCACGATTAACTACATATCTAAAACAAGACTACCCACCAAAAAGAATTATGTACAACATACTGCACTACACAACTTACATCCAAAACTATATAATCCATTCGGTTAAAAAATTGACCTCACAGGTGGGCAACTGGACGGGCAGCGCTTCGCTAGCTTCTCTCCTCCCCTATCCTCCTCGCCTTTCCGTCCTTCTCTTTTTTCTGAATACAAATGAGCCCCGTACCGAACTTTAGGGTTTCATGGAGCTTTTATAGGGGAAAGAGTCCCTGTCGCTAGAGTTGGACCAGCGACAGGGAGGCAACAGGGTTCCTGTCGCCAGTTAAACTGGCGACAGAAGCCTATTGCTATTTCAACCGGCGACATAAACTCATTTTTGTAATTTTTTTTGGCCCGCTATTTTTTTTGTAATTTTATTTTAAAATAATAATATTTTTAAAAAATTCTATCAACTAGTATGGATTATTTTATAAATGTTTCAACCAATGCTAAGATATCTTCTCAGACATTTCAGTTATGTGAAAAATACTTTGAACATTTTTTATTCATATAACCAAAGGAGAATAATAAATTCATAATTCCAGAAAAAGTTAAACTTAACATTTCATAAAAATGTTTAAACTTTGCTATAGTGATAAATATGCTATTCACAATTAGAACAAAAGGAGTTATAATTCAGTATTATCTTTACATAACATATTATTGTTGTAACCGTTATGTAGTTCACTTGTTACTATGTTATTCCGAGAACTTGGAGCGCTCTCTTTACATAACATATTGTTGTTGTAACTGGTATGTAGTTCACTTGTCAGTGTGCTATTACAAGAACTTGGAGCGCTGCTAGCTATTGCCAGAAATTGGTCTCCGGTAATTTGGGATGCTGCATCATTGTTCTGAATATTTGGCAGACGTACATACCTTACATACATACATACATACATACATAAAACGTCACTCACCATTCATGCACACATAGAACCAAAACATCAGAAATTCAGATGGTAGATACATTAGAAATTCAAGTGACATGTTAGTTCATTTTGTGAGTATTTGGCAAAAGTTCCATTCTACTATCATATGACCATCGCAACTACTTTCATATGACCATCGCAACCAGCAAAAACATGCAAACTACAACTGCATTTCTTGCTTTTGAACATTCGATTTCTGCCAAAACACCAACCAATTCATGCTTCTGAACATTCAATTCACGCACATTACCAACCATTTATTGCTTCTGCGCAATCATTTCCTTCACAACCTCAATCATCTAATACTTCATCTCCTTGTTAATCGAACTCGACATCTACATAGTTCACACGAATAGGTCAGATTGGACAGAATCGGTGGTGGAGAACAGCGACAGGAGCAGTACGTTCTCCATGGTAGATGCAGAGGCGGAGAAAATTGGAGCAGCGTCAGTAGATGGAACGGCAATGGAGAACAAGATGGCGAGGGGTGGATGCGGCGGTGGAGAAAGGCGTGGCGGCGACGGACGGACAGATGAAACGATGACGGAGGGGACAGGGATGGGTGTGAGTGCAATCGGGTTAGATCGAGCCGTGTAGGAGTAAGTAGTGCACACCGGCAATTTGGTTCATACAAAAATATGGATTGGGACACAAGGGCTGTATTTGGTGGAAATGGGCTTAAATCCTGCATTTCTCTAAACAAGCTCAGTCTACGGTAACATATTTTGAAGGAGTAAATAAGCAGTGGCGTATCTTTGAATCGGGTGGTATTTATCAAAATTTCCCTACTTTCTATGTTGGACTCTTAGGGCATTTCTAATAGTGTATTTATTATTATCTCTTAGCTATGTTACGTCAATAAAATCCTGCGTAGAGAAGAGAGGGGAGGAGAGAGAGCACATATCGTCTCCTCCTGAAGAGACTGTCGTGTATAACGTGAAATAATACATGATACATTAATATACTCTAGTTGACATGTGAGCTCATTTCAAAAGAAAATTATAAAATATAAATATTGAAGAGTATGCTAGAGACTATATATTGAAAATGTTGTCTCTAAAGATGATATAACATATGTTAGAGATAAAATTATCTATAACTATTAGAGATACCCTTACATGTCTAACATCTGCACACGATCAATGGCATCTCTCTGAATTGGGTGACATGGATGTATTTAAATTGTTAAATGGAAAACTAGGTCTTGTATGCATCTTGTTTTACTGAAACCTCCATGTCACAGTGACCCATTACTCAGCTTGATATTGTAACACACAGACGCGCTATCGCCTGCAATATATACTAGTAAATGCACAATACCAGGAACTTTACTAAGCTAAATAAAAAATAGTAAAAGGTCTATTTGACCTCTCAACAATTGCGAAAAATCCCCTTTCTAATTATTTCTTCGTGGCAGAGCTCTGACGTGGCTTCTCGCTTGCTGCGGTAAGGAAGCTGCATGGTGGCGTCGAGGGGAAAGGAATTGCCCTGGGGAGGGCCTCACGTGTGATGAGGCCCTCCCCATCCAATTTATTTTCGCGTCGGGGTGATGCAGGGGCTAGCGCCAAAGATGCTCAAGAGTAGAAGATGGGAGAGAGAGAGGATGAATAAGAGGAAGAGGAGAAGGGTTGACGGATGGTCTCCCCATATTTTTATTTATTTGTTTGTTGATTAGGCTAGCTGGGCTGCCACATGAGGTTAAAACTAGCTTAAATGCCAAAATCCCTACCACATTTGGGTGATGTTAGGAAAAAAACGGTTTATATTGGATTCGAGGGGGTAATTTGTCTGATATAGGTAGTTAAGGGACGTCAGCATCCGACTTTAACCGATTTTAAAGTTAAGACTTGATTTCTTAACTTTGAGTTGAGGGATCAAACGGATCTGTTCCATACAAATAGAAGTGACAAGTGTCTTTTCCCGGGAGAACGATAACAGCACAGACACAGCTCGGACCCGAGAGGGGGCCCCACGGTTCAGTGACCCTACAATCTCAAGCTCTTAGGGCATCCAACAGTGGTGGAGTCAGGAATTTTGTAATGGTAGTGCACACTTCAAGGATAAAAAAAACTTATACGATACACAAGTAATTTCATAAGTTCAACACAATTACACAAAAGAGTTCGAAATTAGTTAATAGTGCAATTCAAATAGTTTAAATAAAATATTACAGGAATAAAAGAGTCCTAAATAGCTAATGGAAATCACAATAGCATATGACGCGATCTCATTCCTTGGAAACACTTGATTATATCATCATCACTAACCTTTGAGAAGATATTTCGCTCTATAAAGGTGACTAAACAATCATTCAATACTTGTCGTCCATACTATTTCTCAACTTGTTATTCACAAGATTCATCGTTGAAAATACTCTTTCAATGCTCATCGTTGCCATCGATAGAAGTAATACCAATTTGGGAAACAAGTACACTAACTTGTAAATATCATGCTTCTTTGTTTCAACAAGCTTAGTAGAAAGCTCACTGAGATTCTTTAGGCCCTTAAACCTATCACCGTTTCGCATATCATCAATGAAGTTATCAAGTTGGAAACAAAGTGTCATTAAATTCGTGCTTGAAAAATCATTGGGATAAAAGTTGGCAAGGCTAAACACTTTGTCCCTATCATAAGAAGCAAATGAATTCATAGGATTTTAAGCGGACATACAAACAAGTAACTCCATATTAACCTTGTCAAACCGATTGTCAAGCTCTTGGAGAACATTACCAATTATACCAAGATACACTTCCCTTCTAAAATGTTCATCATTTGTTTGTTTTGGGTAAAAACGTGATGATCTTCCATAAGGCACATATCTACCATCTGGCTTAGGAACTTTGATACCATATTTAGTGCAAAATGACGTTATCTTTTCTTGAAGGAATTCTTCCCACCCATCACACCTCATTAGTTGCATTCTATCTTTAACCAAACTAACAAGTGACATAGCATTAATAATATCTTGGTCTCTCTTTTGCAAAGACTAAGACAACTCATCTGTGTATCCAAGTATGGCAAGCATCAAGTGTGCATTGAAAACAAAGTCAAATGACTCAAAGATTCCCACCATAGCATGTATTTTTAGTCAATCATTATTCTGCGATGGGTCTTTTCCAAGCTATGTGAGTACTGCACGGATTGTTGAATACATAATAATAATGTGCAAAATAGTTCTATAATGAGAACCCCAACGAGTGTCACCGGGCCTAGCTAAACCCATCTCATGATTTAGTCCACGTCCACTTTCTTTGTGAGATACATCACTACACTCATCAGCTAGAATTGAATAGTGATCATCACCAATTTCTTCAATAATGTTCTTAGTAGTTTGGATGGCACAACAATTAATTATGTTCGTTTGTATCTCATGGGCAATCATCTTACAATTCCCAGGGGCATTGCTTAAGACAACCTTAGCAAGCTATTCCAAAAGTTCAAGAAAATTCCCCTTATTGCTAGGTTTAACAAAGAAGTTGTATTTATCTTGAGCTTGATTATGGATACTCCTTATACTATCCACATGCTTGTCAACTGAGTCATACCTATTCCAATTTCTAAATCCTCCTTTAGCAAAACTATCGCCTCTCACAAATTTCTCCTTGAACAAATAATAGACAAAGCAAAATGCAACATCATTCTCGACACTATATTCAATCCCATTGTACTTATCGAACCAACTATCATTGAAGTGACACCTTTTACCTGATATTTTCCTTACATGAAAATCATGTTGACGAGGTTGGCAAGGGCCTTTAATAATAAATCCTCTCTGAACTGCATCTTGATCATTGATAGCATAGCTCGTGATATGTATTCTTTTGCTGAGATCATATGGAAGAAGCTCAACATTATAACCCAATTCATCACTATCATTGCCGGTTGCTTGTGCTTCACTTTGCGGTTGGTGTTGAGATTGAGATGGTGCATTCATAGATGGAATTGAAGAAGCCACAACCAAAGCCAATTCATTTCTATTTCTACTTGCTTCAGTTTCCTTCTCCTCCTTGAGCTTGAGTAGTTTCCACTTCAATAGATTTTGGCTTGACTGCGTTGTCATCTCGAAAGAAAGAAATGATATCTCTATTCCTTTTCATTTCAAGAATTCAACTTGCCCTAGCCCTACATATACAAATCACAGGAAATATTCAATTTTGCAATCCCTAATTGGCCAAACGCCCAAATTAGAGTCGGCCTACATATACAAATCACAGGATTGCCGATTTATTACCTTCTGGGCTTCTGGCAATCTGACCGCCTCCCAGTTCTCTTGCATCACACGGTGCTGGCACCGCAGTGTGTGTGTGCCAGTCGCCTCTCGGCTCTCGCCTACAGCCTGACCCTGACTCAGATTGCCTGAGTCTCCTACGTCCAGCACCCTCCTTCACTGCTTGTCGCATGCAGCCTGGCTGAGATGTAGAGTGGCCGGCGCCTGGCGGCTGCCCGTTCTCTGTGAGAGGCTGAGAGCTGAAAGAATAAAGATTAGAGATGAGGTCACTTGAGAATTTGAGATAGAGAGTTGAGGGTGTAATTGGTGGGCCACTAGGCAATCTGGGCTGAAAGATCACATGATGGCTATTGGGCTTCAGCCTTCAGGGCTTGGCCAGTTGGCCTGGACGTCTGGTTGCTTCTTGCTAGTTGTGCATTAGAGTATTAGTCTATGCTGATATGCTATTGGTATACTAATGATACCTCATACCTAGGTAAAATTTTTTGCATATTTTTTTGGGGGTGCTTGTGCACCAGGGGCACCCCCCTGACGCCGCCCCTGATCTCTAATAGTGCCGTCTCTAATTTTGCTATATCAATTTTACGTCACCAAAAGATAGATTTAGAGATAACACATCTGATAAACTGCTTTTAGTAAGTTGTCTCTAACATTTATACCAAATTTATAATATTCTCACTCTTTCACCTCTTTCCCATGTATACTGGTTGTTTTATTTTGATTCATGTATATAAAAATAATTATATAAAAAAGAGATAAAGTTCAATTCTCTCTCGTACTTCTATCTCTTTCATTGCGAGATGCCCTTAAACGAGAAGAGCATCTTTGCTAAGGTAGCTAACTCGTGAATGATTGATCGGCATGTGTGGGACAACCAGATCCTAGCTGCTTACAATCCCCAATTCCATCGCTGTCCCCTCGATATCATACTACTCTTCGCTGCCGTCCTCCGTCGCGCGCACCGCTGCCTCCGCCTCCGCCTCCCCGTCGTGCCGTCCTCCTCCTCCAGCTCCTGCCCCACCGGCCAGTGCCGTCCTCGCGCGCGCCCACCTCGCTGCCGCGGGTGCCCTCCTCCGCCTCCTCCTACCCTGTTGGAGTGGAGATCCATCCGGCTTTCGGTTGATTTCGTTTCTTGGTAAGCTCTATCTAGCTTGGATTGACTTCACTTTTCCACCGTAGCCTATTTTGTTCCGTGCTGTGATTGTGAGCGGCCAAATTCAAATCTTCCCTGTGAGATTCCATCCAATTCGTGCAAACGCGTTCGTTGATTGCTGAGGGAAGATAGAGAATTAATAATGTACTGGCTTCATTTCTTGAAATGTTCCCATCGTTATGGTGTTACTTGGGGGACTCCATCTCTATGCATCACAACCAACTTAGATAGCAATCCACTCTTGTCAACTAATTCAACTTTTGGGGGAGCTCCTTCACTCATGTTTGAACCATCTTCCGCTACTTAAGAAGCTCTGATTTGTTATTCGTCTATATCCTTGTGGATCGACAGCTACAGCCTAACAGTTTCTTCAGCACTGCTTTAAAGGAAGGTTCACATCTCCCATGGCAAAGCCTGCCAATGGCATTGGCCGTAGGTATGTTCGATACCACAGCTACAGCTTCTTCTGGAGCAGTTCTTTCTCCATTTTTAGCACTGCCTGCTAGTTTATGTGCTGCCCAATAACAATAATAAGCTTTTTTGCGGTACCCGTAATCACAAATTATAATTTTATTGTGAATATTCGTCAGCAGCAGCACACCAAGATCAAATGAGGGCATGAGGCTCATATTTTCAGCAGTTGTTGGTGTCATGCTGGGCTACTTGTTTGGGGTTTCTTTCCCTACAGTAAACATAACCAAGGTAAAGTGGATCATTTGCTTCTCTTGTTTTCTTCTGTCATGTAACTTTGTTCAGAGGACAATCTTAACTGACTGCATTTCACAGCTTCACTTCCCTTCCAGTATCATCTCCTACATTGAAGATAGAAATTCTGGGATCACAACCCAGACATTGTTGAACCATGCATGGGCTTCTGCAAATAATCACAAAAAGAACAGTTCTGATTCAAACTCTGATGAAATTCCTAAGGTACTTGTCAAACTAATACTTTATACTCTCTAAGGTTGTTATATCAATTCTGTGACTGTTCTAGTTAGATCTGATATGTTGTTATTTTGTAGTCCATGCCTGTTGGGTCTGTTGTATTGCTCCCGCGTTTCTTGTGCATAATGCGTAAAATTTTAGGCTCTAAGATTCTGTCAAGGCTGTAAATCTAGGGTTTTCTGTTCATGTTAGAACAATATGATGCATTTTATGAAAGTGTGATAGTTGGACTGAATCTTGGAATCCTGGACTACAAGGGATTGATTGTTGTCCTTTACTAATTAACTGAATAATAGTTGGTTGGTTCTCATAGATTACAACTTCTTTTCATTTCTACTATTTTTTAGTTTTCTAATTCTGCACAATTCTTTGTGCAGATTTATGTTCCCACAAACCCTAAAGGTGCTGAAAGACTTCCACCAGGCATTGTTGTGTCTGAAACAGATCTTTATCTCCGAAGATTATGGGGTGACCCTAGTGAGGTTGGTGTTTGTTTCTGTTGTAACTTTACTCAATGATGCCTTGAATTGGAGGTTTGTATAGACTCTTCTGTGATCTACAACCTGAAACATATGGTCATATCATCAGGACCTTACTGGTCAGCCGAGGTACCTTGTTACTTTTACAGTTGGAATCACACAAAAGGCAAATATTGATGCAGCGGTAAAAAAGGTAACTGACTGAGACTGACCTTACATGCTTAAACTGGGTGCGTTGAGCAAATAGGCTCTGAAACTGATGTAAATCATGCATCCCAGTGAACTAATCGTTACTCTATTCAAATATGAATGCACATTTATTGCTTCCAAATTTATATATTTTTTTGTATAGTTCTCAGATAAGTTCACTATTATGTTGTTCCATTATGATGGTCGGACTACTGAATGGGATGAATTTGAGTGGTCTAAAAGTGCCATCCATGTGAGTGCCAGAAAGCAGACAAAGTGGTAGGTTATTGTTGTTATTCTTCTGTGTTTTTGCAATACCCTAGTCTCTTGAATATTTGACCAGAAAATCTTAATAATGTACTTCTCTTGTTTACCTAAGGTGGTATGCAAAACGTTTTTTGCATCCTGATGTTGTTGCCCGATATGACTACATATTCATCTGGGATGAGGATCTAGGTGTTGAACATTTCAATGCAGAGGCGTAAGAATTACACTCTTGTTTCATTTGTCTGTTCACCTGGTGTTCCTCTAGAGTGAGATAGTCCCAACGCTATTCTTTTAGGTACATTGAGCTTGTTAGGAAGCACGGGCTGGACATCTCTCAGCCTGGTTTAGAACCTGATAGAGGACTAACATGGCAAATGACTAAACGGAGAGGCGATCAAGAAGTTCACAAGTGAGATGCTGAATCCATATTTTTCTTCAATGCTTAATTATCACCCACGAATATTAGTTTCTTGAGTGATATTTTTCTTTATACAGAGTAACTGAGGAGAGGCCAGGCTGGTGTACTGATACCCATCTGCCACCATGTGCAGCGTAGGGCCCAAATTTTGTTGTGTATTTAATTTTCTTTGTCAAAATATCTGCCTTCACGTTCAATTTGAAATGCAGATTTGTTGAAATTATGGCTACCGTATTCTCTAGGGATGCATGGCGCTGTGTATGGCATATGATTCAGGTGGAGTGACATTACATGCTCGTCGATTAGTTTTGTTTAGAGTGGTATGCTAACACACCGTTTTCTGCAGAATGACTTGGTCCATGGATGGGGTCTCGATTTTGCTCTTAGGAAATGTGTGGAGGTATTATCTGCAGGGCCGTATCTCAGAATTTGGGGGCCCTGTGCTAAACTTAAAGTTAGGCACTGCAGTTTAGAAAAGACAATTACCAAATAAAAAAATATTTCATTTAAAATTTGACCATAAATTAGCTCTGGTCCTCTTTTTTTTTTCCTTACGCTTTCATAACTGGATTTACCTCCAGAATGTAGAAGACATGGCTGAAAACTGGAATAACACCCAAATGCACAAAATACGAAAAGAACAACAATAGTAGACATTAAAAATTTAGTAACAAAATTTAGTTTGGCAATGCCGAGTGGCTATGAAATGAGTCTACAAAACTAGTTGCTGTGGTGTATATAACCCTGTATACATACAAAATTACAAATTAGTTGAGTTTACAAAGAAACACAAAATAAACAGATGAGCATAGAGTGGGTTGATTCATATGAATAGTGGTTGTGCGGTAGTATTATGGCCATAGTTGTTATGGACATGGGTCCAAGTATCGTGAGGCGAGGGTAATGTTCATGTGCTACTGTAGCATGCCCCCATTAGTGGAAGGTTCTCTCTAGTTTGTTAGCTACATGCATATCTCTCATAATTTGGTAGTTGATCGTGTAGTTGCATAATTTTAGGATTTCTTATTTAGAGATGAGTTTCTTTGTGGTCAAGTTATCCTCTATCTATATAAGGATGAGATTGTATTTCTTATGGGACAAGCAAAGAAATAAAACAAGAAAAGTCTCTAGTCTTCTCCCTCCTCTCAACGGGCCTCAGAGCCTTGGTGACGGCATGACCGGCTGGTCAAGGGCGAGTGTCCAACCCTTGGTCCTCGGACCTGTACCCAACCAACTATTTGGTATCAGAGCCAACCGTTGCCTCGTCATCCATGAACAACATCGTGGGTTTTGATTCCATGACGATCAACGCCAAGATGGATTACATCTTGGTACAGTTGGTCACCACGAACAGCCGTCTTGACAACCACGGCGTGTGGCTTGCACGCTTGGAGAATGCGATCGATGTTCGGTGAGCCAACCAGGGTGGAGGCTATTCGTACGACAACAACCAGCGTCAAGGGTGCGCAGGTCGAGCCACCAGCGCTACCACTGGTGCCGGCATCACCACCAGCATCATCACCTCTGTCTCCAAAACCAACACGACTGTTGGTCTTGCCGTTGCCCCTTCTGGTGTCGCATCTAAAGGTGGCCACGACGTTGCAACAACTTACTATCACGCTGTTGGTGCCATCACAGTGTCTGTTCCGTCGCCAACCAAAACTATGCCAACAACGCTGTGGAGCACGACGGCGGTCGGGTGGGGGACAACAACGTTGTCACGTTTCAACCGCCATAGTTGTGTTCCGTGATGGGAATGGTGACACTGCTTCCCCTCATCGGTTCCCTATGGCACTGGCCTCTTCCTCAACATCGGCCAGCAGCACCACCTCCTTGCTAAAGTCGCTGATTCTACGCCCGACGCAGCATCGACGATACATCTTGTCTTCGATGTGGGGTCACGACGGGCTTCGTCCTTTGCCGCCACCTGATAGCTCGAGGACGAGCTGTCTTGCGAAGGGCAGAGAAGTTGTTATGGCCATAGTTATGGACATGGGTCCAAGTATCGTGAGGCGAGGGTATTGCAGCCAGGGATAGAAATCCCGGCCGGTTACCGCCGGTTAACCGGCCTTACCGGTGGGGGCCGGGATTTGAAATCCCGGCCGGTTTTCCGGATTTTACAAATTCAAAATTTGAATTTTGAATTTCGGTTGATTTTTAAGCAAATTTAAACGAAATTCGACCGGATTTTTCCCGGGAAAACCGGTAACTGGCCGGTTACCGGTACCGGCCGCCGGCCGGGATTTGCTCCGGTAACGGTTTTTTTATCCTTGATTGCAGCACGTGAACATTTCACGTGGTTACTGTAGCACACCCCATTAGTGGAAGGTTCTCTCTCTAGTTTGTTAGCTACATGCATATCTCATAATTTGGTAGTTGATCGTGTAGTTGCATAATTTTAGGATTTATTGTTTAGAGATGAGTTTCTTTGTGGTCAAGTCATTCTCTATCTATATAAGGATGAGATTGTATTTCTTATGGGACAAGCAAAGAAATAAACAAGAAAAGTCTCTAGTCTTCTCCCTCCTCTCAACGGGCCTCCGAGCCTTGGTGGCGGCATGACCGGCCGGTCAAGGGCGAGTGTTCAACCCCTGGCCCTCGGACCCATACCCATCCAACGAACACAACAGGTAGCAAAAGGGGAAGGAAGAGAACATATGGAGGTTGGGATAGTAGTAGACATGACAAGGAAGTTCTTAGGAAGAAGGAATAGAACAGCTTGTTTAACTCTATCTCATACCAAGATAAACTATAGAGCATTATTTTTTCTTGAGATACTAACAATTAGTAATTGAACATTAGATAAAAATCGCGGGCCCTGTGCGGTTAAGCACTTGCTCATGCCCCTGGTACAGGCCTGATTCTCTGTCACTATCAATTAGACATTGTTCTTGTCTGAAGTGACTTGTTACTACAGAAGGCTGGTGCAGACTATATGGGGGTGATTTTATTTTCGGGGGTGGCTGGTTGTGGGCCATGCAAGGGGGTAGGGGTAGGGGTAGGGGTAGGGGTGGTTTGGGTGGATGGAGAGATGTAGAGGAAACAGAGGTACTTGGGTTTATGTTTTCTCTATAAGTAGTGCTGAACCCAGACTTGTATTACAGGGGGAACCTTCGTCATACTAAAATTAGTACGTGATGGCACCAAAGTTAAAATATAATTAATATATTTGAAAATGATCATAAAGCTCCAGTTCCAACTAAGTAAGGCCCGGTCCGGTGTAGAATGTGGGAATTTTCCCAGATTTTTGCAGGAATCAAATTGTTTATTGTGAAATTCATGCGTTGCAAAAGAGGCCTAAACATGCAAAATACATAACAACGTTGAACCATGACAACAGTGAAGTAGAAGTACCAAATAAATGAAGCATTTGTGCGTCTCCAAAGCATATCTGAACCATTTTAGCACTCAAATACAGACATGGAAAATCGTCTCTGTTAGCCGATGCACATAGGAGTACACTACTGCAGCTTGCTGGTGATGATCCGGAGCAGCCTCTGGGCCCGCCCCTGTTTGTAGGTAGTGGGAAACTACGGTTCATGGATTCCAAATAGCATCTAGAGAACTTCACAGCACCCTATTCTTTGGCTATTCCACAGGATTAACCCCACCTCTTTTTAGCAGGCTAGCAGAATCAGCAATTATATCGAGTGCCAACTTCATATCTTTTTTGCACTTTACATGTTATTCCAAATCATTCATGTTTTACTGAGCTAGAATTGTTTTACTTGACGTTAAATTAAATAGCCTGCTCATGAGAAGATTGGAGTTGTTGATGCTCAATGGATTGTTCATCAAGCTGTTCCATCACTTGGAAACCAGGTCAAGCCACTAGCCAACTTATTCATTGCACCTCATTTTGTACAATAAAGCTGCGTTGCCTGATCCTGTAACATTTATACCTCGCAGGGAAACTCAGCAGATGGAAGAGCACCATGGGAAGGGGTAAGCCAATACATACTGATCTTATGTAATCTGGGCTTTTCATAGTGTGAATTTTTCGAACACATGAATTCCGAGCTGCATACTTCATTGTAAGTCTATCATGCGCTACATTGCCATCTGGATCTGCTCTTACTGTTTTACATGGCCGTGTGCCGCAGGTAAGAGCACGCTGTAGAAAAGAATGGGGAATATTTCAGACAAGGTTAGCTGATGCCGAGAAGGCGTATTACTTGTCACAAGGGATCACACCCCCCAATTCCACGGTAGTTTAGATGAATACGGGCATGCTCACTTGTCATATCAAGGCAGGCGCCTCCATAGAGCCGCAGTTCCACGGCCAGATTTGTACATGGGACCTCCCAAGAATCACCACTGTTAATCTGAGCTTTGCTCCACTTGGCTTTAATCTCATTTTTTAGGTAGTGAGACTAGCTGTGTGACGTAAGTAGGCGATGTAGTAGGGATTGTGAGGTCGAGCACTTTCGTTGATAATCATTTGTGTATTATTGACCTGATGCAATGTTGACATTGATATTCCTTCTTGTTTCAATATGCAAATTTGACTTGTTTTTTTTTTCTAAAAAAAGAATCTCTGGCGCCCGTAAGGTCATACTAGTAAAACCGTTTGAAAATTCTCTGTTCCTTCACAGCCAGATGTTCCAACAATCCAGGATTCACACGTTTAAGATTTATTTCCCTGATGTTCTAAGAGATCTAAAAGTCAGAATGGGCCAACAATCACTCTCACCAAATTATCTTTGACCTGTTCAATTCAGAGTCAGAATGGGCCAACAATCACTCTCACCAAATTATCTTTGACCTGTTCAATTCAGAGTCAAAATAAAAGCAGATACGGTACAGTCTCTTCTGAATTAATTATTTGATAGTGGACACCGCATACACTAGGACTTGAAAATTCAACCTCCTTAAAAAAGGGGTTTATTGTGCGTGACTTCAAGCACAGTAATTTCCACATCTAAGCACAATAATTCCAAGAATACGTTGAAGTATACAAATGGGCGCTTGGAACAGGGATAAAAAGACCCGAAGGAAGAAAAATATGAAAATTCCCGGAGATAGGCTGGCAGTTGGGGGCCGACCGGGCATCTTTTAAAATCTGGTTTCAGTTTGAAGGTTCTCTTGGATTTCTTTTCCTTAAAACATGGTGTTTGTTTCGTCGTTTATAAGCATTAGCATCACAAAAATTGAAATACACAGAACAACCCGGAAACCGGCCGACACAGTACCCCCCAGCTCTAATCAAAAGGACCGGTAATCGGCCGGTTCCCACCGTTTTCTAATCCTCGACTTGGAAGCCATGAGTTCTAGTGCACGAACTATTCAACCCGATAAAACCTTACCTGTTTATTTCTTTCAAAAGTTTTGGGTTGGTGTTAATTAGTGGGTGTAGGAGTAATTCATTTTGACCATTAATTCTTGCTATTAAACACAATGCACGATTTTCTACTACAAACCGAGCCGGAAGACCATCGCTTTACTGGCATTGAATTGCCCGAGATGTCCCAATCAATCAAAGCCGTTAATTTGGCACTATTTCTCAGCAAGTCTCTACCTCAATATCTTCTTTCAGCTACTGCTCAAGTCTAGCTTGAGCCGGACGCCGCAGGCAATTGTGAACCAAGTCCTCTCTCTGTATGCACCAGGTCCAAGATGTAAACATGACCGTTCCCATGGTTCCATGACTAGTTATTTCCGCCGCGTTGGGTCACACTCACACATCTTCATCACGCCATGAATGAATGCCTGAAAAACTGAGCTTGGCTGACTGACTGCGCAACAAGGCTTCAACCTTCAGTTCATGTTCATCTTCATATACAACAGTATTCCTGGAAAGTACAAACTGTGGAGAGCGTTGATTATTTGTTACTGCTTGCAGTGATCGTCAAGGACAGTACAGATATGTCCGAAAACAAACACACGTCCTCCTTGTGTCCGCTTCTCCTCTTCTATGGCCTTCACCTTGCATCCTCCGTCGTTGCTGCGGCCGGCGACGACCAGTTTCTCTACTCGGGCTTCGTGGGCGCGAACCTCACTCTATACGGCATGGCCAAGATCACGCCGGACGGCCTCCTCAAGCTGACCAACGGCACGGTCCAGCAGAAAGGCCAGGCGTTCCACCCGACGCCGCTGCCCCTCCGCAGGTCGCCCAACGGTACGGAGAAGGCGGTCAGGTCCTTCTCGTCGTCCTTCGTGTTCGGCATCCTCACGGCCGCCACCCCCGGCCTGGGCGGCCACGGCATCGCCCTCGTCGTCGTCCCCGGCACGAACCTCTCCGGGCTGCCCAGCCAACACATGGGCTTCCTCAACAGCAGCAGCAACAACAACACGAGCAGCCGCCTGTTCGCTGTGGAGCTCGACACCATCCAGAACCTCGAGTTCGGGGACATTGACAACAACCACGTCGGCATCGACATCAACAGCCTCACGTCTCGCGATACGTACCCCGCCGGCTACATCGACGACAGGAGCGGTCAGTTCCACGGCCTGACCCTAATTAGCGGCAACGCCATGCAGGTGTGGGTGGACTACGATGGCGATACCGCACAGATCAACGTGACGCTGGCTCCCCTTGGAACGAAGAAGCCGATGAGGCCGCTGATCTCGGCAAGGCACGATCTCTCGACGGTGATCACTGACGAATCGTACATCGGCTTCTCGTCGTCGACGGGCACACTGAGCACGCACCACTACGTGCTCGGCTGGAGCTTTGGCGTGGACAGGCCTGCTCCGGCCATCGACATGGCCAAACTTCCCAAGTTACCTTACAGAGGCTCAAAGTCTCAGTTCAAGACCATAGTGATAGCTACACCAATAGTCTCCGTGGTGCTTGTGCTCTTCGTGGTTGCTAGTGTTATACTCATGCGGCGACGGTACAGGTATGCTGAATTGCGCGAAGATTGGGAGGTTGAGTTCGGGCCGCATCGGATCTCCTACAAGGATTTGTTTCAGGCGACTGAAAGGTTCAAGAACAAGAACTTGCTCGGTGTAGGAGGGTTTGGGAGGGTGTACAAGGGAATACTACCGACCTCTAACACGGAGGTTGCAGTGAAGAGGGTGTCGCATGAATCGAGGCAGGGAATGAAGGAGTTTGTTGCCGAGGTTGTTAGCATTGGCCGCCTTCGGCACCGAAACATCGTACAGTTGCTTGGCTACTGCCGACTTAAAGATGAACTTCTTTTGGTCTACGACTACATGCCAAATGGTAGTCTCGACAAGTACCTGTACGGCCACGACGGCAAGCCTGCTCTGAATTGGGCCCAGAGGTTTCAGATTATCAAGGGCGTTGCATCCGGCTTGCTCTATCTTCACGAGGAGTGGGAGCAAATTGTCGTCCATCGAGATGTCAAAGCAAGCAACGTGCTCCTTGACAACGAGATGAATGCACGGTTGGGTGACTTCGGCCTTGCAAAGCTGTATAACCATGGCGCCGAGCTACAGACCACGGTTGTGGCTGGTACCTTAGGTTATCTAGCCCCCGAGCTATCTCGAACTGGCAAGCCATCCCCTCTAACCGATGTGTTCGCCTTCGGCACATTCCTTCTCGAGGTCACCAGCGGGCGGAGGCCTGTCGAGCAAAACATGCAAGGCAACAGGCTCATGTTGGTTGACTGGGTATTTGAGCATTGGCGCAGTGACTCACTCACTGAGGTAGTGGATCCAAGACTTCAAGGCAACTATGATGTTGATGAGGCGAGTTTAACGCTGGAGCTAGGACTCTTATGCTCGCACCCATTGCCTAATGTAAGGCCGAGCATGAGACAAGTCATGCAGTACCTCGACGGCCACATGCCACTTCCAACGTTGAAGCCAACACACATGAGCTTCAGCGTGTTATCCATGACGCAGAGCCATGGGTTCGACTCATATGCCATGTCCAGCTCGTCAACGATGAGGAGCATAGGCACAATAAGCAATTTCTCAAGCGGGAGATGACACGCATTGAACATTGTACGTGTGTTGGGAACCACGGATCAAATCTTGGATGTCCAACTTTACGCACACGCGAACCTAGCTCTCCGAAATTAATTATAGGGGTGCGTTAGTGGATGTGCATGTGAACAACTGTGTTGTAATCCTAGGGGACGAAATCATATCTGTGTAAATGTGTTGTATTTCATTGCACAATATTGATCTTAGCTGAAGTCTCTCAGCAACACACACTTCACTCACTACGGGAAACACGTGATTTGCCGAGTGCCAAATTGCGGGCACTCGGCAAAGACCTGCTTTGCCGAGCGCCGCACTCGGCAAAATATGACACTCGGCAAAGAGGCTGGCACTCGGCAAAGGCCTCTTTGCCAAGTGCCAGACACTCGGCAAAGGTAGGCACTCGGCAAAGATTGTAGGGGGGCCTAACGGCATCCAGCGGCATCGTCTTTGCCGAGTGCAAACCGTTTGGCACTCGGCAAAGTAATAACTTTGTCGAGTGTCGTGATCTGACACTCGGCGAAGTTTGTCTTTGCCGAGTGCCAGATGGCCGGCACTCGGCGAAGTTTGTCTTTGCCGAGTGCCCGATGGCCGGCACTCGGCAAAGTTATTAGTTTGCCGAGTGCCAACCCTAGGCACTCGACAAACTAATTTTTTTTTTTTGGTTTTTTGCCACCAATATTTTTTTGAAGCTTTAGTACACTACCACAAACAACATGTTTAAATTTGGGATATTTTCATTGCCTTTTGGCATATTTCTATAGTTTATTTTGTTTTGTTGAATTTTTCCAAAAAAACATAAGTTTGAACTGCAGGTGCATCGAATAATGGATTACATTCGTTCAAAAAATGTTATCCTTGTTTCTTAGTGTAAATTTAGGCTAAATCCAGGAACTGTCTCGAAATTTCGATCAACGTGCTCACGGGGCAACGCCGCCAACTTGCGTGGGAGTGGTTTTTTAATTGTATAAAATGCGAACGAATTCCAAAAATCATGAAACTTGTCGAGTTGTCACCGTATCGTATGCGTATGCCGTGGAAAAAATTTAAAAAAGTTTCGAGACGCCGTTTATCACGTCGATGCTCACAAACCAGGAGATCTCCTACGTTTCTGAGCATCGTACGTGATCACATGTGGATATCTCCTGGTTTGTGAGCATCGTACGTGACAGCGTGCTCGAAACTTTTTCAAATTTTTTCCACGGCATACGCATACGATACGGCGACAACTCGACAAGTTTCATGATTTTCGGAATTCGTTCGCATTTTATACAATTAAAAAACCACTCCCACGCAAGTTGGCGGCGTTGCCCCGTGAGCACGTTGATCGAAATTTCGAGACAGTTCTTGGATTTAGCCTAAATTTACACTAAGAAACAAGGATAACATTTTTTGAACGAATGTAATCCATTATTCGATGCACCTGCAGTTCAAACTTACGTTTTTTGGAAAAATTCAACAAAACAAAATAAACTATAGAAATATGCCAAAAGGCAATGAAAATATCCCAAATTTAAACATGTTGTTTGTGGTAGTGTACTAAAGCTTGAAAAAATATTGGTGGCAAAAAAACTGAAAAAAATTAGTTTGCCGAGTGCCTAGGGTTGGCACTCGGCAAACTAATAACTTTGCCGAAAGTCGCCATCGGCACTCTCGGCAAAGACAAACTTAGCCGAGTGTGCCGCCATCGGCACTTCGGAAAGACAAACTTCGAGTGCCGGATCACGACACTCGACAAAGTTATTACTTTAGCCGAGTCGCCGCCGATTTGGCACTCGGCGAAGTTTCTCTTTATCCCTCACCACTACGGGATACTGTTTGTTTACCGAGTGTGAGTAACACTCGGCAAATAGTGATACACACTCGCAAATCGCTTTGCCGGTGCCACACTCGATAAAGTGGACTCGCAAACAACGACTCGGTGAAGTTATTTTACCGAGTGTCTAATATCGGCGCTCGGAGCATAGATTTACCGAGTGCTACAATGACACTTTCGGTAAACAATTATGACTTGACGGTCGTCGACCTCCAAACTAACCGATTAACGGCGAGGTTTACCGAGTGTCACTAGCAACACTCGGTAAATAAATTAGCATTTCGTGATTAAAACAATTCCGGAAATAAATTTTTTGAATAATATTTACCGAGTGTCGCTCCTAACACTCGGTAAAAGAATAACCATTTTCGTGATTAAAACAATTCCGCAAATAAACTTCAGGAATAATGTTTACCGAGTGTTCCCACTCGGTAAAAAGTAGTCAAATATTTCCGAGTGGGGACTCCGCACTCGGTAAAAAATGGCACACTCGGCAAAATGCACAGAATCAGAACCAAATTGGTTCTGTTCGCTGTTTTACCGAGTGCTACACTCGGTAAAACTCTGTTTTACCGAGTGTTACACTCGGTAAAATATGTCCAGAGAATTTTTTTTTGTTTGTTTCAGTGCATATCCAGTCACAATGAGCAACAAAATCACAGGAAATTATAATAACATGACAGATAGGCAATATATATCACATATATGTCCACAAATGTCACATCCACTCACAATAACCAACATATGTCGACAAGCACCATGCAAATAGGAGAGAAGGATCCATTTAATAGGAGAGACCCCCCAACTCGAACTTTTTTTTAAGAACATAACTCCCCAACTCGAACTGAAAGCCAAATAGGAGAGAAGGATCCATTTAATGTTGTCTTACAAACTGAGTTTTCATCCTCTGTTTATCTACAAACAAGTGCAAAAGTATGAATTAGGAAAATTACTGATTCCTCTGGAAATCACACCCTAGATCGTTTCAAGTAAACAATGACTGCTGCACCACTGAGAGCAATTGCACCAGCCATTAGCCCAACTTTAACAGGTGACAAGCCACTCCTGCGGGAAGGTGCCAGCTCCTGCGATGGTTTTGTCACCTCGAGTTGGAACCCGACTTGTCGATATGCGACTTCAAAACTGACGATGAACTTTTCACTTTGGTGAGTTGGAGCAAGCAAACAACTAATAGTTGAAGAGCCACGCAACTTGCAATAGAATAATTAACACTAAGAATACGAATACCTTCAACCCGGATGACTTGGCATGGAGAATTGCACCAAAGAAAATCAAGATCTGTTGTCGTGAAGACTTTCGTCGCCTTCATCATCTTCATACTACACACAACACCACGATTAAGTTGGGCGTACAGCAAATATTGGCTATCCTGTAGTTGATGAATGATGAATGATGGTCAAGAATGACTCTGTTAATCCATATGTAGCAATAAGCATTGCCAATGAGGCATGAGATAACGAAGTGAAGACAAGAATCACGGATATAAGATATATGAATATAAGATAATCATTTTCCTCTTGAAGTACATAAAGATGGTGAATATTTCATCACCGACAAAACAAGGAAAGCTTGACCTTTGCTATCGGACATCGACTTGGACACCTAATCTCTTTCTACATGCCTATTGAAGCATACGAATGTTTTCATGCCAAATTACTCAATCTTACCAAGAGTTGAACTCTGTCCTTTTCATCGCCAATACTTAATCTTTGCCTTACAGAAGACACCGTCTAAACTCTCCGAGCCTGCAGCAACAGAATACAAGCTGAACCAGTTATATTTGGAGCGATGCAACGACAGTTAACATAGTTGTACAAAAAGTACTTACCACAAGTGAATCTATGCACAAACATAGTTAACATAGTTGTACGAAAAGTACTTACCACAAGTGAATCTATGCACACGTCCCTTTCGGTCTTGAAGCTTAAATGTAAATGAAAATGACAGATAGGCAATATATATCACATATATGTCCACAAATATCACATCCACTCACAATAACCAACATATGTCGACAAGCACCATGCAAAGTCCACAAACACCATCAACATATGTCCAAAGTCCACAAAGTTCAACCAAGTCCACAGTTCAACATACAAACCCATCAAACAAGGTCGGATGGTCTGTCACATGGTCGGAGGCTCATGAGAAACGAGTCAAGTCCATGTCTTGATCACCCCGCATATCGTTGTTCGATCCAAATTGTAGAAGGTCCCTAGAATGAGATTGCACATGTGAGTTATCCGGATCAAAGCAAATTCTAAGGTCTAAGCTATGGTAGGTCAAACTAAGGTATAAGTCGAAGGTAGCTCTATATGACACAAAAGTGAAGAGTGCATCTAAGTGACTCACAGGAGTGCCGTCGCGCGGAGGTGGAGGCACCAACGGTATCATCGGCGGCGGAGGCGGTGGAGGTGGCCCATGCTCGAGAAAATGGGCCATGTACTGCACTACCGATCGTTGTGCGCTCTTTGGAAGGCCTCAAGCTGGGCCTGCACTCGCGCCCTCTCCTGTGCCAACTCGGCCTGGTGCGACAGCTCGAGGGCCTGAAGCTGGCTCTGTGAGGCTTGCTGTGACTCCTGCAGGGCTTCAATCTGGGCCTACAATTATTTATCACATAGTTAGAATGCAAATAAAGAACAGTAGAAAATGAATGGACAACGAATGCAACAGAACTAACTCAGGTGCTACCACCGGGCCAGTGGCGTGGCGTATGGCGGACTCGAACTCGTGCTCGGGCTCTAATCAGGCGAGTGTCTGAGTGTTGGCCGTGTCTATGGTGCTGTTGCCCATATAGTACCGCCCGTGTGGCTTACCTGGTCCCAACCTCATGACGATGTCACCCTCGAGGTCAGCGGTGCTCGGATCAAATTCTGACCCATGGATCTCTCTCGCCATCGCCGTACTCGTTGAGGCGCTGTGCACGCGGGTTCTTTGTATGCCTCGGCGGGTCCTCCGCGTTGTAGACGAGGTCGGGTCCTTTGCCTTGCCCTTGTGTGCCAAGGCATATGCCTTGAACGAGGCGCACTCTGGTCGGGTGGAACGCGTCTGCAGGAAGAAGCACAACAATAAGATATTATGCATTCGAAGTTTGCATAGCAACAACGAAATGAAATCTGCGTACATATCTGGCTGCATATTCCTTAAGGGTAGTGGGGCCTTGTTTGTGCGAGGAACCCTGCATCATCGCACGGCAACGTGAGCGTACGGTGTGATATTGCTCGTACTCCTCACTCAACCACTTGTCCACAATGGCCTCCCAGCGCTTGTCCATCCCGCACACCAAGCAGAGGCACTGCGCATACGAGCACATGACAAATCATAAATCAATTTCGATTACAATTAATCGCAGACGATGTAATCTCATGTTTACCGTCAAGTATTGCTCCTTAGTCAGGGGCAGGTGCACTGCCTGCGCTCTGGTGACTCTGTGTCCTGGAATTATAAGTGACAATAAAATATTTTGCCGTTGAAAGGCGACGCCAGGTGGGAGGTTGAGAGGGATGACGAATACGGGCCAACATGTGTATGGTGAAGAACCCATTCCATAAGGATTGAACCCATCAGTTGCCAGTGCAATGCGTACATTACGAGCCTCGTCAGCTTTGTCGGTATGCTTCCGATCGAAGCTTTTCCATGATTCACCATCGGACGGATGTATCATCTTGTCAGTGTATCGGCGTCCAGTTTTGTGCCACGTCATCTGTTTTGCGGATTCCTCGCTCATGAAAAGCCGTTGGATCCTCGGTATGAAAGGAAGGTACCTCAGGATCTTTGCGCCAACTTTTGTTTGCGTCTTCCGACCATCACCAGATTCTAACTCAATGTACCTAGATGCCTTACACTTCGGACAGTACTTATCGCCAGCATGTTCTCCCCTGAATAAGATGCATCCGTTCGGACAAGCATGTATCCGCCGCACGACATCTTGAGTGCACGAAGGATTTTATTTGACTCATACGTGTTCTTTGGCAGAACGTGATCATCCGGAAGTAGGGTGCCAACTACTGTCAACAGTTGATCGAAGGATTCTCTACTCCAGCTAAACTGGGACTTCACAGCCATTAGACGTGCAATGGCATCCAGTTTAGAAACATTGGTGCGCCTGTGAAGGGGTTGTTGTGCGCATCCAACATGGCGTAAAACGCCTTTGCAGTTTGCTCTGGCTCCTGCTCTGCACTTCCTTCATCGAAAGCCATGTCATGGTCATTTAACATTTCTGCCACCCCGGCTTCAGAATCAAACTCCTCGATCCGTTGTCTCACGACCTCTTCTCTCGCACGATGGCGTTCACCATGCATGGTCCACCGGGTATAGTTCTCTACAAATCCATTGTTGACAAGATCTTTAGTCATCTCCTCATATGTTTTCATTGCCTTGTTCTTACACTTCCTACAGGGACACCAGGCATGTCGCCGTCCATTTGCAAATGCCTTCGTCATGAAATCATTGGCCTTCTCAATCCATTCATTTGTGTATTGACCCCTCTTCTGATAGCCCGTGTACATCCACTGACGGTCATCCATCCTAACATATAGACGATATTGCAGTTTAGAGCAATAGAGTAGTAGTGCACAGGGTGAGAGATAACTTGGTACGCACAGGGTGGACATGCTCTGAATTTTTGTGACTTTGTGGCAAGAAAGAAACTATTTTATACTTGTTGCCTATCTGACCCCATAGCAAATTATACCTGGAGTATGATTTGAGGTGAGAAAACAAATATCAAGATAATATGTTCATCTCAGGTGAAGCATTAGTTAGAAGGAAACAAATTTTGAAGGTTGTTACAGTAGCACAATACAGTAGGTTATTACTTTTGTTTCTGTAGGGGTATAACCTGAATTTGTTGATTTGTTATACTTTTTGGAAGCTTCATTGCATTTGAAGAAGCATGCTTGATGCTAACTAGGGCCTTTTTTTGTAGTATGCTTAATAACTTTGCATTATTAGAGTTTAGAAATTCGAAGAAATTATAAGGTATGTCGTTTACTCAAACAATGTATGCCCAATTTCAGAAGAGTATTCACATAGCTTCCGCGGTTGCCAACTTTATGTCATACTAACATGCGGCAAGAGTTGCTAGCATGAGTTTCTTGTTTAAGTGCCACTTCTGTTGTTGTGTTCAGATTTCAATCATGTGCCACATCAACTCCTGCTTCCAGCTTTTAATCAAATTAGATCCTTTCCAATCCTGGTGTTGAATACTTTCAAATTTGTTCATTCTATACATTGATTTAATCTTGAACATGCTTAACATTAGTTGTTTGAAATAGTGCGGACGCCCAGACTATGTTTTATGTTAGATAGAAATCAAGGATGCCTAAGAAATGATTTAATAATGATCCTAACTGTATTCTGCTACTGCTACATTGCAGCGATGTTTGATATATAGCAATACAAGTACAGTTTCGTTTGCTTGACCATTATTATGTTAATGTACCATGGAAATTTTTTGCCATGCATAATTCATGTTTGATTTAAACAATACAAAGATGTTGACGGATGTTTTCTTTTATCTTTTCGACTAAATAGATCACATTATTGGTCGCATTTCTGTAACATGGACATATGAACATGTTACTGATCAAAGATTATAGCACGTCTGCATAACAGAATTGATGTCAATGTTATTTATTGTTTTGAGTTTTCATTTTGTGCAATATTTTTCTATCCGCCTTGATTAATGAACATACTGAATACTTGCAGAGGTTCCGCTGATGAGATGAGAGCAGTTGTTGCAAGAAACCTAGAGGAAGGGAATCAAATTGCATGCAGGGACAATCTATCTAAGGTGAATTAAGCTAAAGTCCTAAAGTGCATTTTGATTTCCTCATGTTCATTCTTCCATGTGTTTTGATCAATTTCATTTTGTGGAGTCCGCTAATCATCTCATTTGAGGCTAATGATAGTGTTCAAACACTGAATTACAAAGGGAATATAATTGTGAAACACCTGTGTTATGTTATTCATTAACTCAGGGGTTTCAAGTTTAATAAGTACAATTTATCACTAAGAGAGAATATGCATCCATCCATATTTTTCATGAAGCAATTATATCTTACATAGCTTCACTAAAATATGATGATATTGTACTAATCTATGTCTCAAATGATCAGATAGCGTTATTGGGTGAATTAAGTACATTGACTTATCTTAAGAGGTTGTGGATTGTTAAGCAGCCAAACAAGACCTATTGACAGTTAAGAACCAATCTAAATATAATGAAATCTTCTTTTGCTAAGACTTGATGTTCAATCAACCACTAAAGTTTTAAACCTATATGATAAAACATGCATTGACTAGTGATGTCGTTTCTGTAGCTAAGATGATGTGCTTTGCAGCATATTTACTTTTTTTTGCATGATGTATTCAACATAGTGAAAATTAAGAGGTGAAAAAATATCGGTGACACTTCATCGATGTTCCAAACCTGAATGGCGGGCGTGGGGGTGGCGGCTGTGGGGGACCGCCCGGTGGCGGTGGTGGAGGAGAGGAGGCGGCGCGGCGGGGAGGCGCCGCGACAATGGGAGGCGCCGCGGCGGCGTGGAGGGGAGGAGGCGGCGCGGCGGTGGGAGGCGCCGGCGACGGCGGGAGGCGCCGGCGGCGGCGTGGAGCGCGCGGGTGCGGGCGCGGGAGGCGCGGCGCAAGTGCGGGGACGGCGGGAGGCGCGGCGCAAGTGTGGACCGCCCGGTGGCGGCGGTGGTGGGAGGAGGCGGCGCGGTGGTGGAGGAGGAGGCGATCGCGGCGGTGAGGCGCCGGCGACAATGGGAGGCGCCGCGACGGCGTGGAGGGGAGGAGGCGGCCGCGGCGGTGGGGCGCGCCGGCGACGGCGGGAGGCGCCGGCGACGGCGTGGAGCGCGCGGTGCGCGCGCGGGAGGCGCGGCGCAAGTCGGGGACGGCGGGAGGCGCGGCGCTGGGACGGCGGCGGTGCGGCGAGGATGTGCGGCGTGTCGCGGCGCGGGCCGGATAATGTCCGCACGATCCGAGGAGAAACGGGTAGGTGTTGAATGCTTCACATCGAGTGCCTAGATATACGGCACTCGGTAAACAAACACCGCGGCCCAATGACATGTGGGTTTAGTACATGTTTACCGAGTGCCCGGATCTACGGCACTCGGTAAATGTAAGCACCGTGGCTTCAGTACATGTTTACCGAGTGCCCGGATCTACTGCACTCGATGAAACAGAAGCATGGCACCCATCGTGGCACGGTACATGTTTACCGAGTGTCCGGATCTACGCACTCGATAAATGAAGCATGGCGACCCACCGTGGCGCATGTGGGTCGTGGCTAACCTTTACCGAAAGTGTTTAAGGTCACACTCAGAAACGTATCCATCATTTCATGCAAAACTAAAAGAAAAAATGCCAATTTAATCATAAAATTCACCAAACTTTCACTGAACTATTTCATGTCATCTATTTACTATCTAAAAATTCCAAGTTCAAATCATAATGTTGAATTTCACTCTTAATAGAAATCCTACTCGTCATTGTTAATGTTTAGTGTCTCTTTGGAAGATGTACCGGTTCGGCAAATGACGAATGTAAATATACTTCCGAAACGTTATGAAAATTTTTCTATAATATAGATGTATGCTTCAATGTTAATTCTTCCAATCTCGTGATTTATCGAGTTCGATTTTAATTATTACAATTAAATTTACACGATATGTACCTAATTTTCATAAAGAATGAAAATTTTGTGAAATATAGTAAATAAATCGAAATAAACACCATATTTTGGAATGGAGTACTAAATATCATATGTGGATAGAGGAAAAAGAATGAAGGGAAAAACAAGAAATTTGGTTGAATTTTACCGAGTGTTGCGACAATACACTCGGTAAAAGATAGTTTTTACCGAGTGTTGTGAACTTACACTCGGTAAACATTTATGTTTACCGAGTGTAAGTTCACAACACTCGGTAAACATGCCATACCGTGACGCCGTTTGGTGCACGGTTGCTATCCTAGGTGACGTGGCACCTCAATACCGAGTGGCTCTTTTTACCGAGTGCGCCCCTTCGGTAAATCTGTAGTTTTAACGAGTGTCTTACTCTCTCTCTTTCTCTCATTTCCTCTCACCTCTATCTCTCCTCGGCCGCCCACGCTCTCGCGCCACCCCTCGCCCTGCCGCCCCACGCCACCTCGCCCCGCCGCTCGGCTCGCCCGCCGCCTCGCCGCTTCTCGCCTGCCGCCTCGCCCCCCCCCCGCCTCGCCCCGCGCGCCACCCCTCGCCCCTCGCCCCGCCGCGCCGCGCCCGCCCCTCGCCCCGCCCCGCGCCACCCCCAGCGCTTCCGTCAAGGTAATATGTGATAGATGGATTATTCTTAATTTGTGATCTACCATGTCTATATATGTTCATTGCTGCCGATTTGGGTGAGAAGGTGGGATCTTTGTGCCCAAGGAGTCCAGTGTTCTTGGATTCTGATGATGTAATTAGTGCTCAAAAGTGTATCAGTGTACCTGATATTCTGATGACCACTGCATGCTTGCAGGGATCTCATTTGCGAACAAAACGAAAACATGGTATGTGCAGTAGTTAATTCTAACTTGGCCACATTGAGTCGGCTGTGAAACTTAGGCATAATAATAGTTTGACTATTTAATTAATTTGCCGCCACAAGGACACACTTAGGCATGTAATTAGGACAATATAAAATGATGGTGCATCACAAAATGGGGGCATAACAAGTTCCAAGTATCTTCTGTGTTTCCACCACAGCTAAAAATTTGAAAGCAATGTGAAACATGACAAGAGTTTAAAGGAACTAATTAGGGGATTAGGGAGATAATATAAGGTTGTATGTTTGACCTTAAGGGAAAGCCTATGACCCTATCCATGTTTTCTCTGCACCATTGCATGTGTGTGTATATATATATTTTGTTGAGCAAGACGATGATGCCCTAATTAAGCCTTAAAAGGAGGGAGCCCTGAAATCCTGTACTGTTTACCAACTTGCATGTTGTGGAAGAACGTTTAGTATAATTAAGAAGCTCATTCATGCATGATTAGCAAGCAAGTTTTTATTACCCTAGATAACATATATTGGGACTTTCGGTCTATCATGCAGGCCAGCACAAGAAAAAATGTCTGCCGCAATGCATTGAATACCACCCATATATGTGCATATCGTGTTCACGACTTCATGTAGCACACAGAAACAATGCACCTGCAACATGTCACCAAAAAACAGTAACATATAATGTACACTACAATAGTTATATTGACAATAATGGGTCTGAAGAAAGCAGATATATCACCAATATGTCAGGTATATAATTAAACAATTGTATCTTCTATTAGTTGTGTTGCAAATTTACATGAATTTGAATTAGTTTGATCAAGTTGCTACTCGCATATATAACTTGTCAAGTGAAATATAATATTGTAGTTAGCAAATTAATAGCCATATAACACAGTGACAACATATAGAAAGAAACCTGCACAGATTCAGATAAGTTCCGATAAGATATGCTAGAGCTACCCAATAATATATATATCACAAGGAAAAAGACATTACACAAATTCAGTGTAGTCAACACTTAACAGTAGGAGATATATATGCCACATCAGACTTGAGATACATACGACATGGTAGTTGGCATGCATAAATATGACCTAAAAGAGCATTACACGCTTGGTATACTACAACTGGAATTGATTAGCTGAGTGTTCAAAAAATAAATTCAAGTGAGTAAGGTGTAGCTAGCAGTGGCAACACGAAGCTAGCTGAGGGAGCTCCCTTCAGTCCAAGCATGGAGTAGGAAAGAGAGAACAGTCTCCCGCATCATTCACTCATTCACACGGTACTTCAATTCTAATTTCCACCGTGTGTTCGAGTGAATGAGTCGGCAGCTCATTCAATCCCCGCTACCTCCCATGAGTGGGCTGAAGAAAGCTCCCTCAAATATCTGCTGCTTCAATCTGCCAACTAGAAACTAGTTGATGGTTCCACGATCAATTAGTACAACATATGTACAGGTAATTAATGGTGCATATAACTGTACACAGAGACCCATATTCACTGGTACGAGAAGACCAAAGAGAAGGTTTTGCCCAGGAAAAATCACATATCATCACATTATATCATTAACATTTAATTAGCTAAGTAGGTTAGCAACATGATCATGTGCTCATGAAATCAGGCTCCTTACTTTTCACATCTGGTTAACAGTCTTGGATGGCAATTGTTTAAATACAAAAACAGAAGTAAAAGTAGGCACATGTACACACTAATATTGGATTAGCTAGCTTAGGCAAGCTTTCCACAAATTAAGTCAACGAAATAAGAGATCATCGATATGGTCCTTTGTTTTTTTTCATCTTCATAATAATGATATCGATCAGAATATACTGCAAATAAGAATGGCATAGGTGTTAAACATATTACTGCTATAGAAAATTGTAGAATTAGAATTTTTGAAGCAAATAAAGTGTAAAGATTACTCCCAAGGATTATATGGGTGAAGGGTATATTTATCCTTTCTTTCCACATAGAAGCAGGATTCATCATTTAAAACTCCTAACCAATGTAACTAAGGCGGTTGGCCTTCTTGCCAGTGGTGCCCAATTCCAGAATCATTTAAGCTTTGCCTACTTGTCAATCCTTTTGATGACGTCGTGCTAGTGGTATGTTACATTTTTTTTTACTTGCCATGTCATGTTAGGTGGTACCAGCAGAAGAGCATGCTGTGAAAATAGCTGCTGCCAGAGAAGCAATTGATGGTTACATTACTCGCTGATACATATGTTAGAGGATGGATGACCGTCATTGGATGTACACGGGCCGGAGAAGTCAGAGTGATTACACCACGGAATGGATGAACAAGACCGATGCTTTCTTGAACCGTGCATTTGGCAAGGCTGCTAAAGGACATTGTCTAGTTTTGTGTCCCTGCAGCAAATGTGGAAACAGGAGAAGGGTAAACAAGGTGGACATGGGTAAACATCTTTTGAAGAATGGATTTACGCCGGACTACACCCGGTGGGTCCACCATGGTGAAGCCCATCGTATGAGAGAGGAGGTGGTGAGACCACGCGTCGAGGCTTATGATGCTGATGCCGGGTAGCGTACATGTTAGATGACTTTCACCAAGGACAGTTCGATGAGGGACGTGAGAAGGAGGAGATGGAGGCAGCCGCACAGGCGTTCTACGACATGATGGACTCGGCACAGAAACCCCTTCACGATCGGTCAACGGTGTCTCAACTGGATGCCATTGGACGCTTAATGGGGTTGAAGTCCGAGTTAAACCTGAGTCGAGAAGGCTTCGATAAGATGTTGGCCGTGATTGGCACCACCTCCGAGGGCCACATTCTGCCAAAGAGCATGTACGAGTCACAGAAACTCCTTCGTGCACTTAAGATGCCGTATGAGCAGATACATGCTTGTTCGAAGGGGTGCGTCCTATTTAGGAAAGAACACAAGGATGCAAAGTACTGTCCAAAGTGTAAATCCTCCGTACCTGGAGGTAGACTCGTGATGGCGAGAAGAGGCGACTTACGATCCCGTGAAAATCCTACGGTACCTTCCGTTCCTACCGAGGATCCAACGGCTATACATGACCGAGGAATCCGCGAAACAGATGACATGGCACAAAAATGGCAAACGGTACAATCCTGACAAGATGGTACATCCATCCGATGGTGAAGCATGGACCCGCTTTGATGACAAACATCGTGAGAAAGCAGATGAGGCTCGCAATGTACGTGTCGCTCCGGGCAACGATGGGTTCAATCCTTATGGACTGATGGCTGCCCCATACACATGTTGGCCCGTGTTCGTTATCCCCCTCAATCTCCCCCCCGGCGTCTCCTTTCAACGACATAACGTATTCTTGTCGTTGATAATTCCTGGACACCCGGGGAGTAATATGGGTGTGTTTATGGAGCCCGTGTTTGATGAATTGGTCCGTGCTTGGGACGAAGGGGTATGGACATACGACCGAGCTACAAAGACAAGCTTCAAAATGCACGTTTGGTACCACTACTCCCTGCATGACTTCCTGGCGTATGGGTTATTCTGCGCTGATGTGTTCACGGAAGTTCCCATGCCCAATATGCAAGGAAGGTGTGAGGTTCATTTGGTTGCACAAGGGTGGCAAGTACTGCGCTCGCTCGACGGACATCGTCAATTCCTCCCTCTTGACCATCCATTCGGACAAGACATCAAGAACTTTACGAAAGGTGTCGTGAGTGATGCACTCGCACCGCGGATGATGATCGGTGCCGAGGTTCATGCTCACATAGATGCTCTCGTGCCCAATCAAGAAGGTGGTTTTGTGGGATATGGTGAGCAACATATGTGGACTCATAAGTCGGGCTTGACTAGGCTCCCTATTTCGATGACCTTCTTACGCCACATAACATTGATGTAATGCACATCGAAAAGAATGTCGCCGAGGCACTTTGGGCAACACTCATGGACACCGAAAAGTCTAAGGACAACCCTAAGGCTAGAGTGGACTGCAACGTTATGCGATAGACCAAATCAAGAGATGCACCTCCTAGTCGCGGCAAGACATGGAGAAGGCCTAAGGCCGATTTCGTCTTGAAAAAGGACCAAAGGAGGGAAGTACTTGAATGGATCCAGACGCTAATGTTCCCGATGGGTATGCAAATAATCAAGAGGGGAGTGAACTTAGGCACTCGCGAATCAACGGGATGAAGAGTCATGACTACCACATATGGATTGAGCGGCTTCTTCCGCGATGGTTCGAGGCTATGTCCTCGAGCATGTCCGCAAGTCCGGCAGAGTTGAGCTATTTCTTCCGCCACTTTGTGCCAAGGAGCTATCTCGGACCGTCATTGATGACTTGGAAAAAGTGGCACCGTGTTGCTCGTAAGTTGGAGAAGATCTTTCCACCGGCTTTTTCTTGGCGATGCAAAGATTTGATTGTGCACCTCCCGTATGAGGCACGTATGGGGGGGCCCGTGCAGTGCCGTTGGTGCTATCCAATCGAGAGATGTCTGAAGACTCTTCGCAAAAAATGTAGAAATAAAGCCAAAATTGAGGCTTCCATTGCAGAGGCATACATTCTGGAGGAGGTGTCAAACTTCACAGAGAAATACTACACTGAGAACCTTCCTAGCGTTTATAATCCACCCCCTCGTTACAATGCTGGCGAAAATGAATCGAACCTCAGCCTTTTCCAAGGGCAACTCGGAAGCGCAAGTGCATCGACCACTAAGCAATTGAAAATGAAGAGTGGCGCAGTATCATGCTATATGTGTTGACCAACCTTGTCGAGGTGCAGCCGTTCATTGGGTAAGTTTTCAACGAACTTGTTTCAATACGCCGTCACTCCTTGTTTCTTCGTCCAACCCCCTTGTTTCTCGTTGGTACAGGGAATTTCTTCGTCAATCCTGGCATGAATCAAGGGATCCTACCCCGCAGGAAACTGATACCCTTCTTTCACAGGGTGCGGGACCAGGGAGCCCCGATTTCATTTCTTGGTTCAAACAGAAGGTACTGTCCAATTTAGCTCGTACTTAGTTCGACATTCCAAGTTGATCGTACGTTCGAATAATATAACGATCTATCCTGCTTGAGCTTGCAGGCCCAAACCGATGCGTCTATAAGTGACGAGTTGAGACAGGTTGCAAACGGCTGTGTCGTTAGGGTCAAGTAATTTACCGTTATGACGTGAATGGATATCGTTTTCACACAGCAAGCTACGAGCAGAGTCGGCCCAATCGAAAAACCACAAACAGCGGAGTTTTTACGCCCGGCACTGATGGCCTCGACTATTATGGAAGAATTGAAGAAATCTACGAACTTGCATTTTATGGTTCCAAACCTCTTAATCCTGTCATATTCAAATGCCACTGGTTTCATCCTGGAGTAACGAGACGAACCCCTAAGCTTGGGCTAGTCGAGATTCGACAGGATTCCGTCTATCCAGGAAAAGATGTCTACATTGTGGCTCAACAGCCGTCTGTGTTTATTATACGCCATACGCGTGCCAAGACAAAGAGCATCTTAAGGGTTGGGCTATTGTGCACAAGGTATCGCCACACGGTAAACTACCTGTCCCAAACGATGAAGATTACAACTTCAACCCAAACACATATGATGGAGAGTTCTTTCAAGAAGAGGGGCTACAAGGGAGGTTTGAGATAGACTTAACCGAAGCGATAGGAATGGAAGTAGACAATGAAAGGGTTGATGACGAGGACGCTGAGACGAGGTGCGAAATGTGAAGGACTTACAAATGCTTGAGCGATTACGCTTAGGCAATGACAATGAAGACAACATTCCTCCTTCGGATAGTGTTGATGATTTGGACAATGTTGATAGTGATGACGAGACCTATGATCCAAATAATCCCAATCATGAAGATTATTTCTAATACATGTAATACTATGTTTTTGTAATTATGTTTTGTTCATTTTGCATCTATTTCTAATACATGTATTACTATGTTTTTGTAATTATGTTTTGTTCATTTTGCATCTATTTCTAATTACGCCTTGCTTATTCTTTTTAATTGCGGTGAGTGAACAAAGATGGCGGGCGATCGTCGTAGGGCCGTGTCCTCGCTTTACTGAGACCACGACCGCGGAGGAGGAGGCGGAGGGTCGGACAGAGGAGGAGGAAGAGGACCGCCGGCGCGAGGGGGCCGCCTCCTCCCACGCCGCGTGAGGAGGTGCTTTGGAGGAGGAGGTGGCGCCCGTGGGCGAGTTGGACGAGGAGCCGGTTCGGAGACGGCGAGGAGGAGGTGGCGCCCGTGGGCGAGTTGGACGAGGAGCTGGTTCGCAGACGGGCGAGGAGGAGGGGCGACGAGGACGACGACGAGGCGGTAGGCACGGGTTCCGCTTCCTCCTCTTCCTCTTCGAGTGTCTACTTGCGAGGTCCCGCGAGCCTCCCTCAGGTTCTGCATCCTCACCGACGCCCAGTGATTCGCCCCAAAGGGCAAAAGTAAGTAACTTTAGATGTTGTCACCACTACTTCATATGATATGTTGAAAAAGAGAAACTAATAATTTTTCTTAATCACTTGTGCAGAACCGGGTGGTTGTGTCGTGGTAGCGCACGCCCGCCAATGGCATCCTGGGTCTTCGTGCGAGCAACACTACCCGGCATTGTCACGTCACGGGAAGACGGAGCCGCCTACTCGCTTGACCACTACGCCGCCGGCCCCGGCGCGGAGTACCCCAACAAGGCGGCGCGGTGAAGGCGGAGTTTTGGGTAAGTCTCCTCGCACAACATTGCTCAATACATCGCATTCATTGGACTTTTCTTGAAATAATGAATGGATACATCGCGCTTGTATGCGCACTTATTTTAGATGCGATGAGGATTTGAGGCCGGCGGACGGTGGCTACCAAAGCTCGTAAAAACTCATCACCGACATGCATCACGAGGTGCGCATCCGAACCATCGTAACCTACCACGGTCGAAGCTTGGAGAGAAGGTCACCAAGAAAGACGCAAGAAACATGACGACCGGACCAAGACCTTGAGGTAGATGAAGAACATTAATATTGATTCGTTTTGAGATTAAGTACGCTTAATTTGATCTTCTTATATGTCAAATACTTGATGACGTGTAGATGATTCCCTGGTGGTGCCAATCGTATCCCGAGTGCTGGGCGATGATCGTGGACAAGTGGTTCACGGAGGAGTATCTCCAGATGCACAGTGATGCCCGCCCGCGCTTGATGATGCAAGGTCCAAGACACCATCAAGGCGCCGCACCTCTCCGCATACAAACAAGCATGGGTACACGAATTCATTTATCTATTGTGACGCTCAATTCTGCCTGATTTCTAATTATCTTGTTGTCTTTCTCGCAGTCGGCGTCACATAGTGGCCAGCCTTGCTCGGACTTCTAGGCATGGTGTATGGCCCATAAGGGCAAGGCGACGTCCGACGCCTCCTTCAACTCGGAGGACCCGCCCGAGCGTACACGAACCGGCGGCCCACACCCGCATCGGTGAGTACACGTCGGCGGCAAGGTCGGTCCATGGGCGGACCATGATCCGAGCACCGTGACTTTGATGGAGAGATCGACATGAGGGTGGGACAAGGCAAGAAGCATGGGCGGTTCTGGCTTGGCGACGGCCTCATCGACACGGCCTCTACTCCATCTCTCTCCCAGATCCGAGCACGGAGCACGAGCGAGAGCCCGGCCATACGCCACGGCAGACATCACGACAAAGACCGGTCGACGCACTCGAGGTTATTCCTGTTTTACTCGTCGTACATTGATCTTTACACACCTTAATTAGCTTTGCATTACTGAAACATTGGAGTGAAATATTGCAGGCCCGGCTGGAACAAGAAATGAGGCAACGTCAGGAGCTGGAGGCCGAGCAGCAGAGGATGTCGGCCCAGCTGGAGGCCGAGCAGGCCGAGCGGCAGGCCCAGACGCAGAGGCTGGCGGACATTACGGAGTTCCTACAAGGTCTTGGGCAACATACGGGCTTTGCTGTGCCAGCTGGGCTGTTGGCTCCACCTCCGCCTCCGCGTCCTGCAGCTGCAGCTACTCCTGTGAGTATGAAAGTTTTTTGCTTTCGCTTGTGCTTTGCTTGTATGACCTCTACCTTCCTAGATTAGGTATCTAATGTAATCTTGTCTCACATGCAATCTCTTCTCCTTTGTGCAGCCTCAATCGGCGGGTTCGAATAATCCACCTCATGCGCCTCCGAATGATGGAGCTTTTCCTTCACCACAGTCGCAGTGGCCACCTTCGAGATGAATGGTAGTTGTATTTTCATTTGTTGTTCACTTGGTGATGGACTTGTGATATACTTGTGATGCACTTGTCGACTGTGATGAACTTGTGGATTTGTTTGGATGGACTTGAGCACTTATTGTTATATATGTGATATATGTGATGGATGAGATATATATGTGATGGATGTGATATATGTTTGGATGGATTTGTTTGTCGCGATGGAATGTAAAAAATAAATAAATAATGCAGTTTTGGGTCACTTTGCCGAGTGCAACACTCGGCAAAGGACCCCTTTGCCGAGTGCTATGACCATGGTACTCGGCAAAGCTGGGAATGTGGAGATCCGACTCTCGGCAAATAAATTTTCAAAAAAAAATTAAAAAATCTTTGCCGAGTGCCGGACGGGTTGGCACTCGGCAAAGAGGCCGTCAACGGGCCGCGCCGCGGATCGTGTCTTTTCTTTGCCGAAAGCCTTTACGCGCAAAGGCTCGGCAAAGCCTTTACCGAGTGCCTGACAAAAGGCACTCGGCAAAGGTTGCTTCGCCGATAATTTTTTTTTCGAGTGCCCTTTGCCGAGTGTCGCACTCGGCAAAGCTTTTGCCGAGTGCAAAGGAGCCTTTGCCGAGTGCCTGAGGCACTCGGAAAATAGCCGGAATCCAGTAGTGACTTGTATACTTGTATATATGTGGTGCATTTGTTTGTAAAACTGCGAAAAGTTTATATACTTGGTTGAATTTGGGCCCAAATCGTCTGAAGTGAATGAAGGACTTTCGCACCTATGCAACCACTGCCACACCAGTGCACCACCACCTACAACAATCGAGATTCACACGTAATATTTGTTCTTAATGAAGTGACACTATTGTTGCACAGTTGTACTCACTCCGTTCATAAATATATGACGTTTTAACCGTACTAGTCCCATGATCAGTGGCTAGTACACAAATCCACAATATTAATAACCCCATCCATACATTTATACGTACAAATAAAACAAATATGATACATAACTTAGACGATTACAGAGTGTGGATATCATGGGGATATGCTCATGATCTTATGATGATGTTTGTCGATGATCAAATCGTCGATCTTATGAATATAAAAAACAGAGAAAAATAGAGCGTATATCCTGGAATGGAATGAGATAACTCTTTATTGCTATGAACTGGCTATTACAAGGAATGTCTATCTTCGGATAGAAGGCTTGCTAATACTAGTTACACTGGAGTACAATGCTTTCTATGGGAATGGACTGCTAATCTTCTCAATTGCCTTCAATCTCGCCCTCTCCTCCATCTTCCACGGTCCTCCTTAAGTAGTTAATGAAGCGGTGACAGTTATCCTCTAGAGAGACACCTATTAGGAAGTGATGCGTCTGGTCGGAGAGATGTGTCAGTTGACAGGGTATCAACTGTTGTGCGGTTATATGTCTGTGAGACATTCAACCGTAGTCCAGTGTCTTAGAATTATGTAACGTCGCGTGGTATGGAATATACAACACATGTTCCATTCATCACACGGTAAGGATACATCCGGATATTCGTCCAGACGATACCAGTTGTAGCCTTGCGAGCGATCAACTGGTCGGGGACTAGGTACAGGATCTTGTTCGATCAGGGTATTTATTGTGTAACCTCTGGAATCCTTACGACCGGTGAGGTCGTTAGCCTTAGGGATTACGACCACGAAGTCGTGTGGTCTTCTTTTATGTATTAAAATAATACATTGAGGTTTTAATCCTCGTCAGCTAGCCCCCGAACTTTAAATGAATGGGTCATGTGAAAACACTTTCTTCCAACGAAATCGTATTGGGTAGACCCCCCATTAAATGTCATGACATTCGAAGTGGTCTGTATTCATTTTAAAGTTGAGAAACTGCCTTGGGACTTGAGAAGCTTTTCTGTCCGTTGGTCAAAAAAGTTTTTGTCCATTGGACTTCTCCCGGATGCGGTTACAGGATTGTGGCTATAAAAACCCCTTCGCACTAGGTGTTAGGGTTTTTACGCCTTTTGTTTTCCTCTTCATCTTCTAAGAGGAGAAATCGCCTCCGACCACCTTTGCCTTCCTCATCCAAAAAGAAATCGACATGTCGGATCTCATCACCAACTGGTCGATCTCCAATTTGAGTAAGAAGAAACTGGAAAGTTTGGAGAAGGTTGGGCTACTGCCCGATAGAAGTCTGATCCCTTGGAGATCAGCTATCGGGGAGCATTCTCCAAGTGGCGAAGATGGAGAAATTTTGGTATTTCTTGCATACATCGAATGCGGTTTCTGACTCCCAGTTCACTCCTTTCTTTCCCAAGTTTTGGAGTATTATGGGGTGGAACTGACCAATCTGGCCCCCAACGCCATCGCCAACCTCAGCATCTTCGTCTACCTCTGCGAAGCGTACTTGGGAATTCCAACAACTCTGAATCTTTTCAAGTACTTCTACAGAATGGCGAACACGAAGAAAATGATCAGCACACTTGGAGAGTGTACTTTGCGCCTCCACGACGGAAAGGCTGATGAGTACATTCCTATGTACTCAAAATCCTCATGGTCATCGTGGAAGAAGAGTTGGTTTTACATGAATATTACTCAGCAAGACGACCTTTACTATAGTGGTAAAAAGGCGGTCGAGAATCCACAATGGCGCTCCTCCTCAAAGAAGGAGGGAAAGGTAGGGAGATGGGTTGAGGCCATCCGTCTCCTTAATGTGAGGGGTTTAACCTCCTGGCATGTGGTGAGGGATTTCTCCATGCGGAGAATTAGTCCCTTGAAGGCCAGGGCTCATACGATGCTTTGGTACATTGGTCGTGACGATGCGACCAAAGACTCCAGGGAAGGTAAATCCCAAGGGAATCCGACCAATTTGTTTAGATTGATTGATTACTTTCATAACTCAAGTTGTTTAGGCCACACTTAGCAATATTTGAGTAAAGGAACTTGGTGTTGCGCCACCTATGCTAATGGGCCATGGGCCTTGTAATTCGGGATGAACACCTAGGGCTGGGCACTACTCACATGGTATTGTTCATGCGCGGTCGTCACCCCTCTCTTCCTCCTTTACATAGTGGCCGCTACCCTTAGGGTTTGGCGGGTTTTGTTGATTGAAGTTTAGCTTTGCTACTTTATACTTTGTCCTCTTGTTTGACGAGATCAACAACGACATTGTTCTTCAGAACCCCACTTATCAATACAATTTTAATTCCTATTCACAATTCCATATTACCTATTTATCTTGTTCTTGTGTGCTTCTTCGGTGTATGTAGGAATTGATCTTTGTGATCAGGTCATCCGGGTATTCGTGCACGGTTGATAACGACTTGTCGAGCATTTCAGCGATTGCGTGGTTTCAAGCCTTGCGAGTTCGTAGTCAGGATCGTGAGAGTTGAGCGACTACTACCGAACTTACCTTCTCACCGAAAGATCGGGCCAGAATAGGACCTTCGTGGTTCATCAGGGCATGGGTGCAAGATGGGCTTGGTCGTGGCAGTTGGAGCAAGACCATGGGGCGCAGGAGTTGAAATTAGGAGCGACAACGTCTCTCTTTGTGGGCACGTGGGTTGACGGTCGTGGCGTGGGTTACCTTTATACCCATGCCTTTTACAAAAAGTTTGTGACCCACATACCTCCCTAGGCCCAAAAGAGGATTTCGAAGAGATTTGAGTCAGTTGCGGATTCACAAAAAAGAGGGCAAAAAAAGAGAATAAGAAAAACAGAAAAAAAGAAATTCAAAGCCGACTCCTTTCTTGATTTTTTTTCTTGTTTAGTTTGGCATAGTTAGTACATTGCTCGCTTGCTTTGATAGTTCTTGTACTAGCCTTCTCATTGTTGCTCCTAGTCGTTCTTGCCAGTTGCACTAATTACGTTTGGTTTAGACTAGGACCAGCACTTGTGACTAGGACTTTGAACTACTTTTCAACTTTGCATACTGATTTGAACAATTGCTACTCCTTTGCTACATACTAGCCTTCCGAGCTCCACTTCCTACTAACTCAGCAGGTATCGTTTCCTCGCAATCGTTGGGCTATTCATAAGTAAGAGTATCACGAACCGGCCACCGATTGTACCACGTTCTTGCTGCATTAGTAAGAGCTTGTAAGAACTTGGTAGGGCATTGTGAGAGAGTGACTCATGAAACTCCAGAACTAAGTAGTCCATAGTGACATATACACTGTGATTTATTCTTTGTTTTCTACTAACAATGGCAGGATCACGCGGATCTACACATGGCGGAAACAACAACAACAACTCTTTGTAGCATACGGGTGCGGGGTCTCTCACACCCCGCACAAAGTTCATCTTCAGTTGTTTCAATGGGTAGAGCACGAGAAACACAATGCCATCGCTGCAAGGGCTATTGACACATAATGCGGGATTGCCCTAGCAAGCGGGAACTCTTGATAAAGGATAATGGTGAGTATACTTCAGCTAGTGATATTGAGGAAGAATATGTTATGCTTGCAACTGACCTCGCAGGTGATGACCAAGAATTTGAGTGCGATGAGGAATAATATGGTGCTAAAATTTCAAATAAGTATTTAAGCCTTATAGTGAAGCGTGTACTTAGTGCACAAATAGAGCGTGCGGAGCAGAATCATAGCCACAATCTGTTCCAAACAAAGCTTGCCATCAAAGAACGTTCATAGCAAGTGATCATTGATGGAGGAAGTTACAATAATTTGGTGAGCATGGACATGGTTGACAAGCTTGCATTGACCACACAACAACACCCTTGCCTATATTACATTCAATGGTTCAACAATTGTGGCAAATTGAAGGTAACTTGCATTGTAAGAGTACATTTTTCTATTGGTTCTTATCATGATTATGCTGATTGCGATGTAGTACCTATGCAAGTATGTTCTTTGTTATTAGGTAGGCCTTGGCAATATGACAGAGATACAGTGCATCATGGTAGAACTAATAAGTATACTCTCATGTTTAATGAAAAGAAAATCACTTAGTTGCTCATATCTCCTGAAGCTATTTTCAAGGATGAATTAGAGAGAGCTAATAGAGAAAAGGAGACTAGCAAAAGTGAAAATCAGATTGTAGCTAAAGAACTTGTGCACCCAAGAAAAAGAACCTAGAGCTAGAAAGGTGAAATTAAATTGAAAGGTTCTGTTTTCCTTGCTACTAAATTTGATATTTGTGAGATGGAAGATAGCAAATCTGATTGCTAAGTTTTAGTGCAAAAAGAAGCCTCGTTTTCCTTTTAGGATATGCCTCCTTCTTTGCCTCCTGCTGTTGCTAATATTTTGCAAGAGTTTGATGATGTATTTCCAACTAACATACCCCTAGGACTACCTTCAATTAGGGGATTGAACATCAAATTGATTTAATTCCAAGAGCCTCACTTCCCAACCGTGTACTATATAGAACCAATCCTGAAGAGACTAAGTGATACGGATCCACCTAGTTGATTAGATGAATCCTGATTGTTGGCCCAATCTTTCACGGTACACTCGAAGATCAGTAGCAATCTCACAAACCAATTCGGTGAATTGAATTGTAAGAAAATCAATATACTCACAAACCAATCTAATAGATTGAATTGCAAGTAGAAGCGTTAGGTGAATAGTACTCTAAAATAAGAAATAGTTATCTTGATCTTGCTCTCAATCTTTCTCCCTCAATCTCTCCAACTCATATCACGACTCAAGAACACACGATATGCGCCAAAATGGCTTTTCTGATTTGTATTATCTAAATCATAACTTGTCCTCCATATGGTGCGGCCATGGGGGGTTTATATAGCCTCCCACGCAAGCACAAAAATCGGATGAACAGTATCCGAGTTGCTACAAGATGCAGATCCGACATCGCTCACATGAACAAGATCCGAGTCTGCCATCGCTCACGTGAACAAGAATCCAACCAAAAAATACTTTCTTTTTTAAAATTAGAATTTAAACTATTCTAGTTTTGGAATAAAATATTAATCACCAATTGGTTGTCCGAATTGGATCCAAATCGAACCAACCCACATGCCATGTTCCCGGCGCCCTCTCCATGCATGGCCAAATCTCCTCTTGGTTTCCCTTGTGTTGTGGGCTTTCTTAGCTTCTTGCACTAACTTGTTCCATGCACTTGATGCTTCTTCCGACGCCAATGCAACCCTTGCCGCCATACCACCACATATCTTTCTTGATCGCACGCGCGCTTAGGGTTTTATCCCGAGAGAACGCTCCTCTCGTTGGCACAAGATCCCCATCCACCCTATCGGCCTTCACAACATTTTGTTTTACCTTTTGCAATGCTTTGGTTGTAGATATGGCCGTATCATCCTCCCTTTCTTCAAGAAAAGACGCCCTCGTCTTTTGTGTAACCTCGTGAATCTCCGTCGGGTAGTCTTCACGATCGCCTTTTTAGCTATGATCTCCTCAAAGATGAATAGAATTCTCGGCATAGGACACGTGGTATATGATCTTCCCGATGCACCAAAGAGTACTTGTTGGACCTCCGTGGTGCGTAGCATTACGATCATACCGCCACGGACGCCCAACAACAAGTGACATGCATGCATAGGCACGACGTCACACTCCACTTTGTCGTGATAGTCTCCTCTTGAAAAACAAACTTTGACACGATGAGTAATTTTCGCCATCGACATTATGTAACCATTGTGCATAATACGGTTCGATGTCGCCAGTTGTCAACCCCAAAGCTTGCACCAAATCGCTGCTAATGATATTGTTGTAGCTTCCACCATCAACGATAAGCTTGTAAACTTTGCCATTGATTTTGCACTCAGATTTGAAAACGTTGGTTCACGCCTGCTGTGAGAATGGAAGTGTTGTCAACTCGAACCGCCTTGGTCAAGATACAAAGACCATCTTGTGGTGCCTCACTAGTAGTTTTGTCATCATGGAACGACACCTCTTGCTGTGTTTGGGTAGAAAGAAGGGTCGCCAATTCTAATTTCTTCTGTTCTTTCTTGGCCAACCGTTCTTCTTCACGTTTCTTGGCCTTTAGCCTTTGCTGCTGCTCTTTAATGTCTCCTTGGGCCTTGTCTCGTCGCTGTCTATCTTCAAAGTACCTTGACGAGGACCAAGATGTAATGTCCTTTCGTGTTCCTCTCCATGGAAAGGAGTATCGCATTATAGGGCGTGATGCAACTCGATGTATGTGCTGTTCTTTCAACCAATATGCACCAATCACCAACGAACATGCTCTCATATGCATAGGAATCACGTCACAAGTAACAACAGCAGTATACCCATCCAAAGAAAATTTTACCTCCACTTGTTTTGTGATCGAATGTGCTTGAACCTCCAAAGCAATAGATATGGCTCGGATGTGGCTTTGTGATCAACCCCAATCATCCACAAGTGTTTGGCTTGCGCCGTTTGTCAAGCTTCCCGTATCGATCATCATAGCAAAATCTGTGTTCCCCACTCGACACCGATTGAAGAATATGTAGCTCGGATCGTGGAGTGGATCCTCCTCACATTGATCTATAGTGTAGCTGAATTGCATGACCAACTTCATGTCCTTCAGACGGCCATGTCGATACTTGATCGTCGTAGCAACGGCATCTTGTGAACAATCAAGCTCGATACCACGATACGGATCCACCTAGTTGATTAGATGAATCTCGATTGTTGGCCCAATCTTTCACGGACACTCAAGATCAAGAGCAATCTCACAAACCAATTCGGTGAATTGAATTGTAAGAAAATCAATATACTCACAAACCAATCTAATAGATTGAATTGCAAGTAGAAGCGTTAGGTGAATAGTACTCCAAAACAAGAAATAGTTATCTTGATCTTGCTCTCAATCTTTCTCCCTCAATCTCTCCAACTCATATCACGACTCAAGAACACACGATATGCGCCAAAACGGCTTTTCTGATTTTTATTATCTAAATCATAACTTGTCCTCCATATGGTGCGGCCATGGGGGGTTTATATAGCCTCCCACGCAAGCACAAAAATCGGATGAACAGTATCCGAGTTGCTACAAGATGCAGATCCGATTCGCTCACATGAACAAGAATCGAGTCTTCTTGTCGCTCACGTGAACAGTAATCCGAACCAAAAAAATACTTTCTTTTTTTTAAAATTAGAATTTAAACTATTCTAGTTTTGGAATAAAATATTAATCACCAATTGGCTGTCTGAATTGGATCCAAACTGAACCAACCCACATGCCATGTTCCTGGCGTCCTCTCCATGCATGGCCAAATCTCCCTCTTGGTTTCCCTTGTGTTGTGGGCTTTCTTAGCTTCTTGCACAAACTTGTTCCATGCACTTGATGCTTCTTCTGATGCCAATGCAACCCTTGCTACCATACCACCACATATCTTTCTTGACTGCACGCACGCGCTAGGGTTTTATCCCGAGAGAACGTTCCCTCTCGTTGGCCAGCATCCCCATCCACCCTATCGGCCTTCACAACATTTTGTTTTACCTTTTGCAATGCTTTGGTTGTAGATATGGCCGTATCACTAAGGAAATTCAACGTCAAGTGTAAGACTTGCTTGACAAAGGGTACGTACGAGAAAGCCTCAGTCCTTGTGCTGTTCCTGTGATTTTGGTACCTAAGAAAGATGGATCATGCCGTTTGTGTGTTGACTGTAGAGCTATCAATAATATTACTATTTGATATCGTCATCCTATTCCTAGGCTAGATGATATGCTTGATGAATTAAGTGGCTCTACTGTGTTTTCTAAAGTTGATTTGCGTAGTGGGTATCACCAAATTCGCATGCAGTTAGGCGATGAATGGAAAACATCATTTAAAACTAAGTTTAGATTATATTAGTGGTTGGTGATGCATTCTGGGTTAACTAATGCACCTAGTACTTTCATGAGATTAATGAATGAAGTTTTGCATGCTTTCGTAGGACAATTTGTGGTGATATATTTTGATGATATATTGATCTATAGCAAAACATTAGAGAAACACCTCGAACACTCGCATGCTGTTTTTAATGCTCTACGTGATGCACGTTTGTTTGGTAACCTTGAGAAGTACGCCTTCCGCACCGATCGAGTACCGTTTCTTGGTTATGTTGTTACTCCACAGGGTATTGAGGTTGATTAAACCAAGATCGAAGCTGTACAGAGTTGGCTGACTCCTAACACGGTCACACAAGTGCATAATTTTCTCGGACTTGCTAGATTTTATCGACTCTTTGTTAAAGATTTCAGCATCATTGCCGCACCGATGAATGAGCTTACGAAGAAAGGTGTTCCTTTTATCTGGGGTCCTAAACAAGAACAATCGTTTCAGATTTTGAAAGTTAAGCTTACGCATGCACCACTTCTCCAACTTCCTGATTTTGGTAAGACTTTTGATCTTGAATGTGATGCTAGTAGAATTGGACTTGGAGGTGTGCTTATTCAAGAAGGTAAACCTGTTTGCGTATTTTAGTGAGAAATTAAGTGGGCCTAATCTGAATTATTCTAGTTATGATAAATAATTATATGCTTTAGTTCAGATATTAGAGACATGGTAATATTATTTATGGTCCAAAGAATTTGTTATACTTTCTGATCATGAATCATTAAAGTACATTCTTAGTCAATCGAATCTAAACCGTAGACATGCTAAATGGGTTGAGTTCATTGAATCGTTTCCATATGTCATTAAATACAAGAAAGGAAAGAATAATGTTATTGTTGATGCTTTATCTCGTCGTTATACCATGTTATCTTAACTTGATTTCAGAATTTTTGGTTTAGAGACAATTAAAGAGCAATATGTGCATGATGATGATTTTAAAGATATCTTTCAGAATTGTAAAGAACACTGATGGCAGCGCGCGAGGCAGAGCAGGCGTGGAGGAAGAACCCTGATGGGTGGGCCCTCCATGTCTGCGACAGGGAGTAAAGATGATTTTGTTTCCAGAATTTTCTGAAAATGTTGAGGGCTTTAGGGAATTTTAGACATATAAATATAGGCTTGAAAATTATGAAAAATTATGGGGAGATTCCTAACACAGTATAATTCATAATGTAATTTTATGGAATTTTATTTATTACTTATTTTTCTCGAAAAATCTTTTATTACTTTTTTCTCTAAAAATATTTTAAGATCATGTTTGTATAGATTTGTATTATTTGACTTGAGGAAAGTTTCAAAACATACTTTAATGATTTCCCCATTTTATTGACAATATAATTACACCAAGTTTTGATTTTTAATTATCATCTTATGTTCCAATTTATTTTAATTCTTAATGAGTTTTTTATTTCTAGGATTTGATTATCAATTTCCCAATTAGGCGAAAAGTATTGCATAAAAATTCAGAAAACCATATGTCAATAAAATCCATCAAAAGTTTTAAAAAGTTTACATTTTTACAAATTTGAAAATAAACCCAAATTTTGGGATGTTACAGCTACGACACCCACCGGTCTGACTAGGCCGTGCCGACCTAGCAGGTGGGCACGGTCGGCCCACTCGGTGCGCGGCGTGTAGGATGTCATCTCTCGAACATCCACAGCTGATGTTTTTTATTATATTCTTCGACTTGGCGAAGATGTATTTCATAGTGCCTAGAAGGCCCGGTGTGGTGTCCTCTGGGCTGCGAATGACGGTCTCCGATGCGCTTGCGATCAGCTGCAGACGCTCGAACTGAGGTGACAGAAAATACTAGTTCAGTAACAAACAGTACAAATATCATCAATGAAACCAGTAAAGATTGTAGATGTTTTACAGTGTTATCACGTCGCGAAGCGCTTTTAAGGGAAAAAAAGCTTTCTTGGGAAAAAGGAGGAAATTTAAGCTTCACGCTTACAGCGTGAATGTTACTGTTCCACATCTCGTCACGGTGAGCGAAGACGAAGCTTCACCAATTAGTTCCCGTGATAGGATTGTAGAAGAATTATCAGGGGTGATGTGGACGCCTTCCTGCATGCACGAAAATGCTAGCTTGGAAGGCATTAATTCTATAACATGGACTGTTTGAAATCCATTAACATACCCTGTTCTTTCAGATGTTCGATCAAGATTGGTGTTTGGTCAAAGGGTTCTAGTTGCCATGCCACCCAGGAAACGAGAAAAAATGTTGCCTTTTTTTAAACATTGGTATCACCTCTAAAATGTCTCCAAAATGTAGCTTTAACTATAAGTTTCTATGTAACATATTAGAAAAAAGTAACGCTACGAAAGCATTTTGAGGTAAATTTAATTGTATCATTTTCAAATGAACAAACTGAATATTCAAAAAACGTTATTGGTAAAAGTTAATATAGTCTGACCGCAAGATTCTAAGATGTTTTTTTAGTTACTACATATTCTTTGTGACCATATTTGTTCATATACACACCTTAACTGTTTTTACGATTACGAAGTAGACGGACACGCACGAACACAACATGATGCGTACACACCGAGTGTACCCACTTGACTCCACGCACGAGCCGATCCTGAAGAACACTTTCCTGGCATTGCATTAATTCACTGCGACGTCTCAATCCGTCAGTCATTTGATTCCATTTTCCCCACAAGTTTCTACAGCAGTGAGTTATCAGCTGGCTGCTACTCAAAAGTAACAGAAATGATCGAGATATTTTCCTCAAACTTCAAATAGTGAAATAGGTGGCTGCGCAGCAAGATCACTGTTTCCAATCTGAACTTAGATCTGCAGTCTTCAGTCTTCACACGACCGTTTCCATGGTTCCATGTTTCCATGACTCATTAAATCACACCATGAAAAACCTCACTTGGGCAGCTGCGCAGCAAGACTGCAACCTTCAGGTCATGTTCGTACACACCAATATCAAGAAAGTATAAACTGTCAAGAATGGCGTCCATTATTTGTAAGCTGCATGTAACCAATTAACAAGCTAGCTAGTGATCACAGATATGCTTGAGACCAATTACATATCCTGGTGCCTACCTATCCTCTTCTATGGCCTTCACCTTGCAGCCGTTGTTGCTGTCACCGGCGACGGCGACGGCAAGTTCGTCTACTCCGGCTTCACAGGCGCGAACCTCACCCTCGACGGGGCGGCCAGTGTCACGCGGGACGGCCTTCTCGAGATGACCAACGGCACCGTCATGCAAAAAGGCCACGCGTTCCACCCGACGCTGCTGCCCCTCCGTGAGTCGCCGGACGGCGCGAAGAAGGCGGTGCGATCCTTCTCGGCCTCCTTCGTGTTCGGCATCGTCCCTGCCGCCCCCGGCATGGGCGGCCACGGCATCGTCCTCGTCGTCGCCCCGACCAAGGACCTCTCCTCCGGGCTGGCCAGCACGTACATGGGCCTCCTCAACAACACCAACAATGGCAACGACGGCAACCACATCTTCGCCGTGGAGCTCGACACCATCCAGAGCCCCGAGTTCAAGGACATCAACAACAACCACGTCGGCATCGACATCAACAGCCTGGCTTCTCTCAATGTCTCTGACGCCGGCTACTACGACGACAAGACCGGTGAATTCAAGAACCTGACCCTGGTTAGCGATAAAACCATGCAAGTATGGCTAGACTACGGCGAGGATACCACACAAATCGACGTGACGCTGGCTCCGGCGGGAATGAAGAAGCCGACGAAGCCCCTGGTCTCTGTAAAGTTTGACCTCTCGTCGGTGATCACAGACGAAGCATACATCGGCTTCTCGTCGTCGACGGGCACACTGAGCACGCGCCACTACGTGCTGGGCTGGAGCTTTGGCGTGGATAGACCTGCTCCGGCCATCGACATGGCCAAACTGCCCAAGTTACCTAGAAGTAGAAGTTCAAAGTCTCTGTTCAGGACCACGGTGATAGCTCTACCAATAGTCTCTGTTGTGCTTGTGCTCTTCATGGTTGCTAGTGTTCTCCTACTCGTGCGGCGCCGCCGCTACCACCACTGCGTAGAATTGCGCGAAGATTGGGAGGTCGAGTTCGGGGCGCACCGGCTCTCGTACAAGGATTTGTTTCGGGCAACCGAAGGGTTCAAGAACAAGAACTTGCTTGGCACAGGAGGGTTTGGGAGGGTGTACAAGGGAGTGCTTCCCACCTCAAGTTTGGAGGTCGCAGTGAAGAGGGTGTCGCATGAATCAAGCCAAGGAATGAAGGAGTTTGTTGCCGAGGTTGCTAGCATTGGCCGCCTCCGGCACCGCAACCTTGTACAGTTGATTGGCTACTGCCGGCTCAAAGACGAGCTTCTTTTGGTCTACGACTACATGCCAAATGGTAGCCTTGACAAGTATCTGTACGGCTACGATGATGACAAGCCTGTTCTGAATTGGGCTCAGAGGTTTCAGATTATCAAGGGCGTTGCATCCGGCTCGCTCTACCTTCACGAGGAGTGGGAGCAGGTCGTCGTCCATCGAGACATCAAAGCGAGCAACGTACTCCTAGACAACGAGATGAATGGGCGGCTAGGAGACTTTGGCCTTGCAAGGTTGTACAACCATGACGCCGAGCTGCAAACCACAGCTCTGGCCGGCACCTTCGGTTACATGGCCCCCGAGCTAGCACTGACCGGCAGGTCATCTCCTCTCACCGATGTGTTCGCCTTCGGCGCGTTCCTTCTCGAGGTCACCACTGGCCGGAGGCCTATCGAGCAAAACGCTCAAGGCAGCAGACTCATGCTGGTAGACTGGGTGTTTGAGCATTGGCAAAAGGGATCGCTCATCGAGGTAGCTGACCCGAGACTTCAAGGTGACTATGATGTTGATGAGGTGAGCTTAGCACTGAAGATAGGATTGCTGTGCTCACATCCCTTGCCCAATGCAAGGCCAAGCATGCGACAAGTGACGCAATACCTTGACAGGGACATTCCACTTCCAGAGCTGACGACAACGCAGTTGAGCTTCAGCCTGCTGGCCCTGATGCAGAACCAAGGGCTCGGGTCCTACGCCATGTCCAGTTCATCGTCGATGAGGAGCATAGGCACAATTACTAATCTCTCAAGGGGGAGATGACATGCATGATGCATATTTGTGTTCCGCGTAGGTGATTACTTTCCGAGAGACTGTTCCTCTTCACAACTTACATAGCTGTTCTTAGCTAAGTCAAGTCTCTCGACAGGCAGATAGTTTGTGTGTACCATTTTGCAAGAAGTTTACTTATATATGGTGCATGTGCTCCTAAAACTGTGGTGTTTATGTGAAGCTTCTTGGGGGCAATTCTCTCTTTGCCTTAACTAATTGGAGGCTCCTGCGAAAGACACCACGTTAATTCTAAGAGTGAAAAGGGAAGAAATTGTCATATTAATCAGAAAATAAAATAAAAAACTAAAAATTCTCATATTAATCGAAGATCAAGAATGTATATATATATATATATATATATATATATATATATATATATATATATACACACACTGTGTTGGACAGATGTATCCAAAAATATTGAGAAGTCAGCGAACGCATCACTGGACAGATGTATCCAAAGATATTGAGAAGTCAGCGCACGCATCACTTAAAAAGATGGAATCCCATCCGAGACTCAGTCGGCCGGTTTTATAAAACTCCAATCGGTGTACATGATGGCCTGCTGTCATATAGCAATATAGATTGAACTGTGTAACAAAGTAATTCCATATTGGCTCAACTTTCATATAGATGTATGTATATAATGGAACATATGGATTGTTTTTTCTTTGAGACCAAACATATGAGTTTTTTTTTTGGAAGAAACAGCCAGGAGGACTGCATATCTATCTATCTATCTATATCTATATCTATATATCTATACTAATTGGAGGCTCTCTGTAATATCCCGGTTTCGGTTCGGTAAATTGAAGAACTAGTCGGGAGGAGAAAGAGGGCTTAAAAGGAATAGCAAAACCTGGATAGAAGAGGGGGTTTTCCGCATTTGTTCGACAACCTGGGCCGCGGGCCGCGGCCCAGGAGAGGCCCCTCTTGTGGCCGGCCAGGGGGGGTTCCCACCACCCCCAAAACCCTAATGCCCCACCCCCTCCCCCTTTTTCCCCCTAGTGGCCGCCGCCTCTCCCCACCTCTCCCTGCTATGCGCCGTTGCTCGTCAGATTTGGGTACGTTGCGTTCATTTTTCTGACCTGATCACCTCTTAGAAAGTTGTAGGTCTCGTCTTTATTTTTCTTTTGGCACTGAGATCATCTGATTTGGACGTACGGTTTAGGAGTTAGGGTAGTTTTACCGCGACTGTCCAGGAGGGTTGACGTGAATTGGCAGATTGTCTTGTCTGGCCAATTTGAATTTTTTAGAAGCCGAATCAGAAATTTCTCCCAAAATGAATGTTGTAGATAATTCTGTAAGCTTTACATGTTGATAAAGAATATTTTTTTAGAGTTGCCAATCAAAAGTTATGCAAGTTTTACCATCGTTGTTTTCTGTCTGTCAGATTGTTAGGACAGAGATCTTCACCTGAACATTAGGACTAGTAGGAGGCCAAATCAGGGGACTTGCCCAACTAGACTATTGTAGCTGGTTGTGTCGTGATTCCATAGAGCCCAAGATCACCCTGTTCTGAGTTGCGTAGCAACAGTTATGGTTGTTTTGGTGCTCTGTCCAGAGAACCCAACGTAAAAAAATTGATATTCTGTAGATTGGCTTGGTAAGGATAGTTTATGGCAGAATCAGAAGGGATTCCCAACTAAGTTTATTTAGGTAATTTAATTACCTTTCCAGAAAGTTTGAGAACACGTAATTTGGATCCCGGTAGTGAAAGTTATGAATTTTATAAGTTGACTGTCCACTGAGGGGACAGATCAACATTTAGGATTTGGGGTTGGAATCGAGTTAGACCCTTTCGCGAGTTCGAGTAGGTTGTTATATTTTTTTTTGCTTTGGCCCGCTACTGTCGCCTTAGTGTGCGTTAACTATTTATTCAGGTGGTGGACGGGTCCCGGGGGCAGCGCCTTCTGCACATCCCACGTTCTCTCGCGGTTAAGGCAAGTGTGATTATGGTTATATTAGATATTATCGAATGACTTGACCGATACATTCTATGGTTATTTATATTGTTCATGATTGATTTGGTCATATGTCTGGTAATGAACATGGACTCTATTGTTACGAGTTACGTGTTTATCATGGTTGCATTGAAAGTTGGAAGGACTATGTTTGTGAGTTTTGTAGTATGAGTAGGATATTCATATGTAATGTTGTTATGGATGTATATTGTTGTCAAATGGAGAATTCATACATATGCATCATGTAGTTTATTGAAGTCTTGGTCATGTGTTGATCAAGCCAGAGTTGGGTCCCCGTCATGTTGGTGACGGGCAATAGGTCCCCATGCTTGAAGAGCATGGGCAAGAGTCCTCATACTTGCAAAGTATGGGCAAAGGTCCCTGTGCCAGATGGCACAGGCATGGGTGTGCATCGACGGATGCGCACTTTGCATTACCGTAAAATGCAAAAAGACAAAGATAAAGACAAAGAGCATAAAGAGCATATGAGCAGGTTGCATGTCATGTGTATGTGGTTTATTCGGTGAATAGATTTGTGATGTATAATTGATGGGTTTCTTTCCTATATTGTTGTTACCAATTATTATGCTTGCTGAGTCTTTGGACTCACCCTTTGTTGTTTGTTGTGTTTTAGGTACCTGTATGAGATCGGCATGCATGGGAGAAAGGAAAGGCTAGGGTAGTTGCACGCTCGCACTATATACACACATGAGAATAAAAGGAAAATTAATTCAGTAGATGGATGAATTACCTAAAATTCTGCTTACGATCATTACTTGATTGGATTAGACTGTAATAAAGGAGTTTAAAAATTAGATACTTATGATCTACTTTCAGATGTCTATTTGATAAAGATTAATAGCCTATGTGGGTTATGTTTGGATCATTTTTTTACTAGACTACCTCTTGTTATATTTGCTTGTGGGAACCTCCAGTATAGTAACTATACAAAGGAGGTTCTGCCGGAATTTGGTAAAGAGTTTTAGTTAATTATGTTTAACTTGTTATTTTAGTAGCATTCCAAGCTCATGTTGGGCTCCCATAATAATCCTAGGAGGTAAAAAGGTAGAAATTCCCACATTAATCATAGAAAAAGAAAAAACGATAGAAATTCCCACATTAATCAGAGAAAAATGGAAAATCCTAACCATCCTATCTATCTATCTATACTAATTGAAGGCTCACTTAGAAGCTCCCATATTAATCCTAGGAGGTAAAAAGGTAGAAATTCCCACATTAATCATAGAAAAAGAAAAAAGGCTAGAAATTGCCACATTAATCAGTGAAAAAGGAAAAATCATAACCATCCAATCTATCTATTTATATCTATACTAATTGGAGGCTAATTCCCACATTAATTAGAGAAAAAAGATCTATATATCTACATCTATACTAATTGGAAGCTCTATAAGAAGCTACTATATTAATCCTAGCAGGTAAAAAGGTAAAAATTCACACATTAATCATAGAAAATGAAAAAAAAAAGCTAGAAAATCCCACATTAATAAGAGAAAAAAGAAAATCCTAACCATCCAGTCTATCTATCTATCTATAACTATACTAATTGGAGGCTCTTTTAGAAGCTCTCATATTAATCATACGAGGTAAAAAGGTAGAAATCCCACATTAATCATAGAAAAGAAAAAGGGCTAGAAATTCACATATTAATCAGAGAAAAATAGAAAATCCTAACCATCCAATCTATCTATATCTATATCTATACTAATTGGAGGCTCACTTAGAAGCTCCCATATTAACCCTAGGAGGTAGAAAGGTAGAAATTCCCACATTAATCATAGAAAAAGAAAAAAAGGCTAGAAATTCCCACATTAATCAGAGAAAAGGGAAAATCCTAACCATCCAATCTATATATGTATCGATCTATCTATATCTATACTAATTGAAGGCTAATTCCCACATTAATTAGAGAAAAAGATCTATCTATCTATATCTATACTAATTGGAGGCTCTCTTAGAAGCTCCCATATTAATCCTAGGAGGTAAAATGGTAGAAATTCCTACATTAATCATAGAAAAAGAAAAAAATGCTAGAAATTCACAAATTAATCAGAGAAAAAGGGAAAATCCTAACCATCCAATCTATCTATATCTATACTAATTGGAGGCTAATTCCCACATTAATTAGAGAAAATAGGGAAAATCCTAGCCATCTAATTTATAAAAGGTAGAAATTCCCACATTAATCGGAGAAAAAAAAGGTTAGAAAGAAATTCCCACATTAATCAGAGAAAAAGGGAAAATCCTAACCATCCAATTTGAACGCATATAGCTTCACCAAATAACCGTGTGGGATGCAGATACTTACTAAATAATGACATCCGAACACGTGAGAAATTAATATGGCAGAACTTCTACATGAGATCTTAAGGTTAACGTTAAATCTATACCGTTATAATATGGACTCACCAAAAATGGAACACGAATATATATATATTTGTCACTTAATATAAAAACAAAATTTAAAATTGTATAAATTTAAAAATTTTAGAATTTTGAGAGATAATTTCAAACTAAAAAATATATGTTAAATTCATATTAGTTAGGAGCTAAAAGTTACAAAAATTCTTAGCCCTAAAAAATAATATTTCAAAACTATCATGTCCGTGCGGATGCACGGGTTGATGACTACTATCTTGGAGGCTCTCTTAAAAGCTCTCATATTTATCCAAGGAGGTAAAAAGGTAGAAATTTTCACATTAATCAGAGAAAAAGAAAAAAGGCTATAAATTCCCACATTAATCAGAGAAAAAGCAAAAATCCTAACCATTCAACCTATTTATATCTATACAAATTGGAGGCTCTCGTACAAGCCCTCCTCGGATGCAAAAAGGAATAAATTCCCACATTAATCGGAGAAAAATAAAAATACTAGAAATTCCCACATTAATTAGAGAAAAAAAAGGGAAAAATACTAACCATCCAATTTATAAAAGGTAGAAATTCCCATATTAATTGGAGAAAAATAAAAAGACTAAAAATTCATACATTAATCAGAGAAAAATCTATCTATCTATCTATCTATCTATCTATCTATCTATCTATACCTATACTAATTTGAGGCTCTCCTAGAAGCTTTCATATTAATCCTAAGAGGTAAAAAGGTAGAAATTCTCACATTAAACATAGAAAAAGAAAAAAGGCTAGAAATTCTCACATTAATCAGAGAAAAAGGAAAAATCCTAACCATCCAATCTATCTATCTATCTACTATATCTATACTAATTGAAGGCTCTCCTAGAGGCTCCCATATTAATCCTATGAGGTAAAAAGGTAGAAATTCTGACTTTATTCATAGAAAAAGAAAAAAAAGTCTAGAAATTCCTACATTAATCAGAGAAAAAGGGAAAAATCCTAACCATCAAATCTATCTATCTATCTCTATATCTATACTAATTGGAGGCTCTCCTATAAGCCCCCATATTAATCATAGGATGTAAAAAGGTAGAAATTCCCATATTAATCAGAGAAAAATAAAAAGGCTAGAAATTCCCACATTAATTAGAGAAAAAGGGGAAATCCTAACCATCCAATTTATAAAAGGTAGAAATTCCCACATTAATCGGACAAAAAGAAAAGGCTAGAAATTCCCACATTAATCAGAGAAAAGGGGAAAATCCTAACCATTCAATATGAACACATATAGCTTCACCAAATAACCGTGTAGGATGCAGGTACTTACTAAATAATGACATCTAAACATGTGAGAAATTAATATGGCCGGAATTCTACATGAGATCTTAAGGTTAACGTTAAATCTATAGCGTTATAACATGGACTCACCAAAAATTGAAGGCGAATATATATATATGTCACTTAATATAAAAACAAAAATTAAAAATTTTAGAATTTTGAGAGAATTTTAAACTAAAAAAATATATGTCAAATCCATATTAGTTAGGAGCTAAAAGTTACAAAAATTATTAACCTTGAAAATAATATTTTAAAAATGTCATGTCTGTGAGGATGCATGGGTTGATGACTAGTTATATTAATAAAGAAGATAGAACAAGATAAAGTACCTAGCACAGGGTGTAGGGTTTAATTACACGGTAATTATTTGCTCTAACCATTTGGCCTCCGCTAGGGTCCAAGCTATTCCTTCAGCTTTTCAATAAATGGAATTAAGATGCATTACATGAGCTTGCATAGCATTTTTGAAGCTCTTGCACAAAATATTGTATTTGAAAATTTTGAATCAAATTTAAACACACAACCTAAATCGAAGGTTCATAAGAAATTGAAAATAAATACTTATAAAATTCTTTGGTAAATAATTTACTTAAAGCATATAATATTTATCATGAATAAATATGAATTTTATCAAATTTTTAGAACTTAACTTGGCCTTTAGAAAATTCAAACCAAGTCTTAAAAGCCTGTGCTATAAATGAATTAAAAATAAGAAAATAATTCATGATCAGTGAGGTTATAAAATTTATATGGGCACTAGATCATCCCAGGAATCTCTCTGAAAATTTTTAGAATTTTAGGAATTCATTTGCTATTTTAACTAGCCCACTCAAAGTAGAAGGTTTGAATTAAGTTTCAGTCAAACGTTGGACTCAATCCAGACCTAACCCACACTGTTTAACTCGAGTTCGACCCAAGCCACTTGATCCAACCGAGCTGCCTAACCACACCTGGCTTGAACCCAACTCAAACTCGCGCCACCTTGTGCCACTACCAACTCGGGCCCGCCTGTCGTACTAGTCTTCCTCCTCGCACAGGGCGCGCGCCGGGCTTCCTCGCCACGCGACCGTGACACACCGAGTAGAGCAGTCAAGCCATGTATCCGCCGCCCACCATCCAACACTCTGAAGCTTCATCACCTAATGCCGCCTTTGTTTCCTTCATCGCCCGAGCATAACACCCCTCGCTGCCGTCCTTTCTTCCTCACTTTTCATTGTGTTGGCCAAGGAAAGGGATGCTCTCTCTTGCTCATCTCTCGGGTAAGCTCCTCGCCATTGTGCCCCCTCTCCTCTCCATTCAACGCAGTCTCCATTTCCACTAATTTGAGCTCCTATCATTGTTTGTAGACTCCATAACTCCTTCGTGTCTTCCTCGGCTCCAGATCAAGTCCAATGAGCGGAACCGAAGCCGCCGTCGTGTCTTGTTACTCTCTGGTGAGTCCTATCGACTCTTATGCACGTCATAGCATGTCTTAGTGCATAAAGACGTTTTCCCCTCCACCGATTTCCTTAATGCATCACAAGTACTTGGGAATTTTGTAGTTTCTTCTTTTTCTGCTGAGGAACCCTAACTTCTTTCCCGACACCATTCTAGTAAAGCATTATCCGATTGCTTACTCCCTGAGCATCTCCGAACGCCACTTAGTGCTTCCCGCACCTTATTGGTCTTTATTTTTGCTCAGGTCTTCTCCCCCACGTTGAGCACTTCGTCGCCGACGCCATTTTCGACGACAAGGAACCTCTGAACTTCCCTGGTCATCTTCATCGCTCAGGTAGTCCCACTACACCCACTAGATGCACATGCACATGATTTTTTGCACAATGCACCACCGGGGAGTTGCATGCATGTTTGGCCAAAGCTCAACGCCGCTCATCTCCGGCGTGCTGCCATCACAGGCCGCTGTGAGCTTCACCGCTGGCACCTTAAGTTGCACAAGTCCTCAAGGATTCTATTCCTACCCTTGGATTGCGCTGACGAGGACTGTAGCGTCGGTAAGCCACAAGGCAAACTCACGGCTGTGGGTGTCTTTGTAACACCCTGGCTATGCAAAAGCCAAGATGCTACCTAAAAACTCTACTACAAATCAACTATCTAAACAATCACTAACCTCCTAACAATAAAGAGCAAAATAGGTTCTATCTGAAAGGAACCTAGCATAATAAACAGCATAATTTCTGCAATAAACAAATAAATCGAACATGATATTCCATTCGAAGTAAAACTATTAAGACCATACTTGGAAAGCATGAATCCCTAACTCCAGTAAAACCTAAACATAATAATAACTAATAACGATCATCAAAAGGGTTATTTATTATTACAGTCCAAACTCCAAAATGCGGATTAATAACAAAGGTTTATTTTAAGGTGCGTACAACCGTGTGTCTACTCCCTCCCATAAATGCCGTCATTGTGGTTCACCTAAAAAAACAAGGAACACGGCAAGGGTGAGTCCATGACTCAGCAAGTACAAAAGAATCCTTTGAACAAGACAAGTATAAATCGTCAAGAATACATTGAAGCGAAAATATGAAATAATATAAAACACATGAATGAATGAAAGTGCATGCCCTTCACTTCTGCTCATACCGGTATAGCTAGTGAACACCCGTCGGTGTTCACTCATGCCCGCATTATCCAAAATGCGGGGATCCAAAGCCCGTTTGAAGAACGTTTCAAAACAGAGATCCGATGATATGACCACGCTATCAAGCAAGATGTTACAACCTCCAAATCAAGCTACACCAACTCAAGTCTCACCTACATCGACACCAGCCCAAGTCATTGATGGACCGATTACACGTAGTCGAGCAAAGAAGCTACAATAAGAGGTGAACGCGCTACTTTGTGAGAATCATTTTAACATCAAAGAGAATTATATACTGCCTAAGTCGTGTACATTGCTATTGCTTAGGTTCACCAAGAAGGATGACAGGAACATACAAAGAGATGACTACAGAGAAGGACCACACTCGAACTGCACCAGTCCAGTGAGCAATTCGAAAGAAACAGTCATAACTCTTGATTTCCAAAGGCTATGGAGGTCCATGAGGACATTTTGGAAAGCTTATTAAGTCTAGTTTTCAATGCCACCAGAGCCGAGCTGTTTGGAATTTCCATTGTGAGAGCCGACCAGCTTTAGTGAAGACTGGTCAAGGTCAACGATCTGCGGACGTTCAACTTCCCATGCAAAACTGTACCATTCTACATTATTTCGTGGTGCATGCTGCACATGGTGTGAAAGCTTATCAAGTTAACTTTCCAACGCAACTGACGGCACATCTTTTGGACTTTCCAAGGTGGAGTTATTGACAAAACACCAAGACTCATGAGAATACCAACACCACGAGGCCCTTTCACATAGTCTATATTATCTTTTTTTCATTTCGTGTTTACACCTATCTAGGAGGGATGTTCCTAGTATAAATACCTCATTGCCTCATAGAAACCACAGACTTTGAAAACGAAATACAGAACCCCTTTGTTCAGCTGTGTGCAAACAAACCTTTGAGAGTTGATCTCTACCCCTTTGCTCTTGTGATTTCCTTCGCGAGATTACAGCAGCGGCGGCTTCATCCGCTCTCAATTGGTGCTCCTACTCCCTTCGAGGTTTCTCGATTGATTGTAGGCTGTGTTGGTTGGTTTCTTGAGAGTGTGGTTGGGCGAATCCTCGATTCAGGTTGCCGGTTGAAGACGGTGATTGGCTTCGAGTTTTATTTGTCAGGTTGCACTAGTTATCGCTGCTTGCAGCAAGTTATCTTGGCTTCTTTGAAGCTAGTTATATAGTGATCATCCTACATCGTGAAGATCGGGACCCCGTGACGTATCATCCGTATCGAGCTTTCGTTGCCACGGTAGGATTCTTTACCTTTAGCTACATATATATTTGTTTCGTCCTATCCACCAAAAAGCCTATAAAAAATTGTTGTAGCCCTTTGTTTCAATCATTATTTCAATGAGTTTTGTTAAGTTTCATCCATTAGAGTCTTTGTTTTAGTTGCTGATCATTTTCCTTTGCGTGTCCTTTGAGCCTCTTTTATATATCTAAAAATCCCCACACAAAAAAAAATCTATAGCCTATATCATCCTTTGCGTTAACTTTGATCCTATCAAACTATAGCTGCTGGTTGTGTTTTTTTTGTTCTATCATAAGTGTGCTAGTGTTATCTCTGGTCGTTGTGTTAAGTTCTATTAAAAAAAAGAGTGTGTCAAAAAAAAAGAAGAAGAAGAAAGGAAAGTGTTAAAAAAAAGAGTTGAGAAAAATTGAGAAAGAAAGGTTGAAGATCAGTAGTTAAAGTGCACAAGTGCTGAAAGTTTGTCACGCCAAGTGGAGCAACCAGTTTGCTATTTGTGTTTGGTGCAAAATTTTGGTTGGATCTGATCGCAACACTTGCATTCCAATTGTAATACCTCATTTATCCAGCTAGGTTGTATTGTTTCAATTGTTTGGAAATTTTATTCGAAAACGAGAATTACAACTTTCCGGAATCGAATCGGTAAAAAGAAAGAAGTCGGAGGGAGTAAAAGAAACATCTTTCGTTGGATTTTCCAAACAGCGGGGGTATTTGTTATTGTCGTCAACTGGGCGCAGTCAGCGCCCAGTGGCCCAAGAGGGGCCGGCCAAAGGGGGCGCCACTCCCCAAAACCCTAGCCGCCCCTACCTCCTCCCCCCCCTTGGCCGCCTCCTCCTCTCCCAAACCGCCCCATTGCTGCCCCTTGGTGGTGGTGCCAACTCCGTGATCCCGTCGCTCCTCCTCAAGTTCCCCTCCAACCACTCCGTTCCCCGCCGACGTCGACGGCCGCTCGTCGTCTCCCGGTGGCCGGCCCTAGAAGAGAGAAGAGAGGGGAAGGGAGGAAGACCCGTGTGCAGCGGATCTTCGTCGTCTTACTGGTCTACAAGGGTAATTAGACCTCCGATTCGTTGTTTGATTCCATGAGAGTTGAGGATCCGATTGGATTTGTAGTTTCGTTTTGATTCTGTTAATAGATTGATTCTGTCCAGTACGTTGTACCTCAGTTTTGGGCATCTTAGAGGACGAATTGGACATCTGTGTCTTCTGGAGAATTGTTCCTTATTTCATTAGCTTTCTTTTGGCACCTGGATCACGAATTTTCACCCAGTAGATTAAAAGTTATGACTGTTTTACCATGTACTGCTCTGTCTGTCAGAAATTCTGGGTTTAGTCGGTTGCACCTAGGTTTTGATCTAGTTAGAGTCAGAATCAGGTCGGCCAGCCAACTAGGTTTATGAAGATAATTTCACCATGTTTCCAGGCTGATAAAGATCACTTTATTTGGATCAGTGGTTTAAAAGTTAGAGCCTTTTCTTTAGGGCTGTTCTGAATTCTGGGCAGACTGCAGTTATAGTTTTTCATTGGATGGTTAGACCTCTGTTTTGGCCGAATTAGAGTTTACCATCAACTAGAGTTTCGTAGCCAGTTAAGTTAAGAAAAGTTGAGCACTAGTTTCAGGTCTTTTGGACTTACGGTTTTTTATTGGTGAATTTTCTAGTAAAACTGCCAGATTAGGGATATTTGGAATGTTTGGGTAAATTGATCAAAATGAACTTTTGTTTGGTTGGTTTGGCTAGATATTGTGGGAGGACACGTGTAGCATTGCCATACTCGTTTGTCCTCATTTCGATTATTTTTATATTGTAGGCGGTGAAGCGGTGAGTGGAGGGGTATCTCAATTACCTCCCAACCCGTTGCAGCGCGGTAGGCAAGTAACTTGTATATTAAGATTGATGCATTATGTGATGTGTGAATGAATGATTATATTTGTTCGTATTTGTAGATGAATGCCATGTGTATCTTTTCATTTATGAGTACTATTCAATATTTCCATGGAATCACATCATGACATGCATAATTATCTTTGTAAGACCCATCAATTCCAAAGATGGGCACTTGAAAATCCCATCAATTCCAGAATGGGTACGTGAGTCCACCATTCCAATGTGGGCCACGTTACGTGAGTCCACCATTCCAATGTGGGCCACGTTGGACGATTGTATGAAACGTTCTTCATACGATTACTTTAAGTGAACACCGACGGGTGTTTCACTTGCTATACCGGTATATGCTGCGATATGTCCAATTCCTTCAATGCATCATTCCACTTCATCCATTCATAAAGTTGTTTCAAGTCAATGTTCAAATTATGATAGTGATATATTGTTCTTGGTATGTTCGATTGTTACATACAATTACTTGCTGAGTCCTTGGCTCATTCTTGCTTTGTTGTTTTATTTAGGTAAATGACAAGGAAGAACGGTTTCATGAAGGGTAGATCATCACGATGCACTCACTACCATAATCCAAAACATTCGAGAACTTATTATTGTCTTCTATTTATATCTTGTGTTGAATTGTAATAAGCCAACTTGGCCTTATTCACCATATCTTTCTGAATTGTTTATTTCCATTCCGTTGATTAAACTTGATGATGAATACTTGTTTCCGTATAATCTTAATACTTGCTTCACCTTATCTTGCGTCTTGATGTTATTCTTTTAAAGAGTAGTGGTTGTAGGTGACATCTTGACTTCCTTATAGTCAGGGTGTTACAGTTGGTATCAGAGCGGACTTCAGGTCCGTGGTAATAATATTAAAATGACACACTGTGCACAATAGGAAGGGTTGGGTAAACCATTGTTTTCCGCAATTGTTTTGTTATGTTCCAATTATTATGTTTATCAGTTCGTTGAGCTAAGTGTTTGGTTTTCTTTCTGTTGTGTTGTTCATAGATGGCAAGAGGTAGAGGCCGTGGTCGTGGTCGTCCACCGACCCGTAGTCGCGGTCGTGGCGCGTCCGCAGCCTACATCATCTTCGTCTCAAGGGTTGGTGGTCTTTGATATCGAGGAGATTGCCTCACCGCGCCTCCGATCGCCGAGCCACCGCCGCTCTGAGATCTTATTCAGAACCTAATAAGGGAGAATCAACAACTCCGCCAATAATTGCAGGCGGCCATTCCTGCGCGTTCTGCTATATGGCGTAACTCGTTGCTACTCTTGCTCCAACCGAGGTTAGGATGAGCCTCCGGGAGTGGATGTCGCCGTCTCGACACTTTTGACGGAGCAGCACACCGTCCAGTTGCGGATGGTTGAGGTACATGGAGCGCCGCTTGGAGCCTTAGAGCGGCATCCGCGCAGAAGCGCGATTTGTGGCCTTTCACCAAGGGCCAGCCGACATCCGTGGGAAGGAGTCTGTCTTCCAGACTCCACTCGTGGTCTGTTACTTGGGAGGTTTTTGTGGAGAGATTCAGGATACAGTTTTATCCTGACTCCTTCATTGAGAAGATGGAGCAATCACTCTTGACTTATGTGCAAGGGAAGATGTCAGTATCTGATTATGAGGCCGGGTTCAACAATCTGGTGCGTTTTGTACTAGCCGTGGCAAGTGATGATAAAGAGAAGGCTAAGAGGTTCCGGCGGGGCCTCAATCAGGAGTATCGCTAAATTCTGGGAGCGACAGGTCTGCGTGATTTTAGCTCAGTGGTTGAGCAGGCTAGAGGGATGGAGTTGGAAAGAGCTCCTTCGTCGCAAGGGCATGTTGCCAGTGGTTCTGTTGCTACCGGTGGATCTGGCAGTGGCCAGAAGCGGAGTTTCGATGGAGGAGGTGGGTCTTTTCAGCGACCAGCCGCTAAGAGGTTTCATAAGAATCAAAGTTCCCATCCGGTTCAGCAGTGGCAGTCTTCTTCTTCGGCGCCACGTTCTTCATCTTTCGCCCCACAGTTGCGTCCTGTTCCAGGTCAGGGCATGAAGTGTTTTCGGTGTGGTGATGGGCATCGAGCTTCAGAATGTTCCTTCAAGGGAACATGCCAACAGTGTGGTCGGGAGGGCCACAAGTCCTCTGTGTGCAAGCAAAATCCAGCTAGTATCATCAAATGGGAAGCCGTCCCAACAGCTTCTTCCTCTAGCTTCCACAGAGGTTCAGTTCAGACTCTGACAGCAGTTCCTGCACCACAGTACCCTCCAGCATGGGCTCCACCTGCAGCTTTTACTCCGGCGAATCCTGCAGGGTTCTATTGGAATCCCGCACCATCTGCACCTCCGTCGTTTGTTCCTCCAAAGAATTGCTTCCGGCTTTCCGTCAGAGTGTCGGTCGTCTTACTGCCGGTGCTCAGGGGGTCTACGCCATGCCCACCCCTGAGACCTTGGGACGTCCTGATGTGGTGATAGGTACCTTACTTGTGGATTCGTATGATGCCTTTGTATTGTTTGATTCGGGGGCTACTTACTCGTTCGTGTCTTTGGAGTTTGTTAGAAAAGTGGGTTTGAGTTTTCAGCTTATTTCTGAGTCAGTGATAGTCAGCTCTCCAGGAGGTCTTATTTCTAGCTCTACAGTCTGTCCCGGTTGTTCTATAATTATTGATGATGAGGTTTTCACTGTGAATCTTATGGTTATTCAATTGGCACCATTCGATGTTATTTTGGGTATGGACTGGTTATTCCAATACCGTGCCAAGATTTGTTGTTTCTGGAAGACGGTGACCTTGCTAGCTCCTTCCTGAAGAATCGTATTCCGAGGCGATGCCTTTATCGATTCAAGATTTGTGCTGGCTGACCTATTCCCTAGCCGCCGTGCTTCGACCATCGGATTACTTTGTTCCCTCAATGAAAAGACTGATTCTTCGCGGCGTATTGAGGAGATTCCAGTTGTGAAGAAGTTTTCCGATGTCTTTCCTATAGAACTTCCCGGAATGCCTCCGGTGAGGAAAGTGGAGTTCCGGATTGATCTTATTCCGGGAACTCGGCCTTTGTCCAAGTCTCCTTACCGATTGGCTCGGCCATTTCAGGAAGAATTGAAGAAACAATTGGACGACCTGCTGTCCAAAGGTATGATTCAACAGAAGCGTTCGCCATGGGGAGCGCCTGTTCTTTTTACTAAGAAGAAAGATGGCAGCTGGCGTATGTGCATAGATTATCGGGCGCTTAATCAGGCGACTGTGAAGAACAAATATCCTTTGCCTCGCATTGAGGACCTTTTCGACCAGTTGAAAGGAGCTAGGATATTTTCCAAGATTGATCTCCAGTCGGGTAATAATCAGATTCGGGTTCGTGAGCAGGATATTGAGAAAACGGCTTTCTCTACGAGGTATGGTCATTATGAGTATAAAGTTATGTCTTTTGGACTAACGAATGCTCCTGCAGTTTTCATGGAAGCCATGAATAGTATGCTGCATCAATACCTTGATGATTTCGTTGTGGTATTCATAGATGATATCTTGATTTATTCCAAGACAGAGGAGGATCACACCCACCATTTGCGGTTGGTGCTTGAAACTTTAAGAGAGAATCAATTCTATGCCAAGCTGAAGAAGTGTGAGTTCTGGATTTCTGAAGTTGGGTTTTTGGGTCACGTTATTAATCAAGAGGGTATTTCAGTTGATCCTAGCAAGATTTCGACAGTGGTAGAGTGGAAGAGACCAACCAATGTCAAAGAAGTAAGGAGTTTTCTGGGTTTAGCTGGCTATTACCGGCGGTTTGTGGAGGGTTTTCAACTATTGCTAAACCAATGTCCCAGTTGACACAGAAAGGTGTTAGGTTCCAGTGGTCTGATGCTTGTGAGCGCAGTTTTTGCACTTTGAAAGATAGATTAGTGACTGCTCCAATTCTTACTCTTCCTGAGCCTGGGAAGAGATTCACTATCTATTCAGATGCGTCCACAGTTGGACTTGGTTGTGTACTCATGCAGGATGGTAAAGTGATTGCCTATGCATCGAGACAGCTGAAGAAGCATGAACAGAATTATCCCACCCATGATCTAGAGCTTGCTGCAGTGATTCATGCTTTGAAGATCTGGCGTCATTATTTGTACGGCGAATCTTGTGATGTGTTCACTGACCACAAGAGCCTGAAATACATCTTTACCCAGAAGGACTTGAACTTGAGACAGAGGAGATGGTTAGAGTTGATCAAGGATTATGATCTTACTATTCAGTACCATCCCGGCAAGGCTAATGTGGTAGCTGATGCCTTGAGTCGCAAGGTGACACCTCCTACCCTCAGTTGTCTTATTGCTGACTTTGAGCGTATGGATATTGCCTTCTGCTATGCGGGTACCGCTCAGACCGAGACTCAGTTAATTTTAGAGTCAGCTCTTCCAGATCAGGTGCGAGTAGCACAACAGCAAGATCAGATGCTCCAACGAGTGAGGAAGCGTTGTGCTGATGGCAAGCAAGGTCACTTCAGTGTGGACAAGTTTGATTCTTTGCGATTTAAAGGACGCCTCTGTGTGCCACAGGAGTCTCAGGTTAAACTGGAGATTTTGAAAGAGGCCCACCGTACCCCTTATACCGTACATCCTGGTGAGACCAAGATGTACAAAGATTTAAAGAAAAGTTTCTGGTGGAAACGGATGAAAATTGATATCGCACAGTATGTGGCTTCATGTGGGGTGTGCCAGCGGGTCAAGGCTGAGCACAAGCGACCAGCAGGACTGTTGCAACCCTTGGAGGTACCAGTTTGGCCATGGGACGATATATCTATGGATTTTGTGGTTGGTTTACCTCGCACGCAGCGAGGAAAGGATGCCATTTGGGTAATTGTGGACCGGTTCAGTAAGTCTGCACATTTCATTCCTATTCGTACAACCAATTCGGCAAGCGATTTGGCTCCTCTTTATGTACGAGAAATTGTGCGTTTGCACGGAGTGCCAAAGACCATTGTTTCTGACCGAGATGCCAAGTTCGTTTCCAAATTCTGGGAAAGTTTACAGAGTGCATTGGGCACACAACTCCGTCTTAGCACAGCCTTTCATCCCCAAACAGATGGACAGTCTGAGCGCACCATTCAGACATTAGAAGACATGCTCAGGTGTCGTGTTTTATCCTGGAAAGGGAATTGGGAAGAGCATTTAGCCTTGGCAGAGTTTGCTTATAACAACAGTTATCATTCCAGTATTCGAGATGCACCATACGAGGTTCTTTATGGGCGTAAGTGCAGGTCCCCGTTGTGCTGGGATGAGGTTGGAGAGCGGGCAGTCTTGGGTCCCGACTGGGTTCAGCAGACAGTGGCTAGAGTGGCAGAGGTTAGGCAGAATTTGTTGGCTGCCCAGAGCCGACAGAAGAGCTACGCTGATGTCAGAAGACGAGATTTGGAATTCGAGGTGGGAAATGAAGTTCTGTTGAGAGTATCGCCATCTAAAGGCGTAGTGCGTTTCGGCACCAAAGGAAAGCTTAGTCCAAGGTATGTTGGACCCTTCCCAATCGTGGCACGAATTGGAAAACTAGCTTACCGTTTGGACCTTCCTGATTCCATGAGTGGGGTTCACAACGTGTTTCATGTTTCGGTGCTGAGAAAGTTTCTGAGAGACCCAGATCATGTCATTCCTTTGGAGCCTTTGATTGTCAAGCAAGACCTTACCTTCGAGTCCCGGCCAGTGAAGATATTAGAGGAATCAGAACGGGTTCTGAGGAACAAGACCCTGAAGTATGTCAAAGTTCTGTGGTCTCATCAGACTGAGAGAGAGGCCACTTGGGAGTTGGAGTCCCGCATGCGAGAACAATACCCCGACTTGTTCATCTCAGGTAACTACCTAAGTTGTTCATCTATCTTTCTCGAAGTTTGTTGCGTAGATTCGAGGTCGAATCATTTCTAAGGGGGTTAGAGTGTAATACCTCATTTATCCAGCTAGGTTGTATTGTTTCAATTGTTTGGAAATTTATTCGAAAACGAGAATTACAACTTTCCTAATCGAATCGGTAAAAGAAAGAAGTCGGAGGAGTAAAAGAAACATCTTTCGTCGGATTTTTAAACAGCGGGGGTATTTGTTATTGTCGTCAACTGGGGCGCAGTCGCGCCCTGTGGCCCAAGAGGGCCGGCCGCCCATGTAGGCCGCCAAAAGGGGCGCCACTCCCCTAAAACCCTAGCCGCCCTACCTCCTCCCTCCCCTTGGCCGCCTCCTCCTCTCCCAAACCGCCCCCATCGCTGCCCCTTGGTGGTGGTGCCAACTCCGGTGATCCCGTCGCTCCTCCTCAAGTTCCCCTCCAACCACTCCGTTCCCCGCCGACGTCGACGGCCGCTCATCGTCTCCCGGTGGCCGGCCCTAGAAGAGAGAAGAGAGGGAAGGGAGGAAGACCCGTGTGCAGCGGATCTTCGTCGTCTTACTGGTCTACAAGGGTAATTAGACCTCCGATTCGTTGTTTGATTCCATTAGAGTTGAGGATCCGATTGGATTTGTAGTTTCGTTTTGATTCTGTTAATAGATTGATTCTGTCCAGTACGTTGTACCTCAGTTTTGGGCATCTTAGAGGCCGAATTGGACATCTGTGTCTTCTGGAGAATTGTTCCTTATTTCATTAGCTTTCTTTTGGCACCTGTATCACGAATTTTCACCCAGTAGATTAAAAGTTATGACTGTTTTACCACATACTGCTCTGTCTGTCAGAAATTCTGGGTTTAGTCAGTTGCACCTAGGTTTTGATCTAGTTAGAGTCAGAATCAGGTCGGCCAGCCAACTAGGTTTATGAAGATAATTTCACCATGTTTCCAGGCTGATAAAGATCACTTTATTTGGATCCGTGGTTTAAAAGTTAGAGCCTTTTCTTTAGGGCTGTTCTGAATTCTGGGCAGACTGCAGTTATAGTTTTTCATTGGATGGTTAGACCTCTGTTTTGGCCGAATTAGAGTTTACCATCAACTAGATTTTCGTAGCCAGTTAAGTTAAGAAAAGTTGAGCACTGGTTTTAGGTCTTTTGGACTTACGGTTTTTTATTGGTGAATTTTCTAGTAAAACTGCCAGATTATGGATATTTGGAATGTTTGGGTAAATTGATCAAAATGAACTTTTGTTTGGTTGGTTTGGCTAGATATTGTGGGAGGACACGTGTAGCATTGCCATACTCGTTTGTCCTCATTTCGATTATTTTTATATTGTAGGCGGTGAAGCGGTGAGTGGAGGGGTATCTCAATTACCTCCCAACCCGTTGCAGCGCGGCAGGCAAGTAACTTGTATATTAAGATTGATGCATTATGTGATGTGTGAATGAATGATTATATTTGTTCGTATTTGTAGATGAATGTCATGTGTATCTTTTCATTTATGAGTACTATTCAATATTTCCATGGAATCACATCATGACATGCATAATTATCTTTGTAAGACCCATCAATTCCAGTATGGACACTTGAAAATCCCATCAATTCCAGAATGGGTACGTGAGTCCACCATTCCAATGTGGGCCACGTTACGTGAGTCCACCATTCCAATGTGGGCCACGTTGGACGATTGTATGAAACGTTCTTCATACGATTACTTTAAGTGAACACCGACGGGTGTTTCACTCGCTATACCGGTATATGCTGCGATATGTCCAATTCGTTCAATGCATCATTCCACTTCATCCATTCATAAAGTTGTTTCAAGTCAATGTTAAAATTATGATAGTGATATATTGTTCTTGGTATGTTCGATTGTTACATACAATTACTTGCTGAGTCCTTGGCTCATTCTTGCTTTGTTGTTTTATTTAGGTAAATGACAAGGAAGAACGGTTTCATGAAGGGTAGATCATCACGATACACTCACTACCATAATCCAAAACATTCGAGAACTTATTATTGTCTTCTATTTATATCTTGTGTTGAATTGTAATAAGCCAACTTGGCCTTATTCACCATATCTTTCTGAATTGTTTATTTCCATTCCGTTGATTAAACTTGATGATGAATACTTGTTTCCGTATAATCTTAATACTTGCTTCACCTTATCTTGCGTCTTGATGTTATTCTTTTAAAGAGTAGTGGTTGTAGGTGACATCTTGACTTCCTTATAGTCAGGGTGTTACACCAATCATACTCCTTGTTTACATCAACTCTGAAATTTCTTTGCGTGTGTGTGTGATTGATTTATATCTCCCATATCTTGTGATCAGCACTAAGCAGGGAACTTCTAGTTTGGATTGTTATTTAACTTTACAACAACTAGAATTCAGATTGCATTTCTTGTGTATCACTCCCCACCAAGCTCCACATAAAAATCCATCGTAATCGGTACTCTGGTCTTGTTTTCGCCTCACCATCACTTTCTTATTACCACCACACATTTGTTTCTCTGTAATCCGCAGCAAGGAATTCATAAGAGCTTCGGTTGGTAAGAGAGGTGAGTTGTGAGAGCCACCAAATTTTTTTTATATTCCACAAATACCTATTGTTCGTATTTAACTAACCTTACAGGAAGATGGGTGGAGTGGAGCTAGAAGATTGTGTTACTATGGCACAATTCAATGAACTGAAGCAAAGCTTGGAAGATAAGCAAGATCGGTTGGCGCAAGATCTTGTGCCTTTATGGCTGAAATCGAGGACGCCGCCAACCTCATGACGGTGCAAGCAACCATGGTGAAGATGGAGGAGATAGTGATGGAAGAGTTGCTGCTAGAAGAGCAAGAGAACAAGAAAGGAGGAACCAAGGTGCTGCACATGGTAGAGGAAGAGCTCGAGGTCGAAGAAATGAAGACAATGATGAATTTGAAGATGAGGATGATGACAATCATTCTCAATATCGCTTTGGTCGCGAAATCGTAGAGGAGACAACCATGAGGAGAGGTTTGGAAAACTGAAGTTTACCATGCCAAAATTTGATGGAGGGTCCGATCCTCAAGCTTATTTCACTTGGGAGTTGAAGGTGGACAAGATCTTTCGCCGCATAATTATGCGAGAGGAAAAGAAGTTGGCAATGACATCTCTGGAGTTTGAAGGATATGCTCTGATTTGGTGGGAGCAACTTCTCCATGATCGTGAAGAAGATGGAGAAAATCCTATTGCCACTTGGGAAGAAATGAAGAGAGAAATGAGAACTCGTTTTGTGCCAAGCACTATCGCCGTGATCTTTTCAATAAACCGCAGAATCAAGCAAGGAATTTTCTCTGTTGAGGAGTATTATCGGGAGATGGAGAAGGCTATGATTAGAGCCAATGTGTATGAAGATGAAGAGCAAACTATTGCACGTTTTATGGTCGGGTTACATCGCAATATCCAGTAGCATTGTTGAGTTTCACCGTCATCATCATCTTATTGATTTGGTACATCAAGCAACCAAAGCTGAACGCCAACTACAACAAGATGCCAAGAGTAGCAAGTTCTTGTCATATGGTACGAGTACTGCGTCTAAAGGAAGCAAGTCAATCTCTAAGTTTTCGATGCACCTCAATGGCAAAGAGCTCAAGTGGAGGCCTCCGTTCTAATGTTCAAGGTGTTTATAGTGGGAAGAACACTGCTGCCCCAAGCATGAGTTCTAAACCAGAAGATCCACCACTACTTCAGTGGGTTCTACATCCAAGAGTAGTGGGATTCAATGCTTCAAATGTGGAGGTCGTGGGTATGTAATGAAGGAGTGTCCAAATAATCGTGTGATCATTGTGAATGACAATGGAGAATATGATTCAGCTAGTGAAGAGGAAGTTGAGGAAGAGTATGTTGATGAAGCCCATGAAGATGAGAAACATACTGGATGTGAATTTGAGCACGGTGCTGCTCTTGTAGTAACTCAAATCTTGAGTGTTCAGATGAAAGAAGCTGAAATTGGGCAGCGACATAATCTTTTTCAAACCAGAGCCAAGGTGCAAGATAAAGTGGTGAAGGTGATCATTGATGGCGGGAGCTGCCATAATCTTGCTAGTCGTGAGATGGTTGACAAGCTTGGTTTGAAACTACAACGACATCCTCATCCATATCATGTCCAATGGATGAATGATTCATGAGATATTAAGATTGGATATAAGGTGAAAGTTCCATTCAAGATTGGTGAATATGTTGACACCATTGAGTGCGATGTGGCACCTATGTCTGTGTGTCACATGTTACTTGGAAGGCCTTAGCAGTATGATCGATATACTCAGCATTGTGGGAGAACAAATCAGTACACACTAGATTTGAAAGGGAAGAAGTTTGTACTCAAGCCTATGACACCCCAACAAATCATGGCTGAGCACTTACAAAAGAAATCTGAAATTGGTCCAGTGATTACAGGAGGAGTAGAGCAAAAGAAAATGAGTGCCATCCACAACTCGGTGAGTGAGAGCCAAATTTGAGAGAAAAAAAAAGAGGAGAGGGAGAGCATCTAGTTATGCTAGGCACAAAATCTGAACTGAGAGAAGTAAGGAACAACCTAGATCAAGTGCTCTTTGTACTTGTGTGCAAAGACGTTTTAATTTCACCTAACGATATCACCTCTCTTCCTAGTGTTGTGTCTCATCTTTTACAGGACTATGAAGATGTTTTTCCAAAATAAACACCAGCCGGACTACCTCCAATTCGTGGGATTGAGCATCAAATTGATCTCATTCCAGGGGCTGCACTCCCTAACCGTCCACCATACCGAACCAATCCAGAAGAAACCAAGGAGATACAAAGGCAAGTACAAGAACTTCTTGACAAAGGTTTTGTTCGTGAAAGCTTAAGTCCTTGTCTTGTTCTGTGATCTTAGTACCTAAGAAAGATGGTTCTTGAAGGATGTGTGTTGATCTGTAGAGCTATAAATAATATCATCATTTAGCTATCGTCATCCTATTCCACGGTTAGATGACATGCTTGATGAATTGAGTGGTTCTATAATTTTTACTAAAATTGATTTGAGAAGTGGTTACCATCAAATAAGAATGAAAACGGGGGATGAATGGAAAACTCCATTTAAAACAAAATTTGGGTTGTATGAATGGTTAGTTATGCCATTTGGTTTGACTAATGCTCCTAGTACTTTCATGAGATTAATGAACCATGTCTTGAGAGCTTTCATTGGAAAATTTGTTGTTGTCTACTTTGGTGATATCTTAATTTACAAAGAAGTCTTTTGATGAGCATGTGAATCACATTCGTCAAGTTTTGGATGAGCTTGAAAGGAGAAATTATTTGCTAATCTTGAGAAGTGCGCTTTTTATGCAGACCACGTTGTGTTTCTTGGTTTTGTTGTTTCAGAAAAGGAATCAAGTGGATGAAACCAAGGTGAAAGCCATCAAGGATTGGCCAACTCCAACGAATGTAAGTCAAGTAAGAAGTTTTCATGGCCTTGCTGGTTTTTATAGAAGGTTTGTGAGAGATTTCAGTACCATTGCTGCTCCTTTGAATGAATTGACCAAGAAGGGGGTTGATTTTAAGTGGGGAAACTCACAGGAAAATGCTTTTCAAGAATTAAAGAAACGTTTGACTGAAGTACCCGTACTTGTTCTTCCTGATTTCACTAAAACTTTTGAAGTAGAATGTGATGCTAGTGGAATTGGGTTAGGAGGAGTTTTAATGCAACAAGGAAAACTAGTAGCATATTTTAGTGAAAAACTGGGAGGTGCTCAATTGAATCATTCTGTGTATGACAAAGAATTGTATGCTTTGGTGCGTGTGCTTGAAACCTGACAGCACTATTTATGGCCAAAAGAGTTTGTTATTCATTCCGATCATGAAGCGTTGAAGTACTTGAAAGGTCAAGCTAAGCTGAACCGTCGCCATGCCAAATGGGTTGAGTTCATCGAAACATTTCCATACATTGTGAAATATAAGAAAGGTAAGGACAATGTTGTTGCCGATGCTTTGTCTCGAAAGAGTGTGTTGTTGAACCAACTCGAGGTAAAGGTTTTGGGGCTTGAAAGTTTGAAAGGTATGTATAATAATGATCCTGAATTTTCAGAACCATATAATCATTGTAAAGATGGAAAAGGTTGGGAAAAATATCACATACATGATGTATTTACATTAGAGAAAACAAGCTTTGTGTTCCAAATTCTTGGTTAGATTGCTTTTATTACAGAATCACATGGAGGTGGACTAACGTGTCATTTTGGACAAAAGAAAACTTACGAACTGCTAGGTGATCATTTCTATTGGCCCAAGATGAGGAGAGATGTCATCCGATTTGTGGAGCGATCGTCACTGTCACAAAGCTAAGTCAAAACTGAACCCTCATGGCTTATACACTCCTTTACCTGTTTCTAATATCCCTTGGGAAGACATAAGCATGGACTTTATTTTGGGATTACCTAGAACTCAGAAAGGAAATGATTCTATTTTTGTTGTGGTTGATAGATTTTCAAAGATGGCTCATTTTGTCCCTTGCAACAAGACCGACGATGCTTCACATATTGCTAATTTATTTTTCAGGGAAATTGTGAGGCTACATGGGATGCCCAGGACAATTGTGTCTGATCGAGATGTCAAGTTTGTGAGCTATTTTTGGAAAACATTATGGGCCAAACTTGGAACCAAGCTCCTATTCTCCACCACTTGCCACCCTCAAACCGATGGACAAACTGAAGTGGTGAATCGAACATTATCAATGTTGCTGCGAACAATGGTGAAAAAGAACTTGAAGATTTGGGAGGAATGCTTACCACATGTGGAGTTTACTTATAACAGGGCAGTACACTCTACCACTAACTTATGTCCTTTTGAAATTGTATATGGTTTCAAACCTATTGCTCCGATAGATTTGTTGCCCCTTCCATTGCAGGAGAGGACCAACATGGAAGCTTCCAAGCGTGCTGCATATGTAAAGAAGATACATGAAAAGACCAAGGAAGTAATTGAACTCAAGGCAATACGCAAGGCTGCAAGTATGAACAAACATAGGATGGAAGTGTTATTCGAGCCCGGGGACTTGGTGTGGATACACTTGCGCAAGGATCGCTTCCCTCATCAGCGCAAATCAAAATTGTTGCCACGAGGAGATGGTCCATTTCGTGTTCTCGAGAAGATCAATGATAATGCATACAAGATAGATCTTCCAGCAAGTTATGGTGTGAGCAACACCTTCAATGTTGCTGACCTCTTACCATTCACAAGTGAAGACACTTCAGAGTCGAGGACGACTCCTTTTCAAGGGGGGGGGGATAATATGACCATGCTATAGCGCAACATGTTACAACCTCCAAATCAAGCTACACCAACTCAAGTCTCACCTACATCGACACCAGCCCAAGTCATTGATGGACCGATTACACGTAGTCGAGCAAAGAAGCTACAACAAGAGGTGAACGCGCTACTTTGTGAGAATCATTTTAACATCAAAGAGAATTATATACTTCCTAAGTCGTGTACATTGCTATTGCTTAGGTTCACCAAGAAGGATGACAGGAACATACAAAGAGATGACTACAGAGAAGGACCACACTCGAACCGCACCAGTCCAGTGAGAATGATTCGAAAGAAACAGTCATAACTCTTGATTTCCAAAGGCTATGGAGGTCCATGAGGACATTTTGGAAAGCTTATTAAGTCTAGTTTTCAATGCCACCAGAGCCGAGCTGTTTGGAATTTCCATTGTGAGAGCCGATCAGCTTTAGTGAAGACTGGTCAGAAGGTCAACAGTCTGCCAGACGTTCAACTTCCCATGCAAAACTGTACCATTCTACATTATTTCGTGGTGCATGCTGCACATGGTGTGAAAGCTTATCAAGTTAACTTTCCAACGCAACTGACGGCACATCTTTTGGACTTCCCAAGGTGGAGTTATTGACAAAACACCAAGATCTGCATGAGAATACCAACAGCCACGAGGCCCTTTCACATAGTCTATATTATCTTTTTTCATTTCGTGTTTACACCTATCTAGGAGGGATGTTCCTAGTATAAATACCTCATTGCCTCATAGAAACCACAGACTTTGAAAACGAAATACAGAACCCCTTTGTTCAGCTGTGTGCTAACAAACCTTTGAGAGTTGATCTCTACCCCTTTGCTCTTGTGATTTCCTTCGGGATTACAAAGATGGCGGCTTCATCCGCTCCCAATTGGTGCTCCTACTCCCTTCGAGGTTTCTCGATTCATTGTAGGCTGTGTTGGTTGGTTTCTTGAGAGTGTGGTTGGGCGAATCCTCGATTCAGGTTGCCGGTTAAAGACAGTGGTTGGCTTCGAGTTTTATTTGTCAGGTTGCACTAGTTATCGCTGCTTGCAGCAAGTTATCTTGGCTTCTTTGAAGCTAGTTATATGGTGATCATCCTACATCGTGAAGATCGGGACCCCGTGACGTATCATCCGAAGTTGCCCACATTGGAATGATGGGTCTTACATGCCCATGTTGGAATGATGGAACTTCACTACCCATTCCCGTGGGTGTAGCAAGAACACTACTTGCATGCATGAATGAATCAGATGAATAAAGTAACATCATTAATAGAACCATGGTAATCAGATACTACTATGAACAAGTACATATCAAACATTGCTCACCATACATTTCTCGAACATGGAAAAGCACATATCACCACAACCATACAAAAGTACTTGCCTTTTTTACTACGAAGTGCGGGGAGGCAAAGACGATGCCCCTAACTCTAGTACCCCTTCTCCTACACAAGAGAATCACTAATCATAAGAACGCTGTGAAAAGTACACTCTACTCACACCACCTAACCCGTCTTCGCGAAACGCAAGATTCGAATATTGATTCTACTCAATTTACCCGACAGCCTAGCGGAAGCTCTCACAGGACAGCAGTACTAAAATATACATATATTTTACTACGAAGCTCGGAACAGAGTGATCTTAGACTCTCTGGAACCATGAAGAAATTATCTACGATAAACTAGTTGGCAAGGTTTTCTGATTCGGCCATCCAATATTCCTAAGGATCAGGTCAAATTTATGCACCTATAAACTGACAATCAGAAACTACTGCGGTAGAAGAAAATTCGTATCTTTTGAAGAATTTTGTTGGTTCTTAAGTAGTTATGTGGGTTGGACTAAAGAACTTATCTTGTTCGTTGTGGCAAAGTGTTGTTAGTTCAACGACTAATTGCTGTGTTAAGGGAAAGAGTGCAGTAGAAGTATTTGAGAATTTGAGATAAGTTTTGTAACTTGTGGATATTTGAATCATACCTAAACTTTCTGCTCTTTCCGCTCAAGAGATGTCGAGTTTCAATCGTAATGTCATTTTCTTATTGGTTGTTACTTGTTAATTCCTTTTTGAGAGATGTGTGCCCTCAGCTGTGAACTCAAGTTTTGTTTTCCAAGATCCTCATTACTAGATTATTTTTTTGGTTTCGTGCTCGCTGTGAGGAGCAACATTTTCCTGTGTGACAAAATTTGTCCTTGTTCGCCTCTTTCTTTTGAGAAAGAATCAACAGTGTTTGTGTTGTAAAGTTTTACAAAGCGTAAAGTGACAACTGTTTGGGTGTGGTTAAGTAATGGTAGTGGTGAGATTTTGCTACCAAGCTATTGGAGGAGTAGTAGAAGATGATTTGGTTTTGATCTGTACCTCTTGGAGGAAATTTGAATCACATGGAAGGTTTGGCTTCGAAGCAAATATGAATAATATTACGACTGAGTAGAACCTATGGTATAGTGAAATTCCAGAACTTCAGTTCATGTTGAAAGGTCAGGGATTATCGAAGGTATGGAAACCTTGATTAATTTTATAGAGTAACGCAATTGCATAGTATTACGAGATTGTGTGGGTGATTTCTGATGATGTCAATGAGTGAGTATGTTAGAATTATGGGGATGTTAGAAATTTAATCTGATGACTTCTCTATCGGTTATAAGAGAGGTGTTGTAGTGGTCTTGGAAGTGAAATCTGGGCTTTGCATTTCTATGCTAGACCTTTGGTCACACAATAATTATGTGTAGAGAAAATAGAATAATGGTGTTTCCTGAGCAGTGGAATGATCACTGATAGAACCCTTCTGATGTAGTACATGAGCGTGTGTACTAAGGATTTTGAGTTGTTTTTGAAAATTAGAGGTAATGTAATTACGTGGGATCTATTTTGTGGTGCTTTGGGTGCATTCTATCTAATTAAATTCGTCAGTAGAATGAGTTGCCTAGAGTGTTCGGTGGGTTCAATAAAGCCTCTCCATAATGGTGTGGATGATGTATTTCAGTTTGAGCATAATTTGAGGATATTTAATTAAGAGGTTTAAGCTCGTGTGGTATGCAATGAATTCGAATTCCAAGGTTTGAGAGAAACTTTATTCCTAAAAGAGAAATTGAGAAAAAGGATTACGAAATGGTTACTTCAGATATCTTAGTACAGGCGTTGAAAGTGAGTATCTTTAGAAAGTTGTTCTCTTCCTTGAATTCGGATTTGGTCAACTCTTGTCCAGTTGTGGTTGACGATTTTTTTTTGGGGTTGCTTTGAGAAAGGTTGATGAGTTTCCATTGGTTTAATTTGTCCCTTAAAGCAACTATTATTTTCCCAACTGTTGAGTTACTCTTACGAATGGTAAACTTGGTTAATTGTCAAGATTAACCTTTGTATTGGAGTTTTGTCTTTCTTAATGGTAAACATGACCCATTTATTTTGCTTGATGATTCGAATAATGAACGTTTCTTTTTTCAAGTCTTTTAGTACGTGGAAGCTTTGACTCAATGTAACACTTTTGGGTATTTTGAGTGTCGAAGTTGAATGGTTCTCTTTTATGAAAGAAAATGTTAAACCCTTTAGCGGTGTCGAAGTTAAGATCAATTACGCACCACCCTACAGTGTCTTCTCGTGGTCAAGTGAGATGTTATAATCAAAGAAATGAATGGATATGACATGGGTTATCAAGTTGGGTCTGTAGGGTGGTGCGTAATTGATCTTAACTAAGGTCCTTGGAAGGGAAGTTGATTAATTTGATGGTGTCTTGTAGTAGTTCTTGATGAACTGTGATTAAGGGTATGGCTATACCTAATGGAAATACCTAATGGAAGTTAAAGGAGTCATCAAGAAGTGTGGAATATTGACGAACTAGTTTGACCATTAAAATTGTTTAGGTTGCTAAACTTGTGGGATTAAAGAACGATGTGACGAATTTGGTTGCAATGTTGTGAGACCTTTGAATGATGGAAGATTTCGATTCTTGGAGTTTTATTGCGATTTTGTACCAAATTATGAATGTGAGGTAGGACAGTTGAATATGTGTTTGTAATTGCTCTTGTGATTTGGCAAGGAAAGTAGGTAGCATATAGATTTCTTGATAAAGCTAGTTGATAGCAACAATGGTTGGAGTGCAACCGTTGTGCGTTGACGTGTGGTGTTGAGCATCTATAAGAGTTGAACTCATGTGATGTAATAGATGGCTCATGCTGACATGGTTGTGAAATAGTCGGATGACATCATGTCTGCGATGAAAGGGTTTTGACTTAACCTTTTAAATTGTGTAGTAGTTTCCCTCTAAAATAAAGTGGTTGATGTAGTGAGATTGTAAGATTTTGGTATATTCTTAATTTGATGATGAAATGAAATAAGTAGTATGGAACCATTTGGTGAGCCCTTGTGAGCTTTGTAATGAAGGAGATGACGATAATGATTCTTGTAAAAGGAGGTCTGCAAAGGCTTATGACTTGTTGGAGTAGTGATGACCCTTTTAGAAAGAAAGTAATTTGATCGCCTTTCGTGATATAGAAGAGGTGAAAATGCCTTGAGTTTTGCGTTTGTGATCTTCGGGACCTCATGATTCGGGTGGTAGCTAAATTTTTTTGAGTAAGGCGAAGTGTTGGAAAAAGTTCTATTTGATTCTTAAGTTATCAATGTGCTTTGAATTTAGAGTCTCTTTTATTTGAGATAGAAAAAATGTTACAATCAGAGAGCAATTATTTCCTTGGATAAAAGAGAGAGCGGAGTAGTGGTCTTTGAGGTTGGACTCAACTTTTGTAGCTTGCAGTTTTACGAAGCATACTTAGCTTTGTTATTGGCTGCATAAGGTTTTCTCGAGTTCTAAAAGCAATGTTTTCTTCTTATTGGCTGAGGTTTAATATTCTCTTCTAACGGAATTTGTGCCCTCAACTGTGGTCTCGTCTTGTATTTTTCGAGATCGCTGTTATTTGACTACTTCCCTTGGTCTCGTGTCTACTGCGAGGGGTAACATTTTTCTGTGTACTAAAACTGTCTCTATCTGCCTTTCCTTCTGAGGAAGGATTAACCGATTTGTGTTTAGGAGTCTTGTAGGCTGAAAAGTGGTAACTGGATAGTGGTGGTCAAGTAGATGGTTTTTGTGAGACTTTAGATATCAAGTTGTTGAAATGCATCGAGTGATAAATTGACTCTTTGGAATAATCCTTGAAGGGGATTTGATTTAATAGAATGGTTGTCCTTGGAGCAAATTGATTACGATGTCCAACTAGTAGAACGTATAGTAACTTTGTGGTCCAAGATTTCAGTTCATTGATGGAAACATTAGAATTATAAAAAATATAGGGATCTTGATCAATTTATTTGGGTAGCACAACTGGGTAATTTGCAAGGGTGTAGGTGTATTATGACGATGTTGTTTACTGAGAGTTGGATTAGCGAAGTAATCTAATTGCTACGACGATTAATGGTATAGCAGGGTGTGGATATCGTGAGGATATGTGCACGATCTCAGGATGATGAGTCAATTGGCAATGGCTCTGTTGGTTTGCAATTTGTCGCGTTTTCGGGTTTGCTCCAGTGCTGTCAGGTCACTGGCGGTCAGACCGGCCAGGTCGTCGGTCCGACCGGCCAGTGGACAGGTCTGACCGACAGTGCTTGCTGGTCCGACCGCCAAAAGGTGATGATGGAATTTGGGGCTGAGCCAAAAATAGGTTGTGTAGGCAAGTGGGGGGAGTCTCCTGGATGTGGTCACATAATTTTTGGAGCTCCCAGTCAAAAGTTCTATTCATTTGAAATTTCTAGAAGGTTTCGGATTTTCGAGCTGAAAATTTGGCTAAGTCTTTTCGGGCGGTCCGACCGCCGTTATGGAATCGGTCGGACCGGCCTGAAATCGGTCGGACCGGTGGAGTGGGGCGGTCAGACCGCCGATCACTTGAAGCTTGGCCTTCTTGGCATTGTTGTGTATTGATTGTGTTTATTGTATGAACTTCAATGCCTTATTGTTGCATATTGCATTGCGGAACTAACGTGGGTAAGGTTGTGAAGAACTTGTTCCCGGAGACGATTTGTTTGTCTATTGCTGTGCAGGTGGCTTGCAGGTCAATAATGTCAACGGTGAGGTGGATCGGGACTACGCTTGGAGAGCTGAGGTCCAGAACGATCATGGATGCCGGGTGAGGTCGTGTGACTCAAGCATGGTGCAGAATGGGCAAGATGGATCGAACGGGTAGTTCGGTACAGCTGGTTGGATCAGGTGGTGCGAAAGTCGATGCGAGTCTCTGGGAGGTTCCGATGGGATTCGGACAGGAGAGACTCGACGACGTGATGAGAGCCGCTGATCAACCTACACGTGGTGAAGCAGGCGATTGCTTCAACAGATGTATGTGTGTGGGTCCCATGTGTGTGTGGGTCCCAAATGTGAAACCCTAGGCCTCTCCTATAAATAGAAAGGGGAGAGATGTAAAACCCCCTAAGCACTCATTTGGCCCCCTTCATCTTTTTCTAGGGTTTGGAAGAGAGGAGAGGAGAGGAGAAGCTAGGGTTTGGAGAGATTGTGTGTGTGCTTTTTGTTGAGCTCTTGTCCTCCTTGTTGGAGGGGCTTTGTAAGCATCTTGTGAGATCAATCAATCTTGTGATGCTTGCTTGAGAGATCATTTGTGTCCTTTGTGTTCTTCTCTTTTTTGGATGATTTTGGTGCTTCCTTGATTCAAGGGTTTATGCTTGGTCTCTTGACCTACTTTATCTTGCTTTGATGTGTGGGAATACTCCTAGAATCATCTAGATCATCAACCCCCACAAGCAAGTCTTGACTCAAGATTTTCATATTTCTAGGGTTTGTGCACTTCTTTGGTAAAACCTTGAGAGATCGATTCTACGCAGTGGATCTGAAGGATCGTCGCTAGAAATAGGTCTCTAATATCCTTAGGGAGGTGTGCTCCAAATTTGGTCAAGTTTCATTGGTTGAATCAAAAGTTGGAGCAAAATTCGTTTTGGATTTGGGCATTGTTTTTCAGTACTGGACTAAATCGGTCTGACCGGTTTTGCAACGGCGGTCCGACCGCCCGCTTTTCAGACCGCCCAGTAGCGGCGGGTCGAACCGATATCCAACGGTCCGACCGCATGTTAGTAGCCAGTCCGACCGCTCGTTAACCGTCGGTCCGACCGCCGCCCGATCTGACCGGTCATTGCCAAGCCTGCACTGCACCGGTGAGATCATTTCCCACTTTTGTGTCATGTGGTTGAGGGGTTATCGAATTCAGACAAGGCTTCCTCGTAAACTTCTTCGATCTTCTTAGCTTTCATAGCTAAAGGAGTAAAGTTCGTGTTGAATTTGATTAAGGCGGAGAAATTTGAGAAAGCGCCTATTCACCCCCCTAGTCGCCTTTACGGTCCTACAAGTGGTATCAGAGCCGGTTAGCTCTTCTCATAGATCTTAACCGGTCTTTGGAGCCATGGCGACTAACAAGTACTCAACCAAGCCACATATTTTTGATGGAGTTGACTTTGCATATTGGAAGGCTCGTATGCAGGCTTATATCGAGGCTCAAGGGCACGCTATTTGGCTTAAGGTAAAAAAAACCCTTATGTCGTGCCAGCCGATGACGATATGATCACTCCAGATGTGGAGGCCAACAACAAGGCTCGGAATTTCTTGATCCAAGGCCTTAGTCGATCTGAGTTTGAGTGTGTTGCTCACTTGCGGTCTGCTCATGAGATCTGGCGGACCCTTTGTGACTATCACGAAGGGTCCACTGCGATCAAGGAAGTGAGACAGAACCAGCTGAAGAAAGTATACTCTAAGATTGAGCAAAGGCCTGGTGAGTCTTTGGACGAGCTGTGGGGAAGATTCTCTAAGATCCTTCATGATCTCCGCGCTGTTGACCTGATTTTTTCTGAGTGTGAAAATGCACTCCAGCTTTTGGGTGCTCTTGATGTGAAGGTTTGGGGAATGAAGATCACTTCCATCAATGACAACACTGTCATGAGTGAGCTTACCATGGATAAGCTATACTCGAGATTGAAGACGCATGAGATTGATTTTATCTCGCGTATCCCCAAGACAGAGTCGATGGCATTAGTGGTCGACAAATCCAAGGGTTGTTCTTCTGATTCTCTAGATTGTAACTCATCTGGCTTTTCATTATCTGCTTTTTATTCTTTGAGCGATGAGCAACTTGAGAAACTGCCCGAGAATGACTTAGCCCTCCTATCCACCAAATTCACAAGAGCGTACAACAAGGTGAGGAATAGAAGAAGTGGACCTATCACATGCTTCGAGTGTGGTGAGCCAAACCACATTCGTTCTAGGTGCCCCAAGCTAAAGGGCAAGGAGGAGAAGGATACACGAAGACATCCCCAGGAGAGGGATGCAAAACCCAAGAAGACAAACTATCGCAAGTTTGTCAGCCGGGTCCTTGCCGCTCTAGAGAATGCGAACATGAGCGATGTGGACTCGGAAACGGAGGATGAAGAGAGTGACTCACGTGTCAAGAAGAAGACTCATGATTTCACGGGCATGTGTTTCGTGGCCAGGAACAGCCACGACAGCGACTCCTCTAACGATGAGGATCCTTTTAGTGATCCTGATGAGGTATGCCCTTCAATTACTGACATGAAAAGGGCTTTCGTGCTTACTGAACAGAAATTGCATAAGCAAGTAAAAATGATTAAGAAGCAGGACATTATGATTGGTAATTTGAACCTAGAAGTTGTTAGGCTTAAATCTATTAATCCTGATGATATTTGTGATTCCTGCACTAGCTTGCTTAAATAACTGACAAGCTTGAAATCTGCTCATGCCTCTGTTGCTAATCAATTAAAAGATGCTCTTGATGAACTAGAATCTCTCAAGTCTAGTTCTGTTTGCTTAGATGTCATTTCTCTTGATGTGACTGCCATGGAAGCTATTCCTTTAACTTGCTCTAACTGTGCTTTACTTGAATTAAAATTGGATAGCTCCTTGAAAGAATTGTAAAAATTTGATGCTAGTCACACATGCTCTCATTGTAAGAATAATAGGATTAAGATGCAAGAGATGACTGAAATGGTTGTTTACTCTAGAGCTGCCTCTTGTGAAAATTGTCCCAAGCTTACAATTGAAATTGAAGCTTTAAACAAGACCCTTGAAGAAAAAGCTAAAATTGAAAAATCCATGTCTCTTACTGCTTCTAAGAAAGTCATTGATTCTAATTCTTGTGTTTTGAATGCTAAAGTTGAAACCATGATTGGTCAGATTCAAGAGGCATTTAGAGTCAAATTTAAAGAGCAGTTGAATAGGATTAACGAATCCTATTGTGTGTCTTGTGGGGCTTTCAAAGTGGAAGTGGCTCTTCTTAAGAGTAAACGTGATGAGGTAATCAAGTCTAGAAATTGCACTAGATGTGAGGGTCTAATTAAAGAGAATGATTACCTCAAGGTGACTCTTGAGAAGTTTTCGAGTGGGAAAAAGAAACTCAACATGATTCTTGATCAATCCAAGGTGAGCGTGAAAAATAGTGGCCTAGGTTTCAACCCCGTAGAGCATTCCAAGAACCACCCACCTAAAATTGCTAGAGTTGTGAAAAATGGTCTGTTTGAGCTAGAACCTCCTAAGCCTTCCAAGGTTTTTTTCAAATCCGCAGGTTTTGCTCAAACTCTTTCTGGTAAGAAAGGTGCTTTTATTCCTTCAGTACAGACCCCTCAAAAGGTCAAGTACCATTGCACCTTCTGCAAGAAAGAAACCACACTGTTGAGTTGTGCTTTCGGAGAGCAAAACTTGAGAGAAAAGAGAGGATGAGCGCCTTGAGATCCATTAGAGGAGTCCCTTCTCCAGCTGTAGTCTCTAGAGCTAGGCAGCCTGTTTATCGTACCACATATAGGCCTAGATTTGTAGAGAACTTTGTAAACTCTTTTGATGGGTCTAGGCAGCATGTTGGATTAGGATATCGTGAGGAGAGACCACGGGTAGCACCTAGACAGGGGGAGTATCGATCTTTTGGTAGATCGTTTCGGAGAGGTCTAGGTGGTTCTCATGTGCATCCTTATGATTTTATTCCTGATCATGTTTCTGCTGTTTCTACTGCTGCTCCCAGGCATCGTGCTTCTCAGTACTAGATTCCTAGATCATTTATCACTAACCCCAGTACTGAGGCACGGATGTTTCTGATTGTGCTTTTTAGGTCCGTTGTGCGAGGAACGAGGACATATGGCTTGTTGAGTCCGGTGTTCTCGACATATGACCGGAGATTCTAGATGGTTCTCCTCCCTCACACGTGCATCCGGCAACGAATTGATAACTTTTGAGGATGCTTCTACCGGGACCGTGACTGCAAAGGGCACTGTGCGCGTCAACAACAAGTTCATGCTTAAAGACGTCGCTTTGGTAAGTAAGCTGAGGTATAATCTTCTATCTGTTTCTCAGCTGCTTGATGAGGGTCTAGAAGTGAAGTTTAAAAGTGGTGAGTGTAGAGTTCTAGATTCCTCGGGTGAGCTTGTTTTTGATATCTCTAGATTTGAGAAGATCTTTTGTGCAAATTTCAGAATTTCTTCAACTTCCAGTCCTAGGTGTCTTGTAGCCTCTGATTCTCATGATCTTGTCTTGTGGCATCGTAGACTTGGGCATATAGGTTTTGACCACTTGACTAGAGTCAGTTGTAAGGATTTGATTAGAGGTTTGCCTAGGCTGAAGGCTGTTAGAGATCTTGTGTGATCGCCCTGTCGACACGGTAAGATGGTGTCTGCTTCCCACCCACCTCTTACCTTGGTGATGACTGATGGACCAGGTCAGCTTCTTCACTTAGACACAGTTGGTCCTTCTAGAGTTCAGTCAGCTGGTGGGAAATGGTATGTGCTGGTGGTTGTGGATGATTTCTCCAGGTATTCATGGGTTTATTTTCTCGCTTCTAAGGATTTGGCATTTGGATTCTTTAGAGATTTGGTCCTTAGATTTGTGTAGGACCGGAAAGGCGACTGGGGGGGTGAATAGGCACTTTCATAACTTTCTCGCCTAAGTCAAATTCAACACGAACTTTACTCCTTTAGCTATGAAAGCTAAGAAGATCAGTAAGCACACAGCGGACGCCTTGTGCTGAATTCGATAACCCCCGACAACCATACGACACAAAAGTGGAGACTTAAACTCAACGGGCAAATCTGGGCACAGGCGGTCTGACCGGCTACCACGGGCGGTCGGACCGACGGTCAACCAATGATCGGCCGACAACTAATCAAGGCGGTCGACCGGTGGACAGCGATTCGACCGCAGAGCAATGATGCGAATATCTGGCGGTCGGACCGCCGTTCAAACACCGGTCTGACCGGTTCAGTCCAGTACTGAAAAAGAACTCCAAATCCAAAACGAAATTTGATCCAACTTTTGATTCAACAAATGAAACTTGAACAAATTTCGAGCACACCTCCCTAGTGATATTGGAGACCTATTTCTAGCGACGATCCTTCAGATCCACTTCGCAGAATCGATCTCTCAAGAATTTAACAAGGAAGTGCACAAACCCTAGAAATGTGAAAATCTTTGATTCAAGACTTGCTTGTAATTGATGGTCTAGATGATTCTAGAAGTATTCCCACACATCAAAGCAAGACAAAATGGGTCAAGAGACCAACCATAAACCCTTGAATCAAGGAAGCACCAAACTCATCCAAAAAGGGAGAAGAACACAAAGGGAGCAAATGATCTTTCAATTAAGCATCACAAGATAGTTTGATCACACTCGATGCTTACAAAGCCTCTCCAACAAGGAGGGCAAGAGCTCACACTAGGAGCACACTCCAAACTCTCCAAACCCTAGTTCTCCTCTCCTCTCCTCCAAACCCTAGAAAAGGAGAAGGAATGCCAAATGAGTGCTTAGAGGGTTTTCCATCTCCCCCCCTTTCTATTTATACTAGAGAGCTAGGGTTTCACTTTTGGGGTCACTTGCACATGGGACCCACACACACATAACTATTGAAGCAATCGCTTGCTTCACCACGTGTAGGTTGATCAGCGATTCTCATCGCGTCGCCAAGCCTCTCTTGTCCGAATCCCATCGGAACCTCCCAGAGACTCGCACCAATATCCGCACCGCCTGATCCAACCAGCTGTTCCGAACCACCCGTTCGATCCATCTTGCCCATTCTGCACCATGCTTGTGTCACACGACCTCACCCGGTATCCCTGATCGTTCTGGACCTCAGCTCTCCAAGCGTAGTCCCGATCCACTCACCGTTGACATCGTTGACCTGCAAGCCACCTGCACAGCAATAGACAAAAAAATCGTTTCCGGGAACAAGTTCTTCACAACATGACCCACGTTAGCTCCGCAATGCAATATACATCAATAAAGCATTGATAACCATACATGAAACACAATCAAATCAACTCAATGCAAACTTGGCTAACCTCCAAGTCACTGCCGGTCTGACCGCCCCACAGGGCCGGTCCGACCGATTTCAGGCCGGTCGGACCGCTCCCACAACGGCGGTTAGACCGGTCAAAAAGACTTAGCCAAAAATCAAGCGTGAAAATCCGAAACCTTCTGGAATTTTCAACTCAATAGAACTTTTGACTAGGAGCTCCAAAAATGATGGGACCACATCCAGGAGACTCCCCTCACTTGCCTACACAACCTATTTTTGGCTCAGCTCCAAAAAACCTGTTTTCATTTTGGCGGTCGGACCGGCCACCATGGCCGGTCGGACTCCTCCACGGGCGGTCTGACCGCCCGACACAGCCGGTCAGACCGCCTGTGGTCTGACAGCCCTGGAGCAAACCCGAAAACGCGAGATTTTGCAAACCAACAACGCCATTGCCAATTGACTCATCATCCTGAGATCGTGCACATATCCTCACGATATCCACAATTTGTTGTTGATATTCCTCGAGCTTTGAGAGCCATTAGGAGTGACAATGGAACAGAATTCAAGAATTCTTCTTTTTCTACCTTCTGCACTGGTAGGGGAATTGAGCATCAGTTTTCTTCTCCTAGAGTTCCGCAGCAGAATGGTGTTGTAGAAAGGAAGAACAGGACCCTTGTAGAGATGGCTCGGACCATGTTAGATGAGCATTCTACTCCTAGGAGATTTTGGGCTGAGGCGATCTCTACTGCTTGTTATATCTCCAATAGGGTTTTCTTGAGATCTGTGGTTGGGAAGACCTCTTATGAGCTTAGATTTGGTCATTCTCCTAAAGTCTCTCATTTCAAGATTTTTGGTTGCAAGTGCTTCATTCTTAAGCATGGCAACCTTGATAAATTTGAGTCTAGATGTTTTGATGGCATATTTCTTGGATATCCTGCTCATTCTCGTGGCTATCGTGTTTTTAATGTTGACACTAACAAAACTGTTGAAACTTGCGAAGTCACTTTTGATGAGGCTAGTCCTGGTACTAGACCCGATGCTACAGGTACACAGGTTCTTGGAATTCAAGGAAGCATCTTCGTCGATGATGACTCTGAGGATGAGGACCCGAACCATCCTTCAGCTACTTTTTAGATGGGTGGAGAGCCTGCTACTACTACTCCAGCGTCAGCTGAGCAGCCTCCTCCAATTCTCACCAACGATCTGTTCCTACCTCCACAACTCATGGGGTAGAGGCCACTTCTGTACCAGGAGCACCTCTTCGCATTCAGCGACAACATCCACCTGAGCAGATGATTGGGGATCTTCAAGAGCGAGTCACTCGCTCCAGGTTTATTTCTCCTGATTCTCATGCATATTCTGCTTTTGTCGCTTCTTTTGAACCCCGAGATATCACCCATGCTTTATCTGATGCCTCTTGGGTCAATGCCATGCATGAAGAGCTTGAAAATTTCGAAAGAAACAAAGTCTGGACCTTAGTTGAGCGTCCTTCTGATTCTCATGTTATTGGAACAAAATGGATTTTTAAAAATAAGCAAAGTGAGGATGGGTTGGTTGTTTGAATAAGGCTAGACTCGTAGCTCAAGGTTATTCCCAGGTAGAAGGCTTAGAATTTGAAGAGACCTTTGCTCCTGTAACACCCCGGCTATTCGGAAGCCAAGATGCCACCTAATGGGACGACATACTACTGAATTAATAAAAATAATATCCCAATAAGAGACAATATCGAATAATCAAGATAACAATCTAGAATTAACTAACAAATCTCCAATGTATTAAAACAAGGAATGACCATAGAGGAATGGAGGAACATCCAAAGTGACTTTTATTACAATTCAATACTTAATCAATTAAACCAAATAAACTAAAACTGTGTCATAATGAATGAATGATTTATTCAAGTGTGTGGAACGTGCTGGACTACACCCTCCCGCTAGCAACAGTTTCACCGGAATTCACCTAAAACAAATAAAAGCAAGAGTGAGTCGAAACTCAGCAAGCACAACATATAATTCACAAAGAATATTGAATCAGAACAATATACCAAGTAACAACATTTACTTCCATGAATTTGCGAAAGCATGGTATGAATGAATGCATTGAAGGAGAATGGACTTTTCACACGTTTATACTGGTATAACTAGTGACACACCCGTCGGTGTTCACTTAAGCCCGCCCTTAACCAAGAGCGGGGACCCAAGTCCGTCTGAAGAACGTTTCATACGGAATGTCCGAAACTGCCTACATTGGAATGGTAGGTCTTACATGCCCATATTGGAATTAATGGGACTTAATCAAGTTTCCACTCCTGTGGACGGCAAAGGAAATATGTGTGCATGGAATGAAATGCACTTGAACTTCATCTCAATTTATCACAGAAGAAGGTATTGAAATCTACCACATCATGCTCAAATCACAGGAATATTCATAAGTTACCAAATTATCATGCATTCATCGAATTCACACAAGTTAAACATTGCACTTGCCTTCCGTGCTGTGACGTACTGGGAAGTAACGAAGGTGTCCTTCCACTCACCGCCTCACCGCCTATACAATCATTGTCACGGAATAAGGATAACAGGGTATAACATAGTTACACGAGTTCTACGATACCCTCTAATCAACCCACACGCCCAAATGTTCGTTTTGACCTCTACGCCAAAAGTCCAGATTATCGATCTACGGGCAGTTGTACGAGAAAATTCACCATTAATTATCTGTAACTCTAAAAGACCTGAAACTAGTGCTCACTGAATCTTACCAGATCAGGCTACAAAACATTAGTTGGCGGAATCCCCTGATTCGGCCAAAACAGAGGACTAATTATCAGCTAAACACAACCCATCTACGTCTGTCCAGAATACAGATCAGTAATAAAGAAAACGGCGTAACTTTTAGCCTACTGATCCAATGAGAATGATCCTTATCAACTTGGAAAGATAATTTCGAGAGATACAATAACTTAGTTGGGTAGAGGTTCTGTAAATGTCTCTAACTAAATCAAAACCTAGGATCAAGCCGACAGATCCTTCTCGTCAGACAGACAAAACAGCGCACTAAAAAATCATATCTCCTAGACCGTAAGGCGGAATCATGTGATCTCAGTGGCTATGGAAAGATAAAACCCGTGGCTACAATTCTCTAAGAGGGGTGAACCTCCAGATCGGCCTCTAAGAGGTCGAAACTGGGCGCAAAACAAAGAGTATAGAATCTGGAATTTGACAGACTGCAAAACGAATTACCACTAATCGATCAATCTACCACCAAACATTATCAAACAGCGGGTGAGACTCCTCGTTACCCTTGGAGACCCACAAGACGACGTTGATCCGCTGCCCGAAGATCTTCCTCCCTTCTCCTCCCTTCCCTCTCCCATGGCCGGCCACAAAACGACGACGAACGGCCGGAGACGACGGCGGGAGGAGGCAACCACGGAGGGGATCTTGGGGGACAGCACCGGGGATCACCGGGGTTGCCACCACAGGGGAGAAACAACAACAAGGGGGCAGCAGGGGCACCGGATGGGGAAGTGGAGGTGGCGGCCAAGGGAGGGGAGTGGAGGCGGCCAAGTGAGGGAGAGAGGAGAAGGGGGGGCGACTAGGGTTTGGGGGGGAAGGCACCCCCCCTTGGCCGGCCCCCTCTTGGGCCTATTAGGCCGTTTCCCAAAGCCCAGGTTGCCGTGAAATCACAGAAAACCCCCCGGTGAAAAGATAATTCTGGTTTTTCGATTAGCTCCCTCTTCCGAAACTTCTTCTAATAAGCCGATTCACCTTCGGGGTATTACAGCTCCTGTAGCTAGATTGGAAGCCATTCGCATTCTTTTAGCATTTGCAACATCCAAGGGTTTTAAGCTTTTTCAAATGGATGTTAAAAGTGCTTTCTTGAATGGTTTCATAGAAGAAGAGGTCTTTGTCAAGCAACCTCCTGGTTTTGAAAATCTTAAATTCCCAAACCATGTTTTTAAACTCTCTAAAGCCCTGTATGGATTGAAGCAAGCTCCTAGAGCTTGGTATGACAGGCTTAAGAGTTTCTTGCTTGAAAATGATTTCAAAATGGGAATGGTTGATAAAACCTTGTTCACACTCAGGCATGGCAGTGATTTCTTGTTGGTTCAGATTTATGTGGATGATATTATATTCGGTGGTTCTTCTCGTGCTTTAGTGTCCAGATTTTCAGATTCTATGAGCAGTGAGTTCGAGATGAGCATGATGGGAGAGTTGACATTCTTCCTTGGTCTTCAAATCAAGCAACTGAAAGAAGGCACCTTCGTTCACCAGAGTAAGTATACAAAGGACCTTCTTCGGCGCTTCAATATGGGAAGCATTAGGCCAATGTCTACTCCCATTGCTACAACCACTGTGCTGAACCCTGATGAGGATGGAGAACCCGTGGACCAGAAGGAGTACCGCAGTATGATTGGCTCCCTCCTCTATCTTACAGCGTCGAGACCGGATATACAATTTGCCGTATGTCTGTACGCTCGCTTTCAGGCTTCCCCTCGTGCTTCTCATCGTCAAGCAGTTCGTCACATCTTCAGGTACCTTAAAGATACTCTTGACTCTTGACTTTGGACTCTGGTATTCTTCTTCTTCTGCTCTCTCAATTCGAGCATTTTCTGATGCTGACTTTGCGGGGTGTAGAGTGGATAGGAAGAGTACTTCTGGCACTTGTCATTTCTTGGGCACATCTCTTGTTTCCTGGTCTTCTAGAAAAAAAGTCTTTGGTTGCACCGTCCACAGCTGAGGCCTAGTATGTAGCTGCAGCCAGTGGCTGCTCTCAGGTTCTCTGGATTTTATCAACGCTGCGGGACTATGGGTTATCCTTGAGAAGTGTTCCTCTTTTCTGTGACAACACTTCTGCAATTAATATTGCCAAAAACCCAGTGCAACATTCTAGGACTAAACACATTGATATTCGATTTCATTTTCTTAGAGACCATGTTGAGAAGGGTGATGTTGTGCTTCACTTTGTAGAGTCAGAGCAACAGCTTGCAGATATTTTCACTAAAGCTCTTGATTCTTCTCGTTTTGCTGCTTTGCGAGTAGAGTTAGGGGTTATTAGTCCTATTGGGCTGTTTTGAGGTGGATTTGCTCTTTTTGCATTCATTGTATCATAGTGCATGTTTCATTTCAATTGTCTTGCATTGTATAATAAAATTTGTGGAGCTTTGATTATTACCCTTGTATGGCTTGATTTCATACTCTATACCTTGTCATATCAAGTGATAGTCTGCTAGACTTCTTTTATGGCTCTTCGTGTTTAGCTTAGCTTTTGCCTTGCTAGCTTTATATCTGTGAGCAAATTGAATCAAATCATGTCTTGTTGGATCTTGTGACTAGTTTTGCTCTAGTGATCCTCTTATGATTCATGCCATGTCATATAGGTTAAATTGAGTCTTGAACTTATTTTGAGATGACAAATGAGCTTTTTAACTTCTTAAGTCAAGCAAATGAAAAATGAGATTTTCTGTGCGAAAAAACTGATCTCACCAATCCTTTCTCATGAGACGGCTTGCCATTGCACTAGGCATGAACTCAGGGGGAGTTTTGGATGACTTAGACCACTCTTTTAAGCTTCTCGCTTGAGATGGTCGCGGCAAGCCTTGAGATCTAGCACAATGAAAAAAATCCTTTTTAGGAAATTGCTCAAAATGCTAAGTGCTTGAATATTGCTTCATATTTGAACTCTTAATGCTCAAAATGCCTCAGTTCCAGTTTTGAGTCTCTTTTTACTTATAGACATGGCTTGACTCATTTTTGGTTGCTTTTAGTGAAACTATGATATTGAGCAACTTTTCATGGTATTAATTCTTTTAATCTCAGATTACTGCTATTTTGGTTTTAGCTTTGCAGTACATGTTTTTCCATGATTGAATATAGCTTCTACTCTTTATATGGCTTGGTATAATACTTGTTCTGTCTACATGTATAATGGTCATGGCTCCTTTTTACTAAAGTTCAAAAATAAAGTCATTCCTTCATACTCATTCTTTTCCTATGCATCTTGATGAATTCATTGTCAAAGGGGAGAAAGATTGTGAAGAAAAATGTTATTTTGGAGCTTTTGGTTTCATACATAAGGTTTCATATAAAAGAACTCTCATAAAAAAATAAACCTTTTGAAAATTTGTGATCATAGTGAGTTGAGTCTCTTGGTTTTATTGCCTCTTCATGTTTTTAGTTGCATTTGAAGAAGACTCACAATGATCAAAGGTCAAATAGATCATTTGTCTTTCATATGTACCTAAGTGAGATTTTTGGCTACTTTCTAGAAATTGAATCCTTTTGTGCTTTCATTGCCTTATCTCACTTACTTATACTATTCTGAAGCCAGCTTGGTCGGTTCCTAGGCTTTTTCTTGCTTATGGACCAAGTTGTGCCTTTATGCGAAATCGGCGAATTTTTTACTTTTCATTCCGAAAAACCATATTTTACGGAAATTGCCAATGTGTTCATCAAGGGGAGATTGTGGATATCGTGAGGATATGTGCACGATCTCAGGATGATGAGTCAATTGGCAATGGCTCTGTACGGTTTGCAATTTGTCGCGTTTTCGGGTTTGCTCCATCTTTGTCAGTCATCGGCGGTCGACCGGCCAGTCGCGGTTCGACCGGCCAAAGGGATGGGTCCGACCGACCGAAAGCTGCTTGCCGGTCCGACCGCCAAAAGGTGATGATGGAATTTGGGGCTGAGCCAAAAATAGGTTGTGTAGGCAAGTGAGGGGAGTCTCCTGGATGTGGTCACACAATTTTTGGAGCTCCCAGTCAAAAGTTCTATTCATTTGAAATTTCCAGAAGGTTTCGGATTTTCGAGCTGAAAATTTGGCTAAGTCTTTTCGGGCGGTCCGACCGCCGTTATGGAATCGGTCGGACCGGCCTGAAATCGGTCGGACCGGTGGAGTGGGGCGGTCAGACCGCCGATCACTTGAAGCTTGGCCTTGTTGTCATTGTTGTGTATTGATTGTGTTTATTGTATGAACTTCAATGCCTTATTGTTGCATATTGCATTGCGGAACTAACGTGGGTCAAGTTGTGAAGAACTTGTTCCCGGAGATGATTTGTTTGTCTATTGCTGTGCAGGTGGCTTGCAGGTCAATGACGTCAACGGTGAGGTGGATCGGGACTACGCTTGGAGAGCTGAGGTCCAGAACGATCATGGATGCCGGGTGAGGTCGTGTGACTCAAGCATGGTGCAGAATGGGCAAGATGGATCGAACGGGTAGTTCGGTACAGCTGGTTGGATCAGGTGGTGCGGAAGTCGGTGCGAGTCTTTGGGAGGTTCCGATGGGATTCGGACAGGAGAGACTTGGCGACGTGGTGAGAGCCGCTGACCAACCTACACGTGGTGAAGCAGGCGATGGCTTCAACAGATGTATGTGTGTGGGTCCCATGTGTGTGTCGGTCCCAAATGTGAAACCCTAGGCCTCTCCTATAAATAGAAAGGGGGGAGATGTAAAACCCCCTAAGCACTCATTTGGCCCCCTTCATCTTTTTCTAGGGTTTGGAGGAGAGGAGAGGAGAAGCTAGGGTTTGGAGAGATTGTGTGTGTGCTCTTTGTTGAGCTCTTGTCCTCCTTGTTGGAGTGGCTTTGTAAGCATCTTGTGAGATCAATCAATCTTGTGATGCTTGCTTGAGAGATCATTTGTGTCCTTTGTGTTATTCTCTCTTTTGGATGATTTTGGTGCTTCCTTGATTCAAGGGTTTATGCTTGGTCTCTTGACCTACTTTATCTTGCTTTGATGTGTGGGAATACTCCCAGAATCATCTAGATCATCAACCCCCACAAGCAAGTATTGAATCAAGATTTTTCATATTTCTAGGGTTTGTGCACTTCTTTGGTAAAACCTTGAGAGATCGATTCTACGCAGTGGATCTGAAGGATCGTCGCTAGAAATAGGTCTCTAATATCCTTAGGGAGGTGTGCTCCAAATTTGGTCAAGTTTCATTGGTTGAATCAAATGTTGGACCAAAATTCCTTTTGGATTTGGGCATTGTTTTTCAAGATCGACTAAATCGGTCGACCGGTTTTAACGCGCGGTCCGACCGCCCGCTTTGATCGCTTGAGAGCGGCGGGTCGAACCGATATCCAACGGTCCGACCGCTAGTTAGTCGCCGGTCCGACCGCTCGTTAACCGTCGGTCCGACCGCTTGATCTGGCCGGCCGACCGCCAAAGGTGCCTGCACTGCACCAACAAAGTGAAATCATTTCCCACTTTTGTGCCATGTGGTTGAGGGTTATCGAATTCAAAGACAAGGCTTCCTCTATGCGCCATCGATCTTCTTAGCTTTCATAGCTAAAGGAGTAAAGTTCGTGTTGAATTTGATTAAGCGGAGAAATTTGAGAAAGCGCCTATTCACCCCCTAGTCGCCTTTTACGGTCCTACACAGGAATTATTGAATTATTGCTAGGTATAATTTGGCTTGAGGAGTAACCCTCCAAAGAGTTAGAATCTTCATAAAGATAATTTGGTTGAGAATATATTTTCATGTGGTTATTAATGAATGAGTATGTTTAGATTGTGGGAATTTTAGTCATCAGATTCAAGGGTTTTCGTATCCGTTACATCGAAATACATTTATATGAGCCTTGAAGATTAAAAATTTAGCTTGGTGTTCTATGCTAGAACCTTGGAGGCTAATGATGTTGTGTAGAAATAGTGGAACAAAGTGGATCCAAATAGTACGATGATCATTGATATAATCCTTTGGGTGTAGTAAATCAGTGTGTGTGCTGTGAGTTTTAAGTTGATTATTCTTAAAGGATTGATGAGATGTGATCGTGGGTGAAATTTATAGTAAGGTGTGTTGGGGATTATTTATCAGAGTGATTCATTTGGTAGAGGAGTTAGCTAGAGCATGTTATTGTGGATTAGTAGAATATCTCTACAAAGAGTGTGGTTGTTGCTTTCAGGTTGAGCAACGCTTTGAGATTGTCGGCTAAGAGGAATGAGCAGTGTGGTAATTTGGAATACCAGGATTTAAATAAAAGTTTATTCCTAAAATAAGGATTGAGGAAAAAGAATATTTTCTTGGGTAGTAGAATGCTCTCTTGATTCTTGCTCGAGCTGCGGGTTATGACAGGTGTCATTTACAATTTGATTTGGCTTAATGTTGGTATGCGTGGTTCTTTCCAGTTCAGAAGGAATAAAATAAATATTTGATTTGGACATTCGAGTGATTTCTCTTTTGGCTTTCGTGGTATTCATTTGCAAACTGCCTAATTAGAAAGTGGAATGGTTTTTTTTGTGATGATTTTTTTATTTTCGATTTGACCCTTTTGTTGGGGAGTTGGCATGGCGTGGTTGCGATGAGAATCTTTTACTTTCAATTGACTTTTTTTTATAATAGAGTTTGTTCAAAGAGAGAGTTCTGTTGTGTGTCCCTTGTTAAAGGATGTGATCCTTGTTTCGGTGAAGAGTCATATTGAGAGTTGGAACAAGAGTCCCGTGTGACGTATGCAGGATTTCTAGTTTGGTACCGAAGGGAAGGTTGGTCCAAGGTACATGGACTTGATTTTGGAGGTTGGCGTATCGCCAGGACTGTCTCGAGTCCATGCGCGGAGTACGTAACGTCTTGTATGTCTAGTGCTGAGTGAGTACTTGAGAGGTCCAAAGCTTGAGTTTTTGATAGAACCATTGGTCAACTAGTAAGACCTTACATTTGTGTCCTGTGTGTTGAGAGAACCTATAAAGGTCGAGATAAAAACGTTGGTGTACGTGATGGTCTGAGTGTGTTGAGACTTGAGACTTGGAAACTCGCATGCGCGAGCTTTAACCAGAGTTGTTCATGTCGGGTACGTGTTTATCATTATTTATGGATATCGTGGGGATATGTGCATGATCTTAGAGTGATGAGTCAATTGGCAATGGCGTTGTTGGTTTGACGAATCTCGCATTTTCGAAAAACTTCAGTGCTGTCAGGTCATTGGCGGTCCGACCGGCCAAGCCGCCGGTCAGATCGGCCGTGTGGCAGTCCAACCGGCGATGCTTGCCGGTCCGACTGGCCACAGTTTATGATGGAGTTTGAGGCTAGGCCAAAAATAGGTTGTGTAGGCATGAGGGGGGAGTCTCCTGGATGTGGTCACATAATTTTTGGAGCTCCCAGTCAAAAGTTATATCCAGTTGAAAATTCCAGAGAGGTTGCGGATTTCTGAGTTGAATTTTGGCTAAGTCTTTTGGGGCGGTCAGACCGCCGTTATGGAATCGATCTGACCGCTGGGAAATCGGTCCGACCGGCTTGGTAGGGCGGTCAGACCGGCTTCCACTTGGACTTCGGCCATTTTGGCATTGATGTGTTTTCGTTGTGTTTAATGCATGAGTTTCAATGGTTTATTGTTGCATATTTCATTGTTGAGCTAATGTGGGTCAAGTTGTGAATAACTTATTCCCGGAGACGATTTCTTTGTCTATTGCTGTGCAGGTGGCTTGCAGGTCAACGACGTCAACGGTAAGGTGGATCGGGATTACGCTTTGGAGAGCTGAGGTCCAGAATGATCATGGATGTCGGGTGAGGTCGTGTGACTCAAGCATGGTGCAGAATGGACAAGATGGATCGAATGGGCAGTTCGTTGCAGCTGGTTGGATCAAGCGGCGCGGGGGTCGGTGCAAGTGCCTTGGAGGTTCCGATGGGATTCGGACAGGAGAGACTTGCCAACATGATGAGAGCCGCTGATCAACCTACACGTGGTGAAGCAGGCGCTTGCTTCAACAGATTTGTGTGTGTGTAGGTCCCATTTGTGTTGGGCCTTAATGGGAGCCCATGAGAGAAACCCTAGCCTCTCCTATAAATAGAAGGGGGGAGATGAAAAAAAACTCCCAAGCACCTAAGCACTCATTTGCAAAAAACCTAGTTAGGGTTAGGGTTTGGAGAGGAGAGGAGAGGAGAGAAATTTGTGTGTGTGCTCTTGGATTGAGCTCTTGTCCTCCTTGAGGGAGTGGCTTTGTAAGCAATATCTTGAATCAATCAATCTATTGATGTTTGCTCAAGGGTGAAGTCTCATTTGCCTTCTTCTCTCTTTTGATGATTTTGGTGCTTCCTTGATCCGGGTGTTTATGCTTGGTCTCTTGACCGATTTTACCTTGCTACGATGTGTGGGAATACTCCTAGAATAATCTAGATCATCAATCCCCCACAAGCAAGTTTTGGATCAAGATTTTCATATTTCTAGGTTTTGAACACTTCTTTGGTAAAACCTTAAGAGATTGATTCTTTGAAGTGGATCTGGACGATCGTCGCTAGAAATAGGTCTTAGATATCCTTAGGGAGGTGTGCTCCAAATTTGGTCAAGTTTCATTGGTTGAATCAAAAGTTGGACCAATTTTCGTTTTGGATTTGGGCATTATCGTTGCCTCGGACTAAATCGGTCGACCGATTTTACACACCGATCCAACCGCCTGACGGTCGATCACAATTGAGCGCCGGTCCGACCGCCAGACAGTCAGACCGCCAGCACTACACCGGTCCGACCGGCCTAGTGAGATAAATTCTCTATTTTTGAGTCTTGTGGTTAAGGGGGTAATCGAATTCAGCACAAGGCTTCCTCTGTGCATTTACTGATCTTCTTAGCTTTCATAGCTAAAGGAGAAAAGTGCGTGTTAAATTTGTTTAAGGCGAAAAATCGAGAAAGCGCCTATTCACCCCCCTCTAATCGCCTTTACGGTCCTACATTATTAAATTCCAGTCGCAGTTTTCTTTCGAGTAGATCAGTGTGTAGATTCGAGGTTGAATCCTGTTAGGGGGGGGGGTAGAATGTAATACTCCGATTTATTATAAGAAAGAAAGCTCTCAAAAGTGAAATTAAACATAAGAAAAAATAGGGTTTCTGTAGTTTTTCGGTAACCTGGGCCTCGGGCCTTATGCCAGGAGGCCCATGAGGGGCCGGCCACGTATAAAAGGAGGGAGAAAACCCTAATTCTACTGTAGCTACAGTGCACGCTGCCACTGTAGCAGCCCCCTCCATGTTGCTCCACCAAGATGAGGAGAAGAGGAGAAAGGAAGGAGAGGAAGGAAGAAGAAAAAAGGAAGAGGAAGAAAGGGGAGAAGGAAGAAAGGGGAGGAAGGAAGAGGAGAGGAAGGGTGCGTTCATGCAGCGAGATGTCGATCTCTAGCGGTTTGATAAGGGTAAGCTAGATCCCCGATCGTTTGGTAGATTAATCGATTTGTTTTGGTGCTATTAGTTGTAGATCGGTTTGGAACAACAACGTTGGTCGTCGTTTTTGGGTAGGTTACGTTCGTTTTCTGGACTGGGAATCTCCTAGAGAGTTGTAGTTCTCATTCTTAGCTTTCTATAAGTCGTTCTTAGCTTTCTATAGGCGTAAAGATCACTCAATTTTGAGTTACGGTCTAGAAGTTATGATAGTTTCTTTGCGACTGTCCAGAAGAGCTGACGAGGATTAGCAGTTACTTTGTGTAGTCAATATGATTTAGTTATAGGCTGAATCAGAGAGTTCACCCAAAATGAAAGTTTTAGGAGCATCGCCTTGCACCGTGCTTCGCTCTCCTCAGCGTCGCTCATGGCCACCTCGGAGTACAGAACCATCAGGATCGAATGCTTCGATACCAATTATTCTGAGACCGATTGATGAACACTGATGCGCAACCGAGACATGAACACGATGATCCACTCCGACACATGATACGAGTAGTTTGATACAACTTGGACGAAATTGGAAGCTAAGACTAGAAGTAGCAATTGGAGACTGGGAGTTAGAGAAGAGGAATTGGGGGGAGGATCAGCTTTGGGGAAGAAGGAAGCCGGCGGTTGCCTTGATGATGTTCTTCGATGCCCCCTGTGTCGCTGCTGCCTGGTCTTTTGTACTCAATTCCCAGCTCAACCAATGCCCCTTCCCAGCCTATTAGGCCCAGAGCCGATCCACCGCTTGTTCAACCCACGAAGCCCACTCACCCAAGGATTCATATCCGCGACAGACTCCCTGTCATTTTGTACCGGCCAAGATAAACATTTGGAGCAATCTCTCTCCTCAAAAGAGAGATTCTACACGGGGATCACGTAAATCACTCGTCTCTTAGTGATGTGGCCAAAAGTACAATTCCGGCCGGAAGAGCGTGTAAATTGAACGGCCCGGATCTGGCCATCCAAACAAGGCTTAAATGCTACAAGCAATATGGAGCGGCAATGAGTTGAATGAAGTCCAGGAGATTCCACCGATAACCAGCTCAGCTCTAGTCGGTGGATCTTAGACCTCGTGTTTTACACACCCACCCATACGCCATACATGGAGTTCATCCTAAACTTAAAAGATTTTGATTCAAGTCCAAAGCAGGATCATGCATGCAATGTTGCGTAGAATCAGACCACCAAGCCAAGACACTTTTTTTTTCCAAAAGAGAGAAAGGTTATTCATACATGGCCAACTCCCACAAATCTCAGCACCCATAAGCAACGCTCACAGTACCAACAAACTAGGAAACTGCGCACCTGTTTTCAGGGCTTGGCTTGCAACAGAAGAGGACATATGCATACCAGCATCCTGAGGCAGCTTCAACTAGAACTATGTAGTGGCATGCAAGTAACTAACAACCCAAGTTTTATTTGAGAAACTAGGCCAATTGAGTGGAAACTACTGCTCACAAATGCATAAGGAGACCAGAAAAGATACTTCTGAAAATAATGCTGGTTTGGCATTGCAAAAACATCTCACCATCACAGGGGAGGGAGAGTGGATGCTTGACCTAGACCAAGTCTTTAACACTGAATACATGCATCAAAAGTATGAAATCAAACAATATAGTTTTGTCAAAGTGGGATACTTGGTGTTCAACTAGAAGTCTGGCTGATAATTCTTTTTGAACTACAGGTCCACCTGACAAAAAAACAGAATATCCAAACCAGTTATGTTCACATTGTCATAATGTCATACTCATATACAACTCAATGATCCCAATAGAAAAAACAGAACATGAAAACGCATGGTGTCTACTACTGTTACAAGGTTATAAGGATATCACATCTCAAAGAACAAAAATCGGACTATGTAAATCTGTCTAAAATTTCCATACTTCTCCTTTTTAGAAGCACAAACAAGTTAAGAAGAAGCATGCAGTTCATTACATGCTTATAGGTGAAAAACAAGAGAAAACAAAATAGAGAAAATAAAACAAGGTTCCTGCTATCTACAGGCGAAGCTTTGTCAGCAATGAACGCCACAAACATCTTCGGATCTCAGTAAAATAAAATAGATATGCCCATGATAGAACACCCTAGGGCTACCCAGGGGCTAAGGCGTTCACCTGAAAGACAAATAGCATCTTGATAAGCTATGACAAATGATAAAATAACATACACCAAAAGGTATAGGAAAAAATTCCACTGTGCCTTCATAAACAAGAGGACAGTCTCCACATGGAAACACTGCCCAACACAATTTGAGTGTGGAAGTTACAACACACAAACAGCTAACATTAATACTTCAGTTCAAATTCAAGGCAACGAAATCCAAAAAGATTTGTTTCAGACACAGAAGCGTGCAGGCAAAGTTAATAGCTGCAACAAGACTGTTCCCAGGATGGGAATAGAACCTCCCAACCAATGAACATGGCTTTATCCCAATGCTGGAGATTAAAAGTATATCATGCTTAATATGTGTATGCTTCTGTGCAGCTTGTGGCCATTCTTGTTGTAACTCCATAAGTACCAAATGACCAAACATTATTGGAAAGTGGAAACTGCCATTACAATATATTTAAGATCTGCCAAGCCCATAAAAGATTAACCTGAAGTTCTAATCCATCAAAAGGTAGATTTCCATACAATGGTGTTACTGTTTTGGCAAGACTTAAGAAGAGTCAAGATTCCAGGTAACTGCTATCTTATGTGGTCACTAAATAGTCTATTAGATGCACCCATTTTGTCATATATCTCGCAATTTTGATTTTCCACTTTTATTTTCTTTACCGTGATAATATCTCACAAAGTTGCATATTAATGTACATTTTACACAGTTGGTTCTAATGTCAAAAGATTAAAAAAATCATAGAAGAAAAACTGCTACTACTATTCTTCAGTTCTTCGTCCTTGTTTCACTAAAAGTACAGTGATTTGTGCATCCTATCTGGCCATAGAATTAAACTCTGCATCTTCACACTCAGCTTCCATTGCATCAAAAGAACATCCTTGTTTTTTGAACTGCAGAGTGCCGAGCACTATATTACTAGAGAATATTTTTCTTAATATTGTAACTGCACAACATGATGCAGGGCCAGCTGAATGCTAATACAGTAATATATAGTTACAAAATGCAGGACTAGATATAATATTCTAATTTAATTATAACAACAAGATATTGAGCAAAATAAATAAGAAGTTTACCTATTCTAGCAGACTTCCAAAAGAAACCACGAAATCTGCAAACACGAGATAGGTAAGATAATAAGTGAACTGTAGATCTTCTGAACCAGAAAGACTAATTTATGAGCTCAGGCCACTAAGGCACCAACAAAAGCAATAATTACATCAAACAATATGAACATGGGAAATGTGAAACAGCAAAGTATTTCAATGTTTAACACATGACTAGAAGGTTGGCAATGAGCTGTCTGCAAATAACTGGGTGAGATATAATCAGAATATTTACCCAGAGATAACCTGCATTCTTGCAAGTATGGTAGTACACATCTCTTGATCTCACATTCAACAAATAAAAGTGTTCAGTGTGATAGTATCATCTTACTAAGTAGAGTCTAACTGCTGGCCCTGGCAAACTTAACATGGCAAAACAAATTACGTCAATATCTACAAGTAACTATATATCTCAGTTGGAGGGATTTTGAGGGAAAATTAACTTATCTTTTAGACACACTCCAAAACACCGAACTGGTCCCCCAAAACAATGAATAAATTTGATGATACGACTGTTTCTTCCCCAACTCTGCTAGTACATCAATACCAATCAACAGAACCTCTCCAAGGCTCCAAGCAACAATAACAATACATTGCACAAAAAATATGCAGACAGAGGTGAACACAATGCCAATCCGACACAGCTCTCCGCCATGACCTGATTCAACTCTCCAACCTCAATGAGCTCTGCAGTCTGCACTGACAACCTCCGTGACATTCCCATCCTCAACCTGCTCTCCCACAACGACCTCTCAAGCCCCGTCACGCACAGTCGCACACGATTGTCAAGCTCTCTCACCTACTCCGCATAGACCGCACCGAACTTATCAACAACGGCCATCGCGGCTTGCGGGCCCATCATGGTAGCCGTGCTCGCGTCGCCGACCTTGCTCACCTTTTATGCAAGCCCACAAGGCCATGGCGTGCTTCCCTAAAGAAGGATTTGGCTTACCCAGGAAAGAGATGTGTGGGTGTAGGGAGTGAGAGGGATGTGGAATGATCTTTGCCATAGGAAATAAGGAACGGTTGAGATTTGAGTAAATCCACCTGGTGAAGTCAAGCCACAAATCTATAGGATCTACACCCGTTTAAGAATGTGGGAGATATTTAGTTATATGGAAATACAACAGGCCAGCAATAATTAGACACCTTAAATGTCGTCTGTATCCAACATTCCACTGATGTATTTGTGTCCAACTACGTATAGTAATCTGGACTGCGAAAAGAAATATTTCTAGCTTCACCTGCAGATCCAGAGTACTGAAATTGAACATTTCTGAGGCCAATTATCAATAATCACAAAATCCTACTTGATACAATAGATTCTGCATAACTCCATGCCAACAAAAGCATCATTTAAGTACTATGCCCAAAAGACTGATCTGACTTAATTTTGCTCTTTCTCTTGGGCAGCTATCAATTATTTGCTCAACATAACTGATCTTCTTTTGTTTTTTTCTCCTTTTAAAGATCTCATTAAGAAGAAACCTAGTTTTTCCATGGGCAGTGTCAAGCCAAAAAGTTTGGATTTCCCCAACAAAAAGGAGCTACCATGTATGTGTGCTGAATCAGAAAACTCAAATGTTGATCTAACAAATGTTTCTCGCAAACAATAACAGGATAGGGTTGCAGTATTTGCAGCCCTTAATCCATCCCACGGAAAATAATTCCTCCAAAGGATACTAGATGGCATGAATGTAACTCTTGCAAACGAATCCTAAAATCCATGGCCCCATGTGCTACTTATCCCATCACAGGCACATAAGTTATTAATTTTGGAATGTAGGGATGACGAAAAAGGAGATCAAGCACAAACGAAGGGAGACACCATGACAAGCACAAATGTAGGAATGAGTGAGTAGGAGGCAAGAACGCACCCGGTCCGGCGGATGAGGAGGGAGGGAAAGTGCATCTTGAGGTAGGTACAGGTGCAGATGAGCAGCAGCACGACCGTGACGAAGGAGTGGAAGTTGAACAGCGCAGACTGCAGTCAACAAGAACGCTACCACCGTCAGGCAAACGCAAGAAGAAGAAGAAGAAATCATCAAAACTCTACCAGTAGGGCAGGAGGAGGACTCAAAACCAAATCAAGAACGCGAGGAGCGATTCTGATTACTAGGGCAAGGATTCGGTAGTGTTACCATGGGGTCCGAAGAGGAGGAGGCGGCGGCGGGCGGAGAGCCGGAGAGGGGCGGCCGCGGCGGGACGGGAGGAGACGCGGCTTTGCAGCAGCGATCCGCGGAAAAGCAGCGGTTGTTTGCTTGGCTGCTTGCTTTCGGGTTCAGATCGGACGGTCGGAAACTCGCAATCGTGCCTGTCGTCTTTTGACCAAGGCACAATTTCCCTTTTTTTAGATAAAACGCAGCTGATATTGATTCATAGATAGACCAGCATTTACAATATGAGTCCAAAATGCAAGAACGAAAACCATAGTCAATCATTTTCAAATAAACATAATATAAATTATTAACTTAGAAACCCAATATACATAAATTAATTATCATACAAATAAAAGTTTTATACATAATTTGCATTTAATCAACAAGCTATGCATAATCTTATCTCAAGCCACAACACATATAATTTAATTATTCACAGAAGATCCTTTAAGTAATTATATGCATGTATACACATATCTATTCACAAAATATACTGCCAACTCAAAGGGTGGGATGAAGAGATCGTAGATGAAAAATTCACAATCAGCACTAAGTCATTCTTTTATAATAGTAAAAAAAAAATCTATAATACGACAAAAATATCTTTGATAACTAAACTAGTATACTATAGGCTCACCAATATAAGCAAAGTAGGAAAATGTGTATTGGGAATCGCGGAGTGCCAATTATTTGTGAACAAATAAAGTGATAATAGACGACAAATATTTGTGAACGGATGAGTAGTTTTTTTTGTTGTTGTTGCTTTTTTAAATCACTTTGGCGTTCACCTCGGTACGATTTCCCTTCCGTGACAGGTGGCAACAAACTGAATTGTGTTGTACTTGGAAATTGCTACATGGTTACGTTCAGTGATTTTTTTTCTAGTAGTAGTGAACTAGTGATCTGGTACTAGAAAATTTCGAAAAACCTGGAATCTTCGTGTTAAAAGTTTTCAAATATACATTGAAAGTTCAATTTTTTTAGATAAAGATTTGATTTTTTTTAAGTTGAAATCTTCCCTAACTAAGCTAGGTGATGTGAAAGCTCGATTTACTATTAAGTTTGAAAGTTGGAAATATCAAGTTGAATAAAAAAAATTCGAGATGAAAGTTTGAATCACCAATCTGAAAATTACAAAATGATGTTGAAAAGTTCAAATTCTCAAGTTGAAAGTTCAATTTTCGAGTTAGAAGTTTCACTAATTAGATAATTTTCACTAGTTAGTTAACTAGCCAATGCTCACTGGATATATACTCGCTTGTACTTTCACGTGGTCTTTCGCCCTAGTCATGGCAACCTCATGCTCACCGGTGACCCGCCGGCCGGAAGGTCTGATAAAAAAATAAAAAAAATATTTTTAATTTTTGAAATAAATTAAATATTACTTTTTTTATTCCAAAAAAGAATTAAAAACAGGTTTAAATTGAAAAACCCACATTTTGGGCCGGGCCAGGCTCGAGCTTGCCCATTTGCGACCAGACTTTTCAAGCCCGGCCCGGTGTTTGAACCGGTGTAATACTAGATATGTTGGCTACTTATTCTTTCTTAGGTTATTTAAATATATGCCATTATAGTTCTTAGTTTTGAAATATTTCTATTGTAAAATTTCGCCTTCGGGATATGCACTGCTGCCATGCTGAAATTTAAAATATATCCTTATAAATTTTTTAAGACTATAGTGCCCCTCTTCGTGGTCGGGCTGCGGCGCCGAAGGACTTGAGTGACCCGTCATCGGTGGCAGCAGCGAGGTGAGGCTGAGGCCAAGGGGGACGGAGGTGATCGAGGATGGCGCGGAGGTCTCCAACAAACCGCTGGCTGCCATGGCCGTCGGCGATGGCGAAGAGGCGATGACAGATATGGGGCTATAGCTGGCCAAACAGGCCATGCTCGCTTGGACCGCCTCGAGGCACGACATCGCTTGGCGAATGAGCACGCACGGCTCACACTATTCACAGGCCGAGCCGAGCATAGCGCGATAGTTCAGGCTGTGCCTGGGCTGCCACCCCGGCACGATGGGGCTGGCACACATGGCATGAATAGTGTCAGGCCTAGCCCAACACGACACAACCCATTAGACACGACACTGTTTTAATATACATATATGATATTTTAAAAATTAATATTTATATGGTCTTCTTTCATTTTTTTTATACTTATATGGATATATATATATTCTAGGATTATTTTAAATATTTTTAAATTTTTCACATCTTACGAGCTAAATAGCAAATATTTTAACGAGCCAGCTATTTGAACATTAATAAGATTATAATACATTTTCAATATGTCTATCTCTTTTTTTTTTACAATTTTATATGTATTTATAAATTATACATATTTTTATGATTTTTTTGTTCTGACAGGCCAAACAGACTTGTGCCGATCCGATATAACACGAAACTCCAACGGATTGTACCTGAGTCGCCACCTTGCATGACTCGTCTAATAGCCGAGCTGAAATGATCTGTAACTAGAAGGACCGTGTCCGATCTTGATCTTGGATCGGCCAGATCGCTGCTAGAGTGGGACTTAGGGCGTGCTTTTTGGGTCGATCCAAGCCCGACGATGACGACATAGTATAAGCACGACACGGCACGACACGTGGTGGGCCGGTCAAGACGCAAGCACGAATAGCGGGCGGCGGACCGAGAATGCGCCCATTAGGCAAGACGACACGACACGATCAGTTGGACCGTGTTTGGCCGGCACGGCACGAAATAGGCCCAACCTTGCCGTTCTTGCCCAATCCCTCCCTCAGCCTAACCCAATCACCCCCCCCCCCCCCCCCGCACCGCCCTAGCCCAACCAATCATTCCCTTCTGCCAACCGACCTGGCCCACAGGTGTCTTTGTCTTCCTGGACGGTGGAGGCGGCGGTTGTCGTCTTCTCAGGCGTCTATAGTTACTTAGGGTTGGCCTTGGATCGGCACGGTACGATCCTAGTACGGTGGGTTTTGAGCTGTGCTTGGACCTTACCAGAAGCGAAACGGGCCAGCACGGCACGACACGGTGGGGTGACCAAACCGAACTGATACGATACGAAACGGTCCAAAGCACGGCGGGTCTGTGGCTCGCGGCTCTAGCGTGCGAGCAGAGGCGAGGCACTGCGAGGCGGAACCGCGCGTTGGACGGGGGTGGAAAGGTGGAGAACCAGCAAGATGACCGCCAAGGTTGCCGTAGCGGCGAAGCTCGTGACGAGGTTGTACTTCTTGGTGGGCGATGGGGAATACAGTAAGGGCATGTCCGGCTGGCCAATGGCTTGCGCAAGGTCGGCTCGTCGTACCTGCTGGTGGTGGCCGTGCTACCCGACGTGCCGGAGGCCCACCGCTACATCCTCATCCTCCATTCTCCCATGGTTCCTTTGTCCGCGAGATCGAGCCTGTGTCCGAGAACCAGTCCCAGTTCGCCATGGCCTATTACGTCATCAACTAATACAAGTGCGCATTTGGGAGTTACGGACTAATCCAAGAGCTATTGCCCCCCCCCCCCCCCTCTTGCACACATACGTATCTCTGATAATTGGAGGCAGGAGGAAGAAGTTATGGCCTGGACGCTATTGGACGGGTTGAAGAATTGGAGGGAGGAAGAAGAGGGGTATTATGGTCTTAAAAATTATAATGGTATATTTTAATTTTTGACATCTCAAAGGCGGGCCTTTGTAACGATACATCCAAGAACTGAGAACTTTACAGTTCGGATTATGCAGGAACGTTTTTTTATATCATACGTAATGTCCGATTCTCTTGCAATCATCCGAAGCAATCGATCATGAGCTTTTTTTTTTTGGTTATCAGTTTGCCTCTTTGACAACGCATAAAAAACGTTCCTGTGCAGGTTGACATTTTTTCATCGTCTGAGAATATCATCCATTTCCTCTCACCGAGTTAGAAAATGCTGAGCAAAACCAGCAAAGGAGTAGCGAATTGCCTGTGCAGATTGAGAAAAAATTAAGTCCACAAGGGCTACCAGAAACAATACTCAGTACAAGAATTCCCACTGCTTCAGGAATCAGGAATCTGCATATTCCAAATTAAATCTTCCAAATAAAACCAACATGTATCTGCCAGCTGCATCTGTAAGAAAATCCTGATAAGCTGCTCTTTCAGTAAATCAGATACAAGTAACTAAAACTATGTAAGTATGGTAAACCCTCTTCCCTGGTCTTAGGGGTCAGAATTCAGAATCCCTAGAAAATCAAGAACTTTCGCAGGCCACAAGAACTAAGTCAGCAGACCCATAAGCACCTAAAGTACATTCTATTAACCATGACAAATTTGGTAATGTCGTTACTTCTTCTTCTTCCTTCCACCCTTCACGGGCTTTGCGGGGCCTGCAGCTGAAGAACTGGTAGCAGCTTCCTGCTTCCTGGTCCTTCCGAGGTGCTTTGGAACCAACTCTGCAACCTGTAGCATCAACTGCTTCTCTGTAATGTGGATTGCGGAAGAGTGAGATCAGTAACCCAAAAAACATATAACAAATCTTTGCTGATGTTGCTGAGCAATATCTTATGCACTTTGCAGAATAAAGTAAGAAATGCAGGCTAAGTAATCCAAGAAGACACAAATACAAGGGTTAACATCAAAGTTGCAATCACACCCTAAGAGAGTTTCAGAACAAAATATGTATTGTGCTGGCTTCCTTCATCCTAGCTACTTTGTAATACAAGCCATGATGCCAACCTACATCCTCTCCAGTCAACAGAAATGGGGCCCGAGGCCAAATAGAATAACACAACGGAAACAAATAAGTAGTTGACCACACGATGCGCCATAGGCAATCGTCTGGGGGCGTAGGCCTAAATGTCTAGATCCTCACCGTTTGGATAGAAGTTTTCTCCTGAATAAATATTATTCAGCAAGAGTGAGCACAACTTCTGTGCTCGCAAGTTACATCCAATAAAGAATTATGATGATATGCATAAGTAAACAAGGGAGATTGATAAGATTTATTTGTGTAAAGCAGCATTTTCAGTTTTAACTATTCATACTAAGTTTCAAGGCAATTCTTAATCTATAACTAAAATCAGAATTTTAAATTTACAGTTTTAAAGTGGATAACCTCCATATAAAACATGGTGATGAATACCCTTCTATCACATGGCTAACCGCCTAATTTTACCACAAGGATTCAACATCCTAAAATTGTTTACTAAAATCATTTTAAAACCAAAACAAAGTCTAACTTAGAGTGGCTTTGCTCAGCATGTCCTTTACCGTGGACACAGCTATTCGAATAGTTTTACACTCTGCAGAGGGAGTACAACTTTACCCGCAAGAGATAATTTGCTCTTTATGTCGGCCAATACACGCTTCCTTAGGCGTGTGACTAAGTAATTATCACAAGATATTTCAAATGTTCTACCTCACTGCTACCTGCCGGAAGCCCCCTCTTGCGCCAGGTGGGAATAATGTTCAACCAACACCCACTCAACAAAATGACACATAAAACAGTGAGGTATGACACGTTAATAAGCCTGCAGATTTCGCTGGCTGTAGGATAGATAGGAAGAGCACCTCTGGCACTTGCCAATTCATTGGTACTTCTCTTGTCTCCTGGTCTTCAAGGAAGCGATCCGGTGTTGCACACCCACTGCAGAGGCCGAGTGCGTTCGCAGCGGCCATCGTAGCCAAGTTCTTTGGATGGTCTCGACCCTGCAGGACTTTGGGTTAGTAATCGACCGTGTTCCACTCTTTTGTGATAACACGTCTGCGATCTGCATTGCCAAGAACCCAGTGCAACATTCTTGGACCAAGCATATTGATATCAGATATCACTTTCTTCGAGACCATGTAGAGAAGGGTGACATTGTGCTCCAGTTTGTGGAGAGTGAATACCAGTTGGCTGATATCTTCACCAAGCCTTTGGACAGCTCTCGGTTTTACTCTGCGGGAGAGCTTGGGGTGGTTTGTCCTTATGGACTGTTGTGAGGGGGAGCTTGGGTTTTACTACTGTATTATATTTTAATTATGCTATTTCTCCTTTCTGGCTGCATTTCTTTTGGGTGCTTTGGGTCTAAGTCCTTCCAGCATAGGTTAGAGTGGTTCTCTTGCCAAGTTGTTTTGACTGCTAATACTTATCTTGTGCTTCTAGGATGCTGCTTATTAGCTGTTTCTCCTCTCTCTGAGTTGAGCTAACTCACTTCTTATAGGTTCTAGCGAGGGTCGGGCCACCCTTGGGTAGACAGGGACAGTGTTTGCTTCTTAGTGTGTTAGTTGATCAGCTAATAGTCCTGGAATCATATGGGGTAGATAAGAATCTGTCTAAGTTTTGGTATTCTTTATATCTTATCTATGCTCTAAGGACTGCCTTTTCTCTTTCTCGTTTTTGTTCCTTTGGTTCAGGAGGAGTTCATCTTGGTTCTTCTAGTTCTTAAATTTGTCATAACTCAACCTGAATTAAAAGATGCATCTCATTCTGAAGGGGATCTGGATTTTCGTGCATTTCATCCTGCATTGTAATATAATCATATGGAGCCCTGTCTATTATCCTTTATGATCTGTTTTCCCTGTTTTACATCTTGCCATGATTTATGCTAAACTGCTAGATTTATCATGACTTTATATGTGTAGTTTAGTCTTTGCCATGCTAAGGTGATTAAAATATGCTCAACTTGAATTTAAACTCTTGTCATGACAGCTCTTGAGACTAGTCTGGTTGAAGTTATCCTTTTATGATTCTCGCCATGTCAAGTAGGCTGAGTTGAGTCTTGAATCTTTATTGAGTTTCAGAGTAAGCTATGTCAGTTCGTTAAGAAACATGACTTATCTTTAATCGTTGGTCTAAAAACTTCAAAAGCAAAAATGATCTCTTTTGTGCGAAAAAACTGATCTCACCAACTCTTTCTCATGAGACTGCTTGCCATTGCACTAGGCATGAACTCAGGGGGAGCCTTGGATGACCTAAGATCACCTCCTTAAGTCTGTTGCTTGGAGTGGTCGCATAAGGCTTGGGATCTAGCACAAGGTTAAGATTTGAAAAAAAAATGGTTGAAGCTTAGGAGGCAGTTGTGGATGGCACCTAGTCCAGGACTTGCTTCACTAAGATAAAGTCATAATTATGTTTTCAGAAAAAGAAACTTGTGCTAAAAATGCTTATCTTCGAACAGACCAAGTACTTGATCAAATGAGTCTTTCTTCACCTAGTAGCACTCTAAACTGTTCAATATTATGCTTCTTGGTTCCACTTAAGAGTATTTGACATGGCTTGTATCATCCTTGGATACCTTTAGCTAGACTATAATCTTGGTTTATTTGACTTGCTAAAGAATTGGACCTTGTCTCAGATTATGGATTTCCTGTCTTAGCTATTCTATACATCAATTGTCATGATCTTGATAGCAGTCTTATGTGTTATGGCTTGGTGTAATACTCTAATAGTCATTTTGGATAATCTTCATGGCTCCTAATGCTTAAAATGAATATCATGTCATTTCCTCTCTGTAATACTTCTTGATGTGTTTATTGCCAAAAGGGGGAGAAGTTACTTTGGAGAGAAAAAGTCTTCTGGAGCGTTTTAGAAAAATTTGCTCTTTCATTTCAAGCTTCAGTCTTTCTCTTTTGACAAACATGGTCTTAAGCCTTCTTGCTTACTAATTTAGACCGTGTTTGGTCTTTATCACAAACTCTTCTATATGCTTTTTCGTGTTTGTCAATATACTCATCAAGGGGGACATTGAGAGACCATGTGAGTAGGGTCCCCGTTTGAGTGATGAGTATTTGACGCTGTGGTGAGAAGTTTGTGATTGAAATCATTGCGTTTGCGCTGCTGCTGTTTTGTTTCTGTAAGTGAGGAACTTCCAGTTCTGGAAAACGGAAGTTCCGATAATCGGAACTTCCGCTTTGGTAAAACGGAACTTCCGATTATCCTGACGTTTGTGTTCTGTTGAGTTAATCGGAACTTCCGCACCTGGGAACGCGGTATGTCCGATAATACTGACGTGATTATTCTGCTGTGACGACAATCGGATCTTCCAACCTGGGAGTGCGGACAGTCCGATAATCGGAACTTTCGCAATGGTAAGTGCGGAACTTCCGATTGTGGGCAGAACTGTGCAGAAAGGCATAGTTTTGATTTTGAGTTGTGAATTGCTTTTGGTTAAATGCAAATGATGATTATATTAACTTGAGCAATGCTATGTGATGTGTTTCTTGTTTGTACTGGTTGCAGGGCATCGAGGTGGAGTCGTGGCGAGACACGTGGAGACCGGACTAGACGCAGGCGGCGTTGAGGTCAGAACGGTAAAGACGTGTCGAAGACAGCGTGCACTCGAGGCGGTTGCGAGTCGTGAACGACAAGGAATGCGGGAGCTTCCAGAAGGTGTGCGAGGCGAAGGGTAATTTCAAAGCGGCACAAGTGGAAGCGGGCTCCGTTAGGGTTTAGCCAAAACGGGTTGAGACACATAGCCAAGGGCTATAAATAGAGGTGAACCCCTGGTTGTTGGTTTGGGACTTTTTGAGAGAGAAAATTAGGGTTAGCTTTAGCTAAAGAGCCTTTGGAGAGGTTGTTTTGCTTTTTGAGAGTTTGTTGAGTTGGAGAGAATGAACTGAAAAATTGTGTAATCATTCCTCTGTGTTTCCCTCTGTAATCTTTTGATTTCTATCAATGAAACTCTGAGGCTTTGGTTCTTTGTTTATGCCTCTTTTCGTCTCTCTGTTCATACGTTGAATATCTAGGGTTTTTTGGTGAATCTTTTGATTCCTCTTATGAGATGGCATGAAACTTGATATTTAGAGTCTTATTGGTATTGCTAATATATCTTCAAAGTCTCATGAGCTGAGAATCTAAGAATCTTGCAAATTGTGAGTTTTTGGTTGTTCTTGCCTAATACTCAAGAAATCCGTTTTTGCTTTGATTAATGGATCTTTGTCTGCGATTCTTCTCCATGAGGTCAAGATGTTGTTTAGGATGATGTCCTGTGAAACTTGACCTGAGAAGAGCATTCAAGATTTAGTATTTCGAATTTTTGGGCCAAACCCGAGCGCACTGTTCTTCGGTCAGGACAATCGGAACTTCCGATTGTCCAAGGCGAACTACACGGCGGAACTTCCATGATCAACCGGAACTACCGCAGTGCGGAACTACCGCTAGGTAGAATCGGAGCTTCCGATATCTGACAGAACAACCCTTTTTGTTTAACTCTTTGGATTTGATTCACATCACACCTTTTGTTTAACAGTAAGTTTTTGAATTGCTGTGTGGACACTTGAGAGGGGAAGATCTTAATTTTTAAGGCACCATTCACCCCCCCTCTGTTGCCATTTCGGTCCTTCAGTCGTCATGGTCAATTTATGTAATCTATTTCATGGTTGTATCTCGTTTGTTGTGAACTACCTTTACTTTAAACGTGTTTCTACTTGATACGATAGGTTGTAAACTTGACTATTTTATTTCGTATAATTAAAACAAAGTTTATATAAATTATTTAGTTAAAATTATGCCCAATTGTCGGCCTGATTTGCAACTAGGCTCAGTCGCGTTCTGGCCCGATGAATGTGTCTAGCACGGGCCTTAGTCGTGAGACCATCTCGCTATTGAGACACATGGCAATCGAATGCCTCAGTTACGGTTCAGTTGCGTGGGAGAGCCTTGTCGGTGTATTAGAACCGATCTTACGTAAAGATTATTTAATTCGGGGGGTCTCCTAGAGATGAAATCACGCAGAGTGGTTGACACAGGATGTTTAGACAGGTTCAGGCCTTCTCCGGAGAGAATAATAACCCTAATCCTGTGTGGTGTGGTATTCTTGATGATCAAGTAAGAAGCTAAGACTATTACAGAGAATAGAACTTGTATTTCCCCTCTACTCGCTCTCTTTGTTCTGTCTCCCTGATGCCCTTATATAGTCGTGAAGGAGTAGCCGTTTTGTCCTGCGGAAGAGGCGCCTTAATTGAGCCAGTAATGGGCGCATGATGGCAGTAATTACCGGCGCATTGGCTTCTCCACCGTCGCAATTATCATTCAAAGATAATGGGGTATTTAAGCACTATTACTACGCGGAATAGTAGTGCGTGCGCACTGCCTGATTCTTTAATCAATTGGACCCACTTGCCTGTAGGTTTGATTATAAGGTGGTCGTGGTTTGCCTGGTCGTAGGAGAACTTACGACCAGGTAGTAATCGTAAAAGGTCTTACGACTATGTAATGGTCGTAGAAAGACTTACGACTAGGTAGTAGTCGTAGTAAGACTTACGACTAGGTAGTAGTCGTAGTAAGACTTACGACTATGGGGGTGATTGTAGAAGATCTTACAATCACTTGGTAGGCCTCTCCCTTATAAAAATAAGGGGTACTTCTGGAGACTATGTGATATCATATTTACCCATAATAAGAATTATAGATAATAGATAAAATGAGGATTATTAGATCCTCGTCATCTAGCCCCCCAGCTTCAAGTGAAAGTAACTTACTTGGGGAAGGATTCGCAAATGGACTTGCGACTATGAAAATGTCGAGAACCATAGTCGAAGGAAAACTCTTCGACACTTGAGTATTACTTTGACCAGAGTTTGCTTGGTCGTAAAGGTTGCTTACGACTATCGTAAAGTCATAAAACCTCTACAATTGTGTAGTGGTCGTAGTAAGGCGATCGGAGAAAAAACCCTTCCGATCGATACTTCCTTCGGCCAGAAAGACTTGGTCAAGAAAGTGATTTTGCTTGGAGGTGACAAAACTAACCTAACTTTCCTGAACAGACCGTCTGGGGAATTGCAAACGAATTCCACAGATCTTTTGATAAAACGGTTCCCAAATCGATTGCAATCGTGAAGATTGCTTACGACTATTAAAAAGTCGTAAAAACCCCTACGACCGTCTGATGGTCATAGTAGGGGAATCGGAGAAAAAACCCTTCCGATTGATACTTCCTTCGACCAGAAAGACTTTGGTCAAGAAAGTAATTTTACTTGGGGGTGTCAATACGTACCTAATTTTTCTCGAACGGACCATCTGGGGAATTGCAACCGGCTCTCACAGACTTGTCCGATGAAGCGGTTCCCGAAGCGGTACAACCAACTCCCATAGACCTATAGCCGAGACGGTTTCCGAAGCGGCGGAGATCATGCGGTTATAAAAACTTACCAGGAGGTAGACTTGGGTTTTTTACCTTTTCCTCAAATCACTCTGCTGTTCTTCGAGCTCTTGCTTTCTCCGTCCTCGACTAGGTTTCATCTTCTCCCCCGCCAACCCAATCAAAAAACTTTGCTTCGGCGAAATGGCCAAGAGAGTTTCTGAATGGGAAGAATCGGAGATGGATGCGGCTAAGATCAAGATCTTGGTCGATGCCGGGAAGATCCCAGAGAAGGCTCTGGTAAAGTGGATTCCGGCTATCGGGCAGCACTGGCCATCGGGGGAAAATGGGCAAATCCCCGTCTTCCAAGCGTATTGTGAGTGCGGCCTTCGATTGCCTGCCCATCCCTTTCTTACAGTAGTACTCGAACACTTTGGGGTGGAACTGGTGAACTTAGGTCCCAATTCCATTACCATGTTGAGTGTGTTCGTGTATCTGTCTGGTAGGCGTACTGGGATTCCGCGGATCTCGAGCTGTTCCAATATTATTATGGGATGGCTCGACAAACCGAATCATTGGAAGTCGTGGTGCGAAACTCCACGACTCAAGTCGAAGGAGTATATTCGAGTTTCACCCGGTCTTCGTGGTCGGGCCGAGAAAGAGGTGGTTCTACTGGAAGGTCACCTCTGAAGACAGCCTTTCTTTCGCGGGGAAGGCTGCCGAAAAGAAATCTTCATGGGATTCGACCCCTGAAGATATCTGCCGGATTAGCCCTTATATTCAAGCCATTAAGGACTTGAAGGAAGAAGGGCTGACCGGATGGCATGTGGTGAAGGATTTCATCACACGCCTAATTAGTCCTCTCAAGAAACGAGCATCTCCTATGTGGAGATACTCGGAAGAGGAGACCCAACCGAGACTACGAGGAGGGTAAGTAATTTGTCGACTTAGCTCTCGGTTTGGTCTTTCTCAACCTTGTCTAATATTCTTATCTGTTTCACAGCCGAGGTTGACTCTAGAGTCAGACTCATCTGCGAGAAGTCTCCGCCACTCCGAGGGGTTCCTCAAGTCATTGTAGCTTTGTCCGCAGATGAAAGATAGAGCGCCTAAAGGTAATCAAAAGTTGATTCTTTTTTAGGACTTTATAGTCGTAGAAGATACTTACGACTAAAGGTGATCGAGAATATCTTACGATCGTGAAAGAGTCGTGAGAAAACTTACGACTTGGCACTTGTCGAGAAAAACTTACGACTAATTAGTCATTCTTCTTTTTCTCGCTTTGCTTTACGTAAAGTAGGCATGGAAAATCGTCGGAGACGACGAAGAAGTCGTCTCGATGACTATTGGCGCCGGGTTGTCGAAGACAAAGGCTCGGCTCCTCCCTCCAAGAGACGCCGACTTGTAAAATCTGCCGACAAAGGGGAGCAAACTCAAGCTCTGGTCTTTCGACCGCACTTACAAGGCATGCGGCAATGTAGTCAGATCTGAAGCCGAGGCCGCAGCCATCGGAGCCGAGGAGGTTGAGGCAGCTGAATCTCTTAAGCGCAAACCTCGCAAGGCTAAGGTACCCTTCTGTTATGACAAAGAATCTTTCGCAGTTTCTGCCACTCCTAGTTTTGTTAGGCAACTGGAAAAGGAGAATTGGAAAGATTTTGTGTCTTTTATGAAGGACGATCTTTGCATCAAGACAACTCGCAATCGAGGGCGTCTTCGCTCTTGGAATGGTCGAGACCGATCTCGCCATCCAGAGAATCGAGTAACGAGCTCGTTCCTCTGTCCAAACTCTACGACCGCACGTGGTCGTGGTGAGATGATTGTTGAACCTCGACCGACGTGGTCGTGGAGAAGAAGAGGTCCTCCGCTGGGAGGATTGCCCCAAAATTCTGGTTAAGACCGAGTGCGAGGTATGTGAAATTTACTAAAGTGTAAGAACGACATTTACCTTTTTCTTTTCACAACCTGATTTGCTTTTCTTTATTTCACCGACTTCTTGGTCCCCTGAATGCTTCATTGAGAAGTCCATTGCCATCCCTTCACCATCGAGGAGGTGGCAATGGAGGTGGTCGGCATCACCCTTGGCCCAGTGGCCAATGAAGTCGAGACTCGAGTGACTCCACATCTGCCAAGTCGTAGCTACGACCCTTGAAGTAGCGGTATTCATCGTTGAGGTGGCCGCTCGATCGCCGAGGTCGAGAAACAACAGGGCACTGTGGAAGCCTCTGGTCAAGGCGGTGACCAGCTTGTGCACCGCTCTGGGAAGGAAATTGTAGGAGGCGTTCCTTCCCCTACCCAAAGAGAAGTTGCAGAACCAGAAGGAGAAAATTTCAACTTCTGTGGTGACTTCTTTGGGCCTGCCTCCGTCGTAGGGTCTTCTGCTTACAGATCTCGTGACCGAGTCCCCCATCCCAAAGATATTCCCAATACGGAGAATACTTTTGATAACGAGCCTCGAGAAGGTGTGGTGGGACAAAGTCGCGAGGATAGATAAGCTGCAGAACCGGACCTTGTATATTCGATGTTTGCTAGGGCGACTATGAATGTAAGTATCTTCAAAATACTTATATATGTGACTTTCCTTCTCTTCTCACTGCTTTCTTTTGCGTAAAGCTCGAGCAAATTGTCTTTGTTGTCGGTGAGTACCATCGACAACTTTTAGAGCTAAGACAGAGAAAGAACTACTCTGCAGAGGCGCGGAGAGATGGTAAGTCACTTATCATTCATAATTGTTTTCGACTTAAATACTCGTATAATGTTTTACGAGAATAGTCATGGAAGAAACTCATGACAAAGTACTAGTCGTAAAAAGCTTACGACTACTTACGACCAGGTAGTGGTCGTAGAAAGACTTACAACCATGTCGTAGTCGTAGAAAAACTTACGACTAGGTCAGTGGTTGTAGAAGTACTTACAACCATTCGGCTGATGTTTATCTTCGTTCCTGTTCTTTGTAGGTTAAACAATGATACGAAGATCTTAGCTGACTCACTCGACTATGAAAAGAAGAGTCGAGGAGGCTAAGGAACGAAGTATTAGTCCTCTCGGATAGACTTCGAGAGACTGTCTCTGCATATAAAAGATTGCAGGAAAAAATAAACAGTAAGTTCTGAACTTAAGACTGCTTTTGATCTTTAACCTTTACCCGACTCTCATTTCTTCTCCAGATAAAGAAAAAGAGATGCGGAAGCTCCAGACCGAAGTTCAAGAAAAAGCTTTGGTCATTCAGGAGTTTTCCCGTATTACCTCGAATAAGGATCAAGAACTTGAGGGTCTTAGAACTCAATTAACAGGTAAGTAATTCTTTACCTGTTATCCTTTTTGAGTATTTTCCCTTTTCTAATGCCAATTTTTTGTTCAGAAATTGCTGTCCAATTGAGAAGCCTCGAGGCTGAAATCCAAGAGAAAACCTTGATCTACAATGAGTCCATCCGCATCGCTAAGATGAATGCAGAGGACATCAGAGCATGGGAGAAAAAGCACGCTGAAACCATTGCTTCCCATCGAGAAGAGGTTAAGAAACTGGATTCTATATTAGTAGTTAAGAAATGCTTTTACCTATAATTATCTTTGTGTTATCTTCCTCCAGAAGTTTATTTTCGTTTGACCGATTTTATTCTTTTCAGAACAAGTGGTCGAAAACAAGAAACTTCGCGAGGCTTCGACTTGTACTCAACAGGAGATGGAGTGGATGAAGACTAGTCTTCAAGGCAACATCACTCTCCTGAACAATGTGCTTAGTGAGCTACATTCTGAGGGAAAAACTCCTCGAGAAGATACTATAGCTGCTCACACAAGTACTATTGGGGAACAAGTCGGAAAATTGCAAGAAATGGTGACCACTCAAGGTTAATCAAAATGTCAATCAATAAGGAGAAGCAATCGAAGCGGAGTAAGTTACGCTTTGGCGAAACTTAAAGCTCAAGATCCCCGCCTTAATGTGCAACCAATTGAAGCCGAGTTCGATTGTTCAATCGAGGCAAATCATCCGATTGAGGAAATGCAATCGGTTGGCAAAAGGTAGGCGGAGGAAATGCGACTAGGCTCTCCCCTTCAGAGTAATCTTGTAACTACTTTGTAAGGCGGATAATATCTCATTGATGAGTGATATATGATCCATCTTATTTCCTGAAAATTATCTTGTCGAGTAGTTAGTAACTCAAAAGATAATAAACGAATGAAAGACTAAGAATTGAAGTCAAATTAATAACTTTATCCTAGCCCCCGACTATTTGCTTAGATTGTTTAGACAATCTAAGTAAATAGTGTTTGAAATGAGGTTTCTGAAAACAAAGAGAGGTTTGTTTAACTTATAGTTTTTGTTATGGTTGTCAAGCACTTGGTCGAAAGAGTAGAAACGACTCGACACTAGGAAGTTCCTTCTAGTGGGCAAGACCACGTGCAGAGAGGAAAGGCTTCAACTAGGTGATGTTACTATCTCCGACTAGTTTAATCAAACCAAGAACAGCAACTTGAGTTAAGCAAACGTCTAGAGGACTTTAATAATTCGTTCGCCCTTTTCTGATGGACTCGATAAGTCTTTTCCAGTAGCAAAAAGTAGGAGACGAAGTGCTAGGAAGTTCCTTCTAGTGGGCGGGACCACATGCAGAGAGGAAAAACTTGACTAGGTGTGTCTCTTCCTTCACCAGCTTAAACGAAACGAGTACATCAAAGGTGGTCGAATAAATGTATCAAGTGTACTCTACTTAGAATATTTTTTGGAAATCACTGAAAAAATAAACTAAGATTGAGAGAGTTGGCTCTGAGAACATTTCGACTGGATAGAACCCGAGCTCTTTGTATTGGCTGAAAAATGAGTAACGAGTCGATGCTAGGAAATTCCTTCTAGTGGGCAGAACCACATGCAGATAGGAGAAGTTTCGACTAGATGATGTTACTTGTTTTTCGACCAGTGTAAAGAAAACTGAGTGTTTTTGTATCATAGTCGAAAGATTAAAAAAGCACTACTCAAAAAATAAGGCAAGAGAAGTAGAAAGAATCTGGACTTTTATTGCCTGAGAAATTGGTCACACATAGAATTTGCGTAACTGGTCGATGTTCCAAGAGTTTGAGAGAACCTGTCCATCTTCCATCGCTAGTCGTCATGCGACCGCTGGCGGGTTACTTCGACCATCGTAAGGACCTTCCCATTTGGGGAAAGTTTATTCCGATTAGACTTGGATTGGCGAGCCTCAATACCAAGTCACCTACAAAGAAGGTCGCGAGGTTGGACCTACGATCATAGTATCTGCGCAGGCTTGTTGGTAGACCGCCGAACGGATTAAGGCTAGGTTTCTCCTTTCTTCGAGTAGGTTAATGTCATCTCGCCGAAGTTGTTCTGGTCCGAGTTGTTGAAAGTTTCAACTCGTGTCGACCGTAATTTTAGCTCCGAGGAAGCATGGCTTCGCCCGAACACTAGAAAAAATGGTGTTTCTCCTGTTGCTCGATTGGTGGTCGCATTTAACCGCCCATAACACGGAGGGTAATTCTTGTACCCAAGCCCCGAGCGCTTAACAAGTCGGGTCAAGACTCGGGTTTTAATTCCTCGCATTATTTGGCCGCTTGCACGCTCGACCGCCCGTTGCTTTGGGGATGTGCAATGAAGCATAGCATAATTTGGTACCCAACTCGCCGCAAAATTCCCAAATTTTACACTTGCGAATTGTTTACCATTGTTCGTAATTATCCGACTTAACTCCAAATCGGCTAATTACGCATCTCATCATGAACCTTTTGTCGCTCCGATGTTATCCCATTCTGAGTTCACTTCAATCCATTTTGTGAACGTGTCAATAGCCACAAAAGGAATTCAAACCTCCGGAGCTTTGGGAAATGGTCCTAGGATATCGAGACCCAGTGCGCAAAAGGCCAAGAAAGAGGTATTGTCTGTAATGCTTGAGCCGGTTGGTGTATTTGTCTACCATGGAATTGGCATTGGACACACTTTTAACCACCTCCTTAGCATCATACTGTATCAGAGGCCAAGAAAACCTTGTCGAAAGGCTTTACCAACCAATGTTACAGAGGAAGCATGTGTCCCACAGATGCCACTGTATATCGTGAAGGAGTGTTATTCCTTCGCTTTATGAATGCATCGCATGAGTATCCCTTGGGTTCCTCGTTTGTAGAGGACTCCTTCGACCAAAGTATACATTTTGGCTTTTCGATAAACGATGCCGCCTCAAGATCATCTTCGCATGAGAACCCTTGCGAAGATACTCGTAGATGGGAGTCATCCGTATCCTCGTAGTCTAATGAGGCCATCTCAATAGGAGGTGTCTCGGTTCTTCGACTGAGACGGCTTTGGAGTTGCTCCAAGAAAACTCCTTTTGGTACCGTAGATCGGGAAGAAGCCATCCGAGCAAGTTGGTCCGCGAGGAAATTATCCTTTGAGGGATGAATTGTACCTCGAAACCTAAAAATGCTTTTCTAGCTTGCGAACTTCCGATAAGTATCGAGACATTGTCGAGCTGAGCACCGTACTCTTTCCCAACTTGATTCACGACTAGTTGAGAGTCTCCTCTCACGAGTAGTCGATTTAATTGAGAGTGCTTTGCACTCGTATGCCGCCTAGCAAACCTTCGTGATCGCCACATTATTAGTGGCCCGAAAGTTTAATTGTATGGCATACTTTAAGGTTTCTCCCAGAGGAGATACCAGACCACCACCAACCCGAGCCACTTAAAGTAAGTGACCCGTCAGTACATCATCCACCGGTCGTGGGAATCAGATCGGGATCCCGAATGTGTTCAGATTTGTCCATTCGGCGACAAAGTCCGCCAAGATCCGGATTTTATGGTCGTCGGGACACGAAATGGAGGTCGAACTCCCAAGTTCGACCGACCATTTTGCCATCGTCCCCATTGCTTCCTTATTATGGAGGATTGCTCCCAAAGGAAACTTTGACAAGACAACTATTTTGTGCGCTGAAAATAATGCCGCAGCTTCTCGAAGACATGAGGAGGGCATATAGAAGTTTTTGGACCCGAGGGTAACGCCCTTAGGCCCGTGTAAAACTTCGCTAACGTAGTAAACCGGTCGTTATGCGCCACGCTCTACGATTAGTATCGCGCTTCTTTGCTGTGGCGTGGCGACTAGGTAAATTAAGAGCGCCTCTTCCGCTTTGGAGAAACCGTAGCAGAGCACTCGAAAGATACCTCTTGACATCCTCAAAGCGATGTTTGCCTCGTTCGACCACTCAAAACCTTCATGTCTCCCGAGAAGTTTAAAGAAAGGTAGTCCTTTTCCCTAGTCGATGCGATGAAACGACTTAAAGCCGCCATGCACCCAAAGTGAGTTTCGACCTCCTTTTTGTGTTTGGAGGACGATCCGAGGATGGCCTTTATTTTTTCAGATTTGCTTCGATTCCTCGCTCGGATACTAGGAATCCAAGTAATTTTCTGAAGAAATTCCAAACACACACTTCTCTGGATTGAGTTTTAAGCGGTGCTTTACGAGGTTGTCGAATGTTTCTTGTAGGTCGCTGATATGATTAAGTCTCTTAATGCTTTTTACGACTAGATCATCAACATAGGCTTCCAAATTCGGCCTAATTGAGATGAAAAGTCGATTGCATTAGGCGTTGAAAAGAAGCACCGCATTCTTTAGACCAAATGGCATTTTGACATAGCAAAAGGTACCAAATGGAGTAATGAATGCGGTCTTTTCTTCATCGCTTAAACACATATTGATCCGTGGTATCCGAATATGCATCTAAAAACTTAATATCTCACAACTGCGCAGAGAATCAACCACCGATCGATACGAGGTAAAGGAAAATCATCTTTTGGACAAGCTTTATTAAGATCAAGAAAGTCCACGCACATACGCCATTTGCCGCTTGACTTTTGACCATTACAGGTTAGCCAACCACTGGGTGGTTGACTTCTCTTATAAAGCCCGCTTAAGTAGCTTATCCAACTCGATTTAATAGCATCTCGTCGATCGAGGCAAATCTCCGTAATTTTGTTTTACGGTACTTTATCGGCCGTAAAGCTAGCTGCGCTCGATCACCTCCCAGGGACTCGGGCATGTCGGATGTTTGCCACGCAAAGACATCTGCGTTAGCTCGGAGGAAGGTAATGAGGACATCTTCCTATTTGGGGTCGGAAGTCTCCCGATGCGAGCAGATCTTGAGGGCTCTTCTGGCCCGGAGGAACCTCTTTGACTTGGTCGTTCGGCTTTGGTGCGACTTTAGGCTTCGACTTGCTAGTCGAAGGTCGACTTTCATCTCGAGTTGGTATTTGACCAACCATCTCGAGGATCGACGGCCGCAAACTATACGCCATCTTTTGTCACATCGAATGGTGATCACTCCTTTGGGACTGGCATCTTAAGACATTGATACCCATAATGAGTAGCCATTAAGAATTTTGCCAAAGTTGGTCGTCCGAGTATGGCGTTATATGCCGATCGAAATCGACCACATCAAAGGAAACTTTCTCTCGTCTCCGAAATTACTTGGTGAGCCAAATGTTAAAGGAAGAGAAACTTGGCCAATAGGTTTGGTGAAGACCCCGACGATTCCATGAAAGGAGTATCGCATCGCCTTACCTTTGTCCCGGTACTTGCATCTCGTCCAGGGCATTAGTAAATAATATGTTCAAAGAACTGCCACCATCAACCAACACTCGATTGACCCGACAGTTGTTGATGGTGGGTTCGACCACAATCGGATATCGACCTGATCGACTCGTAGTGATTGGGCGATCATCCTTCTCAAAAGAGATGGTAACTTCCGACCACTTGGTAATTTATTGACGAGAGGAGTATGTATGGAATTTACCTCGTCCGTGCACTTTAAGTTGTCGCTTGAGTCGTATGTCGATGATCCTCCGTAGATGTGCTCAACGGTATGTTGCGGATCTTGGAACGGCATCTCCTCATCATCCGACGACTTTTGGCCACTCGTATGTCCTACCTGCTCGAGAGTAGGGAGTGGTGCTTTGCCGTTGTAGTAGTCCTCGAGCTTTCTTTGGAAAACTTCTGCGATTCTGGAGGTCATGTCCTTCCTTTTATGAAAAGGACACCACCTTGGTTTGTCGTTCCTACGATCGTAGCTTACCTTTGCCTTGATCGAGTACGACTTGGTGGTTTGGGGCTCTCCATCTTTCACGGCGGAACCTCCTTGGAACCACCGATTTGTGGTTTTGACTTTTATTTTCTTCTTGGACTTTTTGCTTTTTATCCTTACCAACTTCACGGCTCTCGAGGAGTGTATGTTTCTCGATCGATAGTGTTGTTCCACTCGACCGCCTCGTAAGCGCCAGCATATCGATCGGCCATCTCAAGAGCTCGGCAGCGATGTTGGGAGGATTCAAAGCAATGTCCTCCGTTATCCTTCTACTACGGACTCCTTGCTTAAAAGCCCCGATCACGGAGGAATCGAAATTTTGAATTGAGTTACGAACCCGACTAAAGCGCTTGATGAATTGACGCAAAGTCTCGTTGTTGTTCTGCTTTATCCGGCAAGTCGCCTTCTTTTCGTATGGTTGTATGTGCCTTGGAAATTCGCTGTAGAAGATCGCAGAGGTGTTGCCAAGAGTAGATCGACTCGAGTGGTTGGTTTAATAACCACGATCGAGCGGATCCTTCGAGCACGATCGGAAGGTAATTCGCCATTACATGCTCTCCTCCTCCCGCCGCTTCGGACAATGTTGTATAGATCTGAAGAAATTCGATGGGATTTTGAGATCCATCAAATTTCTCCATGTTCACCGGCCGAAAATGAGGTGGCTGCTCGCGAATCGCCAAGGTCGGCGAAAATGCCCAGATCCGAATCACTTCTTGACGCCTTCTTTGTAGGAAAGAAGGGTTAATGTCACCAGTGATCGTATACGACGATACCCGTGAACAGTGACTTGCTCGTAGTAGGTCTCGCTTCTCGAGGGAATACTCCTCGTACTCCACCGCTAGAATTTCTTTGTCGAAGTGGTGAATGATCACCTCCAGGGGCTTCTTGATCTTCACCGATCGAAATGTATTTCTCCGAATAGGGATCGATTCGACTTATGGCCGTGTCGATTCCTACGTGAAATATTCGATTGATCGTAGCCGAGGAAGTCGTACATCGCGACTACACCGAATGTTGTCGATGAGGTACCTCCGATCTTGTCATCACAGTTCAAGTCTTTGCGTAATCTCTTGAAAGAAAGAGATCGTACCACAGCGCTTGAGCAAGCTCTTGGTCGATTCTCGAGCAAGTCGCTGATGTCCCGGAGTTCTTGTACCTCCTCCGTGATGTTGAATGCGCCAGCGAGTTCTTCCGATCGTAATTTTCTTTCTTGGACGACATCAAAATCCTCCTCATCGGTCTTTGAGGCCTTCTCGGTGGAGTGCGAGAATGTCGAGGATTTCCTCGCTCATCGAGTGTTGGTTCTCTCTCACCAACGGTGGTGCCCTTGCCATTATCACGAGGGGCGCAGTGTGTGATCTTCGGGAGTGTTCTTATCTCGGCCTCCATGAGGTGACCACGATTTGGGGAAGGACGAAGACCTCCGCTGATGATTCTCACTTGCGCCGAGGCCTCCCGCTGAGGAGTGCTCGAGAGACACCATCTGGCGACTTGGAGTAATCCTCCTCGGTAGGGAACTCCGGTTATAATCGCCTCCGTTCGCAAATGAGATCTGCGGGGAGACGGTCGAATTTGCAGGAAAAGCATGCTTGATCCCACCCTCTCTGGAGTTACCCTGAGAGAGAGGATCACTAGATGCTGGTGGAGTCCTGGAATGGTGGCTCCTTAACTTGACTCACCAAGTCGGACCGCCTTAAGGGACTTGAACACTTGGAGGAAAAACTCTCGTCGTGTTGTGAGTCCTCCTGGGAGCGGTTCTGGTCGGATTGACCCTTGTCCTTTGAGGGAATTGGCTCCTCTGTTGGACGTATCGTTGTGGGGGATAAGGATCCCTCCTCAACTCCATTAATGGGATGGTTTCCTGGAGAATAATCTCCGGAGGCAACATCACCATCAGCGGATGCATCACTCGGCTCGTAGTCGAAACCGGCATCCATGTCGACGTCTCACGAATCTGCCAAGTCAAACCAGTTCTCCTCGTTCCATTCTCCTGCCATGATTGCATGAGATTGGAAAAAGAGAGTATGTTGACAAGAGATTACCGGAAGATCCCCACGGACGGCGCCAACTGTCGGTGTATTAGAACCGATCTTACGTAAAGATTATTTGATTCGGGGTCTCCTAGGGATGAAATCACGCAGAGTGGTTGACACGGGATGTTTAGACAGTTCGAGCCTTCTCCGGAGAGAATAATAACCCTAATCCTGTGTGGTGTGGTATTCTTGATGATCAAGTAAGAAGCTAAGACTATTACAGAGAATAGAACTTGTATTTCCCCTCTACTCGCTCTCTTTGTTCTGTCTCCCTGATGCCCTTATATAGTCGTGAAGGAGTAGCCGTTTTGTCCTGCGGAAGAGGCGCCTTAATTGAGCCAGTAATGGGCGCATGATGGCAGTAATTACCGGCGCATTGGCTTCTCCACGCCGTCTGGCAATTATCATTCAAAGATAATGAGGTATTTAAGCACTATTACTACGCGGAATAGTAGTGCGTGCAGACCGTTCGGATTCTTTAATCAATTGGACCCACTTGCCTGTAGGTTTGATTATAAGGTGGTCGTGGTTTGCACGGTCGTGAGGAGAACTTACGACCGGTAGTAATCGTAAAAGGTCTTACGACTATGTAATGGTCGTAGAAAGACTTACGACTAGGTAGTAGTCGTAGTAAGACTTACGACTAGGTAGTAGTCGTAGTAAGACTTACGACTATGGGGGGTGATTGTAGAAGATCTTACAATCACTTGGTAGGCCTCTCCCTTATAAAAATAAGGGGTACTTCTGGAGACTATGTGACATCATATTTACCCATAATAAGAATTATAGATAATAGATAAAATGAGGATTATTAGATCCTCGTCAAGCCTCTTGATACCTAGTTGCTGGCCCACCGCACAATTGGGCCTAGTCTTTTGGTGGGCCAACAACCAAGGGTTATTTCTATTAAAAAAATAAAAAAATAGATTATTTTTGTAAAATGATTAAAAATGGTTTATTTAAAAAAATCAGGTGCTTGCGTCGTAAGCTACTTTCATTGTTCCATTTGTGCGACCAACTGTCGGGTGCACAACCACCACCACTCTGTTTCTCCTCCTCCCTTCGATCTCCTTCCAGCAAGCATCCTTTCCTGGCAAGCCTCCTCTTCTCGTGGTTCAAAATTCACTCCGTCTGCAATCGTTGAGCTAAGTCAAAAGAAATCGAGCATCAACAAACAACTTGGTATTGGAACAAAGCAACCCAAACATCATGATGCAGCAATTAAGAACTCTTATGCAACATCAACAATAACTGTTGCAACAAATAAGAATTCTCGTGCAACAAATCAACATAACTAACACAACAATAAAAAAACACTTGTAGCATCAAACCGAAAAGACAATTGCAACAAAATAATAACTCTGGTGCAACAACCATTTAAGGGGAGGCAAGCAAGTAAGCAACAATCAAGAAAAAGCCAGCAACAATCTAATTTACCTATTGCAACAATTGAAGCAATTGACACAAGCTCAGAGGAGCGGATGACAATCGCCTACACCACTAAATCGTCGATGCCGCTGACTCATCGTCGGCCACGTTGTTGTCCTCGAATTAGGGTGGCGTCAGTGTACGAACGATAGGACCGTGCGGCTGATGCCAACAGATCTTGGTTTGCCTTGGTGGCACTTATGAAGGCCATGCTCGGAGGTAGGACTCAGCTTGCCTAGGACGCTCGTTGAAGCCGCATCGGCAATGGATCTCGGTTGCACGTGGAGAGCGAGGGAGGATGCAGCTCACGTGCTAGCACGTGGGAGAGGGGATGAAGGAGCTCGCGCCTAGGAGCTTGATGGCGGTGGATCATCGCCGGAGCAACCGAGAGAGAGAGAGGACCTTCTGAGTTGGATAGACATCACACGTACGCACAATTGGATGGGAAATAAGTGGCTGGGACGACATCCAATATTTTGTTACGGGTTAGACGTAGGAACCGTTTTACATTACATCAAATTGGTGCCGAATTTGGGCCTGACCAACTAGTCTATTTACATGCCCTGCTAATTTTTTTAGGACAATGCTATCAGACGATTCCGTTGCCCACATGACTTGTCCATGTGCCCAACAATTTTTTTGTATGTCACACACCACTCTGCTTTGACCAAGTCATTCCTCCTATCCTACACCACCATTCCCATCCCACACTACCATACCATTCATCTCTCGTCTCACTCTTACAGGCTTATTCTGCCATTACTAAACAATCCTTCTCTAGTCTCGGAATCCCCCACCTCACTTCCTCCACCCTCGCCCTATGATGGTTCACCGGTGCTGAAGCTCACCACCAGAGCCCACTGTTAGAGCCATGGTTGTTCCTATTATTCCCTCCCTCCCTCTCTCTCTCTCCCTCTCTCGGGTCCGACAAGGAGAGGGAGTGCATGCAGCAAATGCATCGGATGGCCATCGAAGAAGTCAAGGTGACGGATGACGAGCAGATGACATGAGGCTGGTGACCTTTTCCTCAAGTCTATGGAGACAAATATCGTGGCAAGAAGTATTTGTTGTTGCAACGACGTTTTTGATTTGTTGCAGCCCTTCACCATTTAAATGTTGCATGCATTCTCTCGAATTGTTGCTACAACTTTTCTCTATTGTTGCAGAAAGTGATTTGGTTTGTTGCAGTACATCTTTCTGAATTTTCTTAGACAAATAATTTTGTTGCAACCATTGTCGCTGATTGTTGAACACGTGAAATCAAAATGTTTCATAAGTTAGTTTTAAATGTTATAAATTTCTTGATGTTGCATTTAAAATTTTGCAATATTGTAATATCAAAATTTATTTGATTGGTATATTTGAATTAGTTTTTAAGCGTAGCTATGATCTTTACTGATGGTTTTCATACAATTTTAGTGAGAATATGCTATTTTTTTCCAATATTTTCTCGGAGGAGATCGGATAGAGGAGTTTTTGTTACATCGTTGCATTGTACTTTTGCTTGTTGCGAAAGGAAGAAAAAAGACATCGAAATCGCATGGCTGAGTATCATGACGACGGATCGGACGGTAAGACGTGGCGTACGGTACTGATGCTTGACGTCCGAGCTATGCTACTGGCGTCCAATTTTTATGCGTTGCGCGGTAACCAAGTCTATTCATTACGTCATCTTCCTCCATAAAAATTCATTACCTGATCAGTTTCCCTAGTCAGCTCCACCGCTAGAGTGCCCACCACGTATCTGGTTCTCCAACCCCACCAAACTTGAAACGAAGAACCAGGTCCTGCCCCGTCGTCCCGGCCGGTGGGCCCACATCTCCAGACCATCGTGTGCGCGAGCCCAACCCAATCCTTACCGCCCATCCCCTCGCAGCCCTACATCTAACGGCCCAGATCTCCGCGCGCCACATCCTCCGCTTTCTTTCTATAAAGCAAAAAAAAAAGTGTCTCTTCTCTTTCCCCCTCCCATCCTTCTTCCCCTCGCCCTCCCCGGAGCGCAGCGCGAACAAACAAGGCGCAATCAAATTCCTAGGCCCCCATCGATCGACCGGGCTAGAGTTTCGTGAGAGATGCCGAAGAACAAGGGTAAGGGAGGCAAGAACCGTAAGCGCGGGAAGAACGAGGCGGACGACGAGAAGCGGGAGCTGGTGTTCAAGGAGGACGGGCAGGAGTACGCGCAGGTGACCCGCATGCTCGGCAACGGCCGCTGCGAGGCGCAGTGCATCGACGGCACCAAGCGCCTCTGCCACATCCGGGGCAAGATGCACAAGAAGGTCTGGATCGCCGCCGGGGACATCGTCCTCGTCGGCCTCCGCGACTACCAGGACGACAAGGCCGACGTCATCCTCAAGTACATGAACGACGAGGCCAGGCTGCTCAAGGCCTATGGCGAGATCCCCGACAACGTCCGCCTCAATGAGGGCGTCGTCGACGAGGAGGACTCCACCGCGCATGACGACTACATCCAGTTCGAGGACGAGGACATCGACAAGATCTGATCTTGGCGTCTATCGCGTCTCTCCTCTGCCTCTGCCTCTTCCTCTGCCTCTGACGCGGTCCGTCGTCTCGGTTCGGCGGCGATGGTATACAACAAACAATCGCTATTTGTTTCTGCTATTGTGATGATGATGATGGTACTGTTATACGCTTGTCCTTATGACTAGCCTATTTGTAACGAGATAATCGTGGTACTGTGATGTGTGTGACCTGCCTGAGACCTGTGTACAAAGATTGTGGCCGCTTCTGCGCAATAATCGTGGGTCCATGTGATGCTATAACAAGTACTGAAATCAAAATCGATCTCTTTATGTAATGTGTATGATCTAATTTTGTTCTAATCTTTTACGTGTTATATCAATCTCTGTTGTTCCCCTGTATTGATTTGGGTTGCTGCGTTCTGGTTATTTTGGCCCTGTAACATATGGGATCGGGGAATTGTACGATTTTGATTTATTCATTGTTTGTTCGTCAGTAACGGCTTGAGAGGGATCACATATGTTCTTTGGATTTGGATTTTGCTATTGGGGGGATTCCTTTTGATAGCATGATTCTCTCCCCATTTGGGAGATTAGATGATAACTCAATGCAATGTGACAATTAGGGAGCGTTGCCCTTCTGTTTTAACTGACTCTGGTGCTTTTACATAAGGTTGAACTGTGCTTCTGAGGTAGTAACTCACAAGGGTGTTGAATCCACTTCGCATTGCTCTGGTCTAGCTGCTTGTATTCTATGTTGCTAAGTTGGACATTTCTGTTTGGTTTATTGCTCTGATGTGAGAGTTTAGGCGTTCATAGGGTAATGGGTGTGCCATCTGTTCTGTTGTACTTTCTATCTTCGTTTATCCTATTGGTGTTTCAAACTGTTCTGTAATTAACTACGAGTAATTGTAGCTATCATGTCGCTTGTGTTGTTCGTGACTAACAATCTCTGATGTTTTTATATTCTGGTTATCGTGTGATTCTTGATATCTGTGAGCCCCTTTTTTTCTGGTTTGTGGTAGTCATGATATAGCTATAAATATTAAATGATTGATCTGATGGATAATTCTAATTGGTCCTTCACTTCTGTACTGTGTGTAATTTTAGTCCAGACATCTTTTCCCTTATTTTGTGGATTTAATGTATCATCGATGATTAGGTCAGTAGCAAAGCTGTTGTATGCTGTTTTGCTTCTGTTTGTGATTTTAGTTGAAGTGCATGGAATTGTACCGTTTGTTTCCTTGATGTTGTGGTGTAACAAAAGCAGCAAATCTGTACCATAGAGTCAGATATGTCTCTAGACTGAGATAAGCGTTTTTTAACCAGATGGAAGCGGAATAAAGAAAAAATAACTGAATTGCTGTAGGACAGAATTGTGGAATAGATAGAATGATCTGTTTGACTACTATGTCTGCAATATTGGGGGCATATATTTGCTTGGTTCAGTCTGACAAGAATGTTATGATTGCATTTGGCATCCTTCACCAATGGTTTTGTTCCTATTGCTTTGATAACTCCCTTGTCGAGATTAGTCATGAGTCATGACTGTTTTTCCATTCGGTTATGTTGTTTCTGATGCTATTATTATGTTTGAAGAAACTGTGCTCAATTAAACATGGCTCAAGCAGTACATGTTCTGTCTGCCCTTTTGGATTGCAAGAGGAAATCAGAATCCTTTTTTTTTTTTTTTGCGATGGAGGAAATTAGGATCCTGATTAATGCTATTTGAGATTCATTTAATTGAATACATTAACCCTTGTTCATACTGTATGAGGATTGAGGAGGTGTTCTCACGCATTTTAACCTTTTCAAGTTCAACATGTTTTAAAAGAGTGTAGTCGAATACTTGATTTCTAGTGGCACCACACTACTAGAGGTGTTACCTGCAGGCTGCAAGCTTGCTTCTTATCAATTCGCTTTCGTCCGTGATTGCTTTGAATAACTCCTGTTTGTGCTATATTCTCCTCTCACGTATCATAGCTTGTTCTGGTTTCCATTATCATAGCTTTTTGTTATGCCTTGATAGGATGATTCTTTGTGCAACTTGAAGAAAAATGCCAGTCGCACATGGAACCTTTTGGCATTGCTTGTTCTCCCTTTTAAATATGGGAAAAAATTTATCTACCACCGTAAATGTTCCAGATCCTTGATTTGTTGTTGCAAAGTGACATTTCCTTTACATACCATTGAAAAATCGATACATTGCCCTTTTATGCTACTGGCATCAATTTTTTTTCTTCCAAAATACCCATATTATCGTAATTTTTTTTCTCTCCTTTTCTTTCAAATTGGGGTATTTTAGAAAAAAAATTAACGAAAAAATTTAACGGAGGTGGTGACACTGGTATAAAAGGGTATATTTCTTTTGGAAAAAGTATATTTGACACCCCTGAACTCTTGCGAAAGTTTGGATTTCGACCTTTTAACTTCAAAACCGGATATTTGACCCCTACCAAGTGTTAATACCAGACAAATTACCTGTCCAAGACATTCGAAGCCAGTTTTAATTTATGTGGCGTCCACGTGGACACATGTATCTGATTTTGCGTCCACATCTACGTTCACATCAACACCCAATTCCTTCTTCCTCCTCCCTCCCTCTCATCTCTCTCTCAACGCCTACACCCATGTCCTATCCCGCAACGCTTGAACCCACGTCCCACCCAATGACCCCTGGTTCCTCATGCTCTCTGACTAGCCGCACCCAACCCTCGCCTTTGACACCGTCGAGCGCTCTTGGAACCCCTGTCGCGCTGCGCTGGGGTCCATGCCTGTTGCCACATCTGGCAGCCTCGTGGACCCAGATTTACACATCTGAAACCCTCTGTGTATTATGAATTAGTCTCAGATCAGTAGCTAGCTTACACAGTGAAACATTGATGTGATACCATTCATTCAACAGTTTAACTAAAAAAGATAGCAAAATAATAAATAGTAATAATAACTGAATTTTATGGTCAACGTTTACTTAACTTACCACGCAGGGCTTAAGACACAAATAAACTCTTACCATTGGAAGGAAACTTGGAGAGGCCATTCAACATGCCCACCCTCAATTGAGTGGAGAACACATCCTAATTCGCAAAACCTTCAAAGAACTCCTCTTCGTAGAACTCTCGAGCAGCTTGATTTTCTTCAACTAAGTAGCAAAGTTTAAAGTCGTGAGTACATAAAGTACTCATCAAGTCGAAGGGAACAATATGCAATTATTATACATACAAGGCTTGAACAAAGGAATAAATGTATGGTTCTTTTGTAGAAAGCAGATAATGATAGTAAATACAATAAATAGATTGCAAAACGTAATTTAAAAGACAAAAAATAAATAAAGTAAACAATTTCTTTGAAATAACCAGTGAACTTCTCATTCACTTCCCAACCAAAGCACAAAGTGAATACCCCATCCACCAAGCGAACATCATATTCACCAAGTGAACTTCTCATTCACCTTCTGACCAATTTTTATAAAAACTCTACCTCTCGTGGGAAATCCCCGAGCAATGTCCATAACTAGGGACACGGCTGTTTAAACAGTTTTAACTCTGTAGAGGTTGTACAACTTTACTCACAAAACATAAATCAACCTATAATGTACGTTCACACACTTCCATAGGTGCGCGACTAAATTGTTATCATAAGGCCTTTACAAAGCTCCTTGTTAACCTAGTTCTGCTGATAAGGATTCAACACCGGATGTATTTCCAACCAGACAGGGCCCCCTCTTACGCCATTGTGGGAATACGTCCATCCTGTAACGCACGCTTCCAAAACAGAAACAAATTTGAGATATTGCTAATTAGTTAGCCAGGTCCATCCCATACTGGACATGTGGTTGTACGATATGGCTTAGTTCAATTACTCACAAGATTAAGTCCGTGACAATTACTAAGGCGAGTTTACCTTATCCCAACAATGTGCTACCCGCACCCTTTTTACTACAGGATCGCTCACTTGAGCGGAAATCATTTTTTTCAAACAAGACCAATGACATACCTTGTCATGACAAAATAATTTTAACAACAGTGACTACACATTGTAATTCCATATCTCATTAAGTCAAATTAACATTACTGAACATGTGATATGAGCCCATCGCACAACTAAGCATGAGTAAGCATCTCTACGATACCTATGTTGGTGAAACAAATATGTCAAACTAGTAATGACCATCCTATGGTCACAAATGATTCATGGTATTCAAATAATCAATGGAGATATAATGATAAATTGGTGACTAACTATTCCCAAAAGCAGTTGATATAAAATTAGCATGTGATTTAATATAAAATAAAATACTTTTAAAAATATGGGTTCCATATGATCAATAGATTATGACTTACCTTGGCTTTGCTCAGTTAGCACACTTGGATCTCCTGCTCTTGCTCCTTGAAATAGATTGTCTAAAATAGAGAGAAAACAACAGATAAAACATAAATAAATCCAAAAAAAAAATCAAACACAAACCAAAACCAACTCAAAAAGAAAGAGCTTGATTTTATACAAATTTTGGAATTTGAATGGACTGAATCGGAGTTCGACTGAACTCTCGTAAGATTTGCTAGAAAAAGAAAAAGAGAGAGAAAATAATATTCTCAGGAAATTTCTTTGGCTAAAAAAAAGACACTAACAAGTGGGGCCCACTAGAGAGACGAAAGAGAGAGATTGACATATGGGACTAAGGTGGAAGAGAGAGATAGAGAGGGAAGCAAGCTGACAAAGGGGCCACAAGTAAGGGAGAGAGAGTGGAGAGAGAAGGAGCAGGGGGAAATAGAGGAGGCGTTGGTGGCGGCTTGGTGCACGGTAGACGGTGACGAGGGAGTGGTGGGTGATGGCGAAAATGTGTGGAATCATGGGGATATGCTCCAGATCTTGGATGATGTGACAATTGGCAATGGCATTAACGGTTTACCGTTTCACGTGTTTTCAAGATGGCTTGAAGATCGTCGGATCAGACCGGCCGGCGACCGCCGTATGGGCCGATCGTCCAAGATCGGTCTGACCGGCCCTGGCGGCGGTCGGACCGGCAATGTCAGAAAATGGTAGATTGAGCTGGGCCAAAAATAGAGGGTGTAGGCAAGAGAGGAGATTCTATTGCACTTGGTCCCATAATTTTTGGAGTCTCCAGTCAAAAGTACTATTAGTTTGAAATTTCCAGTAGGTTTCGGTTTTCCAGAGAGGAAAAATGGCTAAGTCCCAGCTGGCGGTCTGACCGGTTTTCACTTGGTTCGTCACCCGTCGTGGCGGCGATATTGGGTTGTTAGGTCAAAGTCATGAGTTTCAGGGCATATATGTTGCATGATGCATGTTTTGACTAACATGGGTCAAGTTGTGAAAAACTTGTTTCCAAATTCGGTTTACTTGTCTATTGTTGTGCAGGTTGCTTGGTGGTCAACAACGGTCAACGGTGAGGATGATCGGGACTAGGCTTGGAGAGCTGAGATCCTGAACGATCGACGATACCGGGTGAGGTCAATGTACTCAAGCGTGGTGCGAGATGGATAAGGGTGACCTATTGGCTAATCCGAGGCGCAAGATGGCGCAAGGTGTAGCTAGTTAGGTCAAGGGGAGATAAAGAAGGCGCATTAAAATGCGTGCGTAAGTGTCCCGTTTATTTTGGGCCTTAACGGGTGCCCAATAGAGTCAAACTTCTAGAAGGTCTAAGCCTCCACTATAAATAGGAGAGGGAGGTGGCTGCACCCCTTTTTCGTCTCTTTTGCTATTTTTGTAAACCCTAATTTTCTTAGGGAGAGCTTTTGTGGAGTCTAGGGTTCTTGATTGTTTGATGTGATTTTCGTGCTCTTGGATTGAGCATTGTCCTCTATTGATGGAGAGACTGTAAGCCCATAGCATATTAATCAATCAAAGGAAAGTTTGATCAATGTTTTGTCTCATTGTGTTCTTTCTCTATATTTGATGATTTTGAGTCTTTCTTTGATCAGCGAGTTTTTGATTGAATTCTTCACGTGATCTATCTTGCTGTGACGTGTGGAAACCTATCTAGGATCATCTTGATCATTAATCACCCACGAGCAAGATCTTGAATCAAGTTTTCATTTTGACCCGGTTTTAAACCCTTCTTCAATCAAACGGAAAAGGATCTTTATTCCTCCCAGAATTATCACAATCTTCGATTGGAATAGCTTCCTGGTATCATAGAGAAGGTGTGTTCCAAGTTTTATCAAGTTTAAAGTTGTAGATCAAAAGTTTCATCTATTTGCAACTTCGTCATCGGGTTGTTGATCTGCTCGAGGCCGCGGTCGATCGGGCCCAAAGATCACCGGCCGGGCCGTGAGTAATCGGTCCGACCGCCCTTGAGCCAGCGGTCCGACCAGCAGTGCACTGAGATTTGTTATCTTGTGTAGTATTGCTTAGGGGTTTTTATTGGATTCAATATTAGTCTTTCGCTGTACTGATATACTGATCTTCATAGCTTCCATAGCTACTGCAGTGAAATTTATGTTGAATCCATTATTAGTGAAAAAGTGAGTATGCTCCTATTCACCCCCCTCTAGTTTCCTTTTCGGTCCAACAAAATGGAACCCCGACAACACGGTGAAGCTTTGTGTGGTAGTGACGCTGCGAGGTGGCGGCAGCAGAAAAAGAAGCTGGGGTGCGCGACGGCAATGGAGGCTCGACGGCACCTTGAGAAAATGGAGGGGAGTGCGGGCTTGGTGACAACGAGAGGAACATGAAGGTACAGTGTAACACCCTAACCCAACCTGAGCCTGGAATGGTACCACACTAACATGATAACCATTTAAACATAAGGCATAGTTCTAAATTTCGGTAGAACCTCCTTTGTATAATTAAGTATACAAGAGGTTCCAACAGATGCATATACTATTATCAATATCTCAACATCCAAGGTTCATCAAAGCATTCTTAAATAATCTATTCAGCTAATGCATAAGCAAGCATAATTAAAATTTACCAATCTCGTTATTACAAATAATCCAATGCATTCAAGCATAGCCAAAATTAATCCTTAAACAGTTTGCTTATTATTAAGGTACGATCTAAATGATAATCATCTTTAAAAGAATGTGTGGTAGTGAGTGCATCCAAAGCAACCCTACTCCCTCCCATGCATGTCGTTCTTGCAAGTGGTACCTAAAAGCACAACAAAAGCAAGAGGTGAGTCCAAAGACTCAGCAAATATAATAAATAGCATCAACAACATACAAGCATGTAACTCATCAACTATACTTTAGAAAACCACATATCAATCACTTTACACATGCATGCTACGCAATATGCTCAACATGATCTTTTTCCTCCTCTTTCCTTTTTGCATTTTACCGGTAATGGAAAGTGCGCATCCGTCGATGCACACACATGCCTATACCATCTGGTACATAGACCATTGCTCATACTCCACGTGTATGGGGACCTAAGCCCATGCTCTTCAAGCATGGGGACGTTTAGCCCGCCATTAACATGACGGGGACCTCAAGAGTTGCTTGGTCATCACATGACCAAGACTTCAATAAACCAACATGATGCATATGTATGAATTATCACAGTAACACAAACATGCATCCTCAACAACATTGCATATGAATAACCTATTCATACTCCAAAATCTCATAACCATAGACAAACAACTATGAATAACACGTAATTCATATCTCTAGCGACCATGAACAATACCAATTATGCTATCTTCACAAACATGAACACACAAGTACTCATAATATATATCGAACATTGCCATTCAATAATATATATTATATTCATCATTATACTTGCCTTAACCACGATAGAACGAGGGATGTACGAGTAAGGTGCCGCCCTTGCACTCACCACCACCAATAATAATTATAACACACGCTAAGACACAGCAGCGGACCAAAACAAACTATATAACAACAACCATAAACTCGCGTAAACATCTAACTCGATCCCGTCCCCAAATTCCTAAACGTCGATCTGTCCCCTCGGTGGATAGTCAACTTCAAAAATCCATATCTATTGGTACATGAGTCTAAATAAGATGTTCTCAGACTTTCTGGAAAGGTAATTAAATTCTCCAACTAAGTCTAGTTGGCGAGCCTTACTGAATTGGCCAAATAATACCCCTACCAGGCCAGTTAATAAAATATCAATTTCACATCGGGCTCTCTGGACAGAGCACTAAAACCACCATAACTTTTGCCACGCAACTCGGAACGGGGTGATCTTAAACTCTCTGGAATCTTGACAAAACCAGACACAATAGTCTAGTTGGACAAGTCTCCTGATTCGGCTTCCTACTAATTCTTATATTCAGGTAAAGTTTCTGTCTCTGCAATCTGATAGTCAGCGAAACAGAGGCGGTAAAAATTCCATAACTTTTGATTGAAAACTCTAACAATTGTTTTCTTTATCAACTTGGAAATATTATTGAATCCTCTACAATATTAATTTTGGGTGGCTTTTATAATTCAGCTTCTAAATAATTCATAATGGCCAGACAATACAATCTGCCAATTCTCGTCAACTCTCCTGGTCAGTCGCGGTAAAACTACCATAACTCCTAAACCGTAAGTCAAAATCAGGTGATCTTGGTTTCCAAAGAATGCTAAAACCGAGGGCTACAACTTTCTAAGAGATCGTCAGATCATAAAACGTACGGATCTTTTCCAAAACTGACGAGCAACAGCGCTAAACAACACCGATCTGCTACCTCGTCATGGCCGGCACTCCAACGGTGGTCTCCTCGCCTTTCCTCCAATGGACCACAGCAAGGATCTCTGCCAGGGAGGGAGGTGGTGCTGCTGGGGAGCTGATGGAGCAGGGGTGGCGCAATGGGGAGTTGGTGGAAGCGCACAAGGGCAGGGGGAGGGGCGGCGGCTCAATGAGGGGAGGGGGAGAGGGATAGGGAAAAATAAGGGTTTTGGGGGGTGGGAACCCCCCCTTGGCCGGCCACTTGGTGGGATGCTCCTGGGTCGTGGCCCATGACCCAGGTTGTCCAAATAATACGAAAACCCCCTTTTTAATTTCAGGATTTTTACTCCTTTCTTTGCCCTCTCTTCTTTCAGCTGATTTTCTAAATACCCGATTCAATTCTGGGATATTACATACAGACGGGGTGACCCGAGGATGACGAGAATGGTGGCGTGATGATGACCGGCAGTGGAGACGAAGGGTGGTGAGAACGGGGCACCACAGTGGTAGAGAAGCGATGGAAGGGAGGGGACCAGAAGAGGAATCCGAGAGACACGAGGTGACACGCATGAGGATGCAAGGGACTCACTGATGGCGAGATTGGTGACACTGGCGGTGGCGGGAGTTAAAGGTGGAAGGTGGCGACAATGACTCGGTGACGCTCCAGGGATGAACAAGGGAGAACCGGCTAGAACACGGCAAGGCAAAGCCAATCTCGCTGGTAACGACACGGATAGAGAGGCATGGACAACGATGGAACGGTTGATGGAGTGCTTGTGGTAGTGGTGGCTTCACAGCTGAAATCCAGCAAGACGAAGACAAAATCAGTGAGGGCGGCTTATGGCATTGGGAGAGGAGAACAGTGTAAGGATTCCGACGCATGTGGTGTACTTTTAAAGGACCAAGAAGGGATTGAGAACAACGGTGCTAAGGCGCTAGGTGCATCTACTATGGTAGTCAATATATCTAAGTTGTAAGTGTGTACTAAACCTTAAGTTGAGCCTATTATGCATCAATGGAGAAAAAAACAAGAACCAGGTTCGGCAAAGAGCAAGGAGAGGGAGGTAGGCCGAACGGGGAGCTTGAGCGGACATGGGAAGACACAAGAACCAAGAGCTATCCATGTTGCAAAGTTTACAAGAGAATTCGGCCAAGAAAAGACAAAAGAACCAAATTCAAACTAAATTCCAAAATCAATACATTTTCAGCCTAAGAATCCTAAATGGGTTTGGATTGGAGCAATTCCAATTCAGATCTTTCTTTAAAAGCAGTTGATTATAAATAACTTGTAATATGATAGTTTAATCTATTTTCAGCAATTAGAGTAGTTTAAATTGCGAATTAAAGGAGTTTGCTAATAGGATTACTATTTGGATTATCGCTCACGCTACTATTCGACTTGGATTATCGCTCACGATCGACATCGCTCATTGCTACAGTTTCAACTTGGTTACTGTTCATTAGCCTACATATTTAGAGGTAGAGCCCCATTGTAAGCAAGTTAGAGTTGCAAAAAAAAAGAAAAGTCACAGGTTTATGTGGCGCAAAATGAATACGTGTGTTTCAGAAATTCCCATCTAGGGTTTTGTAATTGCATGAATATTGGAGAGAGGTTGTTCTTCCAAGATCCGTGATTTCTTGTGGATCATCTCATCAATTCGTAGCATCCTCAATTGCTTACGGTTTGGTTTTGTTCTTCTGGTTTGATTTTGTTTATCTTCGGATTGATTCAACATCAACCAAGTATTACTTGCTTTGCAGATACACGTGTTCTTTTTTTTTGCCGAATCAAGAAGGAGGAAAGCTGGGGTTTTGCTTCAAACAAGATTGAAGTACAAGTACCGTGAAAAATTAGGCCACATTAAGCATTAACACATGTTGATCCGTATCATCTTGGTATCGGAACGTGGTTGATCAAGGTACATGGAATTTTATTTTCTTGGTATATTGAGGTTGATCATCATGTCAAAAACTAGCCAGCGTGGATCTAATGGTGGATTAGACGAGGAGCCTATGTACAGTGATACACTATTACCAGACGTACGTGCTTAACTTGATGCTACTACCAGCTATTTTCTTCGTCGCGAGAAGGTTTTACGCCATCAACTTGAAGCTCAAATCCAAGGGGTACAAGACACGCTAAACGATCGTCTCAACGCGAATGAACGGCGTATGCTGGAAGGTTTTGACCGTTTGAATCTTGCTATCCTTCGCTTGGAGGAGAGGCTACCACCGCCCCGAGGAGCTAATGTACCGGTGCTACCCCAACCACAACATGGACATGCACAACGTGTTGTACGCTGAGTTGGAGATGACTTCTACGCTGTTGATTCGGAGGAGGCTATTTCCGATGATCGTGTAAGACATCAACGATGTCCACGACGTGATTACTTTGATCGCCGAGGTGCTGGGCATGGTGGACATCATACTAGAGGTGATGAACATGAAGATGACGGTGTCGTGAGAATCAGAATCACCATACCGGAGTTCAAGGGCAGATCTGATCCAGAGGCTTATTTGGAGTGGGAGATAAGTGTCAATCAAATTTTTTACATCCACCACTACTGCGAAGAGAAGAAGGTTCGTGTTGCCTCGATTGAGTTCACCGAATATGCTATTATTTGGTGGGATCAATTGAATCGTGCAGGGGAACGTCCTAACACTTGGGAAGTAATGAAACAAGCTATGCGGGAACGATTCGTGCCGGCATACTATACAAGAACACTGCATACAAAGCTACGATAACTTACTCAGGGTGCTAAGACGGTGAGCGAGTATTATCAAGAGATGTAAGTGCTCATGATCCGTACAAGTGTGCATGAGTCGGCGGAGGCGACGATGACACGTTTCTTCGAGTGGCTGAATGAAGATGTGCGGAACCGTGTTGATTTGATGCAATACAATACCGTGCAATAATTACTTCATTAAGCGGAGCGTGCTGAATAATGGGTGAAGGACACATAAGCAAGGGGTGGCCGAACCACTCATAGCACTTGGAGGCATGTAACTTCGCATGACGGATATGCGGGATCAACTCCTAAACCGGTTGCATCCACTAAACTGGTTCGGAGTACATTCAAAAAAGCTTCGAAGCCTATGAGTGTTGCAGGTAAAGAAGCCTCACATGTTGATTGTAGTGCATTCTCTACGGTTAGAACCAGCAACATTGAATGCTTCAAGTGCAAGGGCCGAGGTCATATGAAGAAGGATTGTCCAAACATGAGGACAGTGTTGCTTACACATAATGGCTATGCAACGGAGAATGACAATGATAAATATGAACCTTTCGATGAATCTGAGAAGCTAGAGACCGTTATTATGAGGAAGGGACAGCGACATCATATCTTTCAAACCGATTGCAAGCTCAAAGAAAAGGTGTGTAAGTTGATTATTGATAACAGGAGTTCAACCAACATGATTGATAAGAATGTGGTGGAATCACTCTCATTGTCCACATGGAGGCATCCTAAACCATATTAAATCCAATGGCTCAACAACATCGGCAAAGTCAAGATCACACACAAGGTGAGAGCGCCACTTACTATTGATGGCTATGTCGATAACGTGGAGTGTGATGTCCATGGCACTTTGATCTGAATGCTACACATCAAGGATGGTCCAACCGATATACTTTCATGCACAAGGGAGAATTCCATGCTTTGTTGTCAAAGACTGATGAAGAATCACGAGTGATTTGGTTGTGGTTAGCAAGAAGAAGGCCGTAAAGACTACACTAAAACCGAGGACGGTTTTGCTTCAAGAAGGAGATGATGATGAGACCCTAGGTGCATCTACTATGGTAGTCAATATCCCTAAGTTGCAAGTGTATACTAAACCTCAAGTTGAGCCTATTATGCATCAATGGAGAAAGAAACAAGAACTAGGTTTGACAAAGAGCAAGAAGAGGGTAGTAGGCCGAACGGGGAGCTCGAGCAGACATGGGAAGACACAAGAACAAAGGGCTATGCATGTTGCAAAGTTTACAAGAGAATTCGGCCAAGAAAAGACAAAAGAACCAAATTCAAAATCAATTCCGAAATCAATACATTTTCAGCCTAATCCTAAATGGGTTTGGATTGGAGCAATTCCAATTCAGATCTTTCTTTAAGAGAAGTTAATTATAAATAACTTGTAATAGGATAGTTTAATCTATTTTCAACAATTAGAGTAGTTTAAATTTTGAATTAAAGGAGTTTGCTAATAGGATTACTATTCAGATTACCGTTCACGGTTACCATTTCGACTTGGATTACTGTTCATTGCTACAGTCCAAGCCAGTTTCTGTTCATTAGCCTATATATTTAGGGGTAGAGCCCCATTGTAGGTAAGTTAGAGTTGAAGAAAATACAGAAAAGTCATAGTTTTATGTGGCGCAAAATGAATACACGCGTTTCAGAAATTCCTATCTAGGGTTTTGTGATTGCGTGAATATTTGAGGGAGGTTGTTCTTCCAAGATCCATGATTTCTTGTGGATCATCTCATCAATTCGTATCATCCTCAATTCCTTACGGTTTGGTGTTGTCCTTCTGGTTTGATTTTATTTCTCTTCGGATTGATTCAGCATCAACCAAGTATTACTTGATACACGTGTTCTTCTTTTTTTGCCGAAACAAGGAGGAAAGATGTGGTTTTGCTTCAAATAATATTGAAGTACAAGTACCGTAAAAAAAATTAGGCCACATTACGCATCAACACACGTTGATCCGTATCAAACGGCGAGGCTGGCTCAGACACAAACAAGAGGAGGAAGAAGGCGCTGATGAGGCGGGCCCACAAGACAGAGATAAAGAGGGCTAGACAGGCGTGACTGGCTCAGCCTAGCACAGGAGAAAAAGGGAGCAGGCCAAGGTGGCTGGCCCCGGGAAGAAAAGAATTGGTCTGGGGAGAGAGAAAAGGCCCGGGAAGGAAAAAGGATTTCGGCCCAAAGGAAAATTCGAAAAAATTCTTTTTTTTCAAATTTTAGAAAAAAGAATAAATAAAATCGAGCTCAAAGAAATAGCAAATAAACTCCAAAAAGTTTTAGAAAATACTCTAGAACTCAATGAACCCAAATAAAACGGTTTTGATTTTAATTGAAATTTTAATTATTCACATTAAATGTTTTTTAATACTAAAAATTCAAATTAAGCTTTGACTTAAGCAAGAAAATTAAAATGGTTATTTTTATTTTGAAAGGCTTCAAAAAGGCTGCAAATTTGGGATGTTACACTCGTCCTCTACCACGCGCTGGCCACGACCGCGCTTGTTGTTGATATGCCCTAGAGGTGATCATGGAGATGATTGTGTCACATCTATATTTATGATTTATAGAATATGTTCTTTGGATGAATTATCATTTATAATGATTAACAAGTATGTGACTTGTTGGTGAAGCTCTTTGATAGTTATATTGTGGCATTCTAAAAGTATCCCTGATCGGATGCCAATGGTCGGGACACTATCGGCTTATCGACTAGCACATGTGTTGATTGATGATCTTATTTCACCAGTGATAGATATGGGAATATCGAATCAATAATGTGAGCACATGTTAGAGAACATGGTATTGAATTGATCTACCTTAAGACATTATTGAGATTGTTATAATTTTATGTGTCATTAGTTGGTCTCAAGCAATGATGATGTATAATCGTTAGACATGAGATTAGTATGGTTTTCTACATGTGTAATAGTACACATAGGGCTTGCCAAACGTTACTCCGTAACTAAGTAGTTTTAAAGGTAGCTTTCGGGTATGCTATGAAACATGTAGAGGGATGTGACTGGTCAGATATGGGATTTGCCCCTCCTAACATAACAGGAGAGATATCTTTAGGCCCCTCGATGTGGTCGGATACAGAAAGTGCATGATCATGCCATTGGTGGTCGAAGAGTCAATCACACGAAGTTATCTGTCACTAGATCAAGAAAGTATTGAACATTCCATGGATGACAAATATCTCACCTACAGTTCAACTAGATATCGCAAGGCGAAAGGCTATATGCAAGCAAGTAGTTTAGTTCGACCAGATACGAACTGGTCATATGGAAATACAAACTGGTCTGAGCTGCTCGTACATAATCACTAATTGGTCGACGAATTAGTCGTAAGGTGTTACAAATTGGTCATGACTAAACATGAATTGGTTGTTTGGAGATACAAGATTGTTGTAAGTGATGAGGACCTGATCGCAGATTATATTGCATAAGGTTCGTCTGATATAATATTTTTGTGTATCTGGAAGTCGTTATGTCCTGCTAGGAAGAGCTATCGATTTGTGGTCAGAAAGGAGTTTTTGAAATCACAACTGATTATGCATGAACCTATAGGGTCACACACTTAATGGGTTATAATAAAGTAGTTATGATAGGATCCGTTATGATCTCTTTATAAGGGGATGCATGGGGGATGTTGGGACGTGAGAGTTGCACCATCGAAACCCTAGCCGCCATCTTCCCAAAGGCTCTACTGTGCACGCTGGTGTTAGCAGACTGGTGTACAATATTCCATCTCTAGATGTGTGGATAACATAGAGGCATTGCTTTGTGGCTGCGCTGATCAAGGACGATACGCGACCTACGCAAGGAACATGATAGGTTGCTGGAGGAGACGATCGGAGTTAAGGATGTTGAACGATTGACTACGACTACTACATCGATGCAGTCAACGTTGGATCAGGTTGCTCCAACTCTTCTTCCACTGCACTGTGCGTCAACTGATAACGATCTATGATCTCTTACTTGCATGACTTCCTGATTTACGTGGCAGATATTTGAAATTGCGTGCTAGTGTAGCCTACCTGTATCCCTTCAACGCTCACCATCGCTAACCCGTTCACCGGCAAGTTTCGCGCGCTGCCCACGCCGCCGCAGGGTCAGGGTGCACTACAACCCCCTCACCATTGCCATGTATGGCTTCCCCTCCCGCGTGGCACTATTTATGGGTGATCTCCCGGGCCTCCCACTGGTTGCTACCCATGTCGCACATGATGCAGTTGTTGGCCTCACCGGAGCTCACACAGACCATGAGGCGGTCGCCGTGTCCAATGCAGTTGATGTCAGCTTTCTTGCCATAGAACCCGTGTGACATGGTGGGCTGCATGGCGGCCACCTATCGCCATGTGGCATTGGCGAACTACCACACCCGCATGCTCGTCGTGTTGGGGTGCTCCAAGAGCACGATGACGTAGGCGATGTTGTTGCAGGCCACGTGTAACACCCCAAAGTTATGTTACCAAAATAAAATAAATAATTTTTTACTTTATTAGATTTTTTAAATTTTTTGAGTTTTCTAGGTTTTTCTTGGATTTAAAGTGAAAAGGTAAATTTAATTAATTTCTGGAATTTTCTGGTATTTAAAAAAGTTTTTCCTATTTTTCAAAAATTAAAAATAATTTATGTGCAAAAATAAAAATCCAACTTTAAGTTGGAAATAATTTTATTAAGTTCCAAATAATTCAAGGAATTTCTAGGAATTTTTATAGAATTTTTGAGCTCTATTTGCTATTTTCTAGAAGTTTATTTGATTTCTTCCAATATCTGTAAATCAAAAGGTATTAAAAATCTTCAAACCCTCTTCAGGCCAAATCTTTCCCAGCCCATTTCATTTTTGGGGTGAGCGGAGCGCTTGGCTGGGCCCATCACCCTTGCGAGCCCGCACTCCACTCTCCCTCTCCCTACCACTACGTCCCGGGCCCGCTTGTTAGGCCATCTCTTCCTCCCGCTTTATTCCCCACCGCACCAAGCCGCCATTGCTACGTAGCTGAAGCTCCACCCCAGCTGGATTTCTCTTCCCCTCTTCTCTCGCCATTAAGGGCATTAAAACCCTCTCATCAAGCCACGACTGTTTTGCCCATTATTTCCCTCTTTTACGCGGCCGTTTCACGAGAACATACAATCACCGCTGTGATGCCCACCACCCGATCTCGTCCTCCCATCCCCCTCTACCCCTATAAAAGGGATCACGAGGTGCCCCTTGCTTCTATCATTCCAACCCCACAACTCACCTCTACTCTTCTTTCTTAGAATGACTGTATTTCGCGCTCAAAATACCTCGGCGGCAAGCTCCTTCTTCGACGTTACCGACACCAACAACGCCACCCCATTGTCGCCTTCACCACAGTTGGCACCACCGCCTCGCATTCCCGTCGCGCTGTCACCGACCCGAGCACCACCGCCACCTTCTCCCTCGTCTTTGACAACCCCGCTGGGCCCTATCGCCAAAAGCTAGCACACCAGGTTCGCGACGCTCTCCTCTACTCATCGGTGCCTTCGCCTTACTTCACCGACAACCACAACGCTGGTGACCCTCGGGCCGAGAGTGCTGCCACCTCGGTGCTGACGTGGCATGCTTGCATGGCGCCACCTCCTCGCCATGTCATGCCCATGTCATCCCTCAACCTTGCATGGCTGCCCCGTCACTGCCACGTGGCTTTTCCCGTTTTTCCTTCAGAAAACCAATTCGGGCAAAAATCCAATTATCAATCGATGACATCAGCATGACAAAATAAATTGTTTTTCCTTTAGAAAAACAATTCCAATAATTCTGAAAAATGCAATTTTTAAACTTCCAGGAGCTCGTTCTTCTTCATACGAACTCCAAATTCGACGTTTCAAATTGCTAAATTCATATAAATTCAAGATCTAGCAAACTAAACCAAAATGTTTTTACATTGGAGTTTATTTCAATTTTATTTGAATTTGGCTTATTTTTGTATATAGATTTGGACGACTTCAGAGAGTCAGATTTCGACGCCGATTCAGAACAACAACTAATTGAGCAATGTAAGTTACATCTATTTATTATGTTGAATCCCAATATTTTAAATTATTTAAATTCTATTTTAAACTATTACTGCATGTTTATTTATATCCAGTTATTTAAATTTCTGTTTTAATTTTATAGTTATACCTAAATCCTTTGTACTACCAATCTTTACATTGAATTAAACCTACCTTGACACCATAAATGAAAATCTAGTTTATGCAATAGTATAAACTAGAATAATTTGGGAAACTTATGCTTAGTTATGCTTAGACCCAAAATTATTCAATTTTGGAATTTTCAGCCAAAAATCAAATGTTGTTTAAATATCCATAGCATTGGTGTGCCATGGAAGTTTATAAATGATTTTGTAAAATAAAATAAAAAATTAGTTTAGAGTTAGGCGAAATGGAAAGTTGGTGGGTGCAAGTTTATGCACGGGCTCGTCTTAGTGAATGGTCGAGGCCTAGGGATTGTTTTGGAAGTCGCCCGGTAAATTCAGGACCAATCAGCAAACTGCGGATTGTAAAGCCCTTCCAATCTACCACAAGTCCTGTGTGGGCAGAACCTGCCAAATAATTTACAACATTTCAATGTGGTTATTCCATCTGGTTGTGTGGGGGTCAGAATGACATACTTTTTATGTATTCCCACACAGCGCAAGAGGGGGCTTTCGGAGTATATTCTGATCTAAAGAAAGTGAAACCTTAGTGGGCATGACTACTTTGTGATGGCACAGTGTAAAGGCCTTGTGATAATCACTTAGTCGCACACCTTCAAAAGTGTGCCAGACGGATATTAAAAGTTGATTATCTCTTGTGGGTAAAGTTGTACAACCTCTGCAGAGTGTAAAACTATTCAAGGAGCCGGGTCCATAGTCATAGACATACTGCGCAAAGCCTTTCACGGATTATACTTTGATTTTGTTTTTAAAATGTTTTATAAAGCAATTTATGGTATGGATGGGTGTCTATGAGAAAAATTATGGGTTGAATCCCTGGGTTGGTACCCGTGTTTAAGTTAGTGTTAGGTTCGTATCTACACTAGCTTTATTAATTCAGTTAAAACTCAATTTTAGATATTGTAAATTTGAGCTTTTGAACTTAGCTATTGTATTTAAAATGTCAAATACTGCTTTTGCACAAATAACCATATAAGCATTCCTTTGATAATATCCATGGATGCATTAACTTTGTTATGGGTGTATCTTGCACAGTTGTTTGTGCTCACCCTTGCTTAATGCAAATAATGTTCAGAGGAGAAGGGCTTCACTACCGGTGTGGATCTCGACGAGTAGGCTACTACCCTAGTCGATTGCCTATGGTAGATCAGCTAGACTCTACTACGTCTTCCTCGTCTTCTGCTGTGTTCTTTATTGTTGGTTTGTAAGCTATTCTTGTAAACCTCTGATATTTATTAATAAAGTTGTGTGAATTATGGATATTATCATATTTGTTTACTATGTGAACAAACTACTAATCATAAGACTAGTTAAAAAATACACGAAGAATTTTGGGGTGTTACCCCTGGTCCGACACCACGATGTTGATGGAGTACTCAAAATACACAGGAAGGATGCGAGGGAGCCTGGGGAACGTGCGCGGTCCGCCGTGTCATAGGCGTCGACCGTGCCCGAGTGCTCAGGAAGTAGGTCATGACATCACTGTCGCCGCGCTCGGACGGCTTCGACACACTGCACTGCATGTTGGTGGTCACCACGTCACCTGACTTGCTTAGGAAGTAGACCTTGTTGTTGCCGCCGGGATCCAGCATGTCCGGCAACGAGGCCTCAAACCTCCATTAAGCACCATAGGGCCCACCCATGAGTCCTTGAACGAGTTGAGCACTGCGATGGACAGGTCCGGGAGCTTGACCCTAAAGAATGGCATGCGGGCGGCGGAGTCGTACATGCCAATGGCATGGAGTTGCTGCGTTCCCTAGCCCTACGGCTAGTAGTGGGAGCGGGACGTTCCAGTGAGCGAGTTGGCGATGATGAGTGCGCCCGTGGCCGACGCTTGGTAGAGGACGATGCCGCCAGACGCTGCCACGGACATGGACCTCGGCGCCGCACGACACGACAGAAGTTTGCATCCAAGTGGTTCATGCACCACCAGCTCTGCAGATCCACTCACGGAAGTGCCTCGTTCCCCCTTGTTGTAGCTACGTTATTCCACTCAACAGGCCCATATGTCGATCGCGTATGATGCATACGTTAGGACGGACCTATACAACAGAGATCTTTATATTCCTCAGAAAATACGGCCCTATCACGTATGTTCTCACTTTCAACGAATGTGAAGGCCACGGGAAGAACCTGATTGTTCTCGTTCGTCACTATTGCAGGTAGTATCTGGCCCTTGTACTTACCAATCATAAATGTGCCATCCACGCACAACATTGGATGACAATGCTGGAATGAATTGATGCGTGGACCAAAGGCGAAGAATGCTTGCTTTAGTTCCTCTTTTGTTCCCACCGCGGATGTACGCCATCTTGAATGTTGGCATGAGTCCTGGGATTTCTTCCTTGTACGACTCGGAGTTGGCTTGGGAGGTTGTGGTAGGAGTCTTCGAACGTACCGAACCTTGTTTTCAGTGCCTTCTGCTTTACCCTCCACGCCTTTGCATAGCTGATTATGTATTGAAACCTTGCCTCTATTGCCCGAATGATGGATCATGGCTCGAAATCTATATTATCTATGATCTCACCATATATGATGTTTGCGATGAAGGCTGATGACAGATTCTTGTGGGACTAGTTGATTCATCAACTACACATGTGTGGGGAAGTACTATAGAGCATTTCCAGTAGGTGTCCCACCTAGGCTGGAATATTTGTACTTGCCATAGGCATCCCTCTATATCGCACTTCACGTCGTAGCATCTGGGGTTGGAATTCACTACCGTGAATGTACGCCGCTCGGACAATGCCCAGAATTTGACAGCCTCCTACACGACCTCCTTGCATTTGTACATGTCCCCTTGTTTGATATCATTCTGGTCATACTCCCACAGTACACAGGAGCCTTCGTTAATGCCGAGGTTGTCAAATTGGTATGTGTTCCACTCGGATAGAACCGTCTATTGTGCCACACCATCCTCCTCATCAGATCCTGCATCTTCTGATAATGCTTGGTAGTCCTAGTCTTCAAAGTCCATCCTTTCAACTAGGGCTTCAATATCCTCACCTTCGTCAGCAATCGCACTAGCTTGCCTAACGTAAGGACCTCATTCCTCATGGTCTTAATCGACCACATCAACCACTCCCCGACCTCCTACTGCGATGGAGTCCCCAACTTCTTTGGCATCACCACTACCTGCTTGTTCAGCTGCTGATGCAGTAATAGCCTTGGTATATGCCTGGGCCAAAAGGACCAAATCCCACCCTTCCTCTCTAGCCAGGCCTACATAAGACTGCCATGACATAGTTCCCTTGAACCGCATTAACTGCCAATGTGTGGCCTATTATGCTCGGTTGACAAGACAACTCAATTTCAGACCATACACAACACCAACAGATCATACCCAACACTACAATCCAACTTGGTTCACACAACAGATAGGAAGGAGATGTCCGACTTGTTGTCGAACTTCTACGCGATGATGTTGCGGAAGCGCAAGTGGCTTGCCTAGAGGGCTAAATTCTATCCCGATTATTCTATGAAGGATGCGCCGGTAGCATCGGAGTTCTCACACCCGTAATGTATGCGAAGAACCGACAAAGATCATTTAGTCCACACACCCAGCGACCATTGCACAAGTGTACTACTAGTGCAAGAACATCCTCGTAAGCGAATCTTATAGATTTGTAATATGTTACGTTGCAATCCATATATCCCTAACTTCATGAGCACATAATGGCAACTGGAGATGTCATGCAACTTCTTCCAATGGATCGATGGCCTGGGCATATACGATCAGGCGTTCATCAAGCAAAAGTACATATTCAACTATAAGAAGCTACCCGAGACCTTCAAATGCTGAAAATATTACATACCCAACCAAGGTAGTCAGAGTCGAGATTCTAAGTTGGATCGATTTGCCTCTGGTAGGATCGAATCGTAGAATCGATGATTCTACGGAATTGTAAAAATACACATATTTAACATCTATACTATAAGTTTGTATGATTCTTATATGGTTTACCACTTACTTATAACCAAAAAAGGGACAAAGCACTTTTTATCGTATAATTGAAAAGCATAATGGTACTGACATGATGGGTGATATAGTTCTGAACTATAGGAGAACAGCCAACGACCATGACTAGTTTACTACAATTACTTGAGATATGTTCACAACTTTTGTAAATCAATATCTAATTGCAATACTTGCATGTTCCTTAAAAGCAGCTAGATATACTCCAAGAATAAAAATAGATTATCATTATCAAGTTCAAGATTGCTCATGTCATAATATAGATATTTGTACTAGCATTACCACACTGATATAATATTTTGCATGCTCCTTGTTTATTTATAGTTTCATTTTCAAAAATTAATATCAATAAATTTTTCTCTAAAATAAAATACAGCAAACCCTGGCCTCTAAAAAAATAAAAAACAAGATTGCAAAAAAATTCTACATGATTCTACGCGATTCTACTTTTTGGATCGCGGCTCTACCATGATTCTACCTGATTCCGATTCACGGTGCAATTTGGATCGAAAGGCTATCGTGGGTTCGTAGAATCGTAAGACTCTAAGAGTAGGATCACGATTCTAACTACCTTGTACCCAACCATATTGGAAAGACATAGGAGGATCCGAGGAAAGCTAGGTGGTGGTGGAGGACTCCCGAAGAGGAAGCTGAGTACGACCGGGCCGAGCGACGGACAAGGGAAAGGCTCTTGCTAGTGAGACTGGCTGCTGTCCTAGCGATCTCCCTCGCTCAGGCGTACTCCATATCGAAGTGGTTAGGTCTAATTTGCATCCTAGTTGTTGATTTGGCCCTATGTTCTTCTATCCTAACATCATTCAATCGTCCAGCCCGTCTCATAGAACATGGTTGATTTTGAGACTGGCCGTCGCCGCGGGCATTCCAGAGACAAGGGGAGCGGACCGATGGGCCACAAGGACTAATCGACTTCGTTCCAAGCAACCTTTTTCCCAAGGAAGGTGCACATGTATCGTAGGTGTATTTTGTTTTGTTGATTCGTGCATATTGTCGTTTTAATGCATGCGACCAAACCTGGCTTGCCATGAAATTTGCAATTAAATTATGTAAGGACCCATGATTAAAACTCCAAATCCTCTGTGCATTTCTGTGCTAGTCCCATGATCAGTGGTTAGCTCACACAGTAAACAAATATGGTAACATCCATAATCGCAAAGCTTTATTAATAAATATCAGAGTTGATTACCAGAAAGACTTACGAGCCAACAATAAAGAACACAGCGGAAGATGAAGAAGAAGAAGTACAGGCTAGCTAATCTGTCACATGCAATCGAATGTGGTAGCGGCCAAGTCGTTGAGATCTTCAGCGGTTTCAAAGTCCTGCTCTGAACAATATTTTGTTAAGCAATAGTGAGCACAAACAACTGTGCTCCGCAAGTTACAACCAATAACAAAATTATAATGCATGCAGAGTTGAAGTTGCATAAAGCCATGCTTTCTTTAAATACTTGTACTAAGTTCGAAGGCAGTTATTCTATAACTAAAATTCACTTTATAAATTCTCAAGTTTTATAGTAAGATAACATTCATCCAAGGGCGGTGAAGGATACTATGGGTGTTTTAAGACCGAACTTACGTAATGATTGTTTGATTCGGGAGTTTTCTAAGACTCAAATCACACAGAGAGAATGATACAGTGATTTTCATATAGGTTTGGGCTTTCTCTGGAGAGAATAACAACCCTACTCCTATGTGACTATATTGAGTATGCTGGTTACAGATCAAGAGAAAGACTAAAATGCAATATCTTGTGCTCCTGATTCTCCTCCTTTTGTCTCCTTCCCGTCTAGTGATTCCTCCTTTTATAGCATTCTTGAGCGACAATCTCTCCAGCCCAAAGGGCACATCAATACTTTAGATAATGGTGCAGTTACTGGAGATTACTGTTGGAGAAGTAACGTTCCCACGTCGCCAGACAATTATAACCATGACAGAGAGATTAATCGTGTAGTTATTCTGGAGAATAATGGCGTATACTGACTGTTTCGATGCCTTAATCAATTGGACCTACTTGTTTGTAAGCTTGATTAATTATAGGGTGGTCGTAACTGACCTGGTAATAGAAGGACTTACGACCATGAGGTGATCGTAGAAGAACCTACGAACATGTGCTAGTCGTAGAAGGACTTATGACTATGGGGTGGTCATAGCTGACCTGGTCGTAGAAGTACTTACGATCATGAGGTGATTGTAGAAGAACTTACAATCATGAGGTAGTCATAGAAGATCTCATGACTCCAGCTTCTCCCTTATGAACATTAAGGGATATCCTTAAGAACCATATAATGGCATCATTATCCATAATAATGATTTTGGATAAATAATTAAATGAGGATTTCTAGATCCTCGTCATGTAGCTACCCATCTTCAAGTGAAAGTACCTACTTGGGAAATGAGCGGTAGATGATCTTATGACTGGAACATGGTCGTAGGACGGTGGTCGAAAGAAAGACTCTTTGACTAGTATTTCATTTGACCAGAAACAGACTTAGTCTAGAAGTTTGCAGGAAACGTTATGACTACAAGGTGGTTATAGAAAATCTTACAACTACAAAGTGGTTGTAATATGGTAATTGAAAGTAAATCCTTTCCGACTAGTGTTTCATTTGACCAGAAAAAGACATGGCCAAGAAGGTAATTTCGCTTGAGGTGTAAAGATAGACTTGGTTTTCTCGAACATATAAATTTAAGAATCTAAATCGAGTCTCATAGACCTGTCTGTTGGAGCGGTTCTCGAAGAGGTAGCAACTGTTAGGTTGCCACATCTTTAACCCAAGTGCGCGGTTATAAAAACTTACCCTATGTGCGATTGTAGGGTCTTACTTTTCCCCAATCACTCTAACTATTCATCAATCTTTTGCATTCTCCGTCGCCAACAAAATCGTACGCCTTCAAGCCTCCTCCCCTTGAGAAAGATGGTCGGAGCTGCTTCCCAGTGGGCCGAATCGAAGATGGATGCAACCAAGATGAAAGTTCTGGTTGCTACCGAGAAGATCCCAAAGGAGTTTGTAAAGTGGATTCAGGCTTCTGGAAAACATTGGCCGTCGGGCGAAATTGGGCAGATTCTCGTCTTCCAGACGTACTATGACTGTGGCCTTCGATTGCCTACTCACCCCGGTATATCTGTGGCCCGATCTTCCGAAAGGTATTGATAAGTCGATTGTGGATATCTCAACGTTGATGATCCAAAGGTTCCGACCAAATAGATCGAACCCCTTGTAATCACTACACACTGCTCCGATGGTTATCAATCGTACCAAACGCGGTTGACCTAGCCAAGAAGGCTATCTCCTGCATGCGAATCGAGAACACAAGCAAGAAAGTAGAAGATGCAATCTAATATTGTATTACGGATATAGATGAAGCTCAGAATGTAGGGTTCCTCAACCGAACGCGCGGCGAGACGGCTAAGCACAATAATCTCAAAGAAAAACGCACCCTAAACTATGACGGCTACTATATATATAGGGGGACGTGAGGAGGTCGACCTAGGGTTGTGCGGCTGTGGAAATAGGCGTACACAACCTGGACTGCAACCTCGTCATGCTTACAAGGCCCAAAACAGTGACACAACACCTTATCACTATTCATGTCGCATATCTCTAGTCGAAGAACTGGTCCTGGGGTGGTTTGAGGAGTCCATGCTATCTCTGGTCGTAGATTGTGTACAACGAGTACTGTGCTCGCTTCTTTGGTCGTAGATTGCTCCCAACGAGTCCTAGGCTCGCCGAGTACTGGTGAAACTGGTCGTAGGTCTTTATGAAGTGGTCGTAGACCTTACAGAACTGGTCGTAAACCTTCTTGAACTGGTCGTAGTCCTAGATTCGTAAGTACAAGTAAATCATCTCCGTTAGGCGGCATCATAGAGTTCTCAAATAATACAATCAACCCTAGAAATGAATTTACCTGATAAATAAGTTGATGAGCACGTGCCCGAGTAATTGGACCTTACACATCATTCAAAGTAGTAGGAAGAGGAGTGTTCGTATCAATAGAAGTGATGTCCTCATCACACCCTTTCCTCACGCTCGTACTCGAATATTTTGGGGTGAAATTGGTGAACCTCGTTCCCAATTCCATCACAATATTAGGTGTGTTCATGTGCTTGCGTGAGGTTTACCTGGGGATTCCATCCGACTTGGAGTTATTCCAGTATTTTTACGGGATGACCCGGCTGGCGGGAGTCGTCGGTAGCTGTAGTCTAAAGTTGTTTGTCGCATTTGTCCTGCCACCACCAAGGCCGTACTCCTCTCCGTTTCCTCAGGGTGCCACCGAGTCTCCATCACCGCCGTGCACCAGAGCCTTTTTCTCCGCTGTCGTCGCCACTGTCACGTCCTCGGCGCACCGCCGCCGCCCAAACCTTCATCATGTTGCTGAGGTTCCTTTTTTGTTGTTGCCCGCTACTCCCTCACCGCCATTTGCCGTCACCGCCATGCACCAAGCCGCTTCCAGCGCCTCCTCTATTTTGTCCCATGCTCCTTCTCCTCTCTCTCTCTCCCCCTTACATGTGGGTCTATCTCGTCAGCCCCCCTTTCTTTCTTTCTCTCTCTTCCACCTCGATCCCACATGTCAATCTCTCTCTTTTTCTCTCTTTCACATACAAGTGGGCCCCACTTGTCAATGCATTTTCCTTTTTCTTTTCCTTTTTCAGCTGAAGGAATATTCTTTTCTCTCTCTCTCTCTCTTTCCTTTTCTGGCAACTCTTCCGAGTCTGTTTCTCCTCGCTCAACTCGATTCAATCAGTTCAAGTACCTAAATTCGTCTAAAATCGATCTCTTTCTTTAGAATTGGTTTTGTTGTTTTTGGATTTCTTTTATTTTCTTTTGGATTTATTTTTGTTTCGTCATTTGTTTTCTCTCTCGTTTAGACGATCAGTTTCAAGGAGCAGGAGCAGGAACAAGTTTTGAATATCATAGTGTGGTAACTGAGCAAAGCCAAGGCAAGTCATAATCCATTGATCATATTGAACCTATGTTTTCTAAATTATCTTGTTTTATATTAAATCGCATGCTACTTTTATATCAACTTCTTTTGAGAATAGTTAATCACCTATTTATCATTATGCCTCCATTGAATAATTGAATACCATGAATTCTTTGTTACCATAGGATGGTCATTATTAGTTTGAAATATTTCAATAATATTAATTTGACTTAATGAGATGTGGAATTATGGCAGACAGCCACTATTGTTAAAATTTGTGTACCATGATAAGGTCTCATTGGTCTTGGTTGAACAAAATGATTTCCGCTCAGGTGAGCGATCGTGCAGTAAAGGGAGTGCAGTAGCATATTATTGGGATGAGATAGACTCACTTGAGTAATTGTCAAGGACTTAATCTTATTTGTCATTGAACTGGGCCATGTCACACAACTACTTGTTCAGTATGGGATGGACCTGGCTAACTAATTAGCAATATCTTAATTTTGGTTCTGTTTTGGAAGCGTGAGTGACGGGATGGACGTATACTCACAATGGCGAAAGAGGGGGCCCTATCTGGTTGGAAAGATATTTAGGGTTGAAAGCAGGCATAACTGGGCTAAGAAGGAGTTTTGTAAAGGCCTTATAATAATCATTTAGTCACACACCTACAGAAGTGTATGAACATACATTATAAGTTGATTTATCTTTTATGGGTAAAGCTGTACAACCTCTGTAGTGTTAGAATTGTTTAAACAGCTGTGTCCCCGGTTATAGAAAATGCTCGGGGATTTCACACGAGAGGTAGAGTTTTTATAAAACTTATGTCGAAAGGTGTTCACTCGGTGAATATGATTTTTGCTTGGTGGATGGGGAATTCACATGGTGGTATGGTTGGGAAGTGAATGGGAAGTTTACTAGTTGTTTCAAAGAAATTGTTTACCTTATTTATTTATTGTCTGTTAAATTATGCTTTGTAATAAATTTACTGCATTTATTGTTAATACCTGCTTTCTGCAAAAGAACCATACAACTATTATATTGATCAAGCATTGCATGAATATCAATTGCATATTGTTCCGTACGACTTATTGAGTACTTTATGTCCTCAAGGCTTGAAACTTTGTTGCTCAATTGAAGAAGGTCAGGTTGCTCAAGATTTCTACAAAGAGGAGTTCTTTGATGGATTTGTGAATTAGGATGTGTTCTCCACTCGATTGCCTGTGGGCATATTGATGGGCATTTCTAAGTTTCCGTTCCGCGGCAAGAGTTTTATTTGTTTCTTTAGCCCTGCGTGGCAAGTTAAGTAAACGTTGACCATAATATCCAGTTATTATTACTATTTGTTATTTTGCTATCTTTTTAGTTAAATTATTAAATAGATGGTATTTCATCAATGTCTCACTGTGTGAGTTAGCTACTGATCTGGAATTAGTTCAAAATACACAAAGGGTTTCAGATGTGTAAATCTGGGTCCTGACAGAGGAGGACATTATGGATACGACTAACGAGGCGAGAGGGCAACACGCCGCCACTTGTCGGTTGGTTCGTGCAAAGGTGGTCGAGGAGGTCGCCTTGCTGTCATTGTGGTCGTTGTCCCCATGATTTCTCAATGGCTCTTCGTCGTCGTCGTCCTCAACATGATTTCTCAATAGCTCTTCATCCCTACTGGATCCAAGCTCAACGTCAACGCTGGACCATAGCTCATTGTTAACAGATGGCCATAGTCTTGAACTAGCTTGCTGGTGTGCGAGGTGGAGGATGGTGATCGGAGTTGGAAGGGGAGGTGGTGGTTGATTTGGTCCGGAGGAAGGAGAGGAGCGCTATGGCGGCCCTACTAATTTGAGCGGTGGCGATGCGGAGTGGAGGGTGGTGGAGAATGGACTAGGTGATCTGTGAGGGAGGTGGTTGCTACAGAGATGGTCGGTGAGCTGGTCCTAGCCTCACAGGCGTTGGAGTTGGGGAAGGGAAGAGGAGGAAGAAAAAATGGGGAAAGGAAGAGCAGAAGTTTGGCTTGATTTGTACAGTAGCAGCGCAAGGAGTTTGTAGGGTTTCGGATGGTTTGGCAATTTTGCGTTTTGTCCTCAGTTATTGGAAATTTCAATATAGTACTTCCCCTTGGTGAAATCTCCTGATTTGGCCCTCCGGTGCACCATTTTTTGTTGCGGTGACGTCCTACTCGTATGTCTCGACTCGTACTTCTGTGTGGTGGCTCGCCGCGCTGCCCGACAGAAAAGGATCCAAAAATGTAAAATTTCCAATTGGGCAATTAAAAATATATAATGTGCGTAAACAATGGATAATGGTAAAAAAAATGGATAATGTTCGTAAACGATGGATAATGGTCACAAAATGGATAATGTGCGTAGTAACAAGGGTTAAGAGATGTGAAGTAAAAAAAATGAAAAACAAAAGTGTCAACTCAAATCATGTGTCTTTTCAAAGAAATTTGAATGACATCTCTTTATTTTTTTTTTCAGTTCAATTAACTGAATTAGGCTACATTCGACCGTGTACATAACATGAATAGTTTTTTCGAATTGCCCATCGCAACTAGCTCCATCGCTGCCGTTCCCGCTGATAATCTTTTGTTCGTTGAGCGGTGATAACGTAGCCGACGGGCTAAGGAAATGTCGGAACTAATGAGATAAATCCTTGGTGGAAGATGTCATTACTGGTGTGGAAGATGGCAATGTGTGCGGAGGAGATTGTCAGTGTACAAAGCCAAGTTTTCTACGTTTGCCTCTATTGCTCAATCATCCCTTTGTATCTTTCTCCTGTCCCCGTTCCCCATTCTATCAGGGCTCAATTTGGCCGCGAGCGGCACGACAAAAGGATAACGACCTAGGCGGAACACGACGGCGCAATCGAGGGTGCGCGGTAGACTGAGCATGCCGACGGAGGTGTGACACCAGCCGCAATGGTGAAGCCAAGGGTGTAGGGGTAGGCCGAGAATGACGGCAGAGGCATGACTTGAGCGGGGGCGGGGCTCAACCAAGCATCATGTCAGAGATGAGGTTTTGGCACAGATTCAACGTGTTGGGAGTAATATGATTCTTTTTATCCATAGCAAAACATAGGCATCCAACTAGTGCCTATCTAGTCGTAAGCTCAAGTAGAAATATTTCAACAGAATTAGTAAACAACGGAGTATCTTAATTTAATATAAAAAATTGTTGGACCTGCACTCAGTGAGCATGTCTAGACGTCTAGTGCACATGACCTTCAAGTAGTAGTAGCTTCAAGCCTTGAGAATAAAAAAAAGTTGTAGCTTCAGTAAAGTGATTTTTTTAAATAATACATCGTTTTGTTAAAATGACACTAGTTTTAAAAAATTACATTAATAATAGCATATCGCCAAATAAATTGATATCGGATCTCTTGACACCAATCCATATTACTCCAAATGACGGGAGCTTTTGCCGCCAAATGAATTGATTACAGTGTATTATTTATGTAATTTTTTTTTTAAAAAAAATCGAGTTAAAACTATCTACTCTCGGCGGTGCACTTGGGAATGAATCGCTCCATACTAGGTCCGCCTACACAAATTAGTGGAAGCTATTGTAACGCTCTTTGAAGCAACCATCTCCGCTCAAGGTAGCATCCGTCTCCTCCTACGTGCGTGGATGCATGGTTGGAGCGACTGTCCACGGTGGAGCATACGCTGCCGCCGCCGCACAATCATATCCCTGGCGTGCCGTCTAGCTGGACCTTTTAATTACCACCGACACGAACGGGCCGCCGGATTGCACAGGGGATTTGGATGTTCTTGGAAGGACAACAACAACAAAAAAAAAAAAGCTTTTGTTTTACTAGTTGTTAGATTCTTGGAGCCACATGAAAGCATTTGGACCGGGAATTAGGCTAGGGAGATGAAAGCATTTGCCCCCTGCCAGTGGGCCTAGAACCATCAAGTTCTGCATCATCTACTACGAGCACACGAGGCGGAATCGACGGCTTAAATGGCGCTATTTCAATGTGTAACTACGAGAGTGGTTTTCCTCTTAATATCTCATCCGCACGGCCATATTCGTGAGGACGAGCCTCACGTTGACATATGGCACCTCGTTCGCATTCATCGGCACGGTAGCAGTGCGGTATTGCGCACATGTTGACGCGAGGCTCGTGCGAACGAGATGTTAAATTTACAAATACCACACAAAGAGTGTCTCCCTCACAATTACACCTAAAAAAAAAGGTCATTTAAGCCCAAAACAAAAAAAAAAATTCACCGAGCGTGTGTTGCGGCCCCTACACTGTGGATCTGCCGAGGACACTGGGGACTGACGACGCTGAAACGTCCGCATGACCAAATCGATGACCAGATGCAAGTGCATGGCAGTGTAATCTGTCGAGCACATGACATGCGTAAGGTGTTCGGTAGCTATCAGCAAAAACACAAACGTGCTCACCGCATGCACGGTCCTGCGAGGCGCGTTGCAGCGTGCCCAGCTAGCTGCATGCCCAACTGCGTGTTGCACGGAGCGGATCCTGTACAGTAATGCAAGGGACACCGTTGTTACAATGTTTCGAGTCTGCAACACCGATTCAATTCATAATACTGTACCAATATTCGATGCTACAGTGGATTAGAATATTGTGTAGCACTAAGTTTGAACCGTTGGAGCCTGATCGGACGGTTGAGTTATGCTCCGAATTCACCGTAACCGTTTATTCTATGTATTTTGACCTCTAATGCAGATGAATTTTCTTACATGTTACACTGATATACTTGCGGGATTGTACTACAAGGCCACACAAGAAGCCTTCAAGGCTACAGCGACCCTGTGCAAAAGATCTTATTTGCATTTTGTTATCAGTCATTCAGTCTTGCTCCACTTTAGCGAGAATGGACCAGATTAAAATGACGCCTTTTATTTCTTACACTTTGGAGTCCAGGCTTGGCTTTTGCTCTGTTTCGGTGACAAAACAGGGTGAATATGATGTGCAAACCCCATTTGAGTGTAAATCATATGTAATAGGTTTCCAAATTTCTTTAAAAAGAAACTCGTAGATACGGGGAGGTGGTGTACTATACCCATGTAAAAGAGCAATATCAAACTCAAATCACATTTGGGAGATACGGAACCAAAAAAAAAAAAGCGTGAATAGTGATTTGTCTTTTTATTGTAGATTCTGTCTTTTTCATATCTCTAAAATATGACTGAGTTTGATCTTGATATTTTAAATGTCTATAGAATGTAGCCTCCTCTATATCTACATTTTTTCTGAATTTTTGAAAAAAATTTAAACATGATTTTCAGAAAGTTTACATTCCATTTGAGTTCCCACTGGATATTTACCCGACTAAATACGTGGCGTTGTCGTACAGATGTAAATTACTCCCTCTGTTTCATTTCACTAGGGGTATTAGTATTTCAAGCTCCCTGTAGAATATAAGTTCTGGCCGTGGATTTTATGTTACCTTCTATATCTTGCCTTTGTTTAATCATTTATAGTGTAAGGCCACGTGTATAAACCATCGTTTGATCATTTATCCTTCTTTCCCTAGGTAATTGGGAGGCATCGTACGTCTTCCGGACTCGGCGAACGCTCCATCCAGCCTCAATATTTGATCTAACGAACAACCTACACACCCACTAATCAACCCAATAGAGATTTCCACTAATCTCATCCTCATCCAACACACCCTCGGTACTATGCCTCCATCCTCCACGCTTCCTCTGAACGCAACCTCTGTAAGGTCCTCTGTCGTCGGGGTTAGCCGAGCTTGACCGTCGCTGGGTGTGGCCTCCGCGAGCTCCAAAGGAGCCAGACGAGCTCTACTCCCGCCTTCGCAAACTCCCCCATCACCGGGCTAAACCTAGCTTAGCTACTAAGGCCAACGAGTGCCTCGCCGGCTGGCCATAGCCTCCGCAAGTGCTGTTGGTTTGGCTGATGGAGAAGAAAAGGCAATTCTCCGGCATGTTGCATTAGATCATTCATGTTGTTAAAATAGTCATTTTAGGATGTTGCAACAACTTTTCTCAATTATTGCATGGGGTGTTTTATATTGTTGCAATGTGTCTTCTTAAATTTTGCATCAACACTTTTCAAATTGTGTTGCGCATGGTCATCTTTTTTTTGTTGCAGTAGAGTCTGCTATTCTCAATTTTTGTTGCAGTAGAGTCTGCTATTTTCAAATTGTGTTGCAGTAGAGTCTGCTATTATTGCACGAGCATTTTTTTTAAATATTGACACTATTGTTTTTAAATGTTGCAGTGTCATAAGGTAGTAAACTTTTTGTTTGAGATTTATGGCATTGTTTTAGTACTTAGCAAGTCATATACTCATGGTTTTCATTCTTCTTTCGGTGAGAAGATTTTTTTTCAATTTTTCTCGTTATTTTTCCACTGTTATTTGCATTTTGTTGCATACGTTGATTACAATTGTTGCATAAGTTCTTCACTGATGTTACATCGGAGCGTATGATGGGAAGTTTTCCATCGTACGTTCGGACGCTAGTTGTATCTTTCCACCAAGGAACTAGGTGGGATGCTATTCTTCTATGGTTTTCTAAATCTTATGCCCATTTGGTAGGGGGAATTCCACGAGAATGCCTTCCAAAATTTCCACGAAATTCTTATAAAATTCTTGGTGGCTAGGAAAAAAGATAAGACCTATTTCAAGAAGGGCTACTATGATAAGGTGATCTTCGACGAAAGTTAACAAAGTCGCTTATTTTTATTTTTATTTTTTTTTTTGCCAAAAAGAAACAAGGAAGATCGATCAACACCTACCCTAGCAGGATTGGAAAAAAATTCTTGGGGCATCATCAGTTACATGTCACGCCGGTACTGCCTGGAGATGTTGGCGCCCCCTACATTATTGACATGACTCCTCAAAGTTGGAACGAACCAAACACGAACATTACCTCCCGATAGGAATATGATACTTTGGCATATCCGGAGAAAGCTCACATTACTTCGTGCCAATATTGCAAGGCATCATCAAAATCACATAAAAATGTTCACGCGCCTCGTTTTATTAGAACAAAAATTACCTACCTAGGGTAGGAAGCTTGTTTTGCTCTCCGTCTAGTATTGGCAATAAGTAAGTGTAGATGAGCTAGCTAAGCTAGGAGGGGCATGCATCAGCATCACTAGATCCGTTTTGAGTCACCAACGTACCCATCGATCATACGGTTCCTAGACGGACCATAGGAAGCTTCCTATTTGATTTTCGCTCGTGCTTTCGTACACGGTACGCATGTGACAAAACCTTTTCGTACTCATTTTGTGCAGCAGAGTAATTAAAGTAAATGGAAATGCCAAAGAGTCGGAATTGCGATCATTTCGTGACCTACTGCGCGCTGCCGCCCAAAGCAAAGCTTGCAGGTGCGGTTGTCACCTCACCTCCCCACCCCACGTTGCAGAACAAATTCCATTGCAGCTACGTGTTGTTGTCTCCATCTTCGTCTCCGGGTTGAAGTGCATGTTCAATTGTGACTCATTGGCTCAGGACTTGGGGTTGGTGCACTGTTTGTTACCTGCCGGTAGTGCTAGGCTCGATTTTCTGTTGCATTTTCAAGGTTTCCCAAGTGGTTGCTCGCCACGTCGGGACTCTTCGCTGGAGCAGAGGCAATCAATCTCTCAACAAGAATATTTAAAAGTTGGTTTCACATTTTTCAAGGAGTGAAAATGTTCATTTCTCAGGTCCCTAAGTGTTTCTATGAAATTCATGCGTTTCGAATGTAACCTAATAAGTTTGTCCCGCAAACACAAAGGGTGCACGATAGTACCGTACCGTGTTTCTCATACCCTTCCGTGTTCTAATAAATTCATGCGTTTCGAATGTAAACTAATAAGTGTGACGGTACCTCCTAATGTTTCTCAACCATCCGATCTTTTTGATCCAACCTACTAGATTGGTTATAATTTTTTTTAATACTATCTTGCCGAGTACTGGAAAGTGCCAGTCCTTAAGGGGTAAAATAGTAACTCTCCAAAAGATCAAAACCCATGTCTCCCTGCGAGCAGCCGCCATGGTCATGTGCTCATCAAGGTCCAATTTCCATGTCCCGGCCTTCCGGTGACCCAAATATCCGCCCTGACCGCCTAATCACATTGTAACTAAGCCCAACTCCAAAGCACCCCTAGATTGAGCAATAACCGCTGTCGTATGCATACATGAATCAATTTGATAGTTTGGTGCACGCGGCTTTCTCTAATTAATTTTGTTGTCAACTAGATGTGGATCGTGTGCTTGTCGTCCAACACCTCGGAGGAGAGAGGGTCTTCAACTCGAGGCAATAGTCAGTGACGGACAAATCGCCCTAAGCTAAGTTTAGCTTTAAACTTATCTTGGAGATAGCATCTAGGCTTCTAAAAATGATTTTGGTAATTAATATTAGCAATGTGTTATAAAATTAATATGTGTGCTAAGATGTTTTAAGAGTTTAGTCCCGAAGTTTGAATGATGACATGAAAAAGACAATGCAAATATGGTAAAAGATCTACTTGGCTCAAAGCAAAGGTATTGTATAGTCTAAGGATCCTTTTATAGTTTTTACCAGTCTAGGTATTTGGAGAAAAGACTGGATTAGTAGGCTAGATATCGTCCTATAAAATGGGATCATGGCTAGTAGCTTGAAAGTTTATTTTGTGCCATTTTAATCAACCAAGAGATATACATTGCATTTAGAATAGCTCCTGCAAACTGTTCAGCACAAATCGGTATGACCGCAATTGATGAGCGGCACTACCGCAGATCGGTGATACCGGATTTTAGTTGGCGGTACGTTTATTCCAAAGAACATGTTTTGGGAGTTTTCATCTCCCATGAAAATCGGTATAACCGTATTTCTTGTGCGGTACTACCGGAGTGCAGTAGTACCGAGTTTTACATGGTTGTACGTTATTTCCAAAGAGGGTGTTTTTGTGTTTTCTGATCCTTTGAAAATCGGTAGTTCCAATCTAGCCGAGCGGTACTACCAGCATGCGATAGTACCAGATCTTGTGAGTGCGGTATGATCGCATCTTTATATAACGTCTAATTCAAAAGCATTTAATGAATAACAGTCGACCGTTGAACAGTGATTTCGGTAGTATTGGGTTTCAACAGCGGTACTACCGCGAACCCTTAATTTTTTAGGAATTTGGTTCAAACGGCTAGTTTTGCGGTTAGAGGCTATAAAAACACCTCCACGTGCACCTAGCTCAGAACCTTTGAGCATATTTAACTACATTGAATATATTTGAGACTCTATTCCACTCTCCTCTACCCATTTGATCATAATTCATATTTTGAGGTAGTTGAAGGCATTCAAATGCATTGCATCATTAGTTGATCATTTTGGCACTTATTTTCTTCAAGCAAAAGCTGTGATTTATTACTCTTGGTGCTTGCCGGCGCTAAGACGGCTTGGAGAAGGATTTGCACGGTGATCGCTTCAAAAAAGATTGTGAAGTGACTCGACAAAGAATTATGAAGTTGTTGTGTGCTCACCATCTCCGTAGAGGAGGAAGAGCAACTCTAGTGATCGAGGGAAGTGCTCGTGTGGAGCCAACTTGATTCATTCAAGTTTTCTCAATGTGGACTAGTGGAGACTGGTAAGTCTTCGATACCACGGAAAAACATCGTCTGTCTCCATTGTGGTTTTATCTCTTGTTATTACTATTTCCGCATTTACATTTCTAGCAGTTTACTTGTGGAGGATTGCTTAGCTAGAATTGTATTTAGTTTTGACATAAGCTTTGATATTGTCTTAAATAGCATAGTTTTCTTTCCTTGTATTTGTGCTAGAAAACTTTGTTAAGACATGCTAGATAAAATTGATTAGTTGTTCAAAGAATTTTAAAAATCTCCTATTCACCACCTCTAGTCGGTTATCCTTGATCCTACAGCTTGGAAATAGATGGCACTAGTTGTTTTGTTATCCCAGAGGTGATTCTTGATCGTCATCCACACAGTAGCGGCGGTGGTGGATGGTGCCATGACGGTGTCGAGAATTTTGAGGGAAATAGATCTATAGATAGCATGGTGGAGTCACGGCTAGTTTTTGTGTGTGGGCTATAAATACCCACCTTGACCAGCCTTGGGTGAGATTACTGGTGCTATTACCCATTCCCTTGAGCAAAGAGCAAGCCCTCTCATCTCTTATGTGCATGTGTTGCATTAGGTAGTGTATAGTGTATCCATTGAGCTTAGACACTTAATTCGTTCAAGTGAGTGTCTCCAACTTGTTACTCTTGCTGTTTGCCGACACCTAGATGGCTTGAAGTAGTTGCGCCGGTGATCTTCTCAAAGAAGGTTGTGAGGAGACCCGAGCGGTTGTGAGTGGTTTGGTGCTCGTCATCTCCGGAGTGGAGGAAGAGCAACCCCGAGTGGATCGAGGTATTGGTTCGTATTGTGAGAACTGGTCCAAGTGGTTGGACTTACCTCGGAGTTGTTGGCTCAATTAAGGAGCCGGTCCAATGCGGTTGGGCTTACCTCAACGTGGATTAAGGGAGACCGGCAAGTCTCCGAACACCACGGTAAAACATCATCGTGTCTTTGTGGTTTGTTCATCTTTGTGCTATTTTCATTCCTTGTATTAAATTGCTTATATGTTTTTGTATGATTGCTTTCATTCTCAATAGTGTATTATTGTTGGTGCACTTAGTAAAGACTAGTTGATTTAGGTTTTAATTGTGCAAAACTAATTTTTTTGTTAGCTTCCGCATTAAAAATTGGTTTTAGCCAAAGAAAATTTTAAAACCGTCTATTCAACCCCCCCTCTAGTCGGCTTCCTCGATCATACAAGTGATATCAGAGCTTGGTCTCTCATTTTATTAGGCTTCACCGCCAAGAGTAAGGGATGGCTAGTGAGGGTTTCTCCATTGGTAGAGCACCACACTTCAATGGGTCAAATTATGCTTATTGAAAAATTAGAATGACCATCTATTTTAAGGCCATAGATCCAAACCTATGGAAAATTGTTGATGTGGGTTTTGCTACGCCAATTGATCCACAAAACCCCACTCAAAGAGAAGAGAAAAACTTACAACTCGATGCTCAAGCTTTAAATGCTCTATATAGCGCTTTGAGTGTTGAGGAGTTCAATAGAGTGAGCAATCTTGAGAATGCTCATGATGTTTGGACAACTCTTATGGAAATTCATGAGGGAACCTCCACGGTCAAGGAAGCCAAATTGCATAGGTTGAAGCTCAAATATGAGTCATTTACTATGTTACCTCATGTGAATATCAATGAAATGTATTCTAGAATGAACAACATAGTAAATGAACTCAAATGCCTATCTTGTGATTTAACCGATCTTGATATTGTGCGCAAGATGCTTAGGGCTCTACCGGACAAATATGAGACCTTGGTGACATTATTCATCAATTCACCCGAATTACCAAGGATGACTCCTACTGCTCGATTGGTAATCTCATCACAAATGATATGTACGAAAAAGACAAGGATGAGCTCAAGGAGAGAGCCTCAACTTCAAGCAAAAGAGTTCATGCTTTCAAGGCCAAATATGATTCAAGCGAAGATGAGGACCACAATAAGGAAGATGATGACACTGAAGAAGAAATGGTCACTCTCATGAATAAATTGGAAGATCTCATGAGGAGACATGATTCACATAAAGATTCAAACACATCTTCAAATGCAAAGTACCACAAGACTCTAAGGTGCTATAATTGTTAAAGAAAGGGACACATTGCCTCAAAGTGTCCTTGTGGGAAGGAAGATAAGGAAGAGCCCAAATTGTCATCAAGGAAGAAGAATGATGGCAAAAGAATACAATTCGTCGGGCTAGCCATAAATGATGATCCATCAAACCTCTCAAATGCAAGTGAGGCTCCATCACTATTCGATATGTCTACATGCTTCATGCCGAAAGGTAATAACGAGGTAAATGATGATGATGAGCCTTCATATGATGAGTTGATGGACATGTTAGAAGAGTTTAATGAATATTTAGGAAAGGGGAAATTAAAATTCAAAGTATTGAAGAAAGAGTATGTCTCACTTCAAAATAATTATGATGTTCTAAAGGATGAACATGAAACTTTCCTCCAGAATAAGATATATAAGTCTAAGGTGGATATAAGCATTGCATGCAATTTACTAGATGATATGCCATGTATAGCTTATAGCTCTTGCATTTCATCTAAGGTTAGCATATCCACTTCATGTGATGATTAGCTTGATATGCCTTGTTGCCCAAAATTAGATGCTCCTATTTCCTCTATATCTTGTGATACTAACCTTTTAGAGGAAGATAAAGAGCTCAAGGCCCAAGTCACAAAATTAAAAGTTGACTTGGAAAGAAGCTTCAAAGGAAACGCTACTCTCGACGATATATTGAGCAAGCAAAGATGGTTGCAAGATAAGAGTGGTATTAGCTACACTCCCAAGAAAAGGGAGAATAGCAAGACAAGGCACAACGCAAGACATACGAAGAAATATGTCAAGTGCTATGGATGCAATGGAAATGACTACTATGCCTCGGTGTGCCCTAATCAAATGGATGTCAAGACAAGACATTCAAAAATGAGGCAGACCGGCAAGGAGTAAGAAATGAAGACAAGTAAGGGAAGCAAAAACCCAACTTGCTACAATTGCTGGGAAAAGGGACAAATTGGTAAACAATGTCCCAAAGGTATCATTCCTAAGCCAATTATCTATAATGATCTTTATTTGCTCAGGAAAGATAAATATGGAAATATGTTTGCTAGAATTGTTAGTTCACCAAAGTTTATTACTAGGGTCATTTGGGTGCCCAAATCAATTGTGACTAACATTCGTGGACCCAACCAAATATTGGGTACCAAAATGCGCTTAAATACTTAATAGGTACTTGGAGAGGCATTGGAGGTTTGGCTCAGATGAAAAGGTGGATTCCACCATGTGCAAATTGGAGCCAAGCTTAAGTATGATCATGTCATATCAAAAACCAATGCCATCTCGGTAACAAGTATTTACATTGAAGTATCTAGCCCATTATGCCTTGTGTAGGTTGCATTTCATGAAAATCATATTTAAAAGGGTATTCTTACTTTTGTTCATAATCTTCATTATTAAAATCTTGAGCAAGATAGTCTGTGGCACATTAAGGGGGAGTGCTAAGTCATATACATGTATATCACATCCCTAAGTGTGCCCAAATTGACTAAGTGCTAGTAATGTTTTTCAAAATTAAACCCTTTTAGCCAAAAGTCAAAAAAATTAAATATTAGTAATTCTTTGAAAAAACTAGTTGTGAAATGTATACAAATCCTTTTCAAAGGTTTTCCAATGATTTTGGTTCAAGAAAAATCTAATTCAAGTGAAAATAAGTTTCTAGCCAAAATTCTAGATCATAGTATCATGTTTTTGATCTAAACTAGATTTTTGTGTAAAATCTAATCTAAAAAGAATTTAAAAATCTTCCCAAAAGGAAAATCCTAGATTTAGCTATTCTAAACATTTTTGGTACTCAAAGATTTCCAAAAGACCAACCTAGCAAAAGTTATTGGATTTTAAAATTTGTTCAAAATCCTATTTTGACCTAAGTGGTCACTTTCTAGCACTTAAGTGAGTTTTGCCATATGAGCCAAAATTATTCACATGAATAGGTCCATAATGGTATTAATGACTCATACATGCAATTGGATGCTTTAAATACAACCAAATACTCATTTTGGCTTGTTTAGAGAATTTTCATGAAAATGAGTTTCATTTGCGAAAACCAAAAGCTTGATTTATAAAAACTATTTAAGATTTAGATTTTCAAGGGATTTATAAGTTGGAAATGCTCTAAATATGTTTATTTGGTTGATTGTGTAAAAAATTGGAGCAAATTACAAAAATTCGCTCTTTTTTTTCAAAATTCAAAACTGAAATCTGCTGACAACTTCAGTCTCATCCAGTCTGACCGGCGACCATCATCCGGTTTGACCGCAAGCCCCCGGTCTAACCGCTTTCTTGCCGCCGGACTGACCAGATCTAGAGACTTACCTGCTTTTGTCAAATTTGTTGATTTTAAAATTTGTTGATTTTAAATTTCCTTAGGCATTCTCTTTGCTCCCCTAAGCCAAGATGGTCCTTGCTATCCTTGCAAGCTACCTACTTTTTTAATTACAAATTCAATTTTGTCATTCAAGTGATATTCCTTCAAATGGTAGCTTCTCTTAATCATCTTAATTTCGGCATGAGATTCATCCTTACACGTGATATCATCTTATTCCTTCAAAGTGATATCTAATTTCATTCCTTGCCGATTATAGTTCCCTTAACCAAGCTCAAGTACTCTCCGTGTACGAGTGGATTCTCTTTTTTCTCTTCTCTTTGGATACTTTCTTGAAAGATCTTTGTGAGAGAAGTTCATGCACCTTGCAATCTAAAGCCTTGTCAACACGTGGTATCTACAAGTGATGTTCAAGGCCTATCTTTCAAGTGTGATCCACATATAGACATTTTTGGTGTCAAATATCAAAGAAGAAAATTTTAGTTGCAACAAATGGTTAAAGGAGGTAGTTTGATGTCATCATGGGTGTTGCATGGATATATTTCAAAGACATGACAAAGATTTTGGTTGATGTAGAAATCCTTTGTGTAAGGGAGAGTTTTTATAAAAGGAGTTTTTCTTAACAAAACTAAAAAACGTTTTGGCTTGTCTTTAAAATGGGTAAACTCTTATATGGGAAAACTAATTTGTAAAGACTCTGTAACACCCCAGCCCAACATGAGCTTGGAATGCTACTAAAATAACAAGATAAACATAATTAACTAAAACTTTTTACCAAATTCCAGCAGAACCTCCTTTGTATAGTTACTATACTGGAGGTTCCCACAAGCAAATAAAACAAGAGGTAGTCTAGTTAAAAATAATAATCCAAACATAACCCACATAGGCTATTCATCTTTGTCAAAATAGACATCTGAAAGTAGATCATAAGTATCCAATTTTTAAACTCCTTTATTACAATCTAATCCAATCAAGTAATGATCGTAAGTAGAATTTTAGGTAATTCATCCATCTACTGAATTAATTTTTTTTTATTCTCTTGTGTGTATATAGTGCAAGCGTGCAACTATCCTAGCCCTTCCTTTCTCCCATGCATGTCGATCTCATACAGGTACCTAGAACACAACAAACAACAAGGGGTGAGTCCAAAGACTCAGCAAGCATAATAATTGGTAATAACAGTATAAGAAAGAAATCCATCAATTATACATCACAAATCTATTCACCAATAAACCACATACACATGACATGCAAACTGCTCATATGCTCTTTATACTCTTTATCTTTATCTTTGTCTTTTTGTATTTTACCGGTAATGCAAAGTGCGCATCCGTCGATGCACACCCATGCCTGTGCCATCTGGCACAGGGACCTTTGCCCATACTTGGCAAGTATGAGGACCCTTGCCCATGCACTTCAAGCATGGGGACCTATTGCCCGTCACCAACATGACGGGGACCCAACTCTGGCTTGATCAAACACATGACCAAGACTTCAATAAACTACATGATGCATATGTATGAATTATCCATATGACAACAATATATATCCATAACAACATTCCATATGAATATCCTACTCATACTACAAAACTCACAAACATAATCCTTCCAACTTTCAATGCAACCATGATAAACACGTAACTCGTAACAATAAAGTCCATGCTCATTACCAGACATATGACCAAATCAATCATGAACAATATAAATAACCATAGAATGTATCGGTCAAGTCATTCGGTAATATCTAATATAACCATAATCACACTTGCCTTAACCGCGAGAGAACGTGGGACGTGCAGAAGGCGCTACCCCCGGGACCCGTCCACCACCTGAATAAATAGTTAATGCACACTAAGGCGACAGTAGCGGGTCCAAGAAAAAAAAAATATAACAACCTACTCGAACTCACGAAAGGGTCTAACTCGATTCCAACCCCAAATCCTAAACGTCGATATGTCCCCTCAGTGGACAGTCAACTTATAAAATTCATAATTTCACTACCGGGATCCAAATTACGTGTTCTCAGACTTTCTGGAAATATAATTAAATTACCTAAATAAACTTAGTTGTGGAGCCCTTCTGATTCTGCCATAAACTATCCCTACCAAGCCAATCTACAGAATATCAATTTTTACATAGGGTTCTCTGAACAGAGCACTAAAACTACCATAACTTTTGATACGCAACTCGGAACAGAGTGATCTTGGGCTCTATGGAATCACGATAAAACCATCTACAATAGTCTAGTTGGGAAAGTCCCCTGATTCGGCCTCCTACTAGTCCTAATGTTGAGGTGAAGATCTCTATCCTAACAATCTGACAGACAGAAAATAGCAATGGTAAAAATTCAATACCTTTTTATTGGCAACTCTAAAAACAATGTTCTTTATCAACTTGGAAAGCTTACAGAATTATCTACAACATTCATTTTGGGAGGTATTTCTGATTCGGCTTCTAAAAAATTCAAATTGGCCAGACAAGACAATCTGCCAATTCACGTCAACCCTCCTGGACAGTCGCGGTAAAACTACCATAACTCTTAAACTGTACATCTAAATCAGATGATCTGGGTGCCAAAAGAAAGATAAAAACGAGACCTAAAACTTTCTAAGAGGTGATTTGGTCAGAAAATGAACGCAACGTACCCAACTCTGACGAGCAAGGCGGCGCACAGCAGGGAGAGGTGGGGAGGGGCGGCGGCCACTAGGGGGGAAAAGGGGAAGTGGGTGGGGCATTAGGGTTTTGGGGGTGGGAACCCCCCCTGGCCGGCCACAAGAGGGGCCTCTCCTGGGCCGCGGCCCGCGGCCCAGGTTGTCGAACAAATGTGGAAAACCCCCTCTTCTATCCAGGTTTTGCTATTCCTTTTAAGCCCTCTTTCTCCTCCCGACTAGTTCTTCAATTTACCGAACCGAAACCGGGATATTACATTCTACCCCCCTTAAACAGAATTCGACCCCGAATTCTTCCAAGGTTAACACGCCAAAGTAGAAGCTACTAGAACCAAAGTATCACTACATGGTAAATAATTAAGGAATTGCTCGCGCATGCGAGATTCCAACTCCCAAGTGGCTTCCCTCTCTGATTGGTGGGTCCACAATACTTTGACGTATTCCAACGTCTTGTGCCTCAGCACTCGCTCTGACCTTTCCAAGATACGCACTGGTCGAGACTCAATTGTGAGGTCTTGCTCAATCGTCAGTGGCTCCAATGAAATCTTATGCTCTGGGTCCTTCAAAAACTTTCTCAGCATCGAGACGTGAAACACATTATGAACACCCCGCATGGACTCTGGAAGGTCCAGGCGGTAGGCTAACTTCCCAATTCTTGCAATTATTGGGAAAGGTTCAACGTATCTCGGACTAAGCTTCCCTTTAGTACCGAATCGGACAATACCTTTGGTGGGAGACACTCTCAAAAGCACCTGGTCTCCCACCACAAACTCCAAGTCACGTCTCCTCACATCTGCATAACTTTTCTGCCTGCTCTGTGCTGCTAACAGATTCTGTCTCACCATGGCCACACGCTCGACTGTCTTCTGAATCCAGTCCGGTCCCAAGACTGCCTTCTCACCCACTGCATCCCAGCAAAGGGGCGATCGACATTTCCGCCCATATAGAACTTCAAACGGTGCAGCTCTAATGCTGGAATGGTAGCTGTTGTTGTAGGCAAACTCTGTAAGTGGCAATTGGTCCTCCCAACTGCCCCTCCACGACAAAACACAAGCACGCAACATGTCTTCTAATGTCTGAATTGTACGCTCTGACTGTCCATCTGTCTGGGGGTGGAACGCTGTACTAAGACGAAGCTGTGTGCCCAAGGCACTCTGCAGACTCTCCCAAAACTTGGACACGAACTTGGCATCTCTGTTCGAGATAATGGTCTTGGGCACCCCATGCAGTCCCACTATTTCCCGCACATAGATAGGAGCCAAATCACTTGCTGAATTGGTCGTGCGGATGGGAACAAAGTGCGCCGACTTGCTGAATCGATCCACTATCACCCAAATTGCATCCTTTCCTCGTGGCGATCGAGGTAACGCGACCACAAAATCCATAGAGATATCATCCCAAGGCCATTGAGGGACCTCTAATGGCTGCAATAACCCTGCAGGTCGTTTATGTTCTGCCTTCACTTGTTGACAAACACCACAAGAGGCTACATAGTTAGCTATATCCACTTTCATTCTTTTCCACCAGAAGTTTTGCTTCAAATCACGGTACATCTTCGTCTCACCCGGATGAACAGAATATGGTGTGCGATGTGCTTCCCTCAAGATGTCATTTTTAACCTCCGCCTTCTGTGGCACACAAAGGCAACCCTTAAACCGCAAAGCACCAGACCCATCCAAACTGAAATCCCCTTCCTTGCCCATATCCATACGCTTCCTGACCCTCTGAAATAACTGATCATACTGCTGTGCTTCCCGCACACGCTCTGGGATGGCTGACTCTAAGATCAACTATGTCTCCACACGTGACGTGCCCGCATAGCAATAGGATATTCCCATGCGGTCAAAATCAGTAATAAGGCAATCCAGAGTAGCAGGCGTCGCCTTGTGACTAAGAGCATCAGCTACCACATTGGCCTTGCCTGGGTGGTACTGAATTGTAAGATCGTAATCCTTGATCAGCTCCAGCCATCTGCGCTGCCTCAAATTCAGATCCTTCTGTGTAAAGATATAATTAAGACTTTTGTGATTTGTAAATACGCCACAAGTCTCACCATACAAGTAGTGTCTCCAAAGCTTCAATGCAAACACCACTGCGGCCAACTCTAAATCATTGGTTGGGTAATTCTGCTCATGTTTCTTCAGTTGCCTCGATGCATAAGCTAAAACCTTACCATCTTGCATTAGGACGCAACACAACCCAACTCGAGAAGCATCGGAGAAAACCGTGAAACACTTCCCGGGCTCAGGAACCGTGAGAACAGGAGCGGTCACCAACTTTTCTTTCAAGGTCTGAAAACTGCGTTCACAATCATCATCCCACCGAAACTTCACATCCTTCTGAGTGAGCCTAGATAAAGGCTTGGCAATGATGGAGAAATCTTGTACAAATCTTCGATAATATCCTGCCATTCCAAGGAAGCTTCTCACCTCTTTGACATTAGTCGGCCTTCCCCATTCTACCACTGTGAAAACTTTACTTGGATCAACTAATATTCCCTTTTCATTGATGACATGCCCCAAGAATCCCACCTAAGACGTCCAGAACTCGCACTTTTTCAACTTAGCATAAACTTATGCTCCCTTAGCGTCTCCAATATCAGCCTCAGATGATGCCCATGATCTGCTTCAGTCTTTGAGTAGATCAAAATATCGTCAATAAAGACGACTACAAAGTCATCCAAATACTCATGCAGCATCCTATTCATTGTCTCCATGAAAGCAGCAGGGGCGTTCGTTAGTCCAAAAGACATAACTTTAAATTCAAAATGCCCATACCTTGTGGAGAACGCCGTTTTCTCAATATCCTCCTTTCGGACAGGAATCTGATTGTATCCCGACTGGAGATCAATCTTTGAAAATACTTTTGCCCCTCTCAACTGATCAAATAAATCTTCAATACGTGGCAAAGGATATTTATTTTTTATGGTCAGCTGGTTGAGAGCACGATAATCAATACACATGCGCCAACTACCGATGAGGACATCCCTCCTTCGGATACACGTACTACACAATACCTTCCAGATTTGGGTGTTGGACTACAAGGTCCTATGACAAGAGCTAGAGCACGTGACTTAATCTATCAGGTAAAATCGTTTCTAGGGCTGAGTGTATTATTTGAGAACTCTATGATGCTGCCTAATGAAGATGATTTACTTGTACTCAGAAATCTAGGATTACGACCACTTCAAGAAGGCCTACGGCCAGTTCAAGAAGGTCTACGACCACTTCAAGAAGGCCTACGACCAGTTCAAGAAGGTCCACGACCAGTTCCGCAAGGCGTACAACCACTTCAAGAAGGCCTACGACCAGATGACTCGTTGGGAGCACTCTACGACCAGAGAGGCGAGCACAGTACTCGTTGGACACAATCTATGACCAAAGATAGCATGGACTCCTCAAGACCACCCTAGGACAAGTCCTACGACTAGATCTTCGACCAGAAATACGCGACACAAGGTGCTGCGTCACCGTTTTGGAAACTAATAAGACTTTGTAAACATGACGAGATCGGAGTCCAGGTTGTGTATGCCTCATCCCACGGCCGCACAACCCTAGGTCGACCTCCTCACGTCCCCCTATATATATACAGTAGCTGCCGTAGTTTAGAGGTGGGTTTTTCTTAGATTATTCTGCCAACTGCAGTTTCGCTGATTATCGGTTTGAGGAACCCCACTTGTAAACTTCATCTATATCCGCAATACAATTCAGATTGCATCTACCTTGTTCTTGTGAGTTGCTTCGATTGCTTGCAGGAACAATAACCTTCGTGGTAAGGTCGATCGCGTGCAAGCGTGGTCGATAACGACAGCGTCTTGGTGTAGCGAATTACGAGGTGACGATGCATTGGTCGGAAGCCTCAAAGCGTCAACGTCCTCACGACGAACCAAATCGAACCTATCGGAAGATCGGGCGCGTGACTCATCAAGTGGTATCGAGCTAAGGTTGCCCGTTAGGTAATTTCGTTTATCCCTTTTATGAGTTTTGTTCCATCACCTAGAGTCCGAAAATTGCCCTACAAAAAATTTTAGATCGTAATTATTCATTGTCCAAACCACTTTGTGCCTTCGCAATTGTGTTTTCAGTTTCGCGTTGTTGAATTCGAGTCCATCGTCGGTGTCTTTGTTGCTGGTCTAGTCGTCGTAATCTAGTTTCTAGCGTCGAGTCTTTGCTGTGTCGATCATCTAAACACCCCCCCAATACGACCACAACACCACCCCCATACGACCACAACACCACCCCCATACGACCACCTACTCGGATTCGGCTTCTCCACCTGGTCGGAAACGAACGCCTGGTCGGATTCGACCAACCACTCGTGTCCGACAACCCTATTTATTATCTTGTTGCTCTCGGACACCCCACCACCTGGTCGAAAACAATCGACTGGTCTACTTTTAATTACATTTGTACCCCTGCTCTCCGGAAAAAGTTTGTGACCCATATATATCCATAGACTCAGAAAAGGGTTTTGAAGAGTTTTGAGTCAAGGTCACATTCGCAAAAAAAGAAAGCAAAGAGTGCAAAAAAAAGAAGAAGAAAAGAAGGAGTTGCTTTGTGATTTTGGATCCGATTGTGTTTGTATCTACCCTATCCTTCCGTTTGCTTGAGCTAGTTCTAGGAACGTTTGGGCGAAAGAATCGTGACGAGTCTCGTGGACTTTTATACAGCTTTGCTAATCTGATTTCATTATTGCTATTCCTTGCTACTAAACATTGCCTATCCGAGCTCCACATACTTTCGGCCCTCAGATTGGATCCTCGCATTCGCCTCCGCCGTGATCGTACATCCCACCTTCGCCGATCAGACCACCTGCTGCAATTTGGTAAGAAACTCATAAGAGCTTGGTAAGACGCTTGAGAGTGTGTGATTCCACCCTTCGACCACCTAATAGTGATAGGGATAATACCTTTGTGTTGTCTTTTGTCTCCTACTAACCATGTCAGGTGAAGGATTGGATGCGCAAGAGTGTATTTTGAGGGAAGAGCTCATGACGCTATTGGATGAACAACGCACTACCGTTAATGAGGACATCGACAGGAAGCTTCAAGCTACCACGATCACATTACAACATTCAATCAACGATAGTATTACGACGCTCACTACACGCCTCGAAAGAATGGTGAATCGACCACCAAACGTTGGTCGTGTGGAACCTCATGGTGCAGCCCATGACCATGAGTTTGATAATGATAATGAGATGCACGACCACGGCGCCTTTGATGCACGACAACGGAACCGGCCGAACTTCAACCGTCAAGGTATGAGAGGTAACAATTTTCAGCAACATAATGCCCATGATGATCCATATGCTAAAGTCAAGTTCACTATACCATCTTTTGCGGGTGCTTATGATGCAGAAATATATCTAGATTGGGAGATGACGGTAGAACAAAAATTGAATGCTCACTTAGTTCCTGAAGTGCATAGAGTTAGGCAAGCCATAAGTGAATTTAAAAACTTTGCCATCATTTGGTGGAATAGGGTTTGCACCGAAGGATTAGCGCCTACTACGTGGGATGGTTTAAAGGTTGCTATGCGTAACAGATTTGTCCCACCTTCTTTTAAACGTGATTTGCGTAATAAATTACAGCGCTTAAATCAAGGTAATAGATCCGTAGAAGAATATTATCAGGAGCTACAAATTAGCATGTTGCGTTGTGATATTATTGAGGATGAAGAAGCTGCAATAGCACATTTTTATGGAGGATTAAGACGTGAAATTCAGGACATAGTGGATTACAAAGAATACGATAGTGTCCCTAGATTGTTCCAACTTGCATGTTTGGCGAAAAGAATTGCGGGGGACGACAACAGAGGCCAAGGAACAATTTTGGGAGCATGTCTACACCACGACCGGTGTCGGGGCAAGCCAAACACCCCCACTTTCACTACGGTCTGCTGCCCCCTCCTCGAGTAGGGTGCGCTCAAAGCAGCACCTCCGACCACATCACGGGCACCGAGGTAAGCAAACCTACTAGTGTACAGGGCTCCAACCAAGAGTTCTTCCTCGGTTGCTTCCAATCGGTCGTACCAACGGATTATTTGCCACCGTTGCAGCGAATGGGACACGTCATGAAGGATCGCCCAAGTCGTGAGCATACCGATATGACCACGCTATCAAGCAAGATGTTACAACCTCCAAATCAAGCTACACCAACTCAAGTCTCACCTACATCGACACCACCCAAGTCATTGATGGACCGATTACGTGAGTCGAGCAAAGAAGCTACAACAAGAGGTGAACGCGCTACTTTGTGAGAATCATTTTAACATCAATGAGAATTATATAACGCCTAAGTCGTGTACATTGCTATTGCTTAGGTTCACCAAGAAGGATGACAGAACATACAAAGAGATGACTACAGAGAAGGACCACACTCGAACTGGACCAGTCCAGTGAACACTTGAAAGAAACAGTCATAACTTTTGATTTCCAAAGGCTATGGAGGTCCATGAGGACATTTTGAAAGCTTATTAAGTCTAGTTTTCAATGCCACCAGAGCCGAGCTGTTTGGAATTTCCATTTTGAGAGCCGACCAGCTTTAGTGAAGACTTTCGAAGGTCAACAGTCTGCCGATCGTTCAACTTCCCATGCAAACTGTACCATTCTACATTATTTCGTGGTGCATGCTGCACATGGTGTGAAAGCTTATCAAGTTAACTTTCCAACGCAACTGACGGCACATCTTTTGGACTTCCCAAGGTGGAGTTATTGACAAAACACGAAGACTGCGCGAATTCCAACAGCCACGAGGCCCTTTCACATAGTCTATATTATCTTTTTCATTTCGTGTTTACACCTATCTAGGAGGGATGTTCCTAGTATAAATACCTCATTGCCTCATAGAAACCACAGACTTTGATAAACAAAATACAGAACCCTTTGTTCAGCTGTGTGCTAACAAACCTTTGAGAGTTGATCTCTACCCCTTTGCTCTTGTGATTTCCTTCGCGGTATTACAGCAGCGGCGGCTTCATCCGCTCCCAATTGGTGCTCCTACTCCCTTCGAGGTTTCTCGATTGATTGTAGGTCTGTTTGGTTGGTTTCCTTGAGAGTGTGGTTGGGCGAATCCTCGATTCAGGTTGCCGGTTAAAGACGGTGGTTGGCTTCGAGTTTTATTTGTCAGGTTGCACTAGTTATCGCTGCTTGCAGCAAGTTATCTTGGCTTCTTTGAAGCTAGTTATTTGGTGATCATCCTACATCGTGAAGATCGGGACCCCGTGACGTATCATCTGGTATCAGAGCTTTCGTTACCACGGTAGGATTCTTTACCTTTTAGCTACATATATATTTGTTTCGTCCTATCCACCAAAAAGCCTATAAAAAAATTGTTGTAGCCCTTTGTTTCAATCTGTTATTTCAGTGAGTTTTGTTAAGTTTCAGTCCATTAGAGTCTTTGTTTTAGTTGCTGATCATTTTCCTTTGCGTGTCCTTTGAGCCTCTTTTATATATCTGAAAATCCCACACAAAAAAATCTATAGCCTATATCATCCTTTTGCGATAACTTTGATCCTATCAAACTATAGCTGCTGGTTGTGTTTTTGTTCTATCATAAGTGTGCTAGTGTTATCTCTGGTCGTTGTATTAAGTTCTATTAAAAAAAAGTGTGTCAAAAAAAGAAGAAGAAGAAAGGAAAGTGTTAAAAAAGAGTTGAGAAAATTGAGAAAGAAAGGTTGAAGATCGAGAGTTAAAGTGCACAAGTCTTTGAAAGTTTGTCACGCCAAGTGGAGCAACCAGTTTGCTATTTGTGTTTGGTGCAAAATTTTGGTTGGATCTGATCATAACACTTGCATTCCAATCATACCCTTGTTTACATCAACTCTGAAATTTCTTTGCGTGTGTGTGTGATTGATTTATATCTCCCATATCTTGTGATCAACACTAGGCAGGGAACTTCTAGTTTGGATTGTTATTTAACTTTACAACAACTAGAATTCAGATTGCATTTCTTGTGTATCACTCCCCACCAAGCTCCACATAAAAATCCATCGTAATCGGTACTCTGGTCTTGTTTTAGCCTCACCATCACTTTCTTATTACCACCACACATTTGTTTCTCTGTAATCCATGATGAGGAATTCATAAGAGCTTCGGTTGGTAAGAGAGGTGAGTTGTGAGAGCCACCAAATTTTTATATTCCACAAATACCTATTGTTCGTATTTAGCTAACCTTACAGGAAGATGGGTGGAGTGGAGCTAGAAGATTGTGTTACTATGGCACAATTCAATGAACTGAAGCAAAGCTTGGAAGATAAGCAAGATCGGTTGGCGCAAGATCTTGAGCCTTTATGGCTGAAATCGGAGGACGTCGCCAACCTCATGACGGTGCAAGCAACCATGGTGAAGATGGAGGAGATAGTGATGGAAGAGTTCTTTGCTAGAAGAGCAAGAGAACAAGAAAGGAGGAACCAAGGTGCTGCAGATGGTAGAGGAAGAGCTCGAGGTCGAAGAAATGAAGACAATGATGAATTTGAAGATGAGGATGATGACAATCATTCTCAATATCGTTTTGGTCGCCGACATCGTAGAGGAGACAACCATGAGAGAGGTTTGAAAACTGAAGTTTACCATGCCAAAATTTGATGGAGGGTCCGATCCTGAAGCTTATTTCACTTAGGAGTTGAAGGTGGACAAGATCTTTCTTTGCATAATTATGCGAGAGGAGAAGAAGTTGGCAATGGCATCTCTGGAGTTTGAAGGATATGCTCTGATTTGGTGGGAGCAACTTCTCCATGATCGTGAAGAAGATGGAGAAAATCCTATTTCCACTTGAGAAGAAATGAAGAGAGAAATGAGAACTCGTTTTGTGCCGAAGCACTATCGCCGTGATCTTTTCGATAAACTGCAGAATCTGAAGCAAGGAATTTTCTCTGCTGAGGAGTATTATAAGGAGATGGAGAAGGCTATGATTAGAGCCAATGTGTATGAAGATGAAGAGCAAACTATTGCACGTTTTATGGCTGGGTTACATCGCAATATACAACGCATTGTTGAGTTTCAGCCGTACCGTCATCTTATTGATTTGGTACATCAAGCAACCAAAGCTGAACGCCAACTACAGCAAGATGCCAAGAGTAGCAAATTCTTGTCATATGGTACGAGTATTGCGTCTAAAGGAAGCAAGTCAATCTCTAAGTTTTCTGCTGCACCCTCAATGGCAAAGAGCTCAAGTGGAGGCCTCCGTTCTAATGTTCAAGGTGTTTATAGTGGGAAGAACACTGCTGCCCCAAGCATGAGTTCTAAACCAGCAGCATCCACCACTACTTCAGTGGGTTCTACATCCACGAGTAGTGGGATTCAATGCTTCAAATGTGGAGGCCGTGGGCATATAATCAAGGAGTGTCCAAATAATCGTGTGATCATTGTGAATGACAATGGAGAATATGATTCAGCTAGTGAAGAGGAAATTGAGGAAGAGTATGTTGATGAAGCCCATGAAGATGAGAAACATCTTGGATGTGAATTTGAGCACGGTCTTTGCTCTTGTAGTAGCTCAAATCTTGAGTGTTCGGATGAAAGAAGCTGAAATTGGGCGTGACATAATCTTTTTCAAACCAGAGCCAAGGTGCAAGATAAAGTGGTGAAGGTGATCATTGATGGCGGGAGCTGCCATAATCTTGCTAGTCGTGAGATGGTTGACAAGCTTGGTTTGAAACTACAATGACATCCTCATCCATATCATGTCCAATGGTGAATGATTCAGAGATATTAAGATTGGATATAAGGTGAAAGTTCCATTCAAGATTGGTGAATATGTTGACACCGTTGAGTGCGATGTGGCACCTATGTCCATGTGTCACATGTTACTTGGAAGGCCTTGGCGTATGATCGATATACTCAAGCATTGTGGGAGAACAAATCAAGACACACTAGATTTGAAAGGGAAGAAGTTTGTACTCAAGCCTATGACACCCCAACAAATCATGGTGAGCACTTACAAAAGAAATCTGAAATTGGTCCGATGATTACAGGAGGAGCAGAGCAAAAGAAAATGAGTGCCATCCACAACTCGGTGAGTGAGAGCCACAAGCCAAATTTGAGAGAAAAAAAAGAGGAGAGGAGAGCATCTAGTTATGCTAGCCACAAAATCTGAACTGAGAGAAGTAAGGAACAACCTAGATCAAGTGCTCTTTGTACTTGTGTGCAAAGACGTTTTAATTTCACCTAACGATATCACCTCTCTTCCTAGTGTTGTGTCTCATCTTTTACAGGACTATGAAGATGTTTTTCCAAAAGAAACACCAGCCGGACTACCTCCAATTCGTGGGATTGAGCGTCAAATTGATCTCATTCCAGGGGCTGCACTCCCTAACCGTCCACCATACCGAACCAATCCAGAAGAAACCAAGGAGATACAAAGGCAAGTACAAGAACTTCTTGACAAAGGTTTTGTTCGTGAAAGTTTAAGTCCTTGTGCTGTTCCTGTGATCTTAGTACCTAAGAAAGATGGTTCTTGGAGGATGTGTGTTGACTGTAGAGCTATAAATAATATCATTGTTCGTTATCGTCATCCTATTCCATGGTTAGATGACATGCTTGATGAATTGAGTGGTTCTATAATTTTTACTAAAATTGATTTGAGAAGTGGTTACCATCAAATAAGAATAAAAACGGGGGATGAATGGAAAACTGCATTTAAAACAAAATTTGGGTTGTATGAATGGTTAGTTATGCCATTTGGTTTGACTAATGCTCCTAATACTTTCATGAGATTAATGAACCATGTCTTGAGAGCTTTCATTGAAAAATTTGTTGTTGTCTACTTTCATGATATCTTAATTTACAGCAAGTCTTTTGATGAGCATGTGAATCACATTCGTCAAGTTTTGGATGAGCTTCGAAAGGAGAAATTATTTGCTAATCTTGAGAAGTGCGCTTTTATGCGGACCACGTTGTGTTTCTTGGTTTTGTTGTTTTAGGAAAAGGAATCAAGTGGATGAAACCAAGGTGAAAGCCATCAAGGATTGGCCAACTCCAACGAATGTAAGTCAAGTAAGAAGTTTTCATGGCCTTCTTGGTTTTATAGAAGGTTTGTGAGAGATTTCAGTACCATTCTTTGCTCCTTTGAATGAATTGACCAAGAAGGGGTTGATTTTAAGTGGGAAACTCACGGAAAATGCTTTTCAAGAATTAAAGAAACGTTTGATGAAGCACCGTACTTGTTCTTCTGATTTCACTAAAACTTTTGAAGTAGAATGTGATGCTAGTGGAATTGGGTTAGGGAGTTTTAATGCAACAAGGAAAACTAGTAGCATATTTTAGTGAAAAAGCGGGAGGTGCTCAATTGAATTATTCTGTATGACAAAGAATTATATGCTTTGGTGCGTGTGCTTGAAACACAGCAAGACTATTTATGACCAAAAGAGTTTGTTATTCATTCCGATCATGAAGCTTTGAAGTACTTGAAAGGTCAAGCTAAAATGAACCGTCGCCATGCCAAATGGGTTGAGTTCATCGAAACATTTCCATACATTGTGAAATATAAGAAAGGTAAGGACAATATTGTTGCCGATGCTTTGTCTCGAAAGAGTGTGTTGTTGAACCAACTCGAGGTAAAGGTTTTGGGTCTTGAAAGTTTGAAAGGTATGTATAATAATGATCCTGAATTTTCAGAACCATATAATCATTGTAAAGATGGAAAAGGTTGGGAAAAATATCACATACATGATGGATTTCTGTTTAGAGATAATAAGCTTTGTGTTCCAAATTCTTCGGTTAGATTGCTTTTGTTACAGGAATCACATGGAGGTGGACTAACAGGTCACTTTGGACAAAAGAAAACTTACGAACTGTTAGGTGATCATTTCTATTGGCCCAAGATGAGGAGAGATGTCATCCGATTTGTGGAGCGATGCGTCACCTGTCACAAAGCTAAGTCAAAACTGAACCCTCATGGCTTATACACTCCTTTACCTGTTTCTAATATCCCTTGGGAAGACATAAGCATGGACTTTATTTTGGGATTACCTAGAACTCAGAAAGGAAAGGATTCTATTTTTGTTGTGGTTGATAGATTTTCAAAGATGGCTCATTTTGTCCCTTGCAACAAGACCAACGATGCTTCACATATTGCTAATTTATTTTTCAGGAAATTGTGAGGCTACATGGGATGCCCAGGACAATTGTGTCTGATCGAGATGTCAAGTTCCTGAGCTATTTTTGGAAAATATTATGGGCCAAACTTGGAACCAAGCTCCTATTCTCCACCACTTGTCACCCTCAAACCGATGGACAAACTGAAGTGGTGAATCGAACATTATCAATGTTGCTGTGAACAATGGTGAAAAAGAACTTGAAGATTTGGGAGGAATGCTTACCACATGTGGAGTTTACTTATAACAGGGCAGTACACTCTACCACTAACTTATGTCCTTTTGAAATTGTATATGGTTTCAAACCTATTGCTTCGATAGATTTGTTGCTCCTTCCATTGCAGGAAAGGACCAACATGGAAGCTTCCAAGCGTCTTGCATATGTAAAGAAGATACATGAAAAGACCAAGGAAGTAATTGAACTCAAGGCAAGGCGCAAGGTGCAAGTATGAATAAACATAGGAAGGAAGTGTTATTCGAGCCCGGGGACTTGGTGTGGATACACTTGCGCAAGGATCGCTTCCCTCATCAGCGCAAATCAAAATTGTTGCCACGAGGAGATGGTCCATTTCGTGTTCTCGAGAAGATCAATGATAATGCATACAAGATAGATCTTCCAACAAGTTATGGTGTGAGCAACACCTTCAATGTTGCTGACCTCTTACCATTCACAAGTGAAGACACTTGAGTCGAGGGCGACTCCTTTTCAAGGGGAGGATGATATGACCACGCTATCAAGCAAGATGTTACAACCTCCAAATCAAGCTACACCAACTCAAGTCTCACCTACATCGACACCACCCAAGTCATTGATGGACCGATTACGTGTAGTCGAGCAAAGAAGCTACAACAAGAGGTGAGCAGCTACTTTGTGAGAATCATTTTAACATCAATGAGAATTATATCTTGCCTAAGTCGTGTACATTGCTATTGCTTAGGTTCACCAAGAAGGATGACAGAACATACAAAGAGATGACTACGAGAGAAGGACCACACTCGAACCGCACCAGTCCAGCAGAACACTTGAAAGAAACAGTCATAACTTTTGATTTCCAAAGGCTATGGAGGTCCATGAGGACATTTTGGAAAGCTTATTAAGTCTAGTTTTCAATGCCACCAGAGCCGAGCTGTTTGGAATTTCCATTTTGAGAGCCGACCAGCTTTAGTGAAGACTGGTCAGAAGGTCAACAGTCTGCCAGTCGTTCAACTTCCCATGCAAAACTGTACCATTCTACATTATTTCGTGGTGCATGCTGCACATGGTGTGAAAGCTTATCAAGTTAACTTTCCAACGCAACTGACGGCACATCTTTTGGACTTCCCAAGGTGGAGTTATTGACAAAACACCGAAGACTGCGCAGAATTCCAACAGCCACGAGGCCCTTTCACATAGTCTATATTATCTTTTTTATTTCGTGTTTACACCTATCTAAGAGGGATGTTCCTAGTATAAATACCTCATTGCCTCATAGAAACCACAGACTTTGATAAACAAAATACAGAACCCTTTGTTCAGCTGTGTGCTAACAAACCTTTGAGAGTTGATCTCTACCCCTTTGCTCTTGTGATTTCCTTCGCGGGATTACAGCAGCGGCGGCTTCATCCGCTCCCAATTGGTGCTCCTACTCCCTTCGAGGTTTCTCGATTGATTGTAGGCTGTGTTGGTTGGTTCCTTGAGAGTGAGGTTGGGCGAATCCTCGATTCAGGTTGCCGGTTAAAGACGGTGGTCGGCTTCGAGTTTTATTTGTCAGGTTGCACTAGTTATCGCTGCTTGCAGCAAGTTATCTTGGCTTCTTTGAAGTTAGTTATTTGGTGATCATCCTACATCGTGAAGATCGGGACCCCGTGACGTATCAATACCTTGCCACTACAGACGGTGGAAATGTAAGTACTAGTGATATTGAGGATGAATATGTACTTGCAGCTAACATTGCAGGTGGAGGAGACGAGACAGACAGTGATGCTTATGGTGTAGAGGAGCAAGTAGCTGCTGTTGACACCGAGTGTCATATGAGCCTTGTTGCGCAACGAGTGCTGAGCGCACAAGTGGAGAGAGCGGAGCAAAATCAACGGCATAACTTGTTTCAAACCAGATTTCTTGTGAAGGATGAGCTCTGCAGAGTCATCGTTGATGGAGGAGTCGCAACAACCTTGCAAGCTCCGAGATGGTCGAGAAGCTTGGCTTGACCACACAACCCCACCCACGTCCCTACTACATCCAATGGTTCAATTCGTGTGGTAAGTTAAAGGTAAACAAAGTTGTGAACGTGCAATTTTCAGCTGGTAAATACAAAGATAGTTCCGACTTTGATATAGTACCGATGCAAGCCTGCTCTTTATTGCTCGGTAGGCCTTGGATATATGACAATGATGTTTTGCACCATGGTAGAGCTAATACCTACTCGTTCTTACACAAGGGCAAGAAGATTAAGTTATTGCCTTTAACACCAGCTGAGATTTTGAAAGATGAAGAAGAGCGCGCTAAAAATGAAAGAAAAACCGATAAGCATGATTCTGAAAATCAGCAAGTAGCAAAACGTGTTTTCCCACCTAAAAGGGAGAATGTGGCGTCTAGTCCTAAGTCTGAGGGGATTAAATTGAAGGGATGTGTTCTGATTGCCACTAAATCTGAACTTGCTGAAATTTGTGATAATGAGTTGCCACGCTATGCTTTGATATGCAAAAATGCCTTATACTCGCTTGAGGATATAGCTAGCTCTTTGCCTCCTGCTGTTGCTAACCTTTTGCAGGAGTATGTGGATATATTCCCAGCTGAGGTACCCCCGGGATTACCACCTATTCGAGGGATAGAGCATCAAATTGATTTGATCCCAGGAGCGACTTTGCCAAACCGTGCTGCATATAGGACCAATCCAGAGGAGACTAAGGAAATTCAGCAACAAGTCCAAAATCTTCTAGACCGTGGAGTGCGTAGAAAGCCTTAGTCCTTGTCTTTGTTGCGCTTCTTTTGGTTCCTAAGAAAGGCGGTAGTTGGCATATGTGTGTTGATTGCAGAGCCATTAATAACATTACTATAAGGTATCGTCATCCTATCCCAAGGCTAGACGACATGCTAGATGAATTGAGTGGTTCTATTATTTTCACAAATATTGACTTGCGGAGTGGTTACTACCAGATTAGAATGAAATTAGGAGATGAATAGAAAACTGCTTTTAAAACTAAGTTCGGATTATATGAGTGGTTAGTGATGCCTTTCGGTCTAACTAATGCACCTAGTACTTTTATGCGTTTGATGAGCGAGGTTTCGTCCCTTCATTGGAAAATTTGTGGTGGTTTACTTTGATGATATCTTGATTTATAGCAAGTCACATGAGCTACATTTGAATCATATCGTGCTGTTTTTAATGCTTTGAGAGGCGACGTTTGTTTGGTAACCTCGAAAAGTGCACCTTTTGCACCGATCGAGTTGCGTTTCTTGGATATGTTGTGACACCACGGGAATTGAGGTGGATGAGACAAAGATTGTAGCCATCCAAAGCTGGCCGACACCGACCACGTGTGTCACAAAGCGGAGCTTCCACGGCCTTGCCGGATTCTATCGGCGTTTTGTGCGGATTTCAGCACCATTGCCGCACCATTGAATGAATTGACAAAGAAAGGAGTGCCTTTCCAATGGGGACTGCGCAAGAGAAGGCATTCAACTTGTTGAAAGAGAAGCTCACCCAAGCACCCCTACACCAACTCCCCGATTTTGGTAAGACTTTTGAGATTGAATGTGGCGCTAAGCGGGATTGGAATAGGTGGTGTATTGATTCAAGAAGGTAAACCGTGCATATTTTAGCGAGAAACTAAATGGGCCTAGTTTGAATTATTCCACCTATGACAAAGAATTGTATGCTTTAGTTCGTGTGCTTCAAACTTGGCAACATTATTTATGGCCCAAAGAATTTGTTATACATTACGATCATGAATCGCTAAAACATATTAGAAGTCAAGCTAAATGAATAAACGACATGCTAATTGGGTAGAATTTATTGAGTCGTTTCCATATGTCATAAAGCATAAGAAAGGTAAGGACAATGTGATTGCTGATGCGCTCTCTAGACGTTATACCATGTTATCTCAACTTGACCATAAGATTTTTGGTTTGGAGGCCATTAAGAGTTTATATGTCACTGATTTGGACTTTAAGGAAGTGCTTGAACATTGTAAAGAAGGGAAGATATGGAATAACTATGTGTTTGAATGATGGTTTGATCTATCGTGCTAACAAGCTATGCATTCCAGCTAGCTCTGTTCGTCTTTTGTTGTTACAGGAGGCACATGGAGGAGGTTTGATGGTGCATTTTGGAGCAAAAAAGACAGAAGATGTGCTGACCACCCACTTCTTTAGGCCAAAGATGAGGCGTGATTTCGAGCGCTACGTGGCTCGCTGCACTACATGCAACAAAGCTAAGTCCCGTCTCAATCCACATGGACTTTATATGCCTCTTCCTATTCCTAGTGCCCCTTGGGAGGATATTTCTATGGATTTTGTTTTAGGATTGCCTAGGACAAAGAGGGGGAGAGATAGTATATTTGTCGTAGTGGATCGATTTTCTAAAATGGCACATTTTATATCTTGTCACAAGAGCGATGATGCTACAAACATAGCTGATTTGTTTTTCAGGGAAATCGTTAAACTTACATGGAGTGCCCAATACTATTGTCTCGGATCGCGATCGAAGTTTTTGAGCCACTTTTGGAGATCGCTTTGGAATAAATTGGGGACAAAGTCGCTGTTTTCTACTACGTGTCATCCCCAAACCGATGGACAAGCGGAGGTTGTCAACCGCACATTATCCACCATGTTGCGGGCTGTTTTAAAGAAGAACTTGAAGATGTGGGAAGAGTGTTTACCGCATATTGAGTTTGCTTACAATAGGTCGATACACTCCACCACCAAGGTAAGTCCGTTTCGTAGTGTATGGTTTTAACCCCATGCTCCTATTGATTTACTACCTTTACCAACCTCTCAAAAATAAATCTAGATGCTAAGAAGCGTCTTGCATTTATTCTCAAGTTGCATGAGACCACTAAAGAGAATATAGAGCGTATGGTGAAAAGTATAGGGTTCTTTGGAAATAAAGGTAGGAAAGTTGTCAAAATAGAACCAGTGATTTAGTTTGGGTTCATTTGAGAAAGGATAGATTTCGAATTAAGAAAATCAAAGTTGATGCCTAGAGTCACAGGACCGCTTAAGATAATTAAGAAGATAAATGATAATGCATATCGCTTAGAATTACTGCAGATTTTGGGGTTAGCCCCACATTTAACATTTCGATTTGAAACCATACGTGGGAGAAGAAGATGAGCTTGAGTCGAGGACGACTCCAATTCAAGAAGGGAGTATGATGAGGACATCCCTACTTGGATACACGTACTACACAATACCTTCCAGATTTGGGTGTTGGACTACAAGGTCCTATGACAAGAGCTAGAGCACGTGACTTAATCTATCAAGTAAAATCGTTTCTAGAAATCGAGTGTATTATTTGAGAACTCTATGATGCCGCCTAATGGAGATGATTTACTTGTACTCGTAAATCTAGGATTACGACCACTTCAAGAAGGCCTACGACCAGTTCAAGAAGGTCTCGACCACTTCAAGAAGGCCTACGACCGGTTCAAGAAGGTCCACGACCCGCCCGCAAGGCCTCGACCACTTCAAGAAGGCCTACGACCGGATGACTCGTTGGGAGCACTCTACGACCCGAGAGGCGAGCACAAGACTCGTTGGACACAATCTATGACCAAAGATAGCATGGACTCCTCAAGACCACCCTAGGACCAGTCCTACGACTAGATCTTCGACCAGAAATACGCGACACAAGGTGCTGCGTCACCGTTTTGGAAACTAATAAGACTTTGTAAACGTGACGAGATCGGAGTCCAGGTTGTGTACGCCTCATCCCACGGCCGCACAACCCTAGGTCGACCTCCTCACGTCCCCCTATATATATCTGATGGCCGTGTAGTTTAGAGGCGGGTTTTTCTTAGATTATTCTGCCAACTGCAGTTTCGCCGATTATCGGTTTGAGGAACCCCACTTGTAAACTTCATCTATATCCGCAATACAATTCAGATTGCATCTACCTTGTTCTTGTGAGTTGCTTCGAATGCTTGCAGGAACAATAACCTTCGTGGTAAGGTCGATCGCGTGCAAGCGTGGTCGATAACGACAGGCGTGCGGGTGTAGCGAATTGCGAGGTGACGATCTGTTGGTCGGAAGCCTCAAAGCGTCAACGTCCTCACGACGAACCAAATCGAACATATCGGAAGATCGGGCCGCCGTGACTCATCAACTACCATCCTTCTTCTTGGTAAATAACACAGGAGCTCCCCACGGAGACACACTGGGACGAATAAGATCTTTCGCTTTTAGATCGTCCAACTGCTTCGTTAATTCCTCCTGAAAAGGACGTGCCAGACGGTACGGGGTCATAGAAACCGGTCGAGCACCCGGCACTAAATCAATCCTGAACTCCACTGGGCGTGGTGGAGGCATACCGGGCAACTCTGCCGGAAATACGTCCAATAATTCCAGAACCACTGGGATACTTCCTGCAATCAAATGCGAACTCGGCGTCTCTACTAATGACAAGAGAAATCCACTCTTTGCTGCTCTACTACCAGGATACAAACTAGCCAAAGACACCGAGTGAATAGGAGGGCACCACCACGAAAAACTATCTCCTGCCTGACGAGCTTGTAGAGTTACTGTCCTCCAAAAGCATGATATGACAGCACGCTAACTATGCAACCAATCCATACCCAAAATAATGTCAAATGGTTCCACCTTCATAACCATTAGATTAGCAATAAAGTCTTCTCCATCTAACGAAATCACACAACCGGGACAGACTGTGGAACTAGAAAGAATTCCCCTAGGCGAATTGACTCGAACAGACTGAGCTATATGCTGCATACTCAAATTTGCCCAGCTAGCAAACTCTAATGATGCAAAAGAGAAAGTAGCCCCGGAATCAAACAAGACATAAGCCTCAACTGAATCTACCAGAAGTGTACCTGCCACCACATCAGGACGACCCACTGACTCAGCAGTTGGCATGGCGTAGGAGGCGATCTTTGGTCAGGCTACTGAGCCCCAACACCCTGGTATGGTGGTGCAGTAGCTGCTGGAGGTGCTGAAGGCACCACAAAAGGAAACATTGCCGCCGGGGAAGGCGGCCAAAAATACCCTGGTGGTGGAATCCCTCCAGGAGTAGGGTAGTAGGGCTGAGGCGGCATCCAAGACTGAGTGGAGTAGCTGCAAGCATCTGCACAGACCCTCGAGAAGAAGCGGTGCACCGAGCCGACTCTTGAATTGGCTCCCACTTGATAATACTAGTAGGATTCTGCCTACAAACCAACGACTTGTGACCATCCCGACCACAGTGGCGACAAGAACCCGACTAGGTACACTCTGAAGCACGATGATCATTGCCACACTTGAAACACTTCATACCTTGCCCTGGGACCGAACGCATCCGAGGAGTACTCGATAACGGTCGAAAAGTGGAGGTTGACTGTGGCTTTGAGACCCTGGACTTGAAGGAATTCTGCGGGCCCTTGAACTTCTTGGAAACTGGCTTCAGTGATGAACCACTTCCTCCTCCGAAACTCTTCCTCTGACTGCCACCAGTACCCTCAGAAACCATGGTACCTCCTGTACCAAGCAACTCTTCCCCAAGCCGCATCTCTAGCTCAATGCCCCTGGCTTTCTCTACTAGGGAGCTAAAATCACGCAGCTCCAAAGCCCCCAACACCTGACGAAATTCCTGCCGGAGCCCTCTGCGAAACCTCTTAGCCTTCTCCGCCTCATTGGTAGCCACAGCTGGAACGAAGCGGATTAAGTTGTTGAAACCCACTTCGTACTCTGTCACCGACATCTTACCCTGCTTGAAACTATTCAAGGACACCTCCATCCTCTCCACAAATGAGGTAGGATAAAACCTCCTCCTGAACTGCTCCACAAAAAGTTCCCAAGTTGCTGGTCCACGGGCAGCGGTTCTAGCTGACAGGACTCCTTCCCACCAGATATCCGCTTGCCCCTTCAACTGAAAGGCCACGAACTGAACCCTCAGCTCTGAAGTCAAACCCAACTCTCCCAGATGCCTCTCTATATGTCGCAGCCAGTCAGCAGCATCCATCGGCGTGCCCAGCCCATCAAAGGTGTCCAACCACAAGGCATTCCGCTGATGCAGCCCCATAGCAACCACCGCGGTATGCCAGAGAACCATCTCAGCGCCGCAGCAGCGCGCGCGGAGGAGCTGGTTTCCTGAACCGCTGAAGCAACCTCCTCTTCTGATCCCACAGAACTAGCCTCCCCGGTTACAAAGTTCTGAACTTGGGGCAGAGGCACTGCCTGGCCTCGTCCAGCACCCTGCCGACCACGACCATGACCTCTACCCCTTGCCATCTCTAAACAACACAAACAAGCACAAATATTCAAACGTTAAGCACACAATCGACTAAAATAATCAACGGAAACGTAGATGTAATGCAACCCAAAACCCACCTACTGTGCTTAGTGTGTCAAAATTAATGCTCTCAATTACCACGGACCTACAACCCGCTCTGATACCAACTGTAACACCCCAGCCCAACATGAGCTTGGAATGCTACTAAAATAACAAGATAAACATAATTAACTAAAACTTTTTACCAAATTCCGGCAGAACCTCCTTTGTATAGTTAATATACTGGAGGTTCCCACAAGCAAATAAAACAAGAGGTAGTCTAGTTAAAAAAAATGATCCAAACATAACCCACATAGGCTATTCATCTTTGTCAAAATAGACATCTGAAAGTAGATCATAAGTATCCAATTTTTAAACTCCTTTATTACAGTCTAATCCAATCAAGTAATGATCGTAAGCAGAATTTTAGGTAATTCATCCATCTACGGAATTAATTTTCTTTTTATTCTCTTGTGTGTATATAGTGCGAGCGTGCAACTACCCTAGCCCTTCCTTTCTCCCATGCATGCCGATCTCATACAGGTACCTAAAACACAACAAACAACAAGGGGTGAGTCCAAAGACTCAGCAAGCATAATAATTGGTAATAACAGTATAAGAAAGAAACCCATCAATTATACATCACAAATCTATTCACCAATAAACCACATACACATGACATGCAAACTGCTCATATGCTCTTTATGCTCTTTGTCTTTATCTTTGTCTTTTTGCATTTTACCGGTAATGCAAAGTGCGCATCCGTCGATGCACACCCATGCCTGTGCCATCTGGCACAGGGACCTTTGCCCATACTTTGCAAGTATGAGGACCCTTGCCCATGCTCTTCAAGCATGGGGACCTATTGCCCGTCACCAACATGACGGGGACCCAACTCTGGCTTGATCAACACATGACCAAGACTTCAATAAACTACATGATGCATATGTATGAATTCTCCATATGACAACAATATACATCCATAACAACATTGCATATGAATATCATACTCATACTACAAAACTCACAACATAATCCTTCCAACTTTCAATGCAACCATGATAAACACGTAACTCGTAACAATAAAGTCCATGCTCATTACCAGACATATGACCAAATCAATCATGAACAATATAAATAACCATAGAATGTATCGGTCAAGTCATTCGGTAATATCTAATATAACCATAATCACACTTGCCTTAACCGCGAGAACGTGGGGCGTGCGTGTATGGCGCCGCTCGGACGCATCCGCTACTGAATAAATAGTTAACGCACACTAAGGCGCATGATGGCGGGCCCAAGAAAAAAAATATATAACAACCTACTCGAACTCGTGAAAGGGTCTAACTCGATTCCAACCCCAAATCCTAAACGTCGATCTGTCCCCTCAGTGGACAACCAACTTATAAAATTCATAATTTCACTACCGGGATCCAAATTACGTGTTCTCAGACTTTCTGGAAAGATAATTAAATTACCTAAATAAACTTAGTTGGGGAGCCCTTCTGATTCTGCCATAAACTATCCCTACCAAGCCAATCTACAGAATATCAATTTTTACATCGGGTTCTCTGGACAGAGCACCAAAACTACCATAACTTTTGCTACGCAACTCGGAACAGGGTGATCACGACAAAACCAGCTACAATAGTCTAGTTGGGAAAGTCCCCTGATTCGGCCTCCTACTAGTCCTAATATTCAGGTGAAGATCTCTGTCCTAACAATCTGACAAACAGAAAATAGCGATGGTAAAACTTGCATAACTTTTGATTGGAAATTCTAAAAAAAATATTATTTATCAACTTGGAAATCTTACAGAATTATATACAACATTCAATTTGGGAGGTATTTCTGATTCGGCTTCTATAAAATTCAAATTGGCCAGACAAGACAATCTGCTAATTCACGTCAACCCTCCTGGAAAGTCGCGGTAAAACTACCATAACTCTTAAACTGTACATCAAAATCAGATGATCTGGGTGCCAAAAGAAATATAAAAACGAGACCTACAACTTTCTAAGAGGTGATCAGGTCAGAAAATGAACGCAACATACCCAAAGCTGACGAGCAAGGCGGCGCATAGCAGGGAGTGGTGGGGAGGGGCCTCGGCCACTAGGGGGGAAAGGGGAAGGGGTGGGGCATTAGGGTTTTGGGGGGGTGCCCACCCCCCCCCTTGGCCGGCCACAAGAGGGGCCTCTCCTGGGCCACGGCCTGCGGCCCAGGTTGTCGAACAAATGCGAAAACCCCCCTCTTCCATCCAGGTTTTGCTATTCCTTTTAAGTCCTCTTTCTCCTCCCGACTAGTTCTTCAATTTACCGAACCGAAACCGGGATATTACAGACTCCTTGTGTGTTTTTGGTGTTTAATGCCAAAAGGGGGAGAATGTTTATATCAATATTCTTCCACTTGGATGTTTGAGTTGGTTAATATGTTTAATATGCCAAGGTGGAGAATGTATTGAATGTTTAAGCATATCATTCTCATATGCATAATGATTGAATCTTTAAATTTCACCTTATGACATGCATAGACATAGTTCAATAGCTTAAATTCTTATTTTATGTCTATTTATATCCAAATGTTGTTATTGATAAAGGATTTATCATCAATCACCAAAAAGGGAGAGATTGAAGAATCTAGACCCGCCATTATATGTTAATGGAGTATTTTAATGATTAATGACAAATCTAAATATGAGACTAACATCTTTCATTGATTAATAATAAATATACTTGTGAGACTAACTCTCTTATCTAGTATGATTTTGTGTCATGTCGTTTGGATATAAAAGCGTGAAAACCATGGAGGTATGCATTCAACTATATATTCTTATATATTGTTCCATTCCTCGGATCTAAAATATAAGTTGAACTCCACCAAAAGTTTAACTTGAATATGTGCATATGTTCTTATTAAACATTTGTGTATGCACACATTTAGGGGGAGTTCACTCTATCTTTTATGGTTTCATTAATATTGATCCATATTCCGTTCTTCACACATACTTGGGATCTCTACTTTGAAACATATAGTTCTTGTATACTTATGTTGCTCTATGTTTATTTATCTACATTCAATTTATGTGCAAATGAAGTGGTTATCATCAATTACCCAAAAGGAAAAGATTGAATTATCTTGTCCCACCATTATGAGTTAATGGTATAGTGTGGTAATTAATGATAATCGTATTGTAGAACTAATATTTTCCATGAGTTGGATGATTAGGTTATGTTCCAGGATGATGAAAACTTTGGATGACATCATGAAATGATCATCATCATGTCAAGACTCGGGATGAAGGAAATCATCATGTGTTGATGATGTTCAAGACAAGATCTCGAAGTGAAGAAAATCATCATGTGTTGATGATATTGAAGTAAAGAGTTTGAAGTAAAGGAGATCATCATGTGTTGATGATTATCAAGTCAATGACCTGGACTTGAAGTGAAGATGTGGGTCATCAAGCTTTAAGAAGATGTTCAAGGCAAAGGTATGACTAGCTAGGGCTAAGGATGTGTTCCTAGTCTTTTACCGGTCTTGGTGTTTGGTTGGTAGATCGGATTCCTAGTTTAAGCTGTTGTACTATTAAGAGGAGTCTTGAGCAGTAGCTTGAGAGTGTCATGTGTTGATATCTCGTCGTGCGTGCTCTAGCTCTCGTCAACATGTTGTCAATATTTACGAATGTGTTTTGCAAGTAGTTGAGGCTCATGCATAATACTTGTAGCATGCGACTTTAGTTTGCGAATGTGTTTTGCAAATGGCTTAAGTCCATGTACCTTATTCCTTGTAGTATGATTCTAAAAGTTGGTAAATATGTTTTGTAACTTGTTGAGAATCTCGCCTTCAACCATTGTTTACATATTGCATCAATTGGCAAATGTGTTTTGCAAATTGAATCAAAGCAATTGCAAAATTAGTTTTTGTTTCCTAGACCGGACTGACCGCCATGTGTTGGCCGGTCTGATCGGGGTTCCGGTCAGGGTCGCGCGGTCAGCTTTTTTCAGAAGATGTGTTTTTTTGAATTTGTTGATTCCTCTGTGGAGCGGTCTGACCACGGTTGTAAGTCGGGACTGATCGGTCCTCTCGGTCTTCGACCCGGTCAGCTTTTTCCAGAGTGTGTTTCTCTGATTTTAGTTGGAGCGGTCTGACCGGCGTATGTTGACCGGACTAACCAGCTGGTCTGGTCTGACCGGTCATTGGTTGGTGGTCAGACCGGATGTGTCCAACGACTAGTTTTATAGCTATTGGAGCAAGTGTGGTCTGACCGGGCTTCGCTGATTTTCAGCAGAATCTCTCCCTAACGGGTAGTTTTTGTGTATGGGCTATAAATACCCACCTTAGCCGGCCTAGGGTGAAGTTTCTAGTGCCATTACCCATTCCCTTGAGCAAAGAGCAAACCATCTCATCTCTTATGTGCATGTGTTGCACTTAGTGAGCTTAGAGAGCAAACCCTAAATGCATATGTTGCATTAGGTAGTGGATTGTGTATCCATTGAGCTTAGACACTTGATTCATTCAAGTGAGCGTCTCCGACTTGTTACTCTTTGTGTTTGCTGACACCCAGACGGCTTGAAGGAGTTGTGTCGGTGATCTTCTCAAAGAAGGTTGTGAGGAGGCCCGAGCGGTTGTGAGTGGTTTGGTGCTCGCCATCTTCAGAGTGGAGGAAGAGCAACCTCGAGTGGCTCGAAGTGTTGGTTCGTGTTGTGAGAACCGGTCCAAGTGGTTGAACTTACCTCAGAGGTGTTGGCTCAATTGAGGAGTTGGTCCAACGCGGTTGGGCTTACCTTAACGTGGATTAGGGAAGACCGACAAGTCTCCGAACACCACGGTAAAACATCATCATGTCTTTGTGGTTTGTTCATCTTTGTGCTATTTACATTCCTTGTATTAAATTACTTATATGTCTTTGTATGATTGCTTTCATTCTCAATAATCTATTGTTGGACCGAAAAGGCGACTAGAGGGGGGGGGGTGAATAGGAGCACGCTCACTTTTTCCCAAATAATGAATTCAACACAATTTCACTCCAATAGCTATTAGGAAGCTATGAAGATCAATATACCAGTACAGCGGAAGACTAGTATTGAATCCAATTAAATCCCCTAAGCAAAATAACAAAATCAACTAAGATTGCAAAATCTCAAAACAAGGGCGGTCTGACCTCTGGACCCAACCGGTTGGACCGATCGCCGGGCGGTCTGACCGCTGTTGTACTGGCGGTCGGACCGCTCCAAAATCGGTCTGACCGGTGATGACGGGTGGTCTGACCGGCCGACTCCAGAACTGATCTGCAACAGTAAAATCAGCCCGATGACGAAGTTGCAATTAGGTCAAACTTTTGATTCTCAACTCCAAACGTTATGAAACTTTGCACACACCTTCTCTATGCTATTGAGGACCTATTCCAATCGAATAGTATGATAATTCTTGGATTGATCCTGAGCAATTGCCAATTGATTAACAGAAGGTCTAAAACCGGGCAAGAACGAAAACTTGATTCTAATGCTTGTTCGTGAGAGATTGATGATCAAGATGATGCTAGATAGATTCACACACTAGATAGATTCACACATATCACAGCAAGCTAATTCACGTGAAAGAATCAATCACAAACTCGCGGATCAAAGAAAGCCCTAAAATCAAGAAATTGAAAGCAAGAACGAAAAGAGACTTATCTCAAGCAAACCTTGCATAGATTAAGAACGTGATCGTTGCTGGATTACACCCACACCATCATGGATCAGTGGTCAATCCAAGATCACGAAATTCTCCTCAAACCAAGAAAAGCCCTAGCCTCCACCTCAACTCCCCCTAAGCCAATTAGGGTTTGTAAAAAACAAAAGAGGTGAAAAACACTGAGAGAAAGAGGTGCAGCCACCACCTCCTCCTATTTATAGTGGAGGCCTAAAACTCTTTAGGGTTTGACTTAATTGGGCTCCCGTTAAGGCCCACTAACAAACGGGTCACACACGCACGCTTCGCAAAGCGCCGTCTTTAACCCTTCGACCTAAACCGCTTCACCATGCGCCATGGATATGCCAATAGGTCACCCTTGTCCATCTTGTGTCACGCTTGAGTCGTTGACCTCACCCGGCATCGTCGATCATTCTGGACCTCAACTCTCCAAGTCTAGTCCCGATTCTCCTCGCCGTTGACCGTCGTTGACCACCAAGCAACCTGCACAACCATAGACAAGCAAACACGAATTTGGGAACAAGTTCTTCACAACTTGACCCATGTTAGTCAAAACATGTATCATGCAAAACATATGCCATGAAACCAATGACTTTGACTTAACAAAACAACATCGCCACGAAGTTGGCTGACGTTCAAGTCAATACCGGTCTGACCGCTCCATGTGAGCCGGTCGGACCGCCTATAACCGTAGGGACCGCTCCTCGTGAGCGGTCGGACCGCCCCTAGGGACTTAGCGAAATTCATGCCACAAATTCAAACCTTCTGGAAATTAAAAACGAATAGAACTTCTTACTGGAGACTCCAAAAATCATGAGACCAAGTGCATTGGGATCCCCTCACTTGCTTACAACACCTATTTTTGGCCCAGCTCGATTTGACCACTTTTAGGTCACAGCCGGTCCGACCGCCACACATGGCCGGTCCGACCGATTTGGGACCGGTCGGACCGCCGTGCTAGGACCGGTCGGACCGCCCATCGAAATGCTGTAGCTTTGTCGAAAACTCGTGAAACGACAAACCGTAAACACCATTGCCAATTGTCACATCATCATAAGATCTGGAGTATATTCCCATGATATCCACAATCTCCCCCTTGATGAACACATTGGCAATTATCCAGAAAATGAAGTAAGAGGTTTGAAAATGAGTTTACTCGCAGTTTTCGCATAAAGGCACAGCTTGGTCCATAAGCAAGAAAAAGCAATGTAAATGACCAAGCTGGCATCAGAATAGTATAGGCATGTGAGACAAGGCAAGAGAAAGCATAAAAACTTTGATTTCCAGAAAAGGGTCAAAATTCTCACATGAGGTCCATATGAAAGAATAATTGTTCAATTGACCTATGATCATTGTGAGGATAAAAGAATGCAATTCAAGTTCAGAATATTCAATACGACAATAAGAATACAACTCAATAACTCCCCCTCACTATGATCCTCAATTTTCAAAAAACTTTCAAATTTTCAATTTCTCCCCCTTTGTATAATCTTCTCCCTCAACAATGAAATATCTTCTCATTAACACATCTTCTCCCCCTTTGACAATGGATTCATCAAGGAATCACGCCTTCCTCTCATCCAGAGATAACAAATAGAGAATAAAGGAAGAAGCAACAACAAAATAAGCATAAACAGGAGTATGCATGAGGTGCAATGAAGTGGCTTCATTTTTTGTATTTTTCAATTTTTGATTACAAGAAGCTTTGGAGATTACCCAACAGAGCTAGCCAGTATTTCTAATATTGCACAAACAGCATATCAAGCCCGACAAATAGCTTAGCAAGATCATGGTAAGACATGTATATCAAAGCTAAACACAAAGGCTCAAAAGTAAAGCGAGAGATTTGATCAATTTAAGCAACGCTCAAATTCAAAGAAGTTCATCAACAGGATCTTAAAGTGAAATTGGCCATGTCAGAATGTCAAAGTGAGATCAAAAATCTAACAAAGACCACATTAAGAGTCAATCAGGTCTTGTATTGAATCATTTCGCTCAATCTTTTTGTAAACGCCCATTTGTCAACATTTTTCTCATATACATTGAATATTGAAGTTGACTAATGATCTAACTTAGTGACAAGATCCTGGACTAGGAGCCATCCACAAACTCATCCTAAGTTTCGACCAAAAGTTGATTAACGGTATATCTTAGTAAAGAAGATCCTGGACTAGGAGCCATCCACAAACTCTTTCTAAGCTTCTACCAGGGCGACAAATCTTGAGATTCATGTCATTTCTGACAAGCAGTCCCCATGAGATCGTCTGGTTCATCAAACTATCTCCAAGTTCATGTCATTTGACAAGCAGTCTCGTAAGAATAGTTTGGCACAATTTAAGCATAAGACAATCTTGATTTTCATTTTTCACATCAGCAGTTTTAGAATCTCAAGAATACAGAAGCTCAAGTAATGGTCAATTTTAGATCAAAGAGCTAACAAAGCAATTCTGACAGGGCCAATGTCACAAGAGGAGCACTAATTGCGCAACTCGCTAAAACATCCACAAATTGCAATTTCTTAGTTCGAGTTGTTTTAAGGTTCTAGCTCATATAGCAAAGACTTAGCTACACATGTAAAAGTATGATAATTCTAGCAAGTCAAGGAACTAGACATGACATTGAGCAAGAATTGAAATACAAAAGCTCCAAAAGGGTAATAAGCAAAGCTTCATCAATTGTAAAAGATAAGCAGAAAATTTTATATTACAATGCATCTTTTTGGATTTTTCAAAGCACTTGATGTATTTTTCATATGAATGCAATATGATACAATGAGATGCAATAAAAAACCTAAAAAGTTCAAAAAGATCACTAAGTTCAGAAAAAGAACAATAAAAGATCAAAAGAACAAGGAAAGATCAGAAAAGATCAAACTCCCCCTCAAACCAACCCATAGGGATAAATTACCCCTAACTCACTTCTTAAGGTTGCAAACCTGGTTTGATCTAAAGGCTTGGTGAGAATATCTCACAATTGAGCTTGGACTCTCGAAGTGCATCACAATATCTCCTTTTTCAACATGATCTTTAAGGAAGTGAAAGTGAATATCTATGTGCTTAGTCCTAGAATGTTGCACTGGGTTTTTAGCAATATTAATAGCAGAAGTATTATCACAGAAAAGAGGAACACTAGCAAAGTTTAACCCATAATCTTTCAAAGTGGACGTCATCCACAAAATCAAGCTCAAACAACTAGCAAAGACTACATATTCCGCTTCAAAGATGGATTGTGCAATGAAGACCGCTTCCTAGAAGACCAAGATACAAGAGAAGTGCCTAGGAAGTGACAGTGCACGAGGTACTCATCCTATCTAACCTCTGACCAAACAAAATCGAATCAAAAAACCCTAATGGACAAAGTCAAGAGCATGAATACCAAATGCCATATAAGAGGGTAGAGTGTAAATACCTGAATATGCGCTTAATGGCTTGGCGATGGGAAGTTCTCGAGACGCTGAAATCTTGCACAAAGGCATACCGTGAAGTGAATGTCCGGTCTCGAGGCCGTCAAATACTGAAGGAGCCGATCATGTCAAGCGGTACTCGCGTTGATCCACGACTTCTCCTTCCTCATCTGGATCCAAAACAGTCGAGGTTGCCATGGGAGTGGAAATTGGCTTGCAGTCACCCATGTTGAAGCGTTTGAGTAGATCTTTAGTGTACTTTGTCTCATGGATGAAAGTTCCTTCCTTGCATTGCTTGATTTGAAGTCCCAAAAGTAATTAAGCTCTCCCATCATACTCATCTCAAATTCCTGGACATAGTCTCGTAAAAAGCTGAAACAAGAGCATTAGAAGAACCACCAAAATAATATCATCCACATAAATTTGAGCAAGCAGGAAGTCATTGCCACGCCTAAGAATGAATAGAGTTTTATCCACTTTACCCATCTCAAAATTATTTTTAAGCAAGAAGGTCTTAAGTCTATCATACCATGCTTTAGGGGCTTGTTTAAGACCATACAATGCTTTAGATAGCTTGAAAACACGATTTGGATACTTGGGATCCTCAAAACCAGGGGGTTGCTTAACATACACTTCCTCCTCTATGAAACCATTTAAAAAGCACTTTTAACATCCATTTGATATAATTTAAAACCTTTTGATGCAGCAAATGCGAGCAAAATACGAATGGCTTCTAGTCTAGCAACAGGAGCAAATGTCTCATCAAAATCTAACCCCTCAACTTGGTCAAACCACGAGCTACTAATCTGCCTTGTTTCTAACCACAGAACCATCCTCACCTTGTTTATTCTTGAACACCCAACGGGTTCCTATAACATTATGACCACTAGGAGGTTCTACTAGGTTCCAAACCTTGTTTCTTTCAAAATTCTCTAACTCCTCATGCATGGCATTTACCCAGCTAGAATCAGATAACGCATGTGATATATCGCGGGGTTCAAAAGAAGCAACAAAAGCCGAATGAGAGTAGAGATTTGGATCATTATACCTGGAGCGAGTGACTCGCTCATGTAGATTACCTATTATCGATCCGGAGGATCTTTGTTTCAATGCGGTGGAGCGCCGGGTGAGATATCGTTTCTTCGACCTCATGATCACTGCGATGATGATGATGCAAGGCAGAGCCTCAATCAAGGTGAAGTAGACGTAGCAGGTTCTTGTATCAATATGGGCGCCTCAGCAGCAGTAGATGAGGGAATGATATTAGCTTCGTCCTCATCTTCCTCCACAAAAATGCTCTCTGTCACCTGTGAATCATCTGTAGCAATTGATCTAGCTCGGGACTAGTCTCATCAAAAGTGACATTACAAGTCTCCCGAATAAGGTTAGTCTCGATATTAAAAACCGAAAACCCTCGAATGAGCGGGATAACCTGAAATATCCCATCAAAAGTTCTTGATTCAAATTTATCTAAGTTGCTGTCTTAAGAATAAAACATTTTGATCCAAAAACTCGAAAATACGAAACAGAGGGTTTTCTACCAAAACGAAGCTCATAAGGAGTCTTGCCTAAAGATGGCCTCAAAAAGACACGATTTGCAATATGGCAAGCTGTAGCAATAGCTTCGGCCCAAAATCTCCTCGGTGTGCTATACTCATCTAGCATCGTCCTAGCCATTTCGACCAAGGTCCTATTCTTCCTTTCCACCACGCCATTTTGTTGAGGGACGTGTGGAGAGGAGAACTGATGCTCAATACCACGCTCAGCACAAAAAGAAGTAAAAGAAGCATTTTTGAACTCTGTGCCATTATCACTGCCAATCGCTCTCAAAGCACCAGGAAGCTCAGAAGCCAAACGAAGAACAAGGTCATGAAAATAACCAAAAGCTTCATCTTTTGAAGTAAGAAAGAACACCCAAGTATATCTTGAAAGATCATCGACTATGACTAGAATATACCATTTTCCACCAACTGACCGGACTCTAGCATGACCAACAGTATCCATATGAAGCAATTGTCCTGGTCCGTCAGTCATAACCATAGTCACAGAAGGGTGTGAGGCGGCAACTTGTTTGCCATGCCTACAGGGGTGCACATCAGCCATCTTTGAAGCCTTTGAGTTTGGGCAAACCTCTCATGAGATCAAGGTTGCTAACTCGCGTCAGATGATCAAAACCAATGTGCCCCAAACGTCGATGCCAAAGCCAGAAATCAGAAGAAGATGTAAGCAAACATTTAAGAGATCCAGCAAGAGATTCTGAAAAATCAGCTCCAAAAATTCTACCAACTCTAGATATTCCAAACACAAGCTCACTAGTAGAATCAAGCACACGACAAGCATTTTTCTTAAAAACAGTCTCATATCCATCATCAAGAAGCTGAGAAACAGAAAGGAGATTATACCTAAGCTTGTCCACAAGAGCGACATCCTTTAGAATGAATTTGTTGTTCACCCTAATTTATCCTGTTCCTTCAATTCGCCCTTGTGTATCATCTCCAAAGGTGATGAAATCACCACCTGTTGCCCGCGTGAAAGAGGTGAACCATCTTGAGTTTCCGGTCATGTAGCGTGAACACCCGGAGTCAACGAACCACGTGTTCTTCCCCTTTCCGCGGTAATCCTGAAAATCAAGGAACAGAAGAACGATGTGTCTCAATACTAGGGTTAGATAAACAAGATTTAGGAATCCAGTACTGAGACACACGTCTGAAAGGAGTATACAAACCAGAAGTACTATCCTTGATTTTATCTAGAATTCTGTCATGAGCAAAGTTTTAATTAACATGGGAATTAAATCGTCGAGTGATCGGCCGACGTTGTCTTGGCGGTCGGGCCGTGACCAAACGGTCGGAGCCGGTGACCACCGGTGATCGGACCGTGACTCAAGAACATGAGAATTAGGATATGTAGAAACATAATGATTAGCATGTGATAAAAATTCTAATCCAGGTTTATTCCTTTCAGTGTTACCATGTCTCATAAAAGCTCTAGGTTGCCTGAATGAAATTCTATCAAGATTTTTCCTATCATTTTTCAACCTACGCCAACAGAATTCAATCAAATGCCCACCTTTCTTGCAATAAGTGCAATGGTACTTGGTACCACTAGAAGAAGCACCATTTGAATTAATACAAGGTTGGGCAAAACCTGCAGATTTAAAAGATGTTTTTGCAGGTTGGGTTTTGAATTCAATTAAACCTTTTTCCAAGACTTGAATGACTTTTAGGTTTGAATTGTCTTGAAAAGAATTGAATCCTAAACCTTGCTTCTTATAAGGAGTTTTAGACTTGTCAAGAATCATGTTTAATTGTTTCTTACCTTTAGAAAATTTCTCTAATGTATCATGAAGGTAAGCATTTTCTTTTCTCAAGTTAACACAAGCATCACAAGTTTTATCCATAGATTTCTCCTTATATAAAGCAATTTCAAGCTTAAGAGCGGAACAAGAAGCACAAGTAGTATTTTCAATATTGTCCTTAAGCTTAGCATATTTGACTCTAGCAGCTTCTAAGATATCTTTGATTTCACGTTCTTTTTCTAAACATGAAGTGCAAGTGCTAGAATCAAACACATCAAAAGCAATCAATTTACTAGATTCTAAACATTTTTCACAAGGAGCACTTTTAATTTCATTTAGTTCAGATCTAGCATTCTCAAGTTGTTGAACAGAAATATTATGAGCAGATTGTAACTTGGTAATTTCTGAATGTATAGCATGACAAGATAAACATTCATCAGGTTTAAGAGTCTTAGCATTTTTAAGCTCTACTTTCAGTTTGTTTATCTTCGACTCTAATTTCTTATTTTTTGTCATGACAAATTCTAGCGCTTCATCTTGACTAAGCAATTGCTCAACTATAGAATCATATTTAGCAGAAAGCTCATCATAAGAAAAAGATACCTCATCATCATTAATATCATCGGTGTCAGCCATGAAGCACATGCCAGTGAAGTCTTTGGCCTTCCCTTTCTTTTTGCCTTGAGAGATCTCCTCCTCCTTGTCCTCCTCACTCACGGAATCCACATCGCTCAAGGATTGATCCTCAAAAGCGGCAGGGACCCGGTGAGCGGCCTTCACAAGCTTATTAGCCTCATACCTTGATTTGTTGAAAGGAGGCTTCTTCCAAGTTGGCTTTCCTTCCTTATGATTACTCTTACCTTTCAGCTTGGGGCAATTTGCCCGGATATGATTGAGCTCACCACATTCATAGCATGTCACCGGACCACCTCTCTTTTTGTTTCTCACATTATTGTAGGCCCGTGTGAATTTTTTAGCTAGAAGAGCTAACTCTGTCTCAGGAATACTTTCAAGCTCCTCCTCAGAAATCGCAGATAAGCAAGTAAATGAAAAATCAGAAAAAGATTCAAGAGTACCATCAGAAGACCTTTTGAGAGGATCAGCTATCAATGCCATGTTGTCTTTCTTAGGATGATCAACTCTTTTAATTTCATGAGTCTTGAGTTTACTATAAAGCAATTCTAAAGTAAGACTTGAAAGATCAACATTTTCCTCTATAGCAGTAGACTTCATCTCCCACTCCTTGGTGTTGATTGCAGCCAAGAGATGGGTGGCATTTTCAGATTGAGAATATTCAATATCAACAACTTTCATTTGATTAATTACTTTATTAAAGCGACTGAAAATGTCATCGATGCTCTCTCCAGGACGCATCTCGAATTTATTGTATTCACGCTTGTAAACTGTTTGGCGCACCTTTTTGATTTGGGACGAACCCTCATGATATGTTTCGAGAGTGTTCCAAATTTCATGCGCAGTGGTAAGATTGCAAATGCGATCATATTCTTGTCTACCAAGTGCACCATATAAAAGATTTTTAGCTTTGTTGTTGTTTGCCACAAGAATCGCTGAAGCAGGTGTTGCAATTTCAGGAATAACAAGCGGGGCTCTAACAACATCCCAAATAGCTTGTCCCTCGCTCTCAAGAAAGACTCGCATACGATTCTTCCAATAGGCATAGTCGTGCCCATCGAAGATATGTGGTTTAGTAGAAAACTTATCCATCGCCTAAAGTTCGGTGGACGGTTAAGATCAAGAGTGAACTAACCGGGCTCTGATACCACTTGTTGGACCGAAAAGGCGACTAGAGGGGGGTGAATAGGAGCACGCTCACTTTTTTCCAAATAATGAATTCAACACAATTTCACTCCAATAGCTATTAGGAAGTTATGAAGATCAATATACCAGTACAGCGGAAGACTAGTATTGAATCCAATTAAATCCCCTAAGCAAAATAACAAAATCAACTAAGATTGCAAAATCTCAAAACAAGGGCGGTCTGACCTCTGGACCCAACCGGTTGGACCGATCGCCGGGCGGTCTGACCACTGTTGTACTGGCGGTCGGACCGCTCCAAAATCGGTCTGACCGGTGATGACGGGCGGTCTGACCGGTCGACTCCAGAACCGATCTGCAACAGTAAAATCAGCACGATGACGAAGTTACAATTAGGTCAAACTTTTGATTCTCAACTCCAAACTTTATGAAACTTTGCACACACCTTCTCTATGCTATTGAGGACCTATTCCAATCGAATATTATGATAATTCTTGGATTGATCCTGAGCAATTGCCAATTGATTAACAGAAGGTCTAAAACCGGGCAAGAACGAAAACTTGATCCTAATGCTTGTTCGTGAGAGATTGATGATCAAGATGATGCTAGATAGATTCACACATATCACAGCAAGCTAATTCAAGTGAAAGAATCAATCACAAACTCGCGGATCAAAGAAAGCGCTAAAATCAAGAAATTGAAAGCAAGAACGAAAAGAGACTTATCTCAAGCAAACCTTGCATAGATTAAGAACATGATCGTTGCTGGATTACACCCACACCATCATGGATCAGTGGTCAATCCAAGATCACGAAATTCTCCTCAAACCAAGAAAAGCCCTAGCCTCCACCTCAACTCCCCCTAAGCCAATTAGGGTTTGTAAGCAACAAAAGAGGTGAAAAACAGCGAGAGAAAGAGGTGCAGCCACCACCACCTCCTATTTATAGTGGAGGCCTAAAACTCTCTAGGGTTTGACTTAATTGGGCTCCCGTTAAGGCTCACTAACAAACGGGTCACACACGCACGCTTCGCAAAGCGCCGTCTTTAACCTTTCGACCTAAACCGCTTTACCATGCGCCATGGATATGCCAATAGGTCACCCTTGTCCATCTTGTGTCACGCTTGAGTCGTTGACCTCACCCGGCATCGTCGATCATTCTGGACCTCAACTCTCCAAGTCTAGTCCCGATTCTCCTCGCCGTTGACCGTCATTGACCACCAAGCAACCTGCACAACCATAGACAAGCAAACACGAATTTGGGAACAAGTTCTTCACAACTTGACCCATGTTAGTCAAAACATGCATCATGCAAAACATATGCCATGAAACCAATGACTTTGACTTAACAAAACAACATCGCCACGAAGTTGGCCGACGTTCAAGTCAATACCGGTCTGACCGCTCCATGTGAGCCGGTCGGACCGCCCCTTGGCCGGTCGGACCGCTCCCTGTGAGCCGGTCGGACCGCCCCTAGGGACTTAGCCGAAATTCATGCCCCAAATTCAAACCTTCGAAATTAAAACGAATAGAACTTCTTCTTGAAGACTCCAAAATCATGAGACCAAGTGCATTGGGATCCCTCACTTGCCTACAACACCTATTTTTGGCCCAATCGATTTGACCACTTTTAGGTCACAGTGGTCCGATCACGCACATGGCCGGTCCGACCGATTTGGGACCGGTCGGACCGCCGTGCTAGGACCGGTCGGACCACCCCTGTCCAGAATGCCTGTAGCTTTGTCGAAAACTCGTGAAATGACAAACCGTAAACACCATTGCCAATTGTCACATCATCCTAAGATCTGGAGTATATTCCCATGATATCCACATCTATTTTTGTTGGTGCACTTAGTAAAGAGTAGTTGATTTATGTTTTAATTGTGCAAAACTAATTTGTTGTTAGCTTCCGCATTAAAAATAGGTTTTAACCAAAGAGATTTTTAAAATCGCCTATTCACCCCCCCTCTAGTCGGCCTCCTCAATCTTACAGTGGCTCTAATCTTTTGCCTATCAGACCGTTCAAAATATTCAAATTCTTTATCTAAATCTATCTCCCAGTCAACATAAGTATCAGGATCAAATTTACCAATAAAGGATGGCAAAGTAATTTTAGATTTACCGAGCGTACTATCACGATCATATACCTCCTGTGGTGAAGAAGTTTGTCTCAAATGTGCATCTTCCCCGTGAACTATCTTGCGCCCCCGTTCAATAGCTCGAAGAAGATGCGAATCTATCTCATAATCATCCCGTGAACCTGCCATGGTAAGTAGAAAACAAGAAAACAAATCACAAGTATATGTTCCTATCAACTACTAGGATCTGGAGGCTCAAAGTCACTCACACTCAAGCTCATACCAAGTTCTTACCAAGCAAACAGGCAGTGACTGGCAACTAGTGTCGGTGTCAACGATCTCCGAAGATTGACAAAGCGATTGTAAGTAACTAGTACCTGTGCAATGGTAGAGGTGGAGTAGGCTTCAATATGGTAGCAAACATTAGCAACAATCCAATCGGTAAATACAAGTTAAAAAATTGCTCAAAGTACTTATCAATGTTGTTGATCCTAACCTAGAAAGAGCTAATTAATCAAAACCTACCAAGAGAAGTGTATAAACGCACGCGTAACGATCAATGTGACTTGATGTAAACAAATAAAATTCTCACACCAAGTGCTAGGAGAGATGCTAGCCAACTACTCAAACTTTTTTGTAGGGGCACAAGATAGTTCACACAATGTAGAGAACAAAATCAGAATAACGTGCAATGTAAACAGCCCTCTAGTTGAAGTGGTAAAAAACAGCTAGTCTCAAAGTATAAAAAAAGCAAAGTTTATATGGCCTATATATGCTCATTTGAAATATTTTGACGTTATCTACAACTTTACGGATGAGGTGATCCCCAAATTCTGAAGGGAAGACTGAAAGAAAAGGCAAAAACAGAAACCGAAAACTATGCGAATTCGGGGCCGAAGATGGCCGATTTTGGGGCCCCTGAATGGAGACATATGTCTTAGCTAAAAAGGATGCGCCTCGTCGTTAGCTTTCCAACGAATACAAGAATGTCCAAAACGGACACCGTATGCAAAAGTTATGCCCATTTTACGGAAGGTGTCTCGGAAACAGAATCGGACTCGGACTCGAAACCGACTCAGGTTCAAATTTGAAACTGTTATATCTTTCAAACCCTTGGGTCAAACTTGCTGAATTTTTTGTGCAAGTTTGTGATTATATGTTGAAGATTCCACCAATTTTCACTGGTTTTGGCAAAAGTTTGACGCGCTTTTCAATATTTGGGAAGGTGGACACTTTTTTTTCTCCTTTTTCTTTTTTTTCCTCTCTTTTTTCCTCTTTTTTTTGTTTTCCCTCTTGAACAACTGAAACCAACTAATTAGTGTTTGCTCTTTTGATTCTTGCTCCTTTCCGAAACATCAAAACGGCGGCTGATATTGGTGTATGCCGCATAAGAGAAAATATTTGCCGCGGTAAAAAAAATGGTTGTCGCGGCAAGCGTGGAAGCGGTGGCTTGGCACGTGGTTGTCGCGGCGGCAAGAGGCAGCGGTGGCAGCGATAAGTGGCTGCCATGACAGGGAGTGGCAACGGGGCAGGAGGACTTGGGCTCCCACGGCAAGAAAGATTAAGCGGTGGCAGGACTTTCGGCTGCCACGGCAAAGATTGGCAGCGACGGCGGCTGGGCAAGCTGGTGGCTGCCACGGCAGTAATTAGTAGCAATTAGTAGCCGAAAAGAAAAATTGCAAAGCACGATGGGGCTCGGATAAGGATAAAATAACCCTAATATTTTTTTTTGATTTTTGTGGATTGTAGGTAAAGGAATCTCACTGATTAACGAAAGCTCTGATACCACCTGATGCGACAATGGGTGTCCCGAACTTTCAGTGAGAAGGATAACTCGATTTAGGTGCAGACGACTCTCACGATTCGGCTACCAATCGCTCACGACCAATATGCTTGGCAATCGCTGAACCAACTCCAAGATCGTTATCAACCTTGCTAGAAGCACGATCAACCTTGCTAGAAGCACGATCGACCTGACCACGAAGATCTATTCCTGCATGCAATCGAAGAACACGCAAGAACAAGATAATAAGCAATCTGAAATTACAAATAAGATTAAAATATTTGATAAAGTTAGGATTTTGAAGCGCTATTATGGTTGGTCTAATTGACACAAGCCAATACACGAAGTTGCAACGAATCTAACTTTTAACTAAACAAAATATAAGAAAACTAGAGGGGTGCGGCCTCCTTAAATAGGGGAGGGGGAGCCGCACATAGCTAACAAAATAGGGGTGGTACTATTCATAGTATTGTTTATAAATTAATAGTGTCGCATGGATAGTACGGGCGGCCTAGGGTGTTGTGGAATACGGCAAGGCTACGATAGCACAAACCAAAAATACCGCGCAACCAAGGAACCACCGCTAGAAATAGATCACAAGATTACCGCTAGACACGCCGACTCGTAGCGGAAGTAGAGTCGTCGTAGCAAGTTGATGCAGTCGTAGTTGTATTTACAGCACGTCTCGTCCTTCGAGTGGTTGTACTCACCGCGCATCTGCTCCTCCGAGTGGTCGTACTCACCATGTGACTTCTCCTCCGACTCCGGTGATCGTCACGAGTTGCGGATCGTCCTAGTGCTGATGTTTCACAACAACACCACCTAGGTATCCACACGTACGGGGCAAGATCACCACGCGCTGGAGTGCTAGCACCGGCAGCGTGGTTGAGAAGGCGTGGCTATTAGGGTTTCGGGAGTTCTTCTAAAGATCATTCTCTTTTTTCACCCTATGCCACCGCCCCTCTTTATATAGGCATCCATGATGGGTCTCGAACTTGAGGCCCATTAGGAACTCGTGGCCTATACAAATTCATATTACCATCCAAAACAAATCCTAGCCCTTTAAAGTGTGTGACCCCACAGGTTCATGTGTAATCGGTTATGACTCGGAAACACTTTTCCGACTACTAGTCGTTAGCGGTACCTAGCAGCACATAACGATTCCCAAAGACACAGAATATATCGGACGAACCTAGATGTAATATGATCTATGATCAGGTCCTCATCACTAACGATTAGTTCGTATCTCCATACGACCATATCGTATTTGGTCCCGACCAGTTCGTAACTCCTTATGACCAGGTTCTTACCATTCTGTGATTACGTTCGACCAGTCTACGACCAGCATGTATCTCCATACGACTGGTCCGTAACTGATCGAGCTAAGCAACCTACTCATGCATTCTCCCTTTGCCTCACGATGTCTACTTGAACTCCAGGTGAGATGATGTGTCATCCATGGACTGTTCAATACTTTCTTGATCGAGTGTCGGATAACTTCATGTGGTCGACACTTCGACCACTAGTGGCATGGCCATGCACTTTCTTTATCCGATCACCACGAGGGGCCCAGAGACATCTCTCCTGTTATGTTAGGAGGGGCAAATCCCATCTCGACCAGTCATATCCCTCCGCATGTTTCATAGCATACCCGAAGCTACCTTTATAACTACCCAGTTACGAGTAGCATTTGGCAACCCCTAAGAGTGCTATTACACATGTAGGGAACCATACTGATCTCAGGTCTAAGGATTATACATCATCATTACTTGAGACCAACTAATGACACAAAGATTCATAACAATCTCAATAGTGTCTCAATGATGGGTCTATCCAGCCCTATGTTCTCTAACATGAGCTCACATTATTGATTCGATATCCCTATATGCATGATCGGTGAAACAAGGTCATTAATCAATACATGTGCTGGTCATAGAGTCACCGGTATTCTGACCAGTGACCTCCGACCAGGGATAAATTTAGAATGACATCGTATAAGTTAAAGAGTTCCACCAACAAGTCACATACTTATTGATCTATAACAAAATATTTATTCAAGGAACACGATAACATATTATCAAAATTATGAACATAATGAAATATCATCATGTCTATTATTGCCTCTAGGGCATATTTCCAACATAGGGTGGTGCCTCCCCTTGGGCCCAAGCATTACAAGGCTTAATCTGGCCCAAATAGGTGACACAACACCTTCTTTCGGTGATTGCGGTGTCCATAGAAAGAATTTGAAGGTGAGGCCAGATCCGTTGGAAAGAAAACGAGATAAGCTTTCCATCAAGTACTCGTGGCGCTCAAATGGACTCCGTATGTGAAAGTTATGCACGTTTGAAGTCAATACTGTTTTCGGAAGCCGAATTGAATTCCAGAACGTGTCCAACCCGAACTCTTGCTTTGCTTGGACAAAAAGTGATGTGATGCTATACAAATATACATTTTCATCATTAGGTAGCATCATATAGTTCATTTAATATAAATGCACTCTTAAAAACGAGCTTATCTGATAATTTAAATGAAGCGTACGAACTCTTGTAATTGAAATAGCAAACATAGTAAATATAATTGTATCTATAGAGGTCATATCCTCGTCAACTTGTCTCAAGTCACGTGTCATATCCCAATGCATTAAGTTTGTCAGGATCTCTTCTCTTTCTTTTTTTTTTTACCGAGGAAAAGGTCAGGATATCAATTTGTCTTTGGTCTCTGAAAGTCTCGAGCATATGCCAAGACGACAATTGGCCTGCTTTCTTTTGGCTGGACAGTTGTGCTGTTGCCAAACAGGTAAAGTTGGCCTTAACACGGCGTTCTATTTCTTGACCTGGAATAATTTAAGCGACCCCATCACCATACAAGGTGAATGGAACAGTGTCTGCATTAGCGGACAGACAGTACTGAACTGTCAGGACAACCTACAGGCACGTGACATGGTGGGGGTTTGTTCCAATCGGTTAAGCTTTGGCTGGTGTTGTCAAGGTCATATCCTAATCAAATAGTACTCTAGTAGTATTTTGGCAACTTTTACAAAGTTGACCAGGGCATAAGCATAACCATGTGGTTGGCTGATGACCAAATAATCAATCGACATTATTTCGCAGAATCTCATGTAATGTCTGAACATAAGTACCCTTACCCTTGTGCAATGTTAACGTCAGCATTAAGCAGGTAGCCACAGCAGGAGAGATTATCCATTGCTAGATTTATCACTGAACACAGAACAGCACTTAATATGTTGGATACAGAGCAGATGAGCCAGGTTAATTTTCACAGGACATCATTGGTGTTGCCTCAAAACTACTAGTACCAATCCTATCCATTCCATAGGCACGAGGACTGGTTGTTGAATGCAGAACAGGACAATCTGATATATTTTTTCTTAATTCTTTTTTGTCATTTCCCAGGTAGAAATATCACCAACACCCTCCTCCAAGTTACAAGGGAGAATAATAATAAGGCAAAAAAATAAAAAAGAAAGCAGCAGGGGCTGTTTAACAAACAAGACGCAGCCCTCTGTACAATGCATGGTGTCTAGGTCGATCACACCCCCAATAACAAGCAAGTAAACAATAGCACAGCACTTGATTTTTACTTCGTTTTCCTTGTTGGAAATAGTAGTAGCAAAACCTAGTAAGTCATGCACTGATGCAACGGATACGAGTAGTCGATTTGATTAATTAGACACATTCTATCCCTTTGGTACGGGTAGCATGCAAGCGTACTGCGGGAATGCAGCATCCAGGAGCGATTAGCTATGGTGGCTAGGTAGTTGTATAAGCAGGGAATAGCTCATCCCCTGCTGTGTTCCGGCGTCTTGAGTTGTTGTCATCAGCTAGTAGTGGCCGTTGCCGGCGCCGGAGGGGGTGGTGGCGTTCTTGCCATCGACGACGACCTCTGTCATGGCGACCTGGTCGGCCTTGCGCTTTCGGGCCTCGATGATCTGCTGCGTCGACTTGTAGTAGATGGCGTACAGGATCAGCTGCGCCACCGCGAACATCACGCCCAGCCCGTTGGGGATCTGCATTACAGAAAATCCAATCCAGTTCATAACTACATGCTAGCTACAAACAAAACGTGTTTCTCTGTTTCTTCATCTCCGATACGTAGCACAGCACAATACTACGAGCTTCTTGAGTTAAATCTTCTTCCTGATGAAATGCGCGCAAAGCTTCTGATCCAAGGTGAGTTTATTTATGTCAAAGGTGAGTTTGGTATACGAAGAAACCGTACAGTGATCCAAAAGGCGAAGGTTCCAGTTGATCAAGTAGTAGCCGGCCTGATCAAAGGGTCAGTGTCGCGCGCCGTCGCCGCAGACATGTACGGTGGCGGGCCGCAGCTAACCGGAGACGGATAGGATTTTGCACTGTCTGTATCGTAGTGAAGCGCACCGTGTACTCCCATCATGCATGATTGGATTTGGGGATCGAGGCCAAGTTGCATGCGCGTTGGGAACATCGACCATGGATCGACGAACGCGACGACGCGATGCCGATTTGGCTGGATGGTTGGCTTGGTTCATCTGCATCGAACGCAGCAACAGTGGCACCGGACCGGACCGGACCGGACCACCCTAGCTAGCCTAGCTAGGCTGGCACCCGTCTTCTCCACGGCGTATCTCTCGTCCGTCGTCTCGTCTCCACTACCGCGCTCACCGACAGGTCGGGCTCTAGCCCCCAGGCCCTGCGTTGCAATAGAGCAGACTAGAACTTGCTAACTATTCTGATCAGGACATGGGTGTGTGTTGCCATCAACCTAGGACTGACTGAACATACATACGTACATCGACAGCTCCGGTTGAGAACCGATCGGCCCGACGGTGAAACCAGCAGCTGAGAAAGTCCCTAAGAGGGATGCCCTAGCTTTGACCCTTCGATCTCGCCAATCGCCATCGGACAGCAGAGCCATGTCACCGTCGACGACCAAGACCCGAGTGTTCAGTTAGCCCTAGGCGACGGCCGTGTGCCTCATGCTGAAATCAGAGGACTTGCCACACGACGGACGGACGGACGGACGACTAAATTGGTGTGTGGCAGCAGGAATGGCAACCTCCTAAATCTACTGTAGTAAATACTCCGTTGCTTGGCTTGCCTTAGTAAACATTAATTTATTACCACCAGTATCATTGTTGAGGTTGTTTATTAGTTGGACACGAGGTGGTAAAGGGTCCTGGTGATTGCTTGCTTCTAGCAGGTGGTCAAGTGGAGGCTAATTAGGCCAAAGTCTCCACTGATCGCTTGCCTCGCTCTATTAGTGGCTCTGCTTTAGTTAAGTACAGTATTTAGCATTAGTAAAGTGCAGTAAAAAACGAAAGAAGGCAACTTTGGGAGCTGATTGAACGAAGGCATACATACCGTGATGTAGAGGTCGAAGCGGATGAGGGCGTACGCGGTCCAGCAGATGCCGTTGACGAGGGAGGCCAGGGACAGGAACAGGGGCATGTACTCCACGCTCTTCGTCTGGATCACCATTTTCTGAACGAGAGATGTAACAAAAAATTGGTAAAGTTTACATGGAACGAGAGAAGAGGAAAAAAAAACGCATCCCTTTGTGGATTTCAGCAGCGATACAGCATGCGGAAAACCTGATCTAACTCCTACGACAACCGGTGAACCAAGCATCAGAAGCATGGAAGGGAAGAAGAAACAGAGAGACCAGTAATTTTATTTAGCTTTTTCATTCTTCAAAGCGAAACAGAGCAATAACTGAAAGGAAAAGCACTGCATAAATTATACTAGTTGAAGGGGAAGGTGAAGGAGGAAAAGGACTAGATTAATGGAGACACTGCATATATACGCTGTTTCACCAGATAAAGAAGGAGGCGACAGGACTATGCGTGCGTGCGTGCGTGTATTTTTATTTTACTCTCCAACCAGCAAGGTTGGTGGACGCTGGTCAATCAAATTACGGCTAAAATAATCCACTGTTCTTTTCCTATGCTTATTCCCATTCCAACCGCAGTTAATTAACCATTTCTTTCTATCCCCCTAGTTGATCTCCCGACGCAGACATCCAACTAGTACTAAAATCAATCCACTATAAAATAACACCAAATCTCACTGACATGCAGCAGTGCTATCACTATGTACGCCTCTACGAGTACCACTACCACACGGGCGTCCGTACATGCAGATGTACGGTGTTCGCGGAGAACGTAGAGAGGTAGGTGAGCTGTATACGTACCATGACGGAGAGCGGGGCGGCGTACATGCCGGTGCCGAAGAGGACGCAGAGGATGCCGACGACCATGGAGCGGCGCTCGTGGGTGTGGGCGAGGGTGAGGACGAGCGCGGCGACGGCGCCGACGAAGGCGACCTCGGCGGCGACGAGGAGGAGGACGCGGCGGCGGGCGGCGCCGGCGGAGTAGAGCAGGAAGAGCGAGACGTAGGTGAGCTCGATGGCCATGCCGGTGCCGTTGATGGTGATGACGAGCATGCTGTGCGGGTGCACGGCGGGGAGCCCGTACAGCACCCACATCATGCAGTTGAGCAGCGTCGCCACGTACGGCACCGGCGAGTACTGCTCCACCGACCCCATCTTCCAGATACGGTAGAACGTCGGCCTGCGCGTGCGTATGCGTACAGGTACGCATGTATACACGTACAAAAATTAAATAACGGACTTAATCTTGGTCGATTTGCCTTTATTATTGCCCAGATTTTAGGCTTAATTTCTTCTAGCACGTGTCTGTCTGTGTTCCTTTCTCTGCGACACGTGTGCGTACCAATCCCGAAAGAAACAGGCGGCAAGCTTCGTTTGTGTTTAATAAATGAACAGAATTAATAAGCGGTGTAGTAGCAGTTGTCTTAATGGATGGATATGGGTATGGATATGGATTCTTACAATGGGGAGAGGAACAGCACCAGGGCGGTCCCATTGCCTGCAAGACGGGAGAGAAATCCAAAATGAAATAATAATCTCGTCAGAACAAAATATTTAATTTGAGACAAAATAGATCTGAAAAAAAAATGGAGCAAATAAGGGTGATGATAGAAATGATTAAAACTTGATAAAATCTGGGCAATAAGCCTTGCATTGACAGGGAGGGAAAGCTTGTGACCAGGACATGTGTAAAGACTGAGAAAAAAGAAGAAGAAAAAAAAAAGGAGAGGAGAGGGGAGGGGAGGGTGTGGGCGTGGGCGTGCGGGAAGAAAAGGGTGCTGCAAGAAAAGAGCCCGGCAGCCCACATGAGCGTGGAGTGCCATCTACCGCAGCATTTTCTGCTGCATGCGTGTGTACACACCGTGTTTGTATGTGTATGCGCAGAGCGTCGGCGTAGGGACGGCGGCGACTCACCTACGACGCCGATGGCCGTGCGGATGGCGTCCGGCGAGATCATGGTCGCTTCAGAGAATGAATCGCAGCAGCTGGTCGAGAGAGGGAGAGAGAGAGAGAGAGGACCGAGGAGAGGAAACGAAATAGAGATGGAATGGGTTTTGGAGGCAGAGGAGAGGAAGACGGGAAACGGATGAGCTCAGCTCCTCCCTCTGTTTCTCGCGACGAGTGAATGGATGACCTCAAGTAAACACCAATGGTGCTTAAATAGAGGAGTAGGAGTAGGAGGAGGAGGATTAGTAGACTGTCCCGCGGGCCCCACCTTTATCTCTACCTCTCTCATGCACGCAGCACACACACTCTCTCTAGCGTGTCCTCTCTCTCTCTCATGCACGCACTCCCCTAACAACCAGGACCCGGGCCGGGGAATTGGATCACCTTTTTCTTTTCTCTTCTCTTCTATCTCTCTCTCTCTCTTCCGTTGTGATTATATATAATTAGGAATGCCCTTCAAAAATAATCACTACCTCCTCTGTTTTAAAATAATTAACAACTTTGACTTTACTATTAAAAACCTTGATCAATCACAATTTTTAAAATATTTAGTCGTAGAAGATGAAAATCATATAGTTGGATTTGTCACAAAAAAAATGCTTTAGTGACATTATATATCAGCAAGTATTTAGATATTTAATGCTCAAAATTTAAAGGTGAAAGTTTGAATAGTAAATTCAAAGTTGTTAAATATTTTGAAAACAGAGGGAGTATAATTAGGAGTAACTAATAGAATAGAAAAAATAATAGTCCAAGTGGGCATCAGGGCGCTCCCAACAAGAAATTTTGCTGGATATTTATCCTATGCTATGTCAGGTTTTTTGTGAGGTAGAAAAAAAAGAAGGGAGAGAGAAGAAGCTTGATATATACTTATCAAGCCTTTTTAGGAAACCAAATATTTAGTGGGTCATCAATCCAAATTAGGCATTCTCTCCCATCTAAATACGAACTTTAGTACCAAGCTATTGAAGTAATTGTATCTAAAATCTCATATAATCATCCTGTCTCCTCTGGTATCAAGCTATTGTGAATGCCCTCATGAAGCTTTGAAGGATGAGAATACGCGAGAAGAGCCACGTGTCTTTAGTTTTAGGAAAAGGATAATGATTTTTAACACCTTTACAACAACGTTATGCCCCCTATGTTATTTTTTACTTTTATAGTCTCCAAGATGTGACTTGATCATTACTTTTTATATCTTTATATTAATATATACTAATAAAAATATAATATTATAAAAATATTTTTTATAACAAATCTAATGATATAATTTTTTATATAACCAATTCAGATAGTTTTAAACATACTGACGTTTAAACTAAGGATCGCACTACGGCTCGGATGTACGGGTAGAGCCTCCTACCGTACGGTCCGAAATGCAATATGACAACGATTGTAACATCTTCAGACAACAGTTGCAGCATCATCAGACAACGTTTACAACATCACCGCATAATAGTTCCAACATCAGAAATCAAAATAAAACATCTGGATAAAAAACGCTTTGAAAAAATGTACAACATTGTCGTGAACAGTATGCAACATTTTTTTTTACCGATGCAATATTTTTTTCTACATATGCAATATTTTTTTTTTGTACATATGCAACTTTCAAAGAACAGTATGCAACATTATTTTCAACGAGTTGCAACATTGTTTTTGACAGGTCGCAACATATCGTGCCTCCCATCCCCTTCCTCACTTTGGCATAAGCTCTTCTTCTACCACGTCGATGCCTAGCACAGCTCACCGCTCCCCCATAGTTGAGCTCAGAGGATGCGCTGCCCATCGTTCCCCCCATCATGAATCTTGGGAGGCCTCGCCAACTGCTGATGGGAAGGAGTGCGAGCTACGTCAACACAAGGATGATTACTCATCTCTACAGTGCCCGTTAATGGTGGAGTGGGATGGAGCCGTAGGGGCACGTGGGATAAGCAGGTGAAGCGGTGCCCACGCAGGGTGGAGGTTCGCCGGGGATGTGGGGCGGTTGCGGTGGCGGTCGGAGGCGTAGATGAAGTGATGTTCTCTTCTCGTGCTGGTGTGTGGGGTGTAGATAGATAAGGATGGGAATGTATGGTCAAGTAGGCTAGTTAACTTTGTAGCGGGGAGTCAGGGAAGAATGGGTGGACGAGGACAAAGCGAATAAGACATGATTTTCTTTCTATAGAGAATGATGGATACATAGCATACGAACAAAACACTCGTATCAGACGTGCTCACCGTATCATTATCCTTAAACTAATGTTTGACGACACGAATTTAGGGGCGTCCAGTAAAAAAATAACGGAGGGAATACTAACCGGTACAAGGCTACCGACTCCAAGGCTACTCACCCCAATATCCCCGTATCACGAAAGTTTTTGAGTATTAGTCAAAAGCGCCCTTCAAATTGTCCTCATGTTGTAGGCCGTCGTTTCAGTACAATCCCATAGAAAAGCGTTCCAAAATGTACGTGGCGGTTTCTAGGAGCTAGTGGTAAATGTAGCTAGTTATTTGCCTTTCGTATTTAGGGAACAGGTAGCAAGAGTTGACCCTTTATTTTCCTTACTTTTGCTTTAATTTGCTTCTTATATTTCATTTTGTTATTGTGATAACAAGTGGCACCACACCACATGCATGCTTGATCCCATGGCACTCGGCGATGCCGAAGGCCGCCACCTAGCTAGCCACTGCATGCTAAAATTAACAAAAACTCAAAACTGAAAAATAAAAGATATTAGTTCCAATAATTTATTTATACATACCCGGCTGGCCGATGGATAAACATAAAGAATCAGGAAAAAGAAAGCAGCTTAGCCGAATTTATCCTTTTCTAAAACGCATCGAGCCAGATGCTAATATATCCACAATCAATCATGCACTGGCACAACAGTAGGTAGATATACTCCGGTTAATTAGACACTGATATATATCTTCGTATTATTCGTTACGCTAGGTGCGATGATCGATCAAATAATAGTATAAATATTTTAAAATAATAGTTGCAACATCTGAAAAAAATAATTATTGTAACATCAAGAAATTTATAACATTTTTAAACTAACTTATGAAATATTTTGATTTCATATGTGCAACAATCGGTGACAATGGTTGCAACAAAATCATTTTCCTATAAATTCTCAGGAAGATATATTTTAACAAACCAAATCACTTTCTGCAATATTGGAGAAAATTCGAGAGAATTCAAGAGAATGCATGCAACATTTAAATGGTGAAGGAGCTGCAACAAAATGTTTACTCTTGTACAACAAATTAAAAAAAAATACTATTACAACAAAATGTTTACTCTTGCCGCAACATTTGTCTCTATGGACTTGAGGAGCTCTACGTGGGAGGCGTATGTTGACATTGAGATTCGCCGCACCGAGTTGTCGTTGTCCTCGCGGCCCGCAGGGCCTTGGTGGGGGTGGCGGCTGGGTCGACGCTGGTGCGACATTGAGGACGCGATAGAGGAGATTGGAGGGCAGATCGTAGAGGCACATCTGGAGCTCGTGGAAGCTGTGGCCCCACGTTGGTGGACCTCACGAGCCATGGTAACCTCCTGCGAGCCTTGGACAGGACACCCACGGTAGGTCCTCACAAGCTCGAGCAGCAGCGGCGACTTTGGAGCTCCCCAAGAGAGAGATATGTGGGGATTCAGGAAGAGAGATGGGAGGAGACAGCATATGAGAGAGAGAGAGATGTGGGGAGTTAGGGAGAGATATGGAGAGAGCCAGTTATAGACTACTCGTGCAAGATGCTAGTGGATAAGAAAAGAGTGGACTGGTAGTGTTTGTTTTTTTTTCTGTCCGGACGTTCGAGTGTTAGCATTATCCCTGGCAAAATCATACGGCACATATATCAAAGTGCAGCCACAAACAGTCCTAGGACACTATTACAAAGTACCGTAGAGAATATTGGCTCGTCCTTTGTCAACCCTATATATCTATGATCACTAGCTTTATCACGTAGTAACAGTGTAGCTAGCAAGCTCACTACGCTAAATGTTTCTTCATTCGATCGATCGGTCTCGTCATCCATCTAGCAAGTAGCAACCGACCGGCCATTGACCAATGCAAGCTTGTACAGTTAAATATGTTGGGTTGCGGTTGCGGTTGCGATTGCGTATGTATGTGTGTATATATATAATTTTGAACTAACTATCGTGAATAGTGGTATACAAATTTAAATAATATTCCTTTTAAATACTAAACCACCTCATTCAGCCTCGTCTCACTTAATCCTGATGGATGGCAACATATGAAACGTGTAGTAGAAAATTGAGCTGCCAGTGGCTGCAAATGGAAATGAAGGGCACGGAATTCAAGGTCTCCAACGAGAGCGTCGTAACCCTAGCTAGCTAGCCATATATGAGTGAATGCGATGTACACACAAATAAAGGTGTGCTTGCGCTTTAGCCTAGCTTATCCGGCAACGACGTACGTACGCTTGAAGCGGCTAGCTAGCTAGCGTGCAAGGCTACAAAGGAGGTGACGATCAGGCCCGCCGGGCGGATCTATAGTGCCACGTTTTAAAAGTCTATCCTGATCAATCAAAAAATAAATATTCAGATCAATCGATACAATATTATTGATGTATTATTTTACTACGACAAAAGCAATACTGCCAAGTAATATTCACACACTCGGACCACACATAATGATCATCTGTGTTGTAGCATGTGAATATTGCAGAGCAACCGGATCCCCCGGTTGGGCAGCTCCGAGATGAGGTTGATCCGCCATTAATGCTACGGGAAGTACGTAGCTAGCTAGAGATAGGAACGGGCAACGGCAATACAGCCACACGCTAGGATGGAAGAAGGACGTTGTTCCGCTTCCAGAACGTTCAAATTTGCCGACCGCTGATCAACCACGCGTCGTGGGACGTCAAAAATCCATATCCGTACGTACGTGTCGAATACAAACCTTTTCTTCGGAAAAGTTACGACATGTTTAGCGATAGCCATATGTAATAATATATCAGTAGAGTGGACGGCCATATTACTGGCCGGAGCGGACGTCTTGCAGTTAGCCACCGTGCCGGTTTGTCCTGCGCTGCGGGAAAAGAAGGCACAAACGGGCCTTTTCACGAGTTTCTGCATCCGCCATAACATACACGTATGTATACATGCTTTGTTGGACACAATTAATGTTTTCCTCTTAATTTTTTGCCAGTATGTCTACGGCCGTATCGGATTCGTTCCTGTACCCATGGACAGTGGTGTAGTTGGTCACGGACCGGATTCAAATTGTTTTTTGTTAATTTTTTTACATCATCTTTTGATTCTGAACGGTGCGTGCATAGCTCGAAGCCTTGTGGAAGTTGGGCATGCAGGCAGTGGCAAGCACGCATGCGCAGGCAGGCAGGGATCAAGGAGAACATGATGCATGCATTCGATTGGCGTGTGTATCTCCTTCAATTGGCGGTTCCATTTCCCGCTCAAGTTTCACGCCGGACCACCTAACGTTAGCTAGCTTTGCTCGGAACACTACCCATACAGCCAGCCGTACATGCATGCCCATGCCATGTGGGCCGGGCACAGCATAGCGTACATGTTTTTCTTCCATCCATCCATCGATCGGCCGCGTGCATGCACGGCAGCCACCTACAACTGATGCTGCTGCTCCGAAATTAGGCCAGGTAGACAGATACACAGATATATATTTGGCGTGGCGAAGCTGCGCTGCACGCGAGTTTGATTTTGTGGAGGAGGCGACAGCGGAGGAAGTTTTCTCTCTCTCTCTCTCTCTCTCTCTCTCTCTCTCTGTCTCTCTCTCTCACTGCATTGTTTTAGGTTAAATTAGCAAGTCTAGCTCACTTGTACCAAAAATATCATAGCGGACACACGATTACACCCACACTGTCTTGCACCCTGCCTGCCGTGCCCCCGTTACCCTGCACCTGCCGCACTCCCAATACGTAGCAGGGTAAAAGACTAGGACACCGTAGATGAAGGAGTACATTGTAGCGATAGCTAGTGGTGAATAATGTTGTGTGCTTTTGCAACAGCACAGACAAACACTGTTTATGTGTTTTTTTAAACTACTGTTGTGTTGTTTTTGTTTTGTTTTGTGATAGAGGTGTTTTTCTTTGCGTTTGTTAAGAACTATTTCTACTATTTTACTTTAAAAACATACATACTATTTTATTCGCTTCTTCCAGAGGAGAGGAGGAGGGCGAGCTGATTAGGCCACGTGGCTGCGCCTGAAAAGCGACGGGAAGTGGCGCATGCAGCATCGCTGCCGAAAGGGAAAGCACTGGGTTCCGTTGCCTCGTGATGGATGGATGGGTTGGTTCGGTACTATTTCGAGCTGGTTAGATTAAGTACGGCACGGTTGCTAGCTAGCTTGGCTTCAGATGCAGCATGGTCAGATCAATTGGGGACTGACGAGTGACGAGTCTCTATTTTTTGATGGAAAGATGCTGTTAGGCTTGCCCGTCTAGTACACTTCGGCTTAGCTTGTCTAACAAGCGGGCAGGTAATGTAATGTGCGACGGTACTGCACGCTAACAAATATTGCATGCATGATTGGATCCATGCATGCCAGGGTGATGAGTTAGTTGGTCCGAAAATGCATGCAATTCCTGATTCATCGTGCAACTGAACGTGAACGTGATTACTACCCTCCGTCAGGGAACAAAAATTGAATAAGTTAATATATTCATCATATCTCTAGCACCACTACTACCATGGGGATTTTTTTTTTAAAAAAAAATATTGCCTCAAAAACCTAATTAAATGTCAAAGACATCCTGAAACGTCATTTATTTTGGATTGGAGGGAGCATCGTATATCGAAATTGTAATTCATGGTAGCGTGATCTGTTGCATATGTAATTAACACAATTAATACAATCCACCCTCACAAGTGCCACTAATTCGATTCTTTTCATAGATCACTACGTACACGTAGCTCTACTACGTAAACATCCACAAATGCATTTTTTGGGGGGTCTAAAATCGACATATCTCTCTCTGCAAAATTATTTGGATGGGGAACTACGTACATATAACACTAAATTTCGTAAAAGCTCTATTTTAGTTCTCGATCTAGCATACTTTTCTAATCCTTTTTTTTTCGTGTCTAATTGGTTATATCTGTATACGTACCTGTGGAAAAAATGGGATCTGGTTGAGCCTAAAAAGGCACTATATATTATTGCTTTCGGTTTGGCTCGAACTATTTTTGTCTATCCATTAATTTCTGATACGTACGGTGAGGTTTAATGTGCTAATTAAGAATAAAATGCCACATTTTCTTTTAAATAATATATTCTTCTATGCGTACGTACGTGTAGGTGGAGTTTGGTACTATTTCGTGCTCAAATGTGCGCACCTCGATGATCATCTAGCCAGGTTAAATCCACAAAGGAAAAGCCAGCTACTAGCTAGCTCTACGCAACAGGTGTACCGCGTATACATCGATCGATCGATCGATCTGCAACTGGACCCAAATTCCACCCAACCCTAGAGAATACAGATGGCATTGCAGGAAGCGCTGCAGCTGCATTTTACAACCTTTGATCCTTTGCAGTACACTAACGGCACCGACGCATGGATCGATGCGCCTAGATGTGGACGACACGGAAAAAGATCGATCTGTGCATCAGTGAGTGACTCGCCGACGCGAGGAATGGAATGATGGAGATACCGGCGATTGATTGGAGAGGCAAAACAAGGCAGTACTACTAGAAATCGTTTATTTTCTGAGTATCTATATTTTTTTTTTGAGTGTTTGGATAAAAACACTCAGGTAGTTTCTATGTGTTTAAGAGGACACTTGAGACAAAAAAAATTAGCACTCGGTAGAAAGATAGTTTCCGAGTGTTTTTTATAACACTCGGGAAATAAAGTATAATCCCGAGTGTAAACAATAGAAACATTCGGGCGAAAAAACCGTGTATTTTTTTTTCACCGCGCCTTTTTTTAGCGCTGCTAACCCTACATGGCCCCGCGCCGCTTGGCTCTCCTCCCCCTCATTCCTATCTTCCCCTAATCCCTCTCCACTTCCTCCATGGCGCCTTCTCCCTCCTAGCGCTGCTGCCTCCGGCCCGCCAGGCACCTCCTCGGCTCGGCGCTCCCTCCTCCTCTACTGCCGCCGGCTGTGCCTCCTGTGCGCACCCCTCGGCCCTGGCACGCCCGTAGCTCCCTGCACCCAGCTCTCCTCCCCCCGCGCCCGGCACCTTCCCTCCTCCTTCTCCTCCTCCCTCCTCTGCCAGCCTCCCTCCTCCCCGACGACCTCCTCCTTCCTTGGCCCAGGCCAGATCTAGATGTTGCGATTCCCTTCTCCGGTTCCCACGCCCTCCTCCTCCCTCCTCCTCCCCATCCTCTTTCTCCTAGAGTTCTTACTCATGGCCGATTGAAGCTTTTCCACATGGTGCCTCCTCCCTACCGGTGGCTCGGCCCACGCGTGCCCTGCGCCTGCGCCGCCTCCGGTCCACCCGTGCCCCTATGGCCCGGCTCCTTGTCGCCAATCCCCGTTGCCAAGCGCCGCCACCGGCCTCTGTGGCCCAGCTCCCGTTGCCGCCGCCACCGCCTCTGTGTGGCTCCAGCAGAGGAGGCGGCGCAGAGATGCTCAGCGGGGCCTTGCGCGGCGGGTGGATGTGGAGGCGCCAGCTTTGCACATGGCCCCGCCTCCACTGCCGAACTGAAGTGCCTCCTCCACCGCCACCAACGTCCTCCTCATGGTCATCGTGCTCTGAAGTGTTTACTCGGGCAAAACACTACACAAGCGCCATGGTATCCTTGTAGGAGATCCAAAGCATATTCTTTTACCATCTCTTTTCTTGATTGATTCGATTATCTCCTAAATCATCTCTAGATATGTGGGCAGTTGGTTGCATTTTTGCTGAATTGCTTACTCTGAAACCACTGTTCCGAGGTGTTGAAGCCAAAGCTCCTCCAAACCTATTTCAAGTATGGGTACTTACACTCAAGTAGTTACTATAATCATCTTTTTATCAGATTAGATCACTAGACCGAAATTGCTACTTTTTACATGATGATTGTGTTTCAAGTAAATAACACTCTTACGTGGAACCTTCCTCGGAGTAAATCAGGCAGTATATGGCTGCATTATGTTGCCCTGTATATCATGCTGCATTACATTTTGTAGAAATTTTCCTCTATTTGTGCCATTTTATTTATCGCACAGCTGATTTACACATGTCTTGTAGCTTGATCAACTAGACAAGATTTTTAAGGTCTTAGGTATTGATGTATCGCTTCTGCTTTGGTGTTGTTTTATTTTATACTCTTTTTCAGATAATATACTCTTGTAGTATAATAATCCAATTCTTCTGAAGGTCATCCTACGGTTGACAAGTGGCCTACCCTTGCTAATTTTCCATTCTGGCAAAACGACCAGTAGCACATTCAGGGGCATAAGTAGTATGTCAGACATTGTTGAGCTGCTCTATGGAACCTAAAATATTACTTTTTATCATTCCTTAAGGCAGTCATCTCTCCCTTGTAGTGAGAACACATGTCTTCATAATATTGTGCACTTGGCGCAGAAAAGTCCTCCATTTGATCTTCTTTCGAAAATGCTTGAGTATGTCACTTGCTCTCTAACCTGTTATAGATTCAACATAACATTGGTTGATGCTCATTTCTTGCTTTCTGTTTTGTACTCCTTGTGTTGATTTACACCCTGGTATTCCTCTTGTTTCAGGTATGATCCTCGAAAGCGTATAGCAGCTGCACAAGCTTTGGAGCATGAGTAAATAACTAAATATCTCTGCAATGCGTTGTTCCTTTTTTGCATGGTTGGATGCTTCGTTTGTTTCCAGAATGTGTATAACCTGTTCTTTGCTGCTGTGTTCTAGACTTCTAATAGTTTGCTTGAATCTAGGTTAGGGCCATGCAAAAGATGTTTCTGTAGCCAGTGCATACTGTAGCTACCTATTAGACCATGCAAAAGTTTTATTTGCACCAATAGAGACTTTAGGTAGCCAGTTAGCCTCTCCTGTATGTCTTTGCCATACTTATCTCACTACTACAAAAGAGGCTATAGCAGACGGCCCATCACAGACGGTTCCTTTGGAACCGTCTGTGTTGGGTCTGTCTGGGCTATCTTTACCGCAGGCGGGCCCATCACGAGCGGTTGCGAAATAGAACCGCTCGTGATGGGCAATATCACGCATTTTCTCAAATAGAACCGTCAGTGTAACATCACTGACGGTTCTATTTGAGAACCGCTCGTGATATCACGACGGTTCTTCAAATAGAACCGCTCGCGATGTGTTACATGACGGTTCTATTTGAGAACCGTTCGTTATCACTGCACGACGGTTCAAAATAGAACCGCTCAGCGATGTTACGAGCGGTTCTATTTTCGTAACTGCGTCGATAACACGCACAGCGCTTACGAAATAGAACCGTCATGTAATCATCACGCATTTCTATTTGAGCGATGCAGCGATATTGCCATCACGCAGCGGTTCGAAATAGAACCGCTCGTGATTTCTGTGCTTCATATAAATTGAGCCGAGACATCCCTCTGCCTGCCTTTGCGGCTGTGTCTACCACTTCCCTTCCTCGCCTAGCTCCTCATGCTGCGTGTATACCGCTCCAGCGCCACTTCCTGCCCTAGCTCCTCCAACTGCGCCACTTCCTGCCTAGCTCCTCATCACACTGTGTCTACCGCTCCAGCGCCACTTCCTGCCCTAGCTCCTCCAACCTGCGCCACTTCCCTGCCCTAGCTCCTCACTGCGCTGTGTCTACCGCTCAGCGCCACTTCCCGCCTAGCTCCTCCAACTGCGCCACTTCCTCGCCCTAGCTCCTCACTGCTGCCGTGTGTCTACCGCTCCAGCGCCACTTCCTGCCTCTAGCTCCTCCACCTGCGCGCTCCTCCTCTATACTGGTATGAGCACATGATCTTGCACCGTCAATGTTGGAATAAATAATATTAGCCTCGCAAATCTTAGTTTTGAAACCTTATAACTAATGAACTAAAATTTGACTTAGGAGTGGTAACTTTATAAAATTGAATTAGGTCTAATAATCACTAAAATTTGAGTTAGGATAATTAATTGGCTTAAAAAAATAAAATTTACACACCGGTACTTCACAGTACGGTGGGATTTGGGTCAAGCAATATTGCATTTACGGTTCGGTATTTTAGGTTAATAAGTGTTGTATGAGGTGATGCCTATATTTGGGTTGCATGATTGTTCAATTGAGATAGATATCGTGTCGAGAGGTAGGGATCATGGTTGTGGCCGTAGGCATGGCTACGCTATGCCACCGCGTGTGGTACATAACTAGTGAAGAGTTTTCTTTCAATAACCTTAGATACAAATGTTGGAGAATGAGTTTATATTGCACATTTTCGCTTGCTATAAATTAATCGCTAATCAATTTGACACTAATTTGTTACATGCGTATTGTAGATGGATCGAATCGGATGTACGGTGTGAACCGTGTGAGTCAAGATTACATTAATGGCGTGGTTGCTTTTAGAAGAGCCACGAGCGGTGATATGTTGAAGAAGGGATAAATTTTATGTACCGTCTGTGCATTGATTGCGTAATCAAGATGTTTAACAACGCGCGCAGATCGGGCGCACTTGATTCAAGGGGTTTCAAAAAGGGTATACATGTTGGACCATCCACGGTGAAGAGCAGATTATACCGTGTTAATAATGACGACATCGCCGAGGAAGTCAACGATTTGCTTGATGTGGATCGTGCTTTTGATGAGGATAGGGGCACGATGACAACTGGATCGGATGCTACGCGATGCGAAGAGAACTACAAGTGAGAGAGTGTTTTGTAAATTCGAGGGCTTAAGGGAGGACTCGGTGAGACCTTTGTTCCTCGGCCGCAAGCCGAATACACAAGGTTGTCAACCGTGCTTGAACTGCTGAAATTGAAGGCAAGCAATAGTTGGTCCGATAAGAGTTTCACGGCGTTGTTAGGTCTCCTAGCGGACATCCTTCCGAGGGAAACGTGTTGCCCAAAGACCACCTATCAAGCAAAGAAGGTTATTTGCCCATTGGGAATGGAAGTAGAAAGAATACATGCATGTCCGAACGATTGTATCCTCTACCGTAAAGAGTATGCAGACATGCATTATTGTCCGTGTGCAAAGCATCCCGATACAAGCGCCAAAATATCGCTAAGGTGAAGCAAGGACCTCCTCGCTAAGATGTTGTGGTATCTACCTATAATCCCACGCTTGAAGCGTTTTTGCGAACCCAAAGGAGGCAAGATTGCTGCGTTGGCACTCGGAGGAGCGTAAGAGAGATGGAAAGCTAAGACACCTGCGATTCTCGCGGTGGAGAAACTTCGATCGGAGCTTGAAGAGTTCGGTGCGGAACCGAGGAACATAAGGTTAGGGTTGAGTACGGATGGAATGAATCCTTTCGGTAACATGAGCGGCCGACATAGCACTGCCCGTGAATCTATGTATGTACAACCTTCCTCCTTGGCTCAGATGAAGCGGAAGTACATTTTGATGTCACTACTTATCCAAGGGCGAAGCAACACGGGAATGATATTGATGTGTACCTAGCACCATTCTTTGGAAGATCTTGTGACACTTTGGAACGAAGGGTGCATGTATGGGATGCGTACAAACGAGAGAACTTCACTTTACGCGCCATGTTGTTCGCACCATCAATGATTTTCCGCCCTTGGTAACTCGTCAGCCAGACAAAAGGAGCCAAAGCTCGTCTGCACCGCTTAGATGCTACGGAGAGTGTATGGTGAACAACTCAAGAAAATCGTATATATCGTCACCGTAGGTTCCTTCCGAGGAGTCACCCATACCGCAAGATGAAGAAACAATTCGACGGAAATAAGGAAGACGGTTCGACTTCAAGGGCTTTTAGTGGGAAAGAGGTCTATGATATGGTTAAGGATATCGATGTTGTGCTTGGGAAGGGACGTAAATTAAGAACCCGTGAGAAGAACATCTGGAAGAAGCGGTCAATTTTTTGGGACTTGCCTTATTGGGAGTACTTAGAAGTTCGCCATCGCATCGACGTTATGCACGAGAAGAATGTATGTGATAGCTTGATTGGTCTCTTCTTTGAACATTAGTGGCAAAACAAAGGATGGTGTTAACGCACGGCGTGACTTGGTCGATATGAACATAAGGACCGAGTTAGCACCGAAAGAGACCGATCAGACTAACGTATCTTCCCCACTTGCTACACTCTGTCCAAGGCCGAGAGAAATGAACTGTGCCAGAGCTTGCACGGTGTGAAAGTCCCGTCTTGTTACTCCGCTAACATTAAGAAACTTGTTTCTATGCAAGATTTGAAATTAATTGGTATGAAGTCGCATGATTGTCGTGTCTTGATGACACAAATGCTTCTGTTGTAATTAGGAGTATCTTGCCGAACAAGGTCCGAGTGGCAATCTTGAGGTGTGTTATTTCTTCAACTCAATTGCTCGTAAGGTCATCGATCCCCAAGGACTAGATGCTCGCAGTAGAGGTAGTGACGACTCGTGTCATCTTGAGATGTATTTCCCTCCGTCATTTTTCGATATCATGGTCCATCTCATTGTTCACCTTGTGAAAGAGATAAAGATATGCGGCCCTGTGTTTCTCGCCATATGTACCCGCTCGAGAGGTACATGGGAATTCTCAAGTCCTACGTGACGAATCGATCTCGACCGAGGGCAAGATCATCGAAGGTTATGCAACGGAAGAGGTCATTGAGTTCTGCGTCGACTACATGGCTCAGGTGGATCCGATTGGTGTGCCTCTATCTCGTCATGAGGGGAGACTGGATGGTATCGGGACCATCGGAAGGAAATCAATCACTCCCGATCTGATACGTACGCTCAAGCCCATTTCACGGTCTTGCAACACATGACCCAAGTGTCCCCGTACATCGACGAGCACAAAGACATGGTACGCCAATAGAATCCAGACCGGTCGGAGGTTTGGATCACGAGAGAGCACAACCGTCGGTTCAACGAATGGTTAAAGGTGCGAATCACTCGGAGGTCATCAAGTGATGATACGCTATGGTTGGCAAGAGGGCCACATTTACAATTGTCACATGGCAAGGATACGACATAAATGGGTACACATTTTATACGGCACTCGGGATAGGAAGAGCACAAGGTCGTATCAATGGTGTCCGTGATAGATGCATTCGATCCGATGGGTGAGGAGCTCGTACTATGGGCAAATAGAGGAGATATGGGAGATCGACTACGTGCTTTTCAAGATCCCCTATTTGGTGCCGTTGGGTCCATCTCCCACAGTGAAGGTCGACAAGTGCGGCGTCACTACCGTGGACCTCGAACGTGTCGGATACAAAGACGAACCATTCGCATCAAGCAACCAAGTTGTTCAAGTCTTCTATGTAACCGACCGGCAAATAAGAAGCGCCACGTAGTTCTTCATGGAAAAAGGAGGATTGTCGGAGTTGAGAATGTAGTGGACGAGGAAGAATACAATCAATTTGACGAGTTGCCACCTTTGGAGACGGCATCGTGCTCGAGGAAGAACCCGGTGAGGAAGCTAGCTATATGCGCGTCGATCATCATGAAGGGTCGTATTTTAATTAAGAATTTAATTACTCCATTGTAATTAATTTATTTATTCCATTGTCATGTGTTAATGTGTTATGGACTTGTGATCTTTAATATTGATGTCAATGTGGATATTCATGGTGCCGTGAGATTATTACCGCAAGGTCCAAATATTCTAGATTGGTAAGGAGTCTATTTTAGGAGGAATTCTTGTTGACTATTGCACGATATGCCAATAACTTTTCCGTTGAGATATTCGTAGCTTTTTGGAATTCTTGTTGTCTGTTCCTTTTCCTTTTTTTTTGCCTAGCATGCTTTAAATCTTGCTAAACTTTTGGGCTTTACATTATAATTAACTAATGCTAAAAACACCATCTTGAAGTTCATCCAAAATCTGCGCTTACGAAATATTCATTGTTTTATGTATAATATGCTCACTAAAGCATTAGTGAAGTGCCCAAGGTTTATTCATGTGACCCTTAACTAAAAATGATGACATATAACTTAGCACTATTTCATTTAAATTAGCTATTGTTTATATGTAAGTCTATTTCATCACCAAGTGCTCTTTTTGTCTATGTAGTGCGTGAATTAGATGTTCTGGCGAAATCACGACGGTTCCTCTAGAACCGCTCAGTGATGCAGAATATCACAGACGGTTCGTGGGAAACCGTGCGTGATGTTTAAACATCACGCGGTTCCCGCTAGAACCGCTCGTGATGCGTGAACATCATGCACGGTTTCCCGTAACTGCTCAGGATGTTAAACATCACGAGCGGTTCTAGAGGGAACCGCTCGATGCGTAAACATCACGCACGGTTTCCCGCAACCGCTGCAGGATGTTTAGCATCACGAGCATTTGCTCGGGAAACCGTCTGTGATGTTTCATCACGCACGGTTCCCTCTAGAACCGCTCGTGATGTGTGTTGACTATATAGGTTCGAGACGATAGGGTTTTGATCTAACCCTATCGCCTCAACGCCCTCTCGCCTCCTCCCGACCCGCGCCCTCCTCCTCCCGACTCCGGCGCGCCCCGAGCCCGCCGCCTGTCTCCGAACGCCTCCCCCCCCGGCGCCCCTCCTCCCGACCCCGCCTCCCGAGCCCGCCACCTCCGCCACCGCCACTGCCGCAGCTGTCGCCCTCTCCGCAAGGCTTCCACCCTCGCATCCAGTGTACCGCTTCTGCTTTGTAGTATGGCGTATGGCGTGCACCAGGTGCTCCACTTGCCACCAACGCCGGTGAGCTCCCACCTCCTCCCTTCCTCTCCCTCTCCGGTCTCCATTGCCCTTGGATGGCCATCGCACCCGCCAACTCCCGCTCAGCCCGCCCGGCCGCACCACCCCCTCACTCCAGAAATTGCCGCCACCGATGCCCCAGCCACCGACCACCCTCGGCCCGCCCCACCGCCTCGAGCCCCCATCGCCCACCGGACCGGCCGCCACCCGGTTGGACCGGCCCCACACCCCTTCTCCTCGGTTCTCAGGTTCTCTCCCTCGGTCGCTCTCTGCCTTGGCCGAGCCTCCTCCCTTGCCCTCACCGGCCGATCGCTCCTCCGATTATCCGAAATGCATAAAGAACAATGATGTCCGAATGTTGGCTGCTAGTCTTCCTATCTTTGCTGAGCTTGAATTCAATTGTTGATTGTGGTATTAGATGGTTATTTTTGTATGTTGTCAGCTGGTATTAGTGTGTGCCAAACTCGTTTCTTGAGCGGTTGCTTGTGTCGATTATAGCTCTTCCACCAAAGATTTTGATTAGTAGTGATTAGTATAATCTGTCATTTGTAGAAGATCATGTATATATTGAATCACCTGTGTTGTCTTCGATTGTTGATTATTGAACAATGGTTGTTGTATGTAATGACTAATCTTTGGTTTGCGCAGTGGATTGAATTATTACCTGTGATTGTTTTTGATGGTTGATATTTTGTTAAAGGACCATAAGTATACTTGTTGATGACAGTAGTAGGGATTTGTGACGAATTTGTGCTCTCCAGTTTAGTGGGTAGCTTGATTGGTGATAGTCGTGCTTTGCTCCCCAATATTGAGTGTTGTTGATAATTATTGTTCATCAGTATCACTTTTGGTAAACTCAAAATTGAGATTTGTGCATCTGGCAATGAAGAGCTTCTGTGTTGATATTGCTAATAATGCCTCGTTAGTGATCTGTCAATCGAGTTGTTGTGTCGTAGAATCTGTCAATTTGTATTGTTTGGAAAGGATTTGTGGTTTAGCAATAATTGGTAATCTGGCAATTGTATAGATGGTAGTTGGATATGACTTAAAAGATGATGACTTATGGAGTAACAAACATCAATATAGGTCATGAGGAACATATACCATCACCATTTCGTAGCTTTAGCAAAAAAAAGATGATGACTTAAAAGAGAGTAGTAATACAAAAAATTAGTGTTAGGCTTAATTTGGCAGTACGGTGGAGTTTAATATGCAGTTTTACTATTTGAATATAATAACTCTAGTAACCAGTTTTTTAGAGCCATGACATGAGTGAGCACACTTTATTTGAAACTTTCTAATTAGCAACATCTAAGATACTAACATGTACAATCCCATATATTAAATATAATATAGGCATTTATGATTTACCTGCCATAGTCCAGCTTGAAATTTAATAGCATTTATGTCGTATTATTGTTAAATGTCTGCCATGAAAATGACAAAATTGGTACGTAACTTGGCTAATCACAGTTTTTTTTCCAGTGTTTGTGTTTGTGTTTTTGTGCAATTTCCCATATATTATATACTATGTAATAATTGCGTACGTAACTTATATAGATAGCAAGTGTTTAGATGGCGAGGCACCGTCTTCGCCGCCATCACCGACGGACATGGCGAGGCGCCGTCTTCGCCGCCACACCGACGTCGCAGATACGTAAGCGAGATGGTAGAGGAATATCGAATTGCTCACGGCCGATCGACCATCACGGAGGTCGGTGACGTTAGGGTCCCTATGAGTCCCGGCATCGTGGCGAGATTCCTGACCATCTGCGGATACTTGCAAGGAAAAGGTCCCTATCACCATACCAAAGTGGAAGTCTCGACAAAAGATCGAGACGCGCGTCGTGGAAGACCTTTCAAGCGTGTTCACTATCCCGAAACACACATGAATCGCGCCGAACGGCATGCCTTGCTCTCCATGTGTCACGCGTGGAGGACCTTCAAGAGCGTTCTTGTCACGCAAAGACGTGAACAAGAGTGAGACGCCTTCACGAAGTTTCCATTCTTGACGCTGAAACATGGAACGCCTTTGTGGCTATGAAGACGACGGATGAATTTAAGGAGCAAAGTGCGGCGCACAAAGCAATCCAGCACGAAACACTCACCCCACGCACTCGGCAGATCACTGGTACGCGGCTAAATCCGCGCAATGGGAGGCGGAGGAGGAGAATCTATTTCGATATCACACACCCGCTTCCGTGCACTCGTTAAAAGCGAGGGCAAAGTCTCGCTCGATGGCGTCGTCACTTTCCCAAACCCGCGGACCAGAAGTGTCCCAACGTGTGGTAAATATGTCGAACTACCTACTTGTTTACAAGTCCATAACTTAATAGTGACTATAATAACATGATGACCTCTTGCGGCGTGAATTGATTGCCCAAACTTCCAAGGCTCCTTCCAAGAACACAGGAGAAGGATATACTATCTACGGCCCTAGGAAACAAGGAGCACCCGGTCGCACGCGAGGCAAGGGGTTAACGTACCTTGGGTACATGGATTCGCGACGACTACTTCATGTATAGAAGTAGGAAGAGATCCAAGGCCGAGTACGACAATCGCTTGAACCGCTTAAGGCGTAATTTCAAGGACGATAGCAAGTTTGCGGGATCAATCAATCAAGTACTCCGCAACGATGCAAGCCGCCCGTTATTGCGGGAACCAGTCCTCCTCGACATCGGAGTAGTGTCGCGTCCACGCATAATTTTGAACGTGGCGACGACCAATTACCGATAGACCGCATCAAGGTAATGTACATCTATGGAATGCACCAAAGATAGACCTATAGGACGCCTTAGCTAATTGCGTGTCGCTTTGTAGGAGCCGACGGCCGCAAGCTTCAATCGAGGTTAGTTGGGTCCATTCCTATTGAAGGGCGGGGATGGTGCATCCATACCGGAAGGAGCAATGCGAAGACGGTGTCGGTGGCGCATGGTTACGCAAGGGTGGAGGTGGACATGGTACATCAACATTTCATGGCCGTCCCGCCGACATTCGCCCGAACGAAGAGATCACAACACTAGGGGATGCCGTACGCTTTTATCCAATGGCCCAAGAAGGACATCGCCCCGACCCAGCGAAGGCCGCAATCTCGACAGACCATTCCTCTCCAACGGAACCCTCCATGACTCCACCTCATATTTCTCCTCGAAGTCCACCTCATCGCTTCCCGTGGAGAAGACGCCAAGGAACAACAAAAGCGTGCTACCAGACGGTTCCCGAGTCGTCTCGCAGAAGACGCCGCCAATCGTGAAGGCCAAATCGACATCGACGAACATTAAGCCGCCTCCCAAGTCCCGAAGCACGGAAGTACTCCATCGGAAAACCGCAGTGCCCTAACGCACAATTAGCCCACGCTGGATTTGCTTGTCGCTATGCATGCTCGGTACTTGCGGAATACCGCAAAGAAGGGTGCGATCATCGAATCACCGCCGCATACAAGGATGAGCATTTCTTCAACGGTAGCAACTTCGTGGTGGGCTTCAACGACTTATTCAACCTATTCAATTTGAAGCCCTCGACGCCGCTTCTACGATGTTGGACATCGTAAGTGTGTACAATCAAGTTCTACATTCATGTAATACCGATAAATATCGCAACTCATTGCTTATGTATAGATACATGATGAAAAATGCCCGAAGGCGCGAGAACCTGGTTTCCTCGACCCACACGTGGTATCTATGCAAACCATCCAAGCGACGCGACCTTCGCCGAGAACTATATAACGACGGCATTGCTTCTTCGTAATCGCAAGGACTACATCTTGGTGCCCTACAACCGGGGTAAGTGCTTCACTATTTGCTATTCAAATTTCATTTGTACTTAGGTTTAATAGTTATAGCGACATACATGAGTAGGTACCATCGATCCTTTTAGTCATTATACCCAAGAGGAACACGTGATATATCTTGATTCCTAGTCGTAAACGATCACGACTTCAAAGATTCTCGCAAGCAATACTCGACAAGTATGATCATTTCCTTCATACATAACTCTATTGTAGTCTTCCTTCGCTTGAAATGCCCGAGGATAACTTTTTCAATTATGTAGTTCGCTCATCTCCTATGTTAGCCAACAAGGAAGATACAAGGATCCAATACCAACTAACACACAGACTAAATTTCCTAGCAGCTACAACACAATAATCCTATATATATCATACTTCATAAAAATGTGTCTTCAACCGACTATCGTACATATGTAATTCTATTTTTGCAAAGCTTGCCAAAAAAAAATGATGAGCTATGTGCATTCTACGCTTGCCATCATATGCAAAGAAATCATTAGTGCTAAGATGAAGAATCAGGAGGTTTGTCAATCTCAAATAATTTTTTGTAATTGTAAATTCAAATATATATCCTTACCATTTTTCTTGACCTAGCGGCGGGTTTGATAATAGATTTACATGGACTCGTTGCGCAAGAGCTCATGGAAGTTCGAGGCAGCTATGCAATTTTATCATGACGTAAATAGTTAACAAAGGAGAGTTTCACTCCATCGCCGATCCGAGAGTCACGCAAACAATTGACTTAATTGTAATCCAATTGTACAACTATAGCAAAAATACTTCAACAAATTCGATCTTTATTAATTTATTTATTAATTTATTTTGAGTAATGGTCAATTTGAGTTGTCAACAATTGATTATCTGCGATGTATCTGCTTTTTGTACATGCTTGTTTTCGAGGGCATGGCTAGCAATTCCCGAGGTCGCCAAAAAGAGGAAACAATGTAGCTAGGGTCGCCAAGACCACAGACGGTTTTATGTTGAAACCGTCAGAAGGCTATTACCACGACGGTTTCAACATAAAACCGTCGTGATAACCACTTATCACGACGGTTTACTTTAGAAACCGCTCGTGATAAGTGGTTATCACAGACGGTTTTAAATAAAACCGCTCGTGATAACCACTTATCACGACGGTTTATTTACAAACCGTCGTGATAACCACTTATCACGCATTTTCTAAAGTAAACCGTCTGTGATAAGTGGTTATCACGACGGTTTTATTTAAAACCGCTCGTGATAAGTGGTTATCACAGACGGTTTTGAACCGCTCGTGATAATCGCTGTTATCACGAGCGAATAATATAGACGGTTCGGAAACCGTCTGTGATGACGGTTCCGAACCGTCTGTGATGACGTGTTCTGTAGTAGTGTCTCTATCTGAAGCAGTCTAGAATGATTTTGAAATTCATGCCTATGATTATTTAAGCCGTCAAATTTTCTTTATTCACATATAACACTAACAAGTCTTCATCTATAGAATGATTCAATAGAAACACATGGCCTTTTTGAACTTTAGGTTTCTGTCTCAATCTAATTTATTTTATTTCATTAGTATTAATTTGTACCTTTCTTCTCTGGTTTGGCACAAAGATATCATTTGTAATCAGAATTCATGGTTATCTGGTGTAGTTGACACCCTTATAAATATTTGTACTTTTCGAATATTGTATATTCAACATGAAAATTATAAAGGTGTGCAACCCTTTCTTCTAATTCCTAATTTGTTTTAAGTGGTGGGCTTAGCTTAAATGAAGATGGGCCTTGTTTCGTCTTTGAAAAGTCGATGAAATCTGTCTAATTCTAATGCAGTGCTATATGTGATTACAATTTAATACATATACTCTTTTGAATACACACATTTCTTTGCACATGTACTTTCGGATGGACCCACTGCCTGGACGAAAGTAAGTTATGTGTGAGCAGAGTCTTAACTGCCTTTACATTCCTAAGAAACACCTCTGCTCAGATGTTCATAGCATTTCCTTTAGAAAGTGAAGATAGTTCTCATCCTTGTGCCTAAAATGTCTCTTTGGTCAAGGCGCTTTTACCATCCCGGCCGGGGAGAAAATTGTGCCATATCTGTTCGTCCCGTTGATACTTGAAGGAACAACAAGCCTTCAACCAACTCAACCGTAATGCACTCTGTCTCTACCTAAGCCCTCATTTTCCAATGCACGATTCTTCGGGAAGCTTTATGCAATGAATGCGCTTATTCTCAAGGCGATTTAGATTTGTTCCTTGTAGCAAAAATCATTGCTCCATGCTTTTAATAGGCTAAACAAGTTAAATTATGGGCATCACAAGATTTGATTGTTATTTTCAATGTCATCACAAGATTTGATTCAGTCCGATTTTGAAGGAACTTGGATATTTGTTGCAACACATTTGCTTGCGGTGTTGTAATGCAATGTATTTGTATCTTAGCCATCAGGGAATGCACCTCCCGGTAGTCAGTCTGTGGCACCAAAAGCCCTTCCAAGACAAATGCAACAACCCCCCATGGTTGATATGCCAAGAATACCTGCTCGTGCGAACATGGCGGCCTTCATCGCAGTCATAGCCGCAAGGTGCATGGTCGGCCCAATCCGTAATATTCCAATGCAGAGGCGCCGTGGCGCCTCTCATCTCGCACTGTACTTTTTCTTTCGTTCTTTCATTGAAGGCCTGCTACTGCTAGTTGAAGGCCTGTGATTATTGAATTGAAGCTTTTTTGTGCAACAGTTGAGAAGGAAGGCTGATCAAGGGACGGCGGGGATGTAGAACCTGGGGTATCCTCAGCAGAAGAGGTGGTCATAGGCTAATCAAGGGACGGTGGGGATGCAATTCATTTGTACGTTGTAAAAATATATGTTCTTTTTAATGATAAAGCGACAAAGTTTGTATTGCTATACTACCTGCAGATGGATTGTTCTTCACTTTTTTAGATGTAGCACAAAGTAAATACGAGATGCGGATGATGTGTTTTAGTGCTATACTAGTAGTAATGAGTCGGTGTCACTTTTCTCACTTTCCCGAGTGTTTCCCGAGTGTCAACACTCGGTAAAAGTATTCCGTTATGGTGGCTAAACCCATTGTGGAACCTATTCTCCCGAGTGTTGAACGTTTCCCGAGTGTTTAGATTTACACTCGAGAAAATTATTTTTCTCGAGTGTCGGATGTTTCCCGAGTGTTTAAATTTACACTCGGGAAAGTTATTTTTCCCGAGTGTTCAAATTTACACTCGGGAAAGTTATTTTTCCCGAGTGTAACACTCGGAAATCAGTTTTTACCCGACTAAACTATCCCGAGTGTTTTTTTCCGACGGTTGATGTAACACCCTGTCTATTCGGAAGACAAGATGTCACCTAACAGGCCAACCTACTATTCAATTCCTAAGATTAACATCGCATTCAATGCTAAAGAAACGATTAATCAAGGTAACAATCTAGAGCTTAATAACAGTTCATCAATAAATTAAAATAAGAATTAACCAAAGCGAGAATAATGAACCTCCAAGTGACAATTATCACAATCCATTACATTATAATTAAACCGAATAAACGTAAATAGAATTTTAACGAATGAATGATTTATTCAAGTGCGTGGAACGTGCTGGACTACACCCTCCCGCTAGCAATTTCACCGAATTCACCTAAAACAAATAAAAGCAAGAGTGAGTCGAAACTCGAAGCACAACATATACATTCACAAAGAATACCAATCGGAACAATCTACCAAGTAATTCATTTACTTCCATGAATTTATGAAAGCATGGTATGAATGAATGCATTGAAGGAGAATAGACTTTCCACATGTTTATACTGGGATAACTAGTGACACACCCGTCGGTGTTCACTTAAGCCCGCTCTAACCAAGAGCGGGATCCAAGTCCGTATGAAGAACGTTTCATACGGAATGTTCAAATCGCTACATTGGAATGGTAGGTGTTACATGCCCATATTGGAATTAATGAGACTTAATCAAGTTTCCACTCCCGTGGACAGCAACTGAATTGTGTATGCATGGAATGAAATGCATAACTTGAACTTCATCTCAATGTATCATCGAATAAGGTATTGAACTCTACCACATCAAGCTCAAATCACAGGAATATTCATAATTTACCAAGTTATCATGCATTCATCGCATTCACACAAATTAAACATTGCACTTGCCTTCCGTGTTGTGACGTATTGGGAAGCAACGAAGGTGTCCTTCCACCCACCGTCTCACCGCCTACACAAGTATTGCCACGGATTACGGATAATAGAATATGGCACAGCTACACGTGTTCTACGATGCTCTCTAATCAACCCACACACCCCAAGGGTTCAATTTGACCTCTACACAAAAAAGTCCAGATTACCTATCTTCTGGCAGTCGTACGAGAAAATTCACCATTAATTGTCTGTAACTCTAAAAGACATGAAACCAGTGCTCACTGATTCTTAACTGATCCGGCTACAAAACATTAGTTGACGAAATCCCCTGATTCGGCCAAAACAGAGGGCTAATTATCAGTTAAACACAACCCATCTACGTCTGTCCAGAATTCAGATCAGTAATAAAGAAAATAGCGTAAATTTTAGCCTACTGATCCAATGAGAATGATCCTTATCAACGTGGAAAGATAAATTCGAGAGCTACAATAACTTAGTTGGGTAAAGGTTCTAATTCGGCCCCTAATTTGAACAAAACCGAGGGACAAACCCATCGACCCAGTTTTCAGCAGACTGAACAGACCGCATTCAAAAATTCATATCTCCCAAACTACAGATCCGATTTTCCTGATCTTAGTGCCAAAAGAAAGCTAACGTTCCCAGGAATAAAACTCTAGAAGGGCAAAACCCCAGATGCGGCCTCTAAAGTACCGTAACTTGCCGCGCAACGTTCTGATCCAAGCTGTAATTTCTGGAACCCTAATCTGACGCGACTCAAATGATCTCTACCGCAACAAAAACCGATCAAACAATGAACCGAGGTGCTCGTTACCCTTGAAGACCCATAGCACGATGAAGAACCACTCCCGCTGATCTCCCTTCTTCTTCCTTGGCCGCCACACCACAATGAGCACCGCGAGGAAACGCCCGTCGGAGGACGGACGGAGGAGGAGCGCCGGGATCTTAGAGAGCAACCTCGGGAGCACCAATGGCGGCTACCGGGAGGAGGCGCCGGCAATGGAGGGTGGAGAGGGGAGGGGGTGGCGGCTAGGTGGGAGGGGAGGTGGCCGGTTAGGGTTGGGGGAGTGGTGCCCCCTTATATGGCCGGCCGCCTAGTGGGCCTACGCCCCTCCTTGGCCCAGGTTATCGGAAAACTCCGATAACCCCCTGGATGGAAAATTCTGAAAAAAAACTAATTCTTTCTCTCCCTCCGACTTCCCTCTTTTACCGAATGCGATTCCGGAGAAATTTAAATCTCGTTTTCGAATAAATTCCAAACTATACGACCTAGCTGGATTTATGAGGTATCACAGTTGACCTTCGGGAATAGATATCCCGAGTGTTTTTGGTACTTTCTCAAGTGTTTTGGGCACTCAGAAAATGAACGCTTTCTGGTAGTACAGAGCTAAAGAAAGAAAGCAACAGCTAATGCACGATGCATGGATGCATGAGGCCATGGTAGGGAGACGGTATCGAATTTGTGTAGCGTCCTAACGCAGTATTCTTGTTTGTGTATTTTTTTATATAATTTTATCCTTTGTGAATTTGTCTCTAACATTCATTAAAGTATACTGTTTATAGGAATTTGTAAATATATAAAATTAGATCAAAAAATTATTAAATCTTTTGTGAACGCTCCTTACATAGTGTAATTAATTGTGTAATTTTTTCAGAATTTTATATATTCTGAAATTGTCTCAACAATTAAGGGTTTACACAATCAAGTACACTGTATCAGAAACCTAAATTCAGAATTTTGGAGACAATTTCAGAACATATAAAATTCTGAAAAACTTACACAATCAATTACACTGTTATAAGTGTTCACAAAAAAAAAATATTTTGAACCTCATTTTATATATTTACAAATTCCTAGAAACATTATAGTTAAATGAATTTTAAATAAACATTTAGAATGGATAAAATTATAAAAAACATTACACAAGAAAGAACACTATGTTGGGAGGCTACAAAAAAATTTTATAATGTTTTGAGCTTATTTGCTATTTTTAAGAATTTTAGGTTCCTGTCGCCAGTTGAACTAGTGACAGAGATCTATTTTTGTAATTTTTTAGAGCGACAATCTAGTTTTATAATTTTTTTTTTTAAAAAAAACTCCAGATTCGACCGGGGCAAAAGTGATCGATGATAAACCTCATTACAAAAAAGTGATCGATGATGGGGGCATTGCATTGCATTGCATGCTTATATACGTTGGTAGCTTGCGTATGTGTCGCTCTTCTGGGCTAGCTAGCTCCCCGGCCAGCTAGCCTCCACATGAAACTTAATTTTCAGGCAATTAAAATTGCATAAGCTAGAGGCGTTTACTGCTGAGCCTTGTCAGTTCATCCCCTTTGAAAAAAAATTAATCTAATTCCGTTGGGTGTCTGATGAAACTGAGTTCGATCTGTCCGAGCTTAGCGTACGTGCCCCTTTACTTTGAGCATTTACGTAAAGATAGGGTTTGTCTGGCAAACAGCATGACAGATACCAACATCAAGTACATTTTCCACCGTTAACGTTGGATCAGATCACCATCGAATCCCTATATCTCCACATGACCACATCCCATCTTACTGCACACCGCCGCCACTACCAACTCGTGTGCCTACCAGATTTAATATAACCGGTATCTAATTTTCAATGTAGGGCCGGTTTGTCCAAAAATCGGAATATTTTGGGTGAATTTCAGCTGAACTTTTCAAATCAGCTGTATATCACTGAAAATATCGGCCGAAGTTTTTGAAAATAAATTTCGGCACAATTTTTTTTCTACATATGACAAAATCCATGCAAATCGGAACCGGTTTGGAAATTTAGCGGAGAAATCCGATATAAACTATTTTCACCAAATTTTGTTGATAATCACCGAAATTTTGAACCACGGTGCCTACCATTGCCTCATCGCCCTTGGCTGGCGGCGCCATTGCATGCCTCACCGTTGGGTACCACCACCAGTCCACCACCACGCCGTTGCCGCCTGCCCAAGTGTAAGGTTGGGCCATATCGATGAACTCCAAAAGACCCAACAAGGCGTCAATTTGAAGGCTCTAATTAATGGATTGCGAAGCTCAACCGGATATAGACACAAAATTGATGACTAATTAACCACACACTCGACACACTTCCACGATCGACATTTTCAATCCGCGTAGTCCAGTCGTTTCTCTCGTGCGGTTCCTCCGAATTGATGGCAAATGTTGTTGAATAAAATGCAACTTCAGCAAATAATCATAATTAATTCCAGCATAACCATAAGAGAAAAGAATATTAATCCACTAACATTTAAATGACGAAATCAACACAATCAAATGTAAATCCTCCAAATTATTTAAATTGAAAGAAATGCTAAACAAATACCACATGTATATGATACAAATAAGCATAATGCTCATATTTGAGTGAAATTATAATTGCTCTGGGAAGTAGAGTTGCAGAAGAATTTAATCTCTACCTTCTCAATACTATACTCTAGACTCTTCACTCAATGATAAAATAACTAGAAGACAGACATTGAGCTCTAAATTTAATGCTTTACTGTACTGACAAAATTAATCTCATGAACATCAGTCACAAAAATATACTTTCTGCCTACAACAGATTATCAAAAGAACACTAAAATCTTTACTCCAGTGGAACTAGCAGTAACATAATACTTATGAACTCACAGTAAACAAAAGATTTAAGGACCAGCTATAATGTTTCTCTACCAACAGAGGAATCACCAACATAGCTTACAAAACTGATCAATATAAGCACCGCAGAAAGTATCTGACCCACTAGAAATAAACCGACAGCAGTAGGCAACTCCTTTAGAGCTCAAGACTGAATTAGATATCTTAACAGGTTTCAGAAATAGACTACTTTCATCACTGAGCATTAACAGGACCCACTAATCAATTTGCAATATCTTCAGAGCTAGTTTCAGATATCAGAACTAACACAAATCAAGAATATCAATTAGCACTGCAACTATATATGCAAGAATCAACCGAACTGCCACAAAGGTGCAATACTCACTGAAGAGGAGGTACTCAAAACCACCAAGATAAAACTGGCAAGGCGTGCCAAATACACTAACCAGAAAAACTATCGCCTTGCAAACCAGAGCAAAAGACAAAGCAATCGGAGATACAATGCCACACTTCCTCCTTTGGAACCCACCAAAGAACAAAGCCGAGGAACTGGGAGGTTGCCACACAAGCCCACTCAATAAGGTGCTTCGGCTGAAACACCCAGAAAGCACCAGAATTAGAAAACTACAGCCCTTCTTCTCTCGAAGATTAGTCCATAACTGATCTCCAAAAGCTTCAAGCCACATTCACCAGATTTCCCACTGGACCAAGCCCACCCGAAAGGGGAAAGGGAAATCCTGCCAGATGAGCACAAAGGAATCAAGATTTTACTCCCAACAGCATAGAATCAACTACGGTGGCCAGCAAGATCAAAGATCCCTTCAAAAACGAAGCCAAGACAACAAGTAGAAGATGCTCAAAAAATGGGGATCTAAACCTTGTTCTTTGGATTTCAGCTCCAATCCACAAAGGGTTGACCTGGTACCAGATAAAGAGGAAGGACCGAAGGAGGGTTGCTTGGTTGCTTGAATGACGAGCGCAAAAAATCGCCGGCCGCCCGAGCCATCCAGAGCCGCCACCGCCTCCAAGGTCATCTCCCGCACGAGAACACCCCAAAAGGAGAAAAACCCTAGCTGTGCCGCAAGGGGAGCCCGACCGAGCCTTATCACCTTCTAGGTTTCCACTTGACCGACACATGGGTCCCTCTCAAACCTTTTTCCCTTTTCATCTTTTCTCAATTGAGGAATTACAGAAAGGTCCTCAAGAACAACAGTCCCCACCAATTTATCAATTGGATAAAAGATGCTCAAATACATATTTAATATACAACTATTCGACGATGGATACCTTGTGGGTTTAAACCCAAAACCTAGCAACAAGGACTACAACTCTGCATAGACAAAGGAGGACTACACCTTGATCCAATGCCTTGGTGTGAGAATTTTCGCCCAAGTTACATTCTGTACTGGGCGGCTTACCCTTTTTACTCTCGAGTTGGGATGTTACAGTCATGTCCCCGTATCTATCTCATGAGTACTTAAGAAAGTATGATACGGATCAACGTGTGTTGATGCGTAATGTGGCCCAATCTTTCACGGTACTTGTATTTCAATTCTGATTGATGCGAAACTCCCGCTTTCCTCTCTCTTGATTTGGCAAAATAGAAGAGCAAGTATATCTCCAAAGCAAGTAACACTTGGTTGATGTTGAATCAATTTGAAGAGAGAAACAAAATCAAACCGGAAGAACAACAACAAACCGTGAGAAATTGAGGATGCTACGAATTGGTGCTACGAATTGGTGAGATGATCCACAAGGAATCACGGCTCTTGGAAGAACAACCTCCCTCCAATATTCACGCAATCACAAAACCCTAGATGGGAATTTCCGAAACGCATGTATTCATTTTGCACCACATAAACCTGTGACTTTTCTGTATTTTCTTCAACTCTAACTTGCTTACAATGGGGCTCTACCCCTAAATATATAGCCTACGAACATTAAACTGCCTCGATCATCAGAGCAATAAACGAGAATCCGAGTCGGCATCGTAGTAATGAACGAGAATCGACTCTGCCATCGTAGCATGAACAAGATGCTAAAGGTATTTTTATTGCAAACTCCTTTAATTCGAAATTTAAACTACTCTAATTGCTGAAAATAGATTAAGCTATCCTATTACAAGTAATTTATAATTAACTTCTTTTAAAGAATGATCCGAATTGGAATTGCACCAATCCAAACCCATTTTGGATTCTTAGGCTGAAAATGTATTGATTTCGGAATAGAGTTTGAATTTGGTTCTTTCTGTCTTTTCTTGGCTGAATTCTCTTGTATACTTTGCAACATGCAAAGTCCTTTGTTCTTATGTCTTCCGATGTTCGCTAAAGCTCCCCAGTCGGCCTTCCTCCCTCTCCTTGCTCTTTGCCGAACCTGGTTCTTATTTTTTTTCTCCATTGATGCATAATAGGCTCAACTTAAGGCTTAATACACACTTGCAGCTTAGGGATATTGACTATCATAGTAGATGCACCTAGGGTCTCATCAAAGTATACCTCTATCTTCCTTTGATCGCAACCTCACGATCATACTCAAGTAGGTAAATTCTTCAAGGAATCCTATAGGACGATTCCCGAAACTATATAGGTCTTGAATTCTTTAAGAGCTATTGCTCACTCTTCCATACAGAAAGAGCACTACAGCTAATGGAACCCTTTAGATGTGCTCTATAATCCCACACAATTTATTGTTCTAGAGCCTAGTTCACGGGATCTCCGATCTTTTAGGATATCTTGCCACCGATATGATCCTTTACACGGGTATGAGTCCCATTCCTTTTGATGCTACAAAGATGGCCTTCAGCACCAATCCTTTAGTGAAAGGATATGCCAAGTTCCTTTCAGACTGGATGTGTTCTACAGTGATAACACCCATCTGTCTAGCATGCCTTACCGACTTAAGTCGCCTTTTAATATATTTTGAGGACTTCATATTGTCCTTCCTACTCTTCACCTTAAACAGAATGGTTTGGTTATCACAGTAGGTTAATACAACTGGAATTAGCTTTTTCCAGCATAGGTAGGTCAGAAAGGAGTTCTCTAATCCATTCCACCTCTACAACTGCTGAGTTTAGTGCTACCAGCTCAGCCTCTGTAGTGGACCGTGTAAGGATAGTATGTTTAGAAGATTTCCACGAAACAGCCTCACCTGCTAGAGTGAGTACATAGCCACTCGTAGCCTTTATGTTATCCGAGTCACTGATCCAATTAGAGTCACTGAATCCTTCCAAGATTGCCGGATGACCAGAACAATGTATTCACAAGTTAGAGGTCCCCTTTAGATACTTAAGTACCCTCTCTAGTGCACCCAATGATCATCTCCTGGATTGGATGTATAATGACTCAATCTGCTTACAGCATATAAGATGTCAGGTCTCGTTTCACTAGTTAGATACATTAAGGATCCTATAATTTAAGAATATTTAAGCTGATCTTTTCCATGTCCAGTATTTTTATGAAGCTTAGCATTTGGATCATAGGGTGTGGCTGCTAATTTACAGTTCATGAATCCAAATCTGGCTAGTACCTTGTCCACATAATGGGATTGTGAAAGGGTAATCCCATTCTCACCATTGGTAAGCTTGATGTTTAAGATAACATCAGCTTCACCCAGATCTTTCATATCAAAATTTTAGAAAAGGAAAGACTTTGTTCTATTGATTGCATCTATGTTGGTCCCAAAAAGCAATATGTCATTTACGTAAAAACATAGAATGACGCATTCGCTCCCACTAAACCGATACTAGACATATTTATCGGCTTTGTTCACACAAAAGCCGACCTAGGTCATAGTTCTATCAAATTTCTCGTGCCATTGTTTGAGAGCTTGCTTTAGGCTAAACAAGGATTTAATCAATCGACATACTTTTCTATCTTGCCCTTCCACCACAAAACCATCAGGCTATTGCATATAAATCTCCTAATCCAACTATCCATTTAGGAAAACGCTATTAACATCCATTTGATGTACTTCGAGTTTATACACGGCAGCTTGTGCTAAAAGCACTCGAATTGTGGGTAAATGAGCCATAGAAGAGTATGTATCAAAATAATCTTCACCCTCCTTTTGCGTGAAACCTTTAGCCACTAAACGGGACTTGTACTTTTCTATAATATCATCAGGTCTACACTTTCTTTTAACGATCCATTTGCAGCCCACTGGCTTAAATCCTGACGGGAGGTCCGTAATCTCCCACGTTCCGTCAGCTATGATGGAATCCATCTCGCTACGGACTGCTCCTTCCAGTAATCCACATCCGGGGATGCGTATGACTCTGAAAGGGTTCGTGGTTCATCATCTACGACATAGGTGACAAAGTCATCGCCTAAAGACTTTTCAGTCCTGTGCCTCTTACTCCTCCTCAACTCCAATTCTGGAGCGGTGTTATCCACACTAGGAAGAATAGAGTGTTCACTTGAACCAATAGGATCAATGACATCATTTGGTCTTATAGGAAACACATGCTCAAAGAATGTCGCATCACGAGATTCCATCACTACATTCATAGCGATGTCATTCACTTTGGATTTGACCACTATAAATCTGTAAGCCGTGCTATTGGAAGCAAACCGTAGAAAGACACAATCAACAGTCTTTGGACAGAGCTTTCTTTTCTTTGATAACGGTACATGCACTTTTGCAAGGCATCCCTAGGCCTGAAGAAATGATAAGTTGGGTTTTCTCCCCTTCCATCCTTGAGAAGGTGTTTCCTCCTAATTGCGAGGTGGCACCCTATTTAGGACATAGTTAGCTGTGAGAACTACTTCACCTCACCAATAGTTTGACAAACCTGAACATTATAACATAGCATTAACCAAGTCACATAAAGTTTGGTTCTTTCTTTCGGCTATTCCGTTAGATTGGGGTGAGTATGTGTAACATCCCAACTTTTTGGCTTTAAAAATCCTTTATTTAGTTGCTAGTTGAAAATCTCATCATTTGCAATTTGATTGAATTTATATTAAAAGCTTAATATGGACTTTAAGGACAAAATGATTTAATGTGCTTAATTCCAACATCAACAATTGTCAAAACTATTTTATTTGGATTCTATAGGCTTGGATATATTTTCCAGATTTTTCTGGAATTTTCCCAAAGACATTTGCTATTTTCTAAATTTCAATTTCATTTTCTGGGTTTATTTAAAAGAAAAATCAAAAGAAAATCCCTCGGGACAGTGATAGGCCAAAGCCTACCACTATTCCGTCGCCTCAGCCCACTCCCGCACGTCATCGCCCTCCTCCGTGCGATGGCCGCCGCGTGTCCCGATCGGACGCCGCACGCTCGCCCGCGCTCGCCACTCCCTCCTTTCGCTGCCACGTGGGCCCCATGCCAGTTTCTTTCGCTCACGCACTGCGCCCGCGTTCGCCGTGACGGTGGCCTGCCTCGCTACGCCATCGCCGCCTCCTCCGGACTCTTCCACGCGCCGACCTCGACGTTCGCGCGCCGCCGCCATTTCCTCTGCGGATTCGCCCCTTCCCCGACTATAAAATGCCCTAACCCCCCTCCAATCTATTCGTCCCATCTCCCTCCACCAAAACCCTAAGGCGCCGACCCCTGCTTCGTTTTATAGGCGCCTCAATTGCCGAAAGTCGCCGTCGGTCGAAGCTCCTCCGCCGCCGCACTTCACCGCATCCCGAGCCTCGCCGGTCACGCCGCCACTGCCGCCGGGTGTGCAATAACCGTAGCTACTCAGTGCCGCCTTCGTCTTCGCCCGGGAGCACCTCCATCGCCGTTGCCGCACCGTCCGACAACGCGAGTTCGTCACCGCCGCCGCCTCCTTCGCCGCTGTCGGTGAGCTCTTGCCTCTCAAGCCCCGCCGCCACCTCCAGTAGCTCCGCCGTCTCTTCGACGACCCATTTTTGTCCTCCGCCGCCGCCGACTCGCCGCCGATCGCCGGCAAGCCCTTGGTCCCCGTGTGCCGCCCCTCAGCCGTGCGTCGTCAGCAGCCACGCAAGCGCCCCGTCACCCTCTCGCGCTTGCGTGTCACCTGCGTGTGTCACGCATCGGGCCGCGCGTGGCTCGATCCACTGCACTGCACCTCCGTGGCTCGGTGAACCCAGTTCATCGTGAGCCCGAGAGACGGCAATTGGGGCACACCACAAGACGATTTTTATTTATTTTCTTTTCCCCGGCTGTCGCAAGTATTGCGCAATAATCCAATTTTCCTTTATAAAAATAATTCGGGAAATCAAATTAAAATCCAAATTATGGTTTTAATTATTTTCCAATCTTCTAAAGCCCATAACTTTTGCATCCGACCTCCGTTTGAGCCCATTCAAATTTGTAAATTCACATAAAATCAAGATCTATTTAATGGTGAATTGTATTTGATTTTTGGAGTTTTTTTGCATCTGTTATTTACTTATTTTTATTTATTTTATCTCGTTTGCGAGTAGACGTCGATACTTCAGGAAATTTTGGAGAAGGAGCATCTCAAGATCAAGACCAGTACCTAGACCTATTCCAAGGCAAGTTATACCTTTGACCATATTGCACCCAATTTTCAAATTACTTTGATTCAAATTATTGCATCTTAATTTAAGTATGTATTTAAATGCTTCTGGCTGTAATTATGAATCCAAATTGTTATATCCACCTTGTCAATTTGTATGTCATATTCTTTTGTCACCCTAGGTTGGTTCATTATTAGTTGGTATTATTGTAGCACCAACGTGGGTTGGTTAGATACGAGTATACTGCTTAGCCATGCCACGAGTCATCATTTTATGTGAGTTGCAAATATAAACTTGACTAAAGTGATCTTGGAACTGTGTGAGAAAACTATGTGTGCTGTGTGCTGTGTGCTATTACTCGTGATGGCATGTGTTGCATTTAATCAACAGGTTGGGAAAAGATTTAGACTGAGGCAAGTGGTGGATTCTGTGTGAAAGGTGGAGTTGTGTGCTGGAATATTAAACTGTGTGCTGTAATATTAAACTGTGTGAATTTGGAAATTTTTTTTGGAAGTCTTGCCTTGGTCAATTAAGGACTCCACTTTGTGCGCCATTGAACTGAGCCTTACTGTACGACCACATGCCTAGTATGGGCTGGGCCTAACTTAGTAAGTTATAGAGTCTTGACATTGACAACCCAGGTTGTATTTTAAGCTGTGTGATGGGCTGGAGGTGTGATATGTCACATCGCAGGACGGTTCGCTGCATCCCTGTCCAACGATGTGTGTCGTAACCAAACACTGTGTGTATCGGTTGACCGGCAGGAAAGCACACCGGCAGTGTCATTGTTTGAGATGAAGTCTCTGAAAGGTTTTATTATGATTAGTGCTTGCAACACTGATTGTATCGTGTGAGTAAAGTGTACAACCTCTGCAGAGTGTTTAACCAATCTATTCGAATAGCCGCGTCCTCGGTTATGGACATGCTCGGGAATTTTACACGAGGGGTAGATTTTCATAAAACATTTGGGAAGAGTCAGATGTGTGAGATAACTTGTACAGCTGTGTGAATAACTTGTTTAGACTGTGTGTCCTTTGTGAAACCAATTGTTAAATTAATATTCTTTAATTGTTTTCAATTATGTTTTCAATCTATTATTTGTATTCAATTTCAAATGTTGCATTTCCGCAAAATAACTACAGAAGCCATTCATTTGGAATAGACCATCATGTATAAATGCATTCTGTGGTATGACTTGCGAGTACGGTGTGTACTCACTCTTGCTAAACAAATCAACAGAAGTGGAGGAGCCGTCGCCTGGTTTATTTCTTTATAAATACATTCTGTGGTATTCGTTTCCGCTGCAGTTTATTTCTTTATTGTCAGCCTTGCATGGCTTAATAAATGTAAAAATCGACCGTAAGGTCCCAACAGTTATTTGTTATTCAAAGTACTCGTTTATTCTGATATTCGCTGTATGGATGTGATATTTCATCGATGTTGATACTGTGTGCACTAGCGTGATCCTAGACTAGTGTAGAATACACAGAGTGTCCAGATTTGCATATTTGGATCCCGACAGTATGGTGGAGTAACTTCATGAATTATTCCACTTTCTTCACAAAATCGAGAGAATTCAAAAGAGACGTATTCACCGCCTCAGTCTGACCTTAACCGTTTGATTTTCTTTTTTAGTTGATTTTCAACTTTGGCTTTAAAGATTTTAAAGTGTTCTAGTGCTTCATATTTTGACTTAAGTAAGTAGATATAACAATACTTAGTCGCATCATCTATGAGAGTTAAGAAATATCTTTTGCCACCTTTAGTTAAAATTCTATTCATCCCACAAAGATCATAATGAATTGGCTCAAGTGGAGAGATGCTTCGCCCTTCAACGCTATGAAAAGGTTTTCGGGGTTGCTTTGCTTGCACACACACTTTACACTTTGAACCCTTCTCGTAATTATAGCTTGGAATTAAATTCATTTTGCTTGACCGGACAATAGCTTCAAAGTTAACAGGACACAAGCGTGAATGCCAAACATCATGTAATTTACTACAGTAGGAAACATTGAAAATGTTTACATTATTTGAATCAAGAATAGATAAGCGGAATATGCCCCCGCTATCATAGCATTTGCCCACAAAAGTACTAAATTTGGTCAACACGGCTTTATTGGACTAAAAAATAAGCTTTATTCCTTGCTTACATATCATCGATCTGCTAATGAGATCGCAGGTCATTGCAGGCACATACAGTACGTCTCTCAGAATGAGTGTTCTGCCTGAAGTAAGCTTCAAGCAAACCTATCCAATCCTCAGATCTTGCTTGGCGGCTCCCGCTCCCCATCGGGACGGATCCACCACCTTCACCATGAAAAGAAGAGAAACATGATCGATCAGCACATATATGTCTCGTAGCACCTGTATCAATCCACCAGTCAATCGATAGACTTGCCATAAAGGCCATAGGTACATACCCTTCAGAATAGGAATTATCTAGAAGGACATTAACCTCGGCCTTTCGGCCCTTGTGCTGAGCAGGAGAAGGACCCTTGCCTTTTCGATTGTGGTAATGATTGACTTTATGACCAGCCACTCTGCACACAAAGCAGACAATGTCCTCCTTTGTCATCTTCTTCCCTTGTAGCTTGATCTTGGACTGATTCTTAACGGCTAATGCAGCAACTCTTGCTTTATTCCCGACGCGAAGATCCATCTCGCCCCTTGTTATTCTCCTACTCCTTGTTAGACTCTGAATTGAATTGCAAATGTGAGCAACCGATCCGATATCAAATACCCATGAGTTAACATAATAATCGGCAAGAAAAACATCTATAACATTAATATGTGAAGTGGAAGGTATAGTCGCACCATTCTTTTCGGATCGGCAGTGATTTCTTGCGCCCTCTTCCAAAGGCTTTGCCTCCTTGCAGTAAAAGCATTCATTCTCTTGAGTCGGGCTGAACTTGGTCTTGGGTTTAGACTTGATAGCTTGGATCCTATCTGAAGCCTTGCCCTTACCTTTGACCCAAGTCTTAGCCTTCTTCTTGAAGCTTGTACTCTTTTGCACAATCATCACATGATTGTTGCTTTTCTTAATGCTGTACTCTGCAGTCTTAAGCATCATATGCAGTTTGGTGAGATTCTTGTCTAAGCCGTTCATATGGAAAGTCATATTGAACTGCCCACAGCTTGCAGGAAGCGAAGCAAGAATCAAATCTGTAGCCAACTCTTGACTAAGTGAAAAACCAAGTTTTTCCAAGCTCTGAGTGTAACCAACCATTTTGATCACATGAGGGCTCACTGGACTACTCTCAGCTAGCTTACACCCAAATAATTTCTTTGAGATCTCATATCTCTCAGTCATTGCTTGTGTCTCAAACATGCCTTTGAGTGCCACGATCATATCGTAGGCCTCAATGTTCTTAAACTGCTTCTGAAGGTCTGAGTTCATCGCAGCAACCATGAGATAGCTAACATCAAGGGACTCATCACATGCCCTTTTATAGGCTGTTTTAAGAGCAGCAGCAACATTCTCAGCAGGCACATCAGGAATTGATTCCTCTAGAATATGTTCCTTTTTATTTTACCTAAGAACAATTCTCAGGTTGTGGGACCAATCCGTAAAATTTGTTCCATTCAGTTTTTCCTTATCAAGAATCGAACGTAAAGCAAAACTGGATGTAGGTACAACAGTTGGTGCCATGATCTACAACATGAAATATGCAAAACTAAGACGTATGTTCAAGAAAAGTAACTTCTATTAAACAATTTAATAAAGATACTCCCACTGAATACCATATCCCTCTTATGACATTTAGTGATTCAAGACCCGCAATCAGTTAATCTACTAGTGAGGTTTGGCATCACTGCTAGAAGATTAGTAAATTTGGTAAGCAACCCCTTGCTAATCATATCTCTATATGACTCTTATTGTTGGGCAGCATCTCTATGCTCCGGCACCCAACCTTATGCCCCAAAGTCCATAACCGTTATGATGCCATTGTCAAGTTAAACAAACGCTTGCATGTAAGTGTCCGACACAAACCCATCTAGTCAAGGAATATTAATGACACTCTGCTTTAGCAAGACCTACCATTAAAATACAAGACTATGGATGGTGCAGCTAATTAGGAGGGCATCAATTTAACTTAATATTATCTGAGGGAATTTTACTTCTACCATGTTAAAAGCATTTCAATCAATTAAATAACATGTATAGAAATAAATGAACATGAATATAAGGGTATTCACAGACAATCAAATTGCATTGTGATATAGTAGGACCCTTCCTTATGGTGATCTCCATTGCCAAACATCCTGTTCGCCATGTCTCCAAGTTGCCAAAACCTCCAAGTACTCCCACTAAGTCATTACTCCTAACAGCACTAGGGATAAAATTACAAGGAGGGAATAAGCACCACAAGTCGACACGCATGCCGTTATACAAAAATAGACAACCTTGGTTTGCAATAAACATGACACGCAGTCATGAACATGACACACATGCATGCATCTCATACATCAGGGGTCATACTATTCACAAAAACCTGCAAAAACAAGTTAGGCATAGAATCGCATTCTATCGGGAAACAAGAACACACACTACCCAAGGATAATTTTTTTTTCAGAACATGAATCTTATTCACAAAATCGAGCCTTGGAAATCATCAGATTAATCATATTAACCCTATTCTGAACCGATCTGATCATGGCCTTGATACGCCCACACACTTCGGCATACTCCGATGGCGGAATTCCGACTGGTAGGAGTATCATGCAATGTGATCGTGAACAAGCACAATAAAATATCTGATACTTATCGATCGCAACTCCGATTCGATCAACCACATTGATCTTCGCGTGCTCCAATGGATTTACGATCACTGTCTGCCCCGATGGCGGAAACCGACCGGTACAGGTAAGTCGTGATACGACCATGCAAGCACGATCATGGAATAACGAATAAAAACCCATCTTACCACCAATGCACATGGATGATAATATCAACCACCGCCAAAACAGAGATAGATCACATCTATAACTTCCACATATCACAATATGTGTCTAATCCGAATCTAAAACTAGACGGCATGGCTCTGATACCACTTAAGGGATCGCGGCTATGCTACGATAGCATAAATAAAATTTTACCGCGCAACCAAGGAACCACAGCTAGAAATAGATCACGAGATTACCGCTAGACGCAACTACTCGTAGCGGAAGTAGAGTGGTTGTAGCGAGTTGATGCAGTCGTAGTCGTACTCACGACACGTCTCCTCCTTCGAGTGGTCGTACTCGTCGCGCGTTTACTCCTCCGAGTGGTCGTACTCGCCGTGTGACTTCTCCTCTGACTCCGGTGAACGTCACGAGTTGCGGATCGTCCGAGTGCTGATGCTTCGCAACAACACCTCCGAGGTATCCACACGTACGGGGCAGGATCACCACGCACTGGAGTGCTAGCACCGACAGCGTGGTTGAGAAGGCGTGGCTATTAGGGTTTCAGGAGTTCTTCCAAAGATTATCCTCTTTTGAACCCCATGCCACCACCCCTCTTTATATAGGCATCCATAATGGGTCTCAAACTTGAGGCACATTAGGAACTCGTGGCCTATACGAATTTGGATCACCATCCAGAACAAATCCTAGCCCTTTAAGTGTGTGACCCTACAGGTTCATGTGTAATGGTTATGATTCAGAAATACTTTTTCGACCACCAGTCGTTAGCGGTACCTAGCAGTACATAACGATTCCCAAATACACATAGAATATATCGGACGAACCTTGATGTAACATGATCTATGACCAGGCCCTCATCACTTACGACTAGTTCATATCTCTATACGACCAGATTGTAATTGGTCACGACCAATTCGTAACTCCTTACGACTAGGTCCTTACCATTCTGTGATTACATTCGACCAATCTACAACCAGCTCGTATCTCCATACGACTAGTTCGTAACTGATCGAACTAAGCGACCTACTCATGCATTCTCCCTTAGCCTTATGATGTCTGGTTGAACTCTAGGTGAGATGTGGAGTCATCCATGGACTGTTCAATACTTTCTCGATTGAGTGTCGGATAACTTCATGTGGTCGACACTTCGACCACTAGTGGCATGGCCATGCACTTTCTTTATCCGATCACCACGAGGGGTCGAGAGACATCTCTCTTGTCATGTTAGGAGGGACAAATCCCATCTCGACCAGTCACATCCCTCTGCATGTTTCATAGCATACCCGAAAGCTACCTTTGTAACTACCCAGTTACGGGTAGCGTTTGGCAACCACTAAGAGTGCTATTACACATGTAGGAAACCATACTGATCTCAGGTCTAAGGATTATACATCACCATTACTTGAGACCAACTAATGAAATATAGATTCATAACAATCTCAATAGTATCTCAATGATGGGTCTATCCAACCCCATGTTCTCTAACATGTGCTCACATTATTGATTCGATATCCCCATATCCATGACTGGTGAAACATGGTCATCAATCAATATATGTGCTGGTCGTAGAGTCACTGGTGTTCCGACCAGTGACATCCGACCAGGGATACATTTAGAATGACATCATATAAGTTAAAGTGTTCCAGCAACAAGTCACATACTTATTGATCTATAACTGATGATTCATTCAAGGAACACGATAACATATTATCAAAATCATGAACATAATGAAATATCATCATCTCTATGATTGCGTCTAGGGCATATTTCCAACACAAATCTCACCACGAAGCAGGATCTTTTTTCAGGGGTCGTCCACGCGGCGTGAGGAGGATGAGACAGTAGCCACGGGCAACCTCATTGAACCTGACACACTCTCCTGGCAGCCATGCTTCTTGAACTTGCAAGGGCTGGTCATACCGACCAGCCAGAGAATGCTAATGAAGTAAGAGTGTGCCAAGCTGTAATACAATCATGGTATGACCAGTCCCTACAAGTTCAAGTAGTATGGCTGCCAGGAGAGTGTGTCAGGTTCGATGAGGTTGGCCGTGACTGCTGTCTCATCCTCCTCATGCTGCGTGGATGACCCCCCAAAAAAAGATCATGCATCGTGGTGGGCTTGGTTTCTTTCTTAGGCGTACTCGCCATCTTCTTCAAAACAGCCGCATTAGAGACAAAGGAATACTTACCTTAGATCATCAAGAACAAATAGCAGATCTACGGCAGACACTTGAAAATCTACGATATTTCTTTCACCAAACGTGCCCCAGAGCCGGCCGCCTCCTTCAAAGCAACCGCATATATATTAGAAATATTTCTCACTACAGAAAGATGTAGATATGAGGGGACGACCAGATATTTAATGGTGTATATCACAAATAGTTATTTTTAAGAACCGCTCGTGATAATATTCGATGTTCTGAGCGGTTCTTGTTAAGAACCGTCTGTGAGGCCTACAATTATGATAGGCGGTGGTTATTTAAAACCGCTCAGGATATCGTATCACAAACAGTTCTTTTAAACGATGCCGTGATATGTGCAATTAAATATCTGGTCGTTCTGACTCCAGACAGATCTGTCTATAATGAGATCTGTGTCTGATATACCGCAGCTTTGAAGGAGGCAGCCAGCTCTGGGGCATTTGGGGAAAGAATTAAATACCGTACATTTGCAAGTGTGCTTATAGATATATTTATTCTTGGTGATCTAAGGTTAGTATTTGATTCTAATTATATGCATTCTAATCTAGAGAGATCGATGATAGCGCAGATGGAAGAGTACGTTGTTGCGTGCATTAATCTAATTTGTTATGTGCAGTCTGATATACCAAAGCTGGATGTACGTTGAGAACCGTGTGAGTGAAGAGTACATTGATAGCGTGTCTGCTTTTAGAAGAGCTACTGAGCAGGATATGTTGAAGAAGGGGATAAAATTTATGTAATGTTCATGCATTGATTGCGATAATCTGAAGATGTTTACCAACCCGGCGCAGATCGAAGGGCACCTGTTTCGAAGGGGTTTAAAAAAGGTGTATACATGTTGGACCAGTCACAGTGAAGAGCAGATTATAACAGAAGGAAGTAACATCGTCGAGGAAGACAATGATATGCCACCGGATGTGGACTCTGCTTTCAATGAGGGTAGGTCACACGATGACAATCTAGATCAGATGCTACGCAATGTAGAAGGGGACTATAGTGTGTGAGAGTTTGGTAAATTCGAGGGCTTAATGGAGGACTCGACAAAACCTTTGTTCCCGGGCTGCAAGCCGGAATACACAAGGTTGTCATTCGTACTTGAACTACTAAAATTGAAGCCTAGCAATGGTTGGTCTGATAAGAGTTTCACGGCGTTACTAGGTCTCCTAGTGCACATCCTTCAAGAGGGAAACGTGTTGCCCAGAACCACCTATCAAGCCAAGAAGGTTCTTTATCCATCGGGAATGGAAGTAGAAAGAATACATGTATGCACGAATGATTGTATCCTCTACCGTAAAGAGTATGCAGACATGCATGTATGCCCAGTGTGCAAAGCATCCCGGTATAAACGTAAGAATCACTCCGATGATGGCGAGGGCACTGAGGTGAAGCAAGAACATCCTGCTAAGGTGTTGTAGTATCTGCCTATAATTCTCCCTTTGAAGCGTTTATTTGTGAACCGAAAGGAGGCAAGATTGTTGCGTTGGCTCTCGAGGCGTAAGAAAGATAGATGATAAGACACCACGCTAATTACGCGAAGTGGAGAAACTTTAATAGGAGCTTGAAGACTTGGTCTGAACGAGGAATATAAGGTTTGGGTTGAGTAGAAATGGAATGAATCCTTTCGGTAACATGAGCAGCCGACAAAGCACTTGGCCCGTGAATCTATATATGTACAACGTTGCTCCTTGGCTGTGTATGAAGCGAAAGTATATTTTGATGTCACTACTTATCCAAGGGCCGAAGCAACTTGGGAACGATATTGATGTGTACCTAGCACCATTGTTGGATTGTCTCGTGACACCGTGGAACGAAGAGGTACATGTATGGGATGCGTACAAATGAGAGAACTTCATTTTACGCACCACGTTGTTCTGCACCATCAATGATTTTCTTGCCATTGGTAACTTGTCGGGGTTCAGTACAAAAAGGGCCAAAGCATGCCCACACTGCTTACATGATACCAAGAGTGTGTGGCCGAACAACTCGCGCAAAACTGTGTACAACGTCATCGTAGATTCCTTCCTAGGTATCACCCATACCGTAAGATGAAGAAACAATTCGATGGAAATAAGAAGGATTGTTCACCTCCAAAGGCTTTTAAAGGGAAAGAGGACTATGATATGGTTAAGCATATCGATGTTGTGCTTGGAAAGGGATGTAAATTGAGGACTCGTTAGAAGAACATCTAGAAGAAGCGATCAATTTTTTAGGACTTACCTTATTGAGAGCACATAGAAGTTCGTCACTTCATCGACGTCATGCACGTGGAGAAGAATGTATGTGATAGCTTGATTGGTCTTTTACTGAACATTTGTGACAAAACAAATGATGATGTCAACGCATGACGTGACTTGGTTGATATGAACATAAGGACCGAGTTAGCACCGAAAGAGACCGATAAAGGAGGTACGTACCTTCTCCCAGCTTGCTACACTACGTCCAAGGCCGAGAGAAAGGAACTATACTAGAGCTTACATGATGTGAAAGTTCTGTCCGGTTACTTTGCCGACTTTAAGAAACTTGTTTCTATGGAAGATTTAAAATTAATTGTATGAAATCTCATGATTATAATGCGCTGATGACACAAATGCTTCCTATTGTAATTAGAAGTATTTTGCCGAACAAGGTCTCAGTGGCAATCATGAGGCTGTGTTATTTCTTTTACTCAATTGCTCAGAAGGTCGTCGACCCGGAAGGACTAGATGCTCTGCAGGCCGAGGTGGTGATGACTCTATGTCATCTTGAGTTGTAAATAATCACTTTGAGTTGTCAACATTTGATTCATCTGTGATGTATTTGTTTTCTGCTTGCTTATTTTCAAAGGGTATGGCTAGCAATTCCTGAGGTTAGCCGAAAATCACAGAAAGATTGAGTTAGGTTCACTACTACAGAAAAGCTCATCACAGACGGTTCGTAACAGTCATTACAGACGGTTTTTGAACCGTCTGAAATTTTATGTTTGTGATAACAGGCGGTTATCACAGTTGGTTGAAAAAGCTGTCTGTGATAAGTCTTATCACAAACGGTTTTTAACAAAAACCGTCTGTGAAAGGCAGATATCGCAGACTGTTCCAACCAAGAACCGCCTGTGATATGATAGTATCACAGACGGTTCTTGGTTGAAACCGTCTGTGATTCTGTAGTATCACAGACGGTTTGTTAATACAACCGTTTGTGATAAACTGCATATCACCGACGGTTGTATTAACAAACCATCTGTGATACTACAGAATCACAGACGGTTCCAACCAAGAACCGCTCAGATACTCTGAATCCTGAGCGGTTCTTGGTTGGGCAACCGCGTGATATCGACCCTTCACATAAGTCCTTCGACCTAACTAATTTTGTCGTATTTTCATCTAGCCTCAGAAATTGCTAGCCATGCCCTATGAAAACTAACAAGCAGAAACATATCAAATATAATTGTTGACAACTCAAAGTGATCATTTAACTCAAAATCAAATACAAAAGAATGTTTCAAGTATTGTCGCTAGAGTTACAAATTGAATTACAACCAGTCAAAGTGAATTACAATATTGAATCAATTGTTTCGAGGTCGTTCATCGGTGTCGACGGCGTGAAACTCTCCGGTGGTGTTAACTATGTCTGCCTTGATGAAGCCGCAGAGCTCCCCTCGAACGTGCGTGACCTGGTCCATCTCGAGTGCATTTAACTCTATGTTCAAGCCCTGTAGATAGCAGGAGTAAAGTAGTAAGAATATATATTTAAATTTATAATTAGGAAATAATTATTATGAGATTGACAAACCTGGGGATCGTGCGTCCTAGAAGCAATCAATAGCTGCATATGATGGCATACGTAGAATGCGCATAGGAGATCTCGTTTTTGCTAGCGGCACTACAAAAATAGAATTACATATATATGTACAGTCAGTTCGAGATGCAATATTACAGAGTATGATATATGATTATTGTGTTATAGCGTGTACCCGAAATCGCATCATGTGAGTCAGTGTGGCGCTCGTTCCCTTGTATAAACCTCCCTCGGCAACATAGCCGATGAGCCTCTACATGATTCAAAAAGTTATCCTCGTCCATTTCAAACGAAGGAAGACTACAATAGAGTTATGTGCGGAGGAAATGAACATACCTGTCGAGTATTAATTTAAGAAGGGTGAAGTCGTGCTTTTTGTTGAGTAGAGAATCAAGGTACAATACTGTGTTCCTCTTTAGCACAAGAATCAGAAGAATCCAGTGGAACCTACTCATGTATGTCGCTATAGTCATAAACCTATGTTGAAACAAAATTTGTATAGCAAATATTGAAGCACTTACTTCTGGTTGTAGGGCACCATTATGTAGTCCTTGTCGTCCAGAGCAAGCAATCCCATTTTTATGAAATTCTCGACATAGGATGCGTCTTGGTTGATTGTTTGCTCAGAGACCACGTGTGGGTCGAGGAAACCCACTGGTTCTTTGATTCGACGGGCACATTTCATAATGTATCTGTACATAAGCAATGAGTTATGATATTTGTCGGTATCACGTGAGTGTAGAAATTGATTGTACACACTTACAGTGTCCAGCATCGTAGAAGTGAGGCGTCGAGGGTAGTTAGGTTGTATAGGTCAAATAAGTCTTCGAAACCCACGACGAAGTAGCCAGGCTCGTAGAGAAAATGCTCCCTCCCGTATCTGACGGTGATTCCAGTATGCCCCCCTCCTCTCGGGTCTTGCGCAAGTACCAATCATGCAAAGCTTGACAGGCTACTCATGAACTCTTTATTTCTGCGCCGGAGACCAGCGGACTTCCGAGGGAGTATTTCACTGGTTTGGGAGGTGCCTTAATGTTCTTCGATTTCGATTTCTCCTTAACGAGGTGGCTGAGGGACATCTTCCCATGAGACACCTCAGGGACCGATATGGTGACACGCTTTTCTTGTCCCTTCGCCGTCTTCTCGACTAGAAGCGATGTGGCGGCCTTCCGAAGCTTTGGTTGAGGCGGACTCATCGAGGGTCCTATTGGAGAGGCCGGGTCTGTCGATGTCAGCGTCCTTGAAGGGTCGGTCGATGTCCTTCTTGGGACACTGGATAAAAGTGTGTGTGGCATTCCCTAGTGTTCTAATTTCTTAGTTCGGAGGAATCTCCAGCGGGATGGCCATGAAATTGTCATGTACCATGTCCACCTGCACCCTAGCGTAACCCTGCGCCAGCTGGGCACCGTGCTGCATTGCCCCTTCCTGGTATGGATACACCATACCCCGCCCAGCCTCAATAGGAATCGACCCAACCATCCTCACTTGGAGCTTGCAGGGCGTCGGCTGCTACAAAATGGTACACAATTAGCTAAGGCATCCTATAGGTCCATCTTTGGAGCATTCTAGAGATGTACATTACCTCGATGTCGTTGATCGGTAATTGCACGTCGTCATGTCCAGAATTATGTATGGACGCGATACTACTTCGATGTCGAGGAGGACTTGCTCCCAAATTAACAGGGGCGGGTTGCGCGTGCATGAGTTGATTTACTTGGTTCTGCAAGTTTGTTATTTATACTTGAATTTTTTTTAAAATCACATGTTCCAACCGAGCATCGTGCTGGTCTTTGGATCTCTTCCTACTCCTATATGGCCGTCGTCTTCATCTGCACGAAGGCGTCCCATGTATCCCGTGACAAGAAATGATACATCGTGAAGGGCGTCCGACCCGTGTTCACGTACTGTGTGACAAGCAGGCTCTTAAAGGTCCTCCACGTGTGGCACATCGCGAGCAGCGTATGCCATCGCACACGTGCCTGGTCTGCATCAGGGAAAGTGAACGAGGCAGAAAGTTCAGTCCACAACTGGCCTCTCTGTACATTCATCAGAGACTTCCAGGTTGGGGTGGTGATGGGGACCCGTTCCCTTGCAAGTACCTCGTAGACAGTCCAGAATCTCGCAGCTGCTTTCTTGGGACACAGCGGGATCCCGACGTCACTGACCTCCGTGATCGTCATGCAGCCCAAGGGCAATTTGGAGATTCCTTTGCCATCTCGCCTGCGTACCACCTTGGTCGGAGATCCAGACGCATTTTGCGACGTCGCTGACGACAGTGAAGACGGTGCCTCTGCCATCTCGCTTACTTGCTATCTATATAAGTTACGTAGCAATGATTACATAATCAAATAGAAGTTACCCATTGAACCTAAATATATAATACGTAGTAAATAAAATATATGAAATTGCACAAAAAACTGCAAAGGAGAAGGAAATATTGCAAACAGTGTAGTTTTAACCTATAGCTTTACCAACTAATACGCACACAAAACATATGAATGCATCATTTTCTTCAAAAACAAAAATATCGGATGTCATATATCGATTTTAACTACCTATCAAAGACAACACCACCGATTTTAGTTCTTTAGGGGTGGAAAACTCTAAAAAAAGAATAGATTTTGTTAATCGTAAAACACACTTTGATACATCTTATAGACAAAAAATCAATGAATGATTTTATCCTAGAGAGGTACACATAATGCTAGTATATATTTTCTTATTATTACTTCATTGATCTCAGTCTGAAGATGCAATGCAATTAACTGCATGCATAATGAAGCAACAATAATCTGATTTGCACTGCTGGCTACTGGCAGGGACAAAAGTATCACCGCACAAAGATACATCCTTAAAGGTAAAACAGGCACATCTTATTAAAAGAAAAGTCTCTTATTAAAGATAAAGAGACGACGAGGATCATAGATTGAGACTAATGGGATGTTGTTACAGCTTACTACTTGCTACATTCATTACCATCACAGGATGCAACGGCATTAACTTACTTACCACTTACAGCCTTGGGTAGTAACAAACAAACACACATACAGGGATGTAACGGCATGGCACGGCCCCCGGAAGGCGAGCCCGGAAAGTAACAACACACATAAATACATCTATAGCGGACAGAAGGTTCGATTCTGGCGGATCAGAGTGCAAGATATAAAGCGATAAGAGCGGCGGTGTCTAAACTCGTATACCTTTTTACGAGGGGGTAAAACCCAGGTAAAGACACGTCCGTCTAATAGCTTAAAGAGATACTACTCTGAAACTACAAAGACAGATGGGATAATCTAACACGGAAGCAAATACAAACACTGATAAAGTTATCATGAATAAAAAAACACTTGAACGAAGGGGTACATATTAATTACTGAATATTTATGTAAGTGTGTTACACAAACTAGATGCATAGAGACACACCCGGGACACATTATAGCAGTGCATAAGTTCATGGAACCATACCCAATGGTAGGTAGCATTGAGCTTATTAGTGTGGCCTTTATGGATCTATTAATACAGTATGTATACCCACAAATACAAGGTAGGGCAAAGTTTACGCTAATCTACGAAATGAATACAGACAGGGGCACGGCAACGATAACTCTTTCGACTGCAATAAATTTAACGTTTGAAGATAATACCCTCATTCCAAAGGAAGTCATACTTAATGAGATATACTGTGGATATCATGGGGATATATTCCAGATCTTAGGATGATGTGATAATTGGCAATGGCGTTAACGGTTTGTCGTTTCATGAGTTTTCAAAAAAGAAGTTCTATCGAGCGAGCAGTCCGCCCGCCGAGTGGCGATCGATCGATCATGGCGATCACCACCGCCCATAGGGGCGATCGGTGGCAAGTTATTAGAGGTGATATTTTGAGCTGGGCCAGAAATAGAGGGTGCAGGCAAGAGAGTGGAGTCTATTTCACTTGGTCTCATGATTTTTGGAGTCTCCAGTCAAAAGTTATTCGTGATATAAAATTCCGGTAAGTGCAGGATTTGGGGCCAAATTTTGGCTAAGTCCCATTCGTGATGCGGCCGACCGCCAACCGGTGGCGGTCGGGCCGTGAAAATAATCGATCGCCCGACGGGCGGTCGACCGGTTGTCACTGATAAATCGCTTTGTTGTGGCGGCGATGTTCGGTTGTTAGGTTAAAGTCATGAGTTTCAGTGCATATGTGTTGCATGGTGCATGTTTTGACTAACGTGGGTCAAGTTATGAAGAACTTGTTCCTGAATTCGATTTGCTTGTCTATTGTTGTGCAGGTTGCTTGGTGGTCCACAACGGTCAACGGCGAGGATGATCGGGACTAGGCTTGGAGAGCTGAGGTCCAGAACGATCGACAATGCCGGGTGAGGTCAATGAACTCAAGTATCATGCAGAATGGACAAAGAGGACCGAACGGACAGTTCGATGCGACTGGTTTAATCAAGCGGCGCAGGAGTCGGTGCAAGTGCCATGGTGGTTTCGGTGGGAGCCGGATGGGAGAGACTTGCCGACATGGAGAGAGCCGTTGATCAACCTACACGTGGCGGAGCAGGCGAAGTGCTTCGCGTAGATGGACTCGGTCTTCGGAGAAGGACCGAGAAAAGGTATTTTGGTAATCTTACCAAATACCACCTTGGTGACCTTTTGCCAACCCGCGGCGCAAGACGGCGCAAAGAGAAGCGGTTTAGGTCAAGAGGTGTCGGACCCGGGAGTAACACCCCAGAATCCTCTGTGCATTTCTGAACTAGTCCCATGATCAGTAGCTAGTTCGCACAGTAAACAGATATGGTAACATCCATAAATCGCACAACTTTATTAATAAATATCAGAGTTGATTACAAGAAAGGCTTACAAGCCAACATTAAACAAACACAGCGGAAGACGAAGAAGTAGTGGAGTCCAGCTGATCTGCCACAGGCAATCGACTGGGGTAGCGGCCTAGTCGTCGAGATCCGAAGTTCTTCTCCAATGAAATTTATTTGCATGAAGCAAGGGTGAGCACAACTACCGTGCTCGCAAGTTACACCCAATAACAGAGTTAATGCATGCATGGATATATCAAAGGAAAGTTTATTGGTTGAATTTGCATAAAGCAATGTTTTCTTTAAATATTTGTTACTAAGTTCCAAAGCAGTTATTCTATAACTAAAATTCATTTTATAAATTCTCAAGTTTTATAGTAGGATAACCTCCATATGAAACATGGTGATGGATACCCTCCTATCACATGGCTAACCGCCCAATTTTACCACAAGGATTAACCATCCTTAAATCATTTGCAAAAATTATTTTTAAAACAAAATCAAAGTCTAACTTTGAGTGGCTTTGCTCAGCATGTCCATGACCGTGGACACGGCTATTCGAATAGTTTTACACTCTGCAGAGGTTGTACAACTTTACCCACAAGAGATAATCAACTTTTAATGTCCGTCTGACACACTTCCGTAGGTGTGCGACTAAGTGATTATCACGAGACCTTTACAATGCGTCATTCCAAAGTAGTCATGCCCGCTAAGGTTTCACTTCCTTTGGATTAACCATCCGCTAGAAGCCCCTCTTGCTTGCTAAGGTTTCACTTCCATTGGGTTAACCACCACGAAACCCCCTCTTGCACCAAGTGGGAATACTGTCTAACCGACACCCACACACCAAAATGGCACAACTAACAATGGAACGTTGCAAATTATTCAGCCTAGCCTGTCCCATTCCAGACTTGTGGTAGTACGGTGGAGCTTTGCAAGATGCGGCTCGAAGACCGGTCCTTAAGCGACTTAGGCGACTTTCAAAATAACCCCGGGCCTCAATCCTACCAGATTGAGCCCGTGCATAAACCTGCACCCACCAAGCATCCAGTTCGCCCAAGTACAAACCAACTTTTCATTCATTTTTTTCTTTTCAAAGTCATTTGCAAAATCTTCCATGACAAACCAATGCCATAGGGTTTTAAACAATAGTTAATCATTTGGCTAAAATTTCCAAAACTAAACATTTTTGGTCTAAGCATGTCTTTGCATAATTTTTCCCAAAATGTTCTAGTCATACTATTGTATAAACTAGATTTTCATCTAAGGTGTCAAGGTACGTTTGATTCAATAACAAAGTGGGCTATACAATGGCAATGGGAATAACTATAATTTAAAAACAGGTATTTAAATTACTTGAATAGAAATAGCATGCAATAATAATTTAAAACAGAATTTAAATAATTTGAAATATTGGGATCAAATATGATCAAAGGTATAACTTGCCTTGCTTGGTTATATGTTATTCTCATACGGTTATCGAATCGACTCTCAAAGTCGTCAAATCTATCTGCATACATAAGCCAAATTCAAACAAAATCCAAATAAAATCCAAAAATTATAAAATAAATACTATAAGGAAGATATCTACTTTATATGAATATAGGAATTTTAATCGATGGAATCGGAGTTCGTATGAGGGAGAACGAAATTCCGGAAGGGAGAGTGAATAGTAGTTTGCATGGCACTATTCATTTCCATGCATACGTGAATAGTGTAATGGCGGAAGAAGCGGCGTGCGGCGATAGGAATAGAGAGATGGCCGACGGACAACGAATATGGAATCTTGGCGATGCACTCTACCCAACGGTAGCAGTTCGCCCGGCGACGACCGGTCGCGGCGGCGACGCGCAAATAGAAAAACAGCTTTAATATAATAAAAACTGGAAATTACAAAATAAATACTCAAAAATAAAGGATGAATTTAGATGATTTTACGGTAAAATTATCAGATTCGGAGTTTGCATTAGAGAGCAATGAATTTGGAATGAATTTCACAACCTAATTTAGTTTGCACATACATGACTAATAACTAGTAAGCTCTTGTTCATCTTCTCCGAGAAGCGAAGCAACAGAGAAAGGAGGAAGGTGATGGCGCCGAGAAAGAGAGGAAGGGTGGCGGAAATTACAAAATGGATTGCCGCGTCGAGGCGAAGCCCATGGAGGTGATGGCGTGATCGGGGGACGACCGGCGACGGCAGCGGCGGCCGGAAGCCGTCGGCCATGGAAGTGGGCGGGAGCTCGGCGATCTTTGTGGCGAAGGCATGGATGCATAGAGTCTGACGTCGCGGTGCCGCGGTGGTGGCAGTGGCGGCGCTCCACCGAGGCGACGACGGGAGGAAGAACGAAGAACCGACGGCGAACTTCAAATCGCAAATGTGGCCAAACCAAGGGAGAGGGGAGGAGAGGCTTTGGGGATGAGTTGAGGTGGAGAGGACCTCTGGTGGTCACTTTTTATAGTGGAGGGTGGCGGATTGATGAGCAATTGCGAAAATAAAAGCTTGGTTTTGGTGCCATAAAGACCACATGAAAACTGAAAACTGCTCTTAATTCACAAGAATAAATGGCCAATTGATGGTGTAGTAACGTAGAGGAAGTTAATACGGACGTTTGGCATCCAACGGATTCAATTTGGTGCATTGAGTGCAAAGATATGATGAGAGAGGTGAATCGCTAGACCATTAATGGAGCTTGGAGCTCGCTCATGGCTACGGTGGCGGGGGACGGCGGTGGTGGCGGCCGGGAAGGTGGCGGCGGGATGTGGGGTGGTCTACGGCGCCGGCAATGGCTGGTGTGGCCGGTGCCATGGATAGTTGAAGGGCAAAAAATGTCTGAGAGGAGTGGAGCTCTCTGTTGGCAAAGGTTGAAGATGATGTAAATGCAAGACATAAAATAGAGAGAGAGGATATTCTAATCAATACAAATGAATTGCTTGGTTGGTAGTGCATGCATGGGAATTAAGTGTGCTCGGCTGGGAGCAATTGAGGATGGGTTTCGACCAGGAACTTTCCAAAATTTTTATTTTCTGATTTTTTTATTAAATAATTTTCGAAATTCAAATTAACCACAAATTGAGAGTACTTTAGAAAATAGTAAAAGAGGCTAAAAATTCCCAAAAAATTCTAGAATTATTTTGGACTCTTTAAAATAATTCCAACTTAAAGTTGGCTTTTATTTTAATTTTATTTTCAGAAAATAGGAAAAGCCTTTTTAAATACCAGAAAATCCCAGAAATTAATTAAAACTTTATTTTTCAATTTAAATCCAATAAAATCACAGAAAATCAAATAAACTCAATAAACATTCTTTTTGACATTAAAACCAAGAAATTAAATAATTAATTTTTTTTAACAGTGAAAACTATTTTTACGTTCTGAAAGAATAGAAAATCTTCGATAATAAGAAAATCAAATAAAATAATACTTTATTTATTTTTATTTTGGTAACAGAACTTTGGGATGTTACAAACTACCCCCCTTAGAAGGAATCTCGTCCCCGAGATTCGGAGAAGCTAGAAAGAAAGAAGATGGACATAGGATAAAGAAATTGAGACAGAGAGTCTGTCTTCAAATTGGTTAGGGTCTTGAGTTGTTCGAGGTTTTGAAGCATCAATTCGTCATTCCGGTGCATCGATAGGTCAGAAGTCCAATGGATTGTTAGAGAAGAGAGAATAGCAAGGGATGAGAAAGAAAGCTACGAGATGAGAAGAGTACCCATTTAAAGCAAACGTTGTACACGAGATCAAAGGATCTACGTACGACGTACCAAAAGAAAACAATACGATACAAGATAAGAACAATACAACGTTCTACTCGATCAATACTCATAAGTTGGTGAAAGCACTCAATACACAGAATGAGTCTTGGCAAACTTAGACTATATGGTTAGGCTGACATCGCAATCTTCGGTAAATCTTGCATGTTGTCCTTGAATGACTTGCGACCTTACGATGTTTTCTTGAAGGTTCTGGTCTTGCGGTCTTGAGCGTAATGGTAAGAACGTGTTGACCATCTATAGAAGCTTTTCAAGGGAAAGAGGATCCATTTAACATTATAAAATGGTGAAGAGAGAATTAGATAAGAAAGAATACCATGAAGGAACTAAAGATAGATAGATGACCAAGATGAGGAAAGAACAATTTATTTTTCTTGTTATATAAAATAAGTTTTGAAGTTTTCAACTAACGTCCATTCTAAATAGGTCACGACCTACAGTCGACATGGCTCTGATACCATTTCTGTCGGACCCGGGAGTAACACCCCAGAATCCTCTGTGCATTTCTGAACTAGTCCCATGATCAGTAGCTAGTTCGCACGATGAATGAGATATGGTAACATCCATAAATCGCACAACTTTATTAATAAATATCAGAGTTGATTACAAGAAAGGCTTACAAGCCAACATTAAACAAACACAGCGGAAGACGAAGAAGTAGTGGAGTCCAGCTGATCTGCCACAGGCAATCGACTGGGGTAGCGGCCTAGTCGTCGAGATCCGAAGTTCTTCTCCTCTGAAATTTATTTGCATGAAGCAAGGGTGAGCACAACTACCGTGCTCGCAAGTTACACCCAATAACAGAGTTAATGCATGCATGGATATATCAAAGGAAAGTTTATTGGTTGAATTTGCATAAAGCAATGTTTTCTTTAAATATTTGTTACTAAGTTCCAAAGCAGTTATTCTATAACTAAAATTCATTTTATAAATTCTCAAGTTTTATAGTAGGATAACCTCCATATGAAACATGGTGATGGATACCCTCCTATCACATGGCTAACCGCCCAATTTTACCACAAGGATTAACCATCCTCAAATCATTTGCAAAAATTATTTTAAAACAAAATCAAAGTCTAACTTTGAGTGGCTTTGCTCAGCATGTCCATGACCGTGGACACGGCTATTGAATAGTTTTACACTCTGCGGAGGTTGTACAACTTTACCCACAAGAGATAATCAACTTTTAATGTCCGTCGACACACTTAGTAGGTGTGCGACTAAGTGATTATCACGAGACCTTTACAATCGTCATTCCAAAGTAGTCATGCCCGCTAAGGTTTCACTTCCTTTGGATTAACCATCCGCTAGAAGCCCCTCTTGCGCTAAGGTTTCACTTCCATTGGGTTAACCACCCACGGAAACCCCTCTTGCACCAAGTGGAATCTTGTCTAACCGACACCCACACACCAAAATGGCACAACTAACAATGGAGCGTTGCAAATTATTCACCTAGCTTTGTCCCATTCCAGACTTGTGGTAGTACGGTGGAGCTTTGCAAGATGCGGCTCGAAGACCGGTCCTTAACTGACTTGGGCGACTTTCAAAATAACCCCTGGGCCTCAATCCTACCCAGATTGAGCCCGTGCATAAACCTGCACCCACCAAGCATCCAGTTCGCCCAAGTACAAACCAACTTTTCATTCATTTTTTTCTTTTCAAAGTCATTTGCAAAATCTTCCATGACAAACCAATGCCATAGGGTTTTAAACAATAGTTAATCATTTGGCTAAAATTTCCAAAACTAAACATTTTTGGTCTAAGCATGTCTTTGCATAATTTTTCCCAAAATGTTCTAGTCATACTATTGTATAAACTAGATTTTCATCTAAGGTGTCAAGGTACGTTTGATTCAATAACAAAGTGGGCTATACAATGGCAATGGGAATAACTATAATTTAAAAACAGGTATTTAAATTACTTGAATAGAAATAGCATGCAATAATAATTTAAAACAGAATTTAAATAATTTGAAATATTGGGATCAAATATGATCAAAGGTATAACTTGCCTTGCTTGGTTATATGTTATTCTCATACGGTGTCGAATCTGACTCTCCGAAGTCGTCGAAATCTATACGCGTACATAAGCCAAATTCAAACAAAATCCAAATAAAATCCAAAAATTATAAAATAAATACTATAAGGAAGATATCTACTTTATATGAATATAGGAATTTTAATCGATGGAATCGGAGTTCGTATGAGGGAGAACGAAATTCCGGAAGGGAGAGTGAATAGTAGTTTGCATGGCACTATTCATTTCCATGCATACGTGAATAGTGTAATGAGCGGAAGAACTGGCCGTGCAGGCGATAGGAATAGAGAGATGGCCGACGGACAACGAATATGGAATCTTGGCGATGCACTCTACCCAACGGTAGCGATTCGCCGGCGGACGACCGATCATGCGGCGCAAAATAGAAAAACAGCTTTAATATAATAAAAACTGGAAATTACAAAATAAATACTCAAAAATAAAGGATGAATTTAGATGATTTTACGGTAAAATTATCAGATTCGGAGTTTGCATTAGAAAGCAATGAATTTGAATGAATTTCACAACCTAATTTAGTTTGCACAGTACATGACTAATAACTAGTAAGCTACTGTTCATCTTCTCGAGAAGCGAAGCAACAGAGAAAGGAGGAAGGTGATGGCGCCAGGGAAAGAGAGGAAGGGTGGCGGAAATTACAAAATGGATTGCCGACGTCGAGACGAAGCCCATGGAGGTGACGGCCTTGATCGGGGACGACGGCGACGGCGGGCAGCCGGAAGCCGTCGGCCATGGAAGTGGGCGGAGCTCCGCGATCTTTTGACGGCGAAGGCATGGATGCATAGAGTACGACGTCGCGGTGCCGACGGTGGTGGCGAAGTGGCGGCGCTCCACCGAGGCGACGCACGGGGAGGAAGAACGAAGAACCGACGGCGAACTTCAAATCGCAAATGTGGCCAAACCAAGGGGAGAGGGAGGAGAGGCTTTGGGGATGAGTTGAGGGTGGAGAGGACCTCTGGTGGTCACTTTTATAGTGGAGGGTGGCGGATTGATGAGCAATTGCGAAAATAAAAGCTTGATTTTGGTGCCATAAAGACCACATGAAAACTGAAAACTGCTCTTAATTCACAAGAATAAATGGCCAATTGATGGTGTAGTAACGTAGAGGAAGTTAATACGGACGTTTGGCATCCAACGGTTCGAATTTGGTGCATTGAGTGCAAAGATATGATGAGAGAGGTGAACTGCTACGACCATTAATGGAGCTTGGAGCTCGTTCATGGCTACTACCGGTGGCGAGGGCAAGGGTGGCCGTGCCGGGAAGGTGGCGGCGGGATGTGGGGTGGTCTCTGGCCGGCAATGGCTGGTGTGGCACCGCCATGGATAGTTGAAGGGCAAAAAATGTCTGAGAGAGGAGTGGAGCTCTCTGTTGGCAAAGGTTGAAGATGATGTAAATGCAAGACATAAAATAGAGAGAGAGAGGATATTCTAATCAATACAAATGAATTGCTTGGTTGGTAGTGCATGCATGGGAATTAAGTGTGCTCGGCTGGGAGCAATTGAGGATGGGTTTCCGGCCAGGAACTTTCCAAAATTTTTATTTTCTGATTTTTTTTTATTAAATAATTTTCGAAATTCAAATTAACCACAAATTGAGAGTACTTTAGAAAATAGTAAAAAGAGGCTAAAAATTCCCAAAAAAATTCTAGAATTATTTTGGACTCTTTAAAAATAATTCCAACTTAAAGTTGGCTTTTATTTTTAATTTTATTTTTCAGAAAATAGGAAAAGCCTTTTTAAATACCAGAAAATCCCAGAAATTAATTAAAACTTTATTTTTCAATTTAAATCCAATAAAATCACAGAAAATCAAATAAACTCAATAAACATTCTTTTTGACATTAAAACCAAGAAATTAAATAATTAATTTTTTTTAACAGTGAAAACTATTTTTACGTTACAGTAAATAGAGAAAATCTTCGATAATAAGAAAATCAAATAAAATAATACTTTATTTATTTTTATTTTGGTAACAGAACTTTGGGATGTTACAAACTACCCCCCTTAGAAGGAATCTCGTCCCCGAGATTCGGAGAAGCTAGAAAGAAAGAAGATGGACATAGGATAAAGAAATTGAGACAGAGAGTCTGTCTTCAAATTGGTTAGGGTCTTGAGTTGTTCGAGGTTTTGAAGCATCAATTCGTCATTCCGTGCATCGATAGGTCGAAGTCAATGGATTGTTAGAGAAGAGAGAATAGCAAGGGATGAGAAAGAAAGCTACGAGATGAGAAGAGTACCCATTTAAAGCAAGCGTTGTACACGAGATCAAAGGATCTACGTCGACGCACCAAAAAAAAACAATACGATACAAGATAAGAACAATACAACGTTCTACTCGATCAATACTCATAAGTTGGTGAAAGCACTCAATACAGAATGAGTCTTGGCAAACTTAGACTATATGGTTAGGTGACATCGCAATCTTGATAAATCTTGCATGTTGTCCTTGAATGACTTGACGACCTTACGATGTTTTCTTGAAGGTTCTGGTCTTGCGGTCTTGAGCGTAATGGTAAGAACGTGTTGACCATCTATAGAAGCTTTTCAAGGAAAGAGGATCCATTTAACATTATAAAATGGTGAAGAGAGAATTAGATAAGAAAGAATACCATGAAGGAACTAAAGATAGATAGATGACCAAGATGAGGAAAGAACAATTTATTTTTCTTGTTATATAAAATAAGTTTTGAAGTTTTCAACTAACGTCCATTCTAAATAGGTCACGACCTACGATCGACATGGCTCGATACCATTTACGCCGGACCGGGAGTAACACCCGAATCCTCTGTGCATTTCTGAACTAGTCCCATGATCAGTAGCTAGTTCGCACAGTAAATAGATATGGTAACATCCATAAATCGCACAACTTTATTAATAAATATCAGAGTTGATTACAAGAAAGGCTTACAAGCCAACATTAAACAAACACAATGAAGGCGAAGAAGTAGTGGAGTCGGTGATCGCCCACAGCAATCGATTGGGTAGCGGCCTAGTCGTCGAGATCCAAGTTCTTCTCCTCTGAAATTTATTTGCATGAAGCAAGGGTGAGCACAACTACAGTGCTCGCAAGTTACACCCAATAACAGAGTTAATGCATGCATGGATATATCAAAGGAAAGTTTATTGGTTGAATTTGCATAAAGCAATGTTTTCTTTAAATATTTGTTACTAAGTTCCAAAGCAGTTATTCTATAACTAAAATTCATTTTATAAATTCTCAAGTTTTATAGTAGGATAACCTCCATATGAAACATGGTGATGGATACCCTCCTATCACATGGCTAACCGCCCAATTTTACCACAAGGATTAACCATCCTCAAATCATTTGCAAAAATTATTTTTAAAACAAAATCAAAGTCTAACTTTGAGTGGCTTTGCTCGACATGTCCATGACCGTGGACACGGCTATTCGAATAGTTTTACACTCTGCAGAGGTTGTACAACTTTACCCACAAGAGATAATCAACTTTTAATGTCCGTCGACACACTTAGTAGGTGTGCGACTAAGTGATTATCACGAGACCTTTACAATCGTCATTCCAAAGTAGTCATGCCCGCTAAGGTTTCACTTCCTTTGGATTAACCATCCGCTAGAAGCCCCTCTTGCGCTAAGGTTTCACTTCCATTGGGTTAACCACCCACGGAAACCCCTCTTGCACCAAGTGGGAATCTTGTCTAACCGACACCCACACACCAAAATGGCACAACTAACAATGGAACGTTGCAAATTATTCAGCCTAGCCTGTCCCATTCCAGACTTGTGGTAGTACGGTGGAGTTTTGCAAGATGCGGCTCGAAGACCGGTCCTTAACTGACTTGGGCGACTTTCAAAATAACCCATGGGCCTCAATCCTACCAGTTGAGCCCTGCATAAACTGCACCCACCAAGCATCCATTCGCCCAAGTACAAACCAACTTTTCATTCATTTTTTTCTTTTCAAAGTCATTTGCAAAATCTTCCATGACAAACCAATGCCATAGGGTTTTAAACAATAGTTAATCATTTGGCTAAAATTTCCAAAACTAAACATTTTTGGTCTAAGCATGTCTTTGCATAATTTTTCCCAAAATGTTCTAGTCATACTATTGTATAAACTAGATTTTCATCTAAGGTGTCAAGGTACGTTTGATTCAATAACAAAGTGGGCTATACAATGGCAATGGGAATAACTATAATTTAAAAAAATTATTTAAATTACTTGAATAGAAATAGCATGCAATAATAATTTAAAACAGAATTTAAATAATTTGAAATATTGGGATCAAATATGATCAAAGGTATAACTTGCCTTGCTTGGTTATATGTTATTCTCATACGATTATCGAATCCGACTCTCAAAGTCGTCGAAATCTATCTGCATTACATAAGCCAAATTCAAACAAAATCCAAATAAAATCCAAAATTATAAAATAAATACTATAAGGAAGATATCTACTTTATATGAATATAGGAATTTTAATCGATGGAATCGGAGTTCGTATGAGGAGAAACGAAATTCGGAAGGAGAGTGAATAGTAGTTTGCATGGCACTATTCATTTCCATGCATACGTGAATAGTGTAATGGCGGAAGAACTGGCCGTGCGACGATAGGAATAGAGAGATGGCCGACGGACAACGAATATGGAATCTTGGCGATGCACTCTACCCAACGGTAGCGATTCGCGGCGACGACCGATCAGCGGCGGCACGCAAATAGAAAAAACGACTTTAATATAATAAAACTGGAAATTACAAAATAAATACTCAAAAATAAAGGATGAATTTAGATGATTTTACGAGTAAAATTATCGGATTCGGAGTTTGCATTAGAAACAATGAATTTCGAATGAATTTCACAACCTAATTTAGTTTGCACAAGACATGACTAATAACTAGTAAGCTACTGTTCATCTTCTCGAGAAGCGAAGCAACAGAGAAAGGAGGAAGGTGATGGCGCCGGGAAAGAGAGGAAGGGTGGCGGAAATTACCAAAATGGATTGCCGTCGAGGCGAAGCCCATGGAGGTGACGGCGCGATCGGGACGGCCGGCGGCAGCGGCGGCGGCGCGGAAGCCGTCGGCCATGGAAGTGGCGGGAGCTCGGCGATCTTTTGACGGCGAAGGCATGGATGCGTGAAATCTGACGTCGCGGTGCCGGCGGTGGTGGCGAAAGTGGCGCTCCACCGGGCGACGACGGGAGGAAGAACGAAGAACCGACGCGAACTTCAAATCGCAAATGTGGCCAAACCAAGGGGAGAGGAGGAGAGGCTTTGGGGATGAGTTGAGGTGGAGAGGACCTCCGGTGGTCGCTTTTATAGTGGAGGGTGGCGGATTGATGAGCAATTGCGAAAATAAAAGCTTGATTTTGGTGCCATAAAGACCACATGAAAACTGAAAACTGCTCTTAATTCACAAGAATAAATGGCCAATTGATGGTGTAGTAACGTAGAGGAAGTTAATACGGACGTTTGGCATCAACAGTTCGAATTTGGTGCATTGAGTGCAAAGATATGATGAGAGAGGTGAACTATGACCATTAATGGAGCTTGGAGCTCGTTCATAGCTACTGTGGCGAGGGGGCGGCGGTGGCGTGGCCAGGAAGGTGGCGGGGGATGTGGGGTGGTCTCGGCGGCGGCAATGGTGGTGTGGCATTGCCATGGATAGTTGAAGGGCAAAAAAATGTCTGAGAGGAGTGGAGCTCTCTGTTGGCAAAGGTTGAAGATGATGTAAATGCAAGACATAAAATAGAGAGAGAGGATATTCTAATCAATACAAATGAATTGCTTGGTTGGTAGTGCATGCATGGGAATTAAGTGTGCTCGGCTGGGAGCAATTGAGGATGGGTTTCCGGCCGGGAACTTTCCAAAATTTTTATTTTCTGATTTTTTTTTATTAAATAATTTTCGAAATTCAAATTAACCATAAATTGAGAGTACTTTAGAAAATAGTAAAAAGAGGCTAAAAATTCCCAAAAAAATTCTAGAATTATTTTGGACTTTTTAAAAATAATTCCAACTTAAAGTTGGCTTTTATTTTTAATTTTATTTTTCAGAAAAAAGGAAAAGCCTTTTTAAATACCAGAAAATCCCATAAATTAATTAAAACTTTATTTTTCAATTTAAATCCAATAAAATCACAGAAAATCAAATAAACTCAATAAACATTCTTTTTGACATTAAAACCAAGAAATTAAATAATTAATTTTTTTTAACAGTGAAAACTATTTTTACGTTACAGTAAATAGAGAAAATCTTCGATAATAAGAAAATCAAATAAAATAATACTTTATTTATTTTTATTTTGGTAACAGAACTTTGGGATGTTACAGTGTGTGACCCATTTGTGTTGGGCCTTAACGGGAGCCCATTTAAGTTAATCTTCTAGATGGTCTAAGCCTCCACTATAAATAGAGGAGGGAGGTGGCTGCACCCCCTTCAACCCTTTCATTATTGTTGAAACCCTAGTTTTGCTTAGGGAGAGGATCATTGAAGGTTAGAGTTCTAGAGAGTTTTGATTTGATTTCGTGCTCTTGGATTGAGCTTTGTCCTCCATTGATAGAGTGGCTGTAAACCCAAACCCTATCAAATCAATCTAATGAAAGTTTGCTCAAAGATGTGTCTCTTTTCCTTCCTTCTCTCTATTTGGTGATTTTGAGTCTTTGATTGATTTCTTCACGTGATCTAGCTTGCGGTGACATGTGGGAACACATTTAGGATCATCTTGATCATCAATCACCCACGAGCAAGTTTTTGGATCTAGTTTTCGTTTTGACTCGGTTTTGAACCATCCTCCTCTCAAACGGAAAAAGACCGTAACTTTTCCAAGGATATTCACGATCTTCGATTGGAATAGGTTCCTGACATCCTAGAGAAGGTGTGTTCCAAGTTTCATCAAGTTTGGAGTTGTAGATCAAAAGTTACATCTATTTGTAACTTTATTTTTTGGGCTATTTTTACTGTTCATCAGACTGGAGGTCAGACCGCCCTAGGTGACCGGTCCGACCGCCCAAGGTGACCAGTCCGACCGCCATTAACACAGAGGTCAGACCGCCCAACACTTAGAATTTTAGCCCATGTTGATTTTGGTTGTTTTGCTTCGGGGTTTAGATTGGATTCAATACTAGTCTTCCGCTGTACCGGTATATTGATCTTCATAGCTTCCATAGCTATTAGAGTGAAATTTGTATTGAATCTGATCTTGGTTGAAAAAGTTAGCGTGCTCCCATTCACCCCCCCTCTAGTTGCCTTTTCGGTCCAACATATACAAGATTGTTAGCTATTACGCTAAAATGTATAGTGGTACTGAGGTTTTAGCTGTCAGCATTAGGGTATATTCTCAGGGTCAAAAAGATAGGGATAGCGTGAAATACCCATCTATTTATGATAGTGATATCATACTAAACATATACTTGACATTGCAAGGAGAGAAGAACCTTAGCGTGGTGCCGGATCGGGGGAGATGGCGTTGGGTGGTGCCGGATCGAGGGAGGCGGCGTTGGGTGGCACCGGAACAGGGGAGGCGGCGTTGGGTGGCGCCGGATCGAGGCGCGTTGGGTGGCGCCAGAGCAGGGGCGGCGTTGGGTGGCGCCGGATCGGGGGAGGCGGCGATTCTGGGAAGAACTAGGGTAATTGCACAACAATTCGAGTGGACCACTCATCTAGACTAACATTACGGATGGTTCTTTAATAGAGCAAATGCGTGATGAGTTATCACAAACGGTTCTATTAAAGAACCGTCTGTGATAACTCTAACATCACAGACGGTTCTTTAATGGAACCGTTTGTGATGTAGTTATCACAGACGGTTACATTAAAGAACCGTCTGTGATAACGACCATCACAGACAGTTCTATAATTGAACCATCTGTAATGTGCACAAATGGACCACCAACTAATTACCGGTCTGACCGCCGCCAAATCGGTCAGACCACCAAGGGAGGCCGGTCCGACCGCCCGAGGCAAATTGACCCACACCAAAAATGTGCTTCTCTGGAATAAACGGTGAAACTACCGCACAGAAAATCATTTCAAAGGGAAATTGGTCGGACCGCCCAACACACCGCAGTTTGACCGATTTAGCACCGGTCAGACCGCCAGACCACAGAAGCAATGCACTTTTAACTTTGCTCAAATGGCAAAACACATTTGCTCATTTGTGTGCATTTTCAACAAGGTTTCAAAGATGATATTCTCAACAAGTTGACAACTCTAACAAGTCTGCATTAATATCAACATTAGAGATGGCAAGTCCATAACACATGATAATTCCACGTTGACATCACATTACAATGGAAGAACAAGTCCATAACACGTGACACGTTTCCATGTTAACATCAAATTACAATGGAATACATGCTTAATTGAAATATAGTCCTTCATGATGATCGATGCGCATATAGCTAGCTTTCTCACTAGGTTCTTCCTCCAGTCTGATGCCGTCTCCGAAAGGAGGCAACTCGTCAAATTGATTGCACTCTTCCTTATCCACGACATTCTCAACTCCGACAATCCTTCTTTTCCCATGAAGAACTACGTGGCGGTTCTTATTTGCTGGATCCGTTACATAAAAACTTGAACAACTTGCTTAGCGAGTATGAATGGTTCATCCTTGTATCCGACATGTTTGTGGTCCACAGAAGTGACACCGTACTTTTCGACCTTCACGCCCTGCGGAAGTTTAACCCAATGACATCGGAACAGGGGGATCTTGAAAAGTACATAGTCGAGCTCCCAAATCTCCTCTATGAACCCATAGTACGAGTTCAACCCACGTGCCCCCGCGGTATTGAACCCCTTGTGAAATGCATCTATGCGGACACCACTGCTACGGGTTGTGCTCTTCCTATCTTTGAGCTCTTGTATAAAACGTGTACCCATTTATGTCGTATCCTTGCCATGTCACAATTGTAAATTTTGGCCCTTTGGCCAACCATAGCAGCGTTTCATCACTTGATGACCTCCCAACGAATCGCATCTTTAACCATTCGTTTAACCGACGGTTGTGGTATCTCGTTATCCAAACCTACGACCGATCTGGATTCTGTTGGTGTACCTTGTCTTTGTGCTCGTCGATGTACGGGGATACTTGGGTCATGTGTTGCAAGACCATGAAATGAGCCTGCGCGTATGTATCTAGATCGGGAGTGATTGATTTCCTTCTGATCGTCCCGATACCCTCTAGTCTCCCCTCGTGACGAGATAGAGGCACACCTATCGGTTCCACCTGAGCCATGTAGTCGACACAGAACTCAATGACCTCTTCGGTTGCATAACCTTCAATGATACTGCCCTCCGACCGAGATTGATTCAGTACGTGGGACCAATCAAGCTATCACATACATTCTTCTCCACGTGCATGACGTCGATGCAGTTGCGAACTTCTAAGTGCTCCCTATAAGACAAGTCCCAAAAAATTGACCGCTTCTTCCAGATGTTTTTTTGAGGGGTCCTTAACTTACGTCCCTTTCCAAGCACAACAATGATATCCTTAACCATATCATAGACCTCTTTCCCTCTAAAAGCCCCTGGAGCTGAACCGTCTTCCTTATTTCCGTCGATTTTTTTCTTCATCTTGCGGTATGGGTAAATCCTGAGAAGGAACCTACGGTGACGCATGTAACACCCTGATCCAAAATCGGCTCAATGCCCAGCCCACCATGGGGCGGACCCGCCCACACATAGCACCTCACTTACACTTTCGTCCTCGCTTCGTGTAAAAGGGTTAACCCGGAGGTGCTACGTTTGGATCCAACAGGCATTATATACCACTACAACTCACTTGAGACAAGCAATGTGGGACTAATCCCACCACACAACTCCTCATGGGCCACATGGGCCACGCTACTAGCAGGCCGGGGTATTACATTCACCCCCTTAAGTGGCGCCCTCGGCGACATACCGCATCTGCGGCAAATGCCCGAACCACCCCTCGGTACGTCCGTGCGTCCGGTCGGCACATATGCCATGCCATGTGTCCACTCGGGCCCACATGCGCCATCGCCATATGCCGCGCCCATCCACCAGCGCGCGTCGGCGAGTTGATGCTCGATACCATCTGTAACACCACGATCCAAAATCGGCTCAATGCCCAGCCCACCATGGGGCGGACCCGCCCACACATAGCACCTTACTTACACTTTCGTCCTCGCCGTGTAAAGGGTTAACCGGAGGTGCTACGTTTGGATCAACAGGCATTATATACCACTACAACTCACTTGAGACAAGCAATGTGGGACTAATCCCACCACACAACTCCTCATGGGCCACATGGGCCACGCTACTAGCAGGCCGGGGTATTACAACGCATATACACAGTTTTGCGTGAATTGTTCGGCCACACACTCTCGGTACCATCTAAGCAGTGCGGACAGGCTTTGGCTCCTTTTGTACTGAACCCCGACAGGTTACCAAGGGCAGGAAAATCAATGATGGTGCAGAATAACATGGCGCGTAAAGTGAAGTTCTCTCGTTTGTACGCATCCCATACTTGTACCCCTTCGTTCCAAAGTATCACAAGATCTTCCAGCAATGGTGCTAGGTACACATCAATATCGTTCACATGTTGCTTCGACCCTTGGATAAGTAGTGACATCAAAATGTATTTCCGCTTCATACACAGCTAAGGAGGAAGGTTGTACATACATAGATTCACGGGCCAGGTGCTATGTCGGCTGCTCATGTTACCCAAAGGATTCATTCCGTCCGTGCTCAACCCTAACCTTATGTTCCTCGGTTCCGCACCGAACTCTTCGAAGCTCTGATCGAAGTTTCTTCACTGGGCAGAATCAGCAGGGTGTCTGAGCTTCCCATCTTTCTTACGCTCCTCCGAGTGCCAACGCATCGATCTTGCTTCCTTTCGGTTCGCAAATAAACGCTTCAAACGTGGTATCACAGGCAGATACCACAACATCTTAGCAGGAGGTCCTTGCTTCGCCTTAGCAGTATTCTTACATTTATATCGGGATGCTTTGCACACGGGACATACATGCACGTCTGTATAATCTTTACGGTAGAGGATACAATCGTTCGGACATGCATGTATTCTTTCTACTTCCATTCCCAATGGACAAAGAACCTTCTTAGCTTGGTAGGTCGTACTGGGCAACACGTTTCCCTCCGGAAGGATGTCAGCTAAGAGACCTAACAACGCCGTAAAACTCTTGTCGGACCAACCATTGCTTTCCTTCAATTTCAGCAGTTCAAGCACGGTTGACAACCTTGTGTATTAAACTTGCGGCCGGGGAACAAAGGTTTCCCCGAGTCCTCCATTAAGCCCTCGAATTTACAAAACTCTCTCTCACCATAGTTCCCTTCTGCACCGCGTAGCATCCGATCCAGATTGTCATCATGCGACTTATCCTCATCAAAAGCACATTCCATACCGTGCATATCGTTAACTTCCTCGGCGATGTCGTCATTACTGACTTCCGGTATAATCTGCTCTTCACCGTGACTGCTCCAACATGTATATCCTTTTTGAAACCCCTTCGTATTAAGTGAGCTTCGATCTGCGTAGGGTTGTTAAATATTTTCATATTACATAATCAATGCATGGACGATACATAAATTTTATCCCTTCTTCAACATATCACCTTTCGGCGGCTCTTCTAAAAGCAAACACGCCATTAATATACTCTTCACTCACACGGTTCTCAATCTACATCGGTTTGGTCTATCTACGTATACATACGTAACAAATTAATTAGTGTTAAATTATATTAATAAACCATAAGTACCCTTCATAATGACCAAACACATTAGTGATTAGTCTAGAGCAAATATAAAGGGTTCTGGTCGTTACACATTAGTGATTAGTCTAGAGCAAAAATAAAGGGTAACAGATCGTTACCCTTCTCTCCAGGTGGCGCAATGTGGGAGGAGGCAGCGAGAGGTGCGCAATGGGGATGAGGCGGCGGGGTGACTCAAAAGCAGAATGGGCAACAATGTGCATGGAAGGAGGCGGCGGCGGGGTGGCGCGAGGGAGGAGGCAGCAGCAGTAGGGTGGCCAATAGGGAGGAGGCAGCAGCAGCAGCAGGTTGGCGGCGCCTCAAATGGAATGGGCATGGGGGCCTGTCGGGAGCATCTATTTATAGTGCTTGTATATCACGAACGGTTCTTGTAAAGAACCGTCAGTGATAAATAAGTATCATAGACGGTTCTTTATACGAAGCGTCTATGATACTTCACAAACGGTTCGTATAAAGAACCGTATCTGCTAACACATAGAATCACAGACGATTCTTTGTGGATATCATGGGGATATGTGCATGATCTTAGAGTGATGAGTCAGTTGGCAATCCCGTTGTTGGTTTGATGAATCTCGCGTTTTTGGAAAACTTCAGTGCTGTCAGGTCATTGGCGGTCTGACCGGCGAAGCCGCCTATTAGACCGGCCATGTGGCAGTCCGACCGGTGATGCTTGCCGGTCCGACCGGCCACAGTTCAGGATGGAGTTTGGGCTAGGCCAAAAATAGGTTGTGTAGGCATGAGAGGGGAGTCTACTAGATGTGGTCACATAATTTTTGGAGCTCCCAGTCAAAAGTTCTATCAATTTAAAAATTCCAGAGAGGTTGCGGATTTCCGAGTTAAAATTTGGCTAAGTCTTTTGGGGCGGTCAGACCGCCGTTCTGGAATCGGTCCGACCGCTGGGAAATCGGTCCGATCGGCTTGGTAGGGCGGTCAGACCGGCTTCCACTTGGACTTTGGTCATTTTAGCATTGTTGTGTTTTGATGATATCTATTGTATGAATTTCTGTGGATATCATGGGGATATGCTCCAGTTCTTAGGATGATGTGACAATTGACAATGGTGTTTACGGTTTGTCGTTTCATGAGTTTTCGACAAACCTTGAGCATTCAGGCGGGCGGTCCGACCGGTCCTAGCACGGCGATCCGACCGGTCCCAAATCGGTCGGACCGACCATGTGGAGCGATCGGACCATTGTAACCTAAAGTGCTCGAAGCCCGTTGGGCCAAAAATAGGTGTTGTAGGCAAGTGAGGATCCCAATGCACTTGGTCTCATGATTTTGGAGTCTCGATAAGTTCTATTCAATTTAAGTTTCGAAGGTTTGAATTTGAGGCATGAATTTGGCTAAGTCCTGAGGCGGTCGGCCGGCTCCTGAGCCGGCTCACGAGGCGGCGGTCCGGCCGGCGGAGGCGGTCCGACCAGCTCACATGGAGCGGTCGGACCGGTTTTGACGAGCGTCCGCCAACCGTGGCGATGGTGTTTTGTTAGGTCAAAGTCATTGGTTTCATGGCATATGTTTTGCATGATGCATGTTTTGACTAACATGGGTCAAGTTGTGAAGAACTTGTTCCCGATTTCGTGTTTGCTTGTCTATGGTTGTGCAGGTTGCTTGCTGGTCAACGACGGTTAACGGCGAGGAGGATCGGGACTAGACTTGGAGAGTTGAGGTCGAGCGATCGGCGATGCGGGTGAGTCAACGACTCAAGCGTGACACAAGATGGACAAGGGTGACCTATTGGCAAATTCATGACGCATGGTGAAGCGGTTTAGGTCAAAAGTTAAAGACAGCGCTTTGCGAAGCGTGCGTGTGTGACCCGTTTGTTAGTGGGCCTTAACGGGAGCCCAATTAAGTCAAACCCTAGAGAGTTCTAGGCCTCCACTATTGTTGGACCGAAAAGGCGACTAGAGGGGGGGTGAATAGGAGCACGCTCACTTTTTCCCAAATAATGAATTCAACACAATTTCACTCCAATAGCTATTAGGAAGCTATGAAGATCAATACACCAGTACAGCGGAAGACTAGTATTGAATCCAATTAAATCCCCTAAGCAAAATAACAAACTCAACTAAGATTAAAGAATCAAAAAGCAGGCGGTCGACCTCGGACCCGGTAGGTTGGACCGATTGCGGGCGGTCGACCATTGTTATCTTGGCGGTCGGACCGCTCAAAATTGATCGACCGGTCTTGATGGGCGGTCGACCGCAAGCTTCGAACCGTCTGAAGCGAGTAAAATCAGCCCTATGACGAAGTTGCAATTAGGTCAAACTTTTGATTGTCAACTCCAAACTTTACGAAACTTTGCACACATCTTCTCTATGCTATTGAGGACCTATTACAATTGAATATTATGATAATTATTGGATAGATCCTAAACAATTGCCAAAAGAACAACAGAGGGTCTAAAATCGGGCAAGAACGAAAACTTGATCCTAATGCTTGTTCGTGAGTGATTGATGATCAAGATGATTCTAGATAGATTCACACATATCACAACAAGCTAATTTACGTTAAAGAATCAATCACAAACTCACGGATCAAAGAAAGCCCTAAAATCACGAAATTGAAAGCAAGAACGAAAAGAGACTTATCTCAAGCAAACCTTGCATAGATTAAGAATGTGATCGTTGCTGGATTACACCCACACCATCATGGATCAGTGGTCAATCCAAGATGACAAAATTCACCTCAAACCATGAAAAGCCCTAGCCTCCACCTCAACTCCCCCTAAGCCAATTAGGGTTTTGAAAATACAAAAGAGGTGAAAAACAGCGAGAGAGAGAGGTGCAGCCCCCACCTCCTCCTATTTATAGTGGAGGCCTAGAACTCTCTAGGGTTTGACTTAATTGGGCTCCCGTTAAGGCCCACTAACAAACGGGTCACACACGCACGCTTCGCAAAGCGCCGTCTTTAACTTTTGACCTAAACCGCTTCACCATGCACCATGGATTTGCCAATAGGTCACCCTTGTCCATCTTGTGTCACGCTTGAGTCGTTGACCTCACCCGGCATCGTCGATCGTTCTGGACCTCAACTCTCCAAGTCTAGTCCCGATCCTCCTCGCCGTTGACCGTCGTTGACCACCAAGCAACCTGCACAACCATAGACAAGCAAACACGAATTCAGGAACAAGTTCTTCACAACTTGACCCATGTTAGTCAAAACATGCATAATGCAAACCATATGCCACGATACCAATGACTTTGACCTAACAAAACAACATCGCCACGAAGTTGGCGTACGTTCAAGTAGAAACCGGTCCGACCGCTCCATGTGAGCCGGTCGGACCGCCTCTCCGGTCGGACGGCTCCCTCGTGAGCGGTCGGACCGCCCTAAAGACTTAGCCGAAATTCATGCCCTGAAATTCCGAAACCTTCTGGAAACTTAAATTGAATATAACTTCTTACTGGAGACTCCAAAAATCATGAGATCAAGTGCATTGGGATCCCCTCACTTGCCTACAACACCTATTTTTGGCCCACCCAGTTCTGAGCAATTTTAGGTTACAGCCGGTCCGACCACCCCACATGGCCGGTTCGACCGATTTGGGACCGGTCGGACCGCCGTGCTAGGACCGGTCGGACCGCCCCTGTCAAGAATGCCTGAAGCTTTGTCGAAAACTCATGAAACGACAAACCGTAAACACCATTGCCAATTGTCACATCATCTTAAGATCTGGAGCATATCCCCATGATATCCACAACTATAAATCGGAGGAGGTGGGGGCTGCACCTCTTGCTCTCACTATTTTTTCACTTCTTTTGTTGTTTTCAAACCCTAATTGGCTTAGGGGGAGTTGAGGTGGAGGCTAGGGCTTTTCATAGATTGAGGAGAATTTCATGATCTTGGATTGACCGCTGATCCATGATGGTGTGGGTGTAATCCAGCAACGATCACGTTCTTAATCTATGCAAGGTTTGCTTGAGATAAGTCTCTTTTCGTTCTTCCTTTCAATTTCGTGATTTTAGGGCTTTCTTTGATCCGTGAGTTTGTGATTGATTCTTTCACGTAAATTAGCTTGCTGTGATATGTGTGAATCTATCTAGAATCATCTTGATCATCAATCACTCACGAACAAGCATTAGGATCAAGTTTTCGTTCTTGCCCAGTTTTAGACCCTCTGTTATTCTTTTGACAATTGTTCAGGATCTATCCAAGAATTATCATAATATTCGATTGAATAGGTCCTCAATAGCATAGAGAAGGTGTGTGTAAAGTTTCGTTAAGTTTGGAGTTGAGAATCAAAAGTTTGACCTAATTGCAACTTCGTCATCGGTGATTTTCTTGTTTGGATCGGTTCGGAGCTCGCCGGTCGGACCGCCCATCGGCACCGGTCGAACCGATTTTGGAAGCGGTCCGACCGCCAAGATCAACAATGGTCGAACCGCCCGACAATCGGTCCAACCAACCGGGTCCAGAGTCGACCGCCCGTGCTTTGTGATTCTGTAATCTTAGTTGATTTTGTTATTTTGCTTAGGGGATTTAATTGGATTCAATACTAGTCTTCCGCTGTACTGGTATATTGATCTTCATAGCTTCCTAATAGCTATTGGAGTGAAATTGTGTTGAATTCATTATTTGGGAAAAAGTGAGCGTACTCCTATTCACCCCCCCTCTAGTCGCCTTTTCGGTCCAACAAGTGGTATCAGAGCCCGGTTAGTTCACTCTTGATCTTAACCGGTCACTGAACTTTAGGTGATGGATAAGTTTTCTACTAAACCGCATATCTTCGATGGGCACGACTATGCCTATTGGAAGAATCGTATGCGAGTCTTTCTTGAGAGTGAGGGACAAGCTATTTGGGATGTTGTTCGAGCCCCGCTTATTATTCCTGAAATTGCAACACCGGCTTCAGCGATTCTTGTGGCAAACAACAACAAGGACAAAAATCTTTTATATGGTGCACTTGGTAGACAAGAATATGATTGCATTTGCAATCTTGCCACTGCTCACGAAATTTGGAACACTCTCGAAACATATCATGAGGGTTCGTCCCAAATCAAAAAAGTGCGCCAAACAGTTTACAAGCGTGAATACAATAAATTCGAGATGCGTCCTGGAGAGAGCATCGATGACATTTTCAGTCGCTTTAATAAAGAAATTTGTAATACCTCATAAATTCCGCTAGTTCGTATAGTTTGGAATTTATTCGAATACGAAATTCAAATTTCTCCGGAATCGCATTCGGTAAAAGAGGGAAGTCGGAGGGAGAGAAAGAATTAGTTTTTCATAATTTTCCATCCATGAGGGTTATCGAGTTTGCCGCTAACTGGGCCAAGGGGGGCCGGCCGCCCACTAGGAGGCCGACCATATAAAGGGGGGCACCACTTCCCCCAACCCTAGCCGGCCCTCTCCCCCCCACCTAGCCGCCACCCCCTCCCCTCTCCACCCTCCATAGGCCGGCGCCTCCTCCCTGGTTTGGGCGCCGCCTCCTTCCCCGATCGCCGGCCATTGGTGCTCCCGGAGTTGGTCTCCAAGATCTCCGGGCGCTTCTCCTCCGATCTGTCCTCCGGCGGGTCGTTTCTTCGCCGGTGGTTCGCTGTGGTGTGGCCGGCCAAGGAAGAAGAAGGGAGACCAGCGGGGAGTGGTTCTTCGTCGTGCTACGGGTCTTCAAGGGTAACGAGCACCCCGGTTATTTGTTTGATCAAGTTTTGTTGTGGTAGAGATCATTTGAGTCACGTCGGTTTAGAGTTCCAGAATTTACAGAATTGATCAGAATGTTGCGCGGCTTGTTCCAGTACTTTAGAGGCCGAATTTGGGGTTTTGCGCTTCTATAGATTTGTTCCTGGTTTCGTTAGCTTTCTTGTGGCACCAAGATGAGCAAAATCCGACCAGTAGTTTGAGAGATATGAATTTTTGAATGCGAACTGTCCAATCTGTCTGAAATCTGTGGTCAGTAGTTTTGTCCCTCGTTTTTGTTCAAAATAGAGGCCGAATCAGAAGACTCCCCCAACTAAGTTATTGTAGATCTTGAAACTATCTTTCCAAGTTGATAAAGATCATTCCATTTGGATCAGTAGGCTAAAAGTTACACTATTTTCTTTACTGCTGATCTGTTTTCTGGACTGTTGTAGATGGGTTAGGTTTAGCAGTTAATTATCCCTCTGTTTTGGCCGAATCAGAAGATTCCGCCAACTAAGTTTTTGTAGCCTGATCAGTTAAGAATCAGTGAGCACTGGTTTCAGGTCGTTTAGAGTTACAGATAATTAATGGCGAATTTTCTTGTGCAACTGCCCGTAGAACGATAATCTGAACTTTTGGTGTAGATGTCAAATTGAACCCTTGGGATGAGTAGGTTGATTAGAGAGCATCGTAGTACACTTGTAGCGGTGCCATATTCGATTATCCGTAATACGTGATAATACTTGTGTAGGCGGTGAGACGGTGGGTGGAAGGACACCTTCGTTGTTTCACAACACGTCACCACACGGAAGGCAAGTGCAAATGTTTAATTCGTGTGAATTCATTGATTTCATGTTAACTTGGTAAATTATGAATATTCATGTGATTTGAGTATGATGTGGTAGAGTCCAATACCTTATTCGATGATACATTGAGTTGAATGCCAAGTTAAGTTATTCATTTCATGCATACATAATTCAGTTGATGTCCACGGGAGTGGAAACTTGTTTAAGTCCCATTAATTCCAATATGGGCATGTAAGACCTACCATTCCAATGTAGGCGATTTGGACATTCCGTATGAAACGTTCTTCATACGGACTTGGATCCCGCTCTTGGTTAAGAGCGGGCTTAAGTGAACACCGACGGGTGTGTCACTAGTTATACCGTATAAACATGTGGAAAGTCAATCTCCTTCAATGCATTCATTCCTTCATACCATGCTTTCTTAAATTCATGAAGTAAATGATGTACTTGGTGGATTGTTTCAATTCGATGTTCTATGTGAATGTATATGTTGTGCTTGCTGAGTTTGACTCACTCTTGCTTTTATTTATTTATAGGTGAATTCGGTGAAAGCAGATTGCTAGCGGGAGGGTGTAGTCCAGCACGTTCCTTGCACATGAATAAAATAATCATTCGTTAAAGTTCTATTTACATATCTTCAGTTTTATTTATAATGTAATGGACTGTAATAACTGTCATTTGAAGGTTCATTATTCTCGCTTTGGTAAATTCTCGTTTGAATTTATAGATGAACTGTGATTAAGCCATAGATAGTTATCATGGTTAATCGTTTCTTTAGCATTGAATGCGTTGTTAATCTTATGAAATGAATAGTAGATTGTCTTGTTAGGTGACATCTTGTCTTCGAATAGACAGGTGTTCTGATTGGTATCGAGGCGGGCTTGGTCCGTGGTGAATAGATTGATAACATTTACTAAAACTAGTTTAAAGTTGTCTACATAAACTAAAATTTGTCAACAGTTTATTAACTTAAAACTTGACACACTGTGCACCGTAGGAAGGGTTGGGTATAACTTTGCTTCCGCATTTCTTTCAAGTCATTCTCTTATGTTCTGATAATTGAATTGTTTGATCTTTTGTGTGGTGGTGTTTAGATGGCGAGAGGCCGTGGCCGTGGTCGTCCACCGGTCCGAGGTCGGGGTCGGGGACGCGGTCCGGCCGTGTCTTCTTCTCAGTCTGAGGAAGTTGCTGAGGCTGCCACGGAGGAGATTGCCTCTGCCGCTCCTCCGGTCATGAGCCTCTGTTGTGTCTGCGAGAACTAATCGAGAACCTTATGAGAGAGAACCGGCTACTCGCCAACAGCTGCAGACGGCCATTCTGCGGCAAGCATGCACCGCGAGAACACATTTTTCTCTTGTTCCACCCGAGATTAGGATGAATCTTGGAGTGGATGTCGCCGATTGGACTCTTTTGATGGGCCGCACACGGTCCAGTGCGGATTAGTTGAGATATATGGAGCGTCGATTTGGGGCATTAGAGCCGACGTCGGTCTGAGGGCGCGTTCGTGGCTTTTCGGTTGAAGGGTCAAGTGACATCCGGTGGGAAGGAGTCTGTCTTCTAGGACTCAGTTAGAATCTGCCACTTGGGAAGTGTTCGTGGAGAGATTCAGGACACAATTCTATCCAGACTCCTTTGTTGAGAAGATGGAACAAACACTGTTGACTTTTGAGCAAGGAAAGATGACGGTATCTGAGTGCAGTGGGTTCAATAACACAGTGCGCTTTGTACCGCGGTGGCGAATGATGATAATGAGAAGGCTAAGAGGTTCGTGGGGCCTCAACCAAAATACCGCCAGATTACGAGGCGGCGAGGCTGCGTGATTTCAGCTCGGTGGTCGAGCAAGCTAGAGGAATGGAGTTGGAGAAAGGCACAGCTCCGCAAAGTCAGGCTTCTGTTAGTTCTGTCACTACTGGCAATTCGAGTGGTGGGCAGAAACGGAGTTTTGGTGGTGGGAATGGGTCTTTTCAGCGACCCGCTCCCAAGAGGTTTCGAAGGTCACAACACTTGTCTGTCCGTCGATGGCGATCTTCCTCTTGGCGCCCGTCCTTTGTCTTCCATTCCATCGGTGCGTCTGTTCGGGGCGGGGCATGAAATGTTTCGGTGTGGCGAGGAGCATCGAGCTTGAGTGTTCCTTGAGGGGTCATGTCGTCATTGTGGTCGGGATGGCCACAAAGCGTCGGTTTGCAAGCGAGACCGGCGAGTATCATCGGTGGGAGCCCGTTCAGCGGCTTCATCTTCCAGCGTTCATGGTGGTTGATTCGAGACTCGGCGGCGATCTACGCACCACGATTCACTCGAGTGGATTCCTCCTTGATGGTTCCTCGAGCACCTCCAGCGAGGTTCTATTGGAACCCGTTCCGACCGCACCTCCGTCGCTCTGCTGCTCTGCGGCGGTTTTGGGCACCCTTCGCAGAGTGTCGGAGCTTCCTCCGCCCGACACCGCCAGAGTCTCGCCATGCCCACTCCGGATACTATGAGGCGGCCGGACGTGGTGGCGGTACTTTACTAGTTGACTCGCATGATGCTTTCATATTGTTTGATTACGGTGCTACGTATTCGTTTGTGTCCTGAGTTTGTCGAAGAGCGAGTTTGAGTCTGCGGTTCATCTCTGAGTCCGTGGTAGTCGGTTCCCGGGGTCTTATTTCGACTCTGATTTGTCAAGCCGTTCTATTGATATCGATGGGGAGGTTTTCCTTTGCTAACCTTATAGTGATTCAATTGGCACCTTTTGATGTTATCACAGGCATGGGTGGTTATACCAATACCGTGCCAAGATTTGTTATTTCGGAAGGCGGTGACCTTGCTAGCTCCTTAGGTGAAGAAGCGGTATTCGTAGCGCGCACCGTCGATTCGATGATTTGTTACGGCTAATCTATTCCCTAGCCGTCGTGCATCCACCATCGGATTACTTTGCTCCCTCAATGAAAAGACTGATTCTTTGCAGCGTATTGAGGATATTCCAGTTGTGAAGGAATTTTCCGATGTCTTTCCCATAGAACTTCCCGGAATGCCTCCGGTGAGGAGAGTGGAGTTCCGGATTGATCTTGTTCCGGGAACTCGGCCTTTGTCCAAGTCTCCTTACCGTTTGGCTCGGCCATTTCAGGAAGAATTAAAGAATCAATTGGACGACCTGCTGTCCAAAGCTATGATTCAGCGGAGTGTTTCGCCTTGGCGAGCGCCTGTTCTCTTTATTAAGAAGAAAGATGGCAGCTGGCGCATGTGCATAGATTATCGGGCGCTTAATCAGGCGACGGTGAAGAACAAATATCCTTTGCCTCGCATTGATGACCTTTTCGACCAGTTGAAAGGAGCTAAGATATTTTCTAAGATTGATCTCCAGTCGGGTTATAATCAGATTCGAGTTCGTGAGCGGGATATTGAGAAGCGGCTTTCTACGAGGTATGGTCATTATGAGTATAAAGTTATGTCTTTTGGACTAACGAATGCTCCTGCGATTTTCATGGAAGCCATGAGCGTTATGATGCATCAATACCTTGATGATTTCGTTGTGGTATTCATAGATGATATCTTGATTTATTCCAAGACAGAGGAGGATCACACCCACCATTTGCGGTTGGTACTTGAAACTTTAAGAGAGAATCAATTCTATGCCAAGTGAAGAAATGTGAGTTCGGATTTGGAAGTTGGATTTTTGGGTCATGTTATTAATCGGAAGGTATTTGATTGATCCTAGTAAGATTTCGGCGGTGGTTGAGTGGAAGAGACCAACCAATGTTAAAGAAGTAAGGAGTTTTACGGGTTTAGTGGCTATTACGGCGTTTTGTGGAGGGTTTTCAACCATTGCTAAACCGATGTCGATTGACACGAAAGGTGTTAGGTTCCATGGTCCGCGCTTGTGGCGCGATTTTGCTCTTTGAAAGACAGTTAGTGATGCTCCAATTCTTACTCTTCTGGCCGGGAAGAGATTCACTATCTATTGAGATCGTCCATAGTTGGACTTGGTTGTGTACTCATGCGGGATGGTAAAGTGATTGCCTATGCATCGAGGCACCAAGAAGCATGAGCAAATTATCCCACCCATGATCTAGAGCTTGCTTGCGGTGATTCATGCTTTGAAGATCTGGCGTCATTATTTGTATGGTGAATCTTGTGATGTGTTCACTTGACCACAAGAGCACGAAATACATCTTTACCCGAAGGACTTGAACTTGAGGCAGAGGAGATGGCTAGAGTTGATCAAAGACTATGATCTTACTATTCAAGTACCATCCGGCAAGGCTAATGTGGTAGCCGATGCCTTGAGTCGCAAGCGACACCTCCTATCCTCGATTGTCTTATTGCGACTTTGGCGTATGGATATTTCTTTACGCTTTTGGTACCGCCTGCATCGAGACTCGATTGATTTTAGAATCAGCCCTTCCGGATCGGGTGCGAGTAGCGCAACAGCAAGATCAGATGTTCCAACGAATGAGGAAGCGTTGCGAGAGGCAAGCGAGTCGCCGGTGTGGACAACTTTGATTCTTTGCGATTTAAAGGGCGCCTTTGTGTGCCACAGAGTCTCGAGTTAAGCGGAGATTTTGAAAGAGGCCCATCGTACCCCTTATCTGGTACATCTGGTGAGACCAAGATGTACAAAGATTTAAAGAAAAGTTTACGGTGGAAGCGGATGAAAATTGATATCGCGCGAAGATGTGGCTTCTTGTGGAGTGTGCCCGGTGGTCAAGGTGAGCACAAGCGACCATAGGATTTGCAACCCTTGGAGGTACCGGTTTGGCCATGGGACGATATATCTATGGATTTTGTGGTTGGTTTACCTCGCACGCAATGAGGAAAGGATGCTATTTGGGTAATTGTGGACCGGTTCGGTATATACGCACATTTCATTCCTATTCGTACAACCAATTCGACAGCGATTTGGCTCCTCTTTATGTACGAGAAATTGTGCGTTTGCACGAGTGCCAAAGACCATTGTTTCGGCCGAGACGCCAAGTTCGTTTCAAATTCAGGAAAGTTTGCGAGTGCATTGGGCACACAACTCCGTCTTAGCACGACCTTTCATCCCAGACGGATGGGCGATCGAGCGCACCATTCGGACTTTAGAAGACATGCTCAGTGTTGTGTTTTATCTGGAAAGGTAATTGGGTAGAGCATTTAGCCTTGGCGAGTTTGCTTATAACAACAGTTATCATTCGATAGATTCGAGCCGCACCATCGAGGTTCTCTATGGGCGTAAGTGCAGTCTCCGTTGTCTTTGGGATGAGGTTGGAGAGCGGGCGATCTTGGGTCCCGATTGGGTTCAATGACGATGGCTAGAGTGGCGAGGTTAGGCGAATTTTTGGTGCCAGAGCCGGCTGAAGAGCTACGATGATGTCGGGCGAATTTGGAATTGAGGTGGGAGCGAAGTTACTGTTGAGAGTATCGCCATCTAAAGGCGTAGTGCGTTTGGCACCAAAGGAAAGCTTAGTCCAAGGTATGTTGGACCCTTCCCAATCGTGTACGAATTGGGAAGCTAGCTTATCGTTGGACCTTCACGATTCTATGAGTGGGGTTCTAGCGTGTTCCATGTTTCGATGCTTAGAAAGTTTAGAGACCACGATCATGTCATCCCTTTGGAGCCTTTGATTGTCGGGCAAGATCTTACTATCGAATCTCGACCGGTGAGAATATTAGAAGGAGCGAGCGAGTTACGAGGAACAAGACCACAAGTATGTTAAAATCCTTTGGTCTCATCGGTCCAGAAGAGAGGCTACTTGGGAGTTGGAGTCCCGTATGCGAACAATACCCGACCTTTTCACTTCAGGTAATTATTTAAGTTATTCATCTTTCTTTCTTGAAGTTGCTACGTAGATTCGAGGTTGAATCTTTTCTAAGGGGGATAGAGTGTAATACCTCATAAATTCCGCTAGTTCGTATAGTTTGGAATTTATTCGAATACGAAATTCAAATTTCTCCGGAATCGCATTCGGTAAAAGAGGGAAGTCGGAGGGAGAGAAAGAATTAGTTTTTTTTCAGAATTTTCCAGTCCATGAGGGTTATCGAGTTTGCCACTAACTTTGGGCCAAGGGAGGGCGGCCATATAAAAGGGGGGGGGCACCACTTCCCCCAACCCTAGCCGGCCCTCTCCCCCCCACCTAGCCGCCACCCCCTCCCCTCTCCACCCTCCATAGGCGGCGCCTCCTCCTGGTTTGGCGCCGCCTCCTTCCCGATCGCCGGCCATTGGTGCTCCGGAGTTGGTCTCCAAGATCCCGGCGCTTCTCCTCCGATCTGTCCTCCGCGGGTCGTTTCTTCGCGGTGGTTCGCTGTGGTGTGGCCGCCAAGGAAGAAGAAGGAGACCAGCGGGAGTGGTTCTTCGTCGTGCTCTGGGTCTTCAAGGGTAACGAGCACCCGGTTATTTGTTTGATCAAGTTTTGTTGCGGTAGAGATCATTTGAGTCACGTCGGTTTAGAGTTCCAGAATTTACAGAATTGATCAGAATGTTGCGCGGCTTGTTCCAGTACTTTAGAGGCCGAATTTGGGGTTTTGCGCTTCTAGCGATTTGTTCCTGGTTTCGTTAGCTTTCTTTTGGCACCAAGATGAGCAAAATCCGACCAGTAGTTTGAGAGATATGAATTTTTGAATGCGAACTGTCCAATCTGTCTGAAATCTGTGGTCAGTAGTTTTGTCCCTCGTTTTTGTTCAAAATAGAGGCCGAATCAGAAGACTCCCCCAACTAAGTTATTGTAGATCTTGAAATTATCTTTCCAAGTTGATAAAGATAATTCCATTTGGATCAGTAGGCTAAAAGTTACACTATTTTCTTTACTGCTGATCTGTTTTCTGGACTGTTGTAGATGGGTTAGGTTTAGCAGTTAATTACCCCTCTGTTTTGGCCGAATCAGAAGATTCCGCCAACTAAGTTTTTGTAGCCTGATCAGTTAAGAATCAGTGAGCACTGGTTTCAGGTCGTTTAGAGTTACAGATAATTAATGGCGAATTTTCTTGTGCAACTGCTTGTAGAACGATAATCTGGACTTTTGGTGTAGATGTCAAATTGAACCCTTGGGATGAGTAGGCTGATTAGAGAGCATCGTAGTACACTTGTAGCGGTGCCATATTCGATTATCCGTGTCGTGGTAATACTTGTGTAGGCGGTGAGACGGTGGGTGGAAGGACACCTTCGTTGTTTCACAACACGTCACCACACGGAAGGCAAGTGCAAATGTTTAATTCGTGTGAATTCATTGATTTCATGTTAACTTGGTAAATTATGAATATTCATGTGATTTGAGTATGATGTGGTAGAGTCCAATACCTTATTCGATGATACATTGAGTTGAATGCCAAGTTAAGTTATTCATTTCATGCATACATAATTGATTGATGTCCACGGGGTGGAAACTTGTTTAAGTCCCATTAATTCCAATATGGGCATGTAAGACCTACCATTCCAATGTAGGCGATTTGGACATTCCGTATGAAGCGTTCTTCATACGGACTTGGATCCCGCTCTTGGTTAAGAGCGGGCTTAAGTGAGCACCGACGGGTGTGTCACTAGTTATACCGGTATAAACATGTGGAAAGTCCAATCTCCTTCAATGCATTCATTCCTTCATACCATGCTTTCTTAAATTCATGAAGTAAATGATGTACTTGGTGGATTGTTTCAATTCAGTGTTCTATGTGAATGTATATGTTGTGCTTGCTGAGTTTCGACTCACTCTTGCTTTTATTTATTTTTAGGTGAATTCCAGTGAAACAGTTGCTAGCGGGAGGGTGTAGTCCAGCACGTTCCTTGCACATGAATAAAATAATCATTCGTTAAAGTTCTATTTACATATCTTCAGTTTTATTTATAATGTAATGGACTGTAATAACTGTCATTTGAAGGTTCATTATTCTCGCTTTGGTAAATTCTCGTTTGAATTTATAGATGAACTGTGATTAAGCCATAGATAGTTATCATGGTTAATCGTTTCTTTAGCATTGAATGCGTTGTTAATCTTATGAAATGAATAGTAGATTGTCTTGTTAGGTGACATCTTGTCTTCCGAATAGACAGGGTGTTACAAAATTAATCAAATGAAAGCTGTTGATATTGAATATTCTCAATCTGAAAATACCACCCATCTCTTGGCTGCAATCAACACCAAGGAGTGGGAGATGAAGGCTACTGCTATAGAGGAGAATGTTGATCTTTCAAGTCTTACTTTAGAATTACTTTATAGTAAACTCAAGACTCATGAAATTAAAAGAGTTGATCATCCTAAGAAAGAGAACATGGCATTGATAGCTGATCCTCTCAAAAGGTCTTCTGATGGTACTCTTGAATCGTTTTCTGATTTTTCATTTACTTGCTTATCTGCGATTTCTGAGGAGTAGCTTGAAAGTATTCCTGAGACAGAGTTAGCTCTCCTAGCTAAAAAATTCACATGGGCCTACAATAATGTTAGAAACAAAAAGAGAGGTGGTCCGGTGACATGCTATGAATGTGGTGAGCTCAATCATATCTGAGCAAATTGCCCCAAGCTGAAAGGTAAGAGCAATCATAAGGAAGGAAAGCCAACTTGGAAGAAGCCCCCTTTCAACAAATCAAGGTATGAGGCTAATAAACTTGTGAAGGCCGCTCACCGGGTCCTTGCCGCTTTTGAGGATCAATCCTTGAGCGATGTGGATTCCGGGAGTGAGGAGGACAAGGAGGAGGAGATCCCTCAAGGCAAAAAGAAAGGGAAGGCCAAGGACTTCACTGCCATGTGCTTCATGGCTGACACTGACGACATTGATGATGATGAGGTATCTTTTTTCTTATGATGAGCTTTCTGCTAAATATGATTCTATAGTCGAGCAATTGCTTAGTCAAGATGGATCGCTAGAATTTGTCATGACAAAAAATAAGAAATTAGAGTCAAAGATTAACAAACTGAAAGTAGAGCTTAAAAATGCTAAGACTCTTGAACCTGATGAATGTTTATCTTGTAATGCTATGCATTCAGAAATTGCCAAGTTACAATCTGCTTATAATATTTCTATACAACAACTTGAGAATGCTAGATCTGAACTAAATGAAATTAAAAGTGCTCCTTGTGAAAAATGTTTAGAATTGAGTAAATTGATTGCTTTTGATGTGTTTGATTCTAGCCCTTGTACTTCATGCTTAGAAAAAGAACGTGAAATCAAAGATATCTTAGAAGCTGCTAGAGTCAAATATGCTAATCTTAAGGACAATATTGAAAATACTATTTGTGCTTCTTGTTCCGCTCTTAAGCTTGAAATTGCTTTATATAAGGAGAAATCTATGGATAAAACTTGTGATGCTTGTGTTAGTTTGAGAAAAGAAAATGCTTACCTTCATGATACATTAGAGAAATTTTCTAAAGGTAAGAAACAATTAAACATGATTCTTGACAAGTCTAAAACTCCTTATAAGAAGCAAGGTTTAGGATTCAATTCTTTTCAAGACAATTCAAAGCCACAAGTCATTCATGTCTTGGAAAAAGGTTTAATTGAATTCAAAACCCAACCTGCAAAAACATCTTTTAAATCTGCAGGTTTTGCCCAACCTTGTATTAATTCAAATGGTGCCTCTTCTTGTGGAACCAAGTACCATTGCACTTATTGCAAGAGAAGTGGGCATGTGATTGATTTCTATTGGCGTAGGTTGAAAAATGATAGGAAAAATCTTGATAGAATTTCATTCAGGCAACCTAGAGCTTTTATGAGACATGGTAACACTGAAAGGAATAAACCTGGATTAGGATTTTTCTCACATGCTAATTATTATGTTTCTAGATATTCTAATTCTCATGTTCTTGAGTTCTTGGTCGACCGGTGGTGGTCCGAGTCGACCGATTTGGTCACCGGTCTGACCGCCAGAACAACGCCGGTCAGACCGCCCCTGGACAGGTTAATTCCCATATAAATTTAAACATTGCTCATAACAGAATTTTGGATAAAATCAAGGATAGTACTTCTGGTTTGTATACTCCTTGCAGACGTGTGTCTCAGTACTGGATTCCTAAATCTTGTTTATCTAACCCCAGTATTGAGACGCATCGTTCTTATGTTCCTTGATTTTCAGGATTACCGCGGAAAGGGGAAGAACACGTGGTTCGTCGACTCCGGGTGTTCACGCCACATGACCGGAAACTCAAGATGGTTCACCTCTTTCACGCGGGCAACAGGTGATGACTTCATCACCTTTGGAGATGATACACAAGGGCGAATTGAAGGAACAGGATCAATTAGGGTAAACAACAAATTCATTCTAAAGGATGTCGCTCTTGTGGACAAGCTTAGGTATAATCTCCTTTCTGTTTCTCAGCTCCTTGATGATGGTTATGAGACTGTTTTTAAGAAAAATGCGTGTCGTGTGCTTGATTCTACTGGTGAGCTTGTGTTTGGAATATCTAGAGTTGGTAGAATTTTTGGAGCTGATTTTTCAGAATCTCTTGCTGGATCTCTTAAATGTTTGCTTACATCTTCTTCTGATTTCTGGCTTTGGCACTGACGTTTGGGGCACATTGGTTTTGATCATCTGACACGAGTTAGCAACCTTGATCTCATGAGAGGTTTGCCCAAACTCAAAGCTGTCAAGGATGCTTTATGTGCGCCTTGTAGGCATGGCAAACAAGTTGCCGCCTCACACCCTTCTGTGACTATGGTTATGGTAGATTTGACCGGGACGGTTGTTTCATATGGATCTTGTTGGTCTGCTAGAGTCGATCGATCGATGGAAAATGGTATATTCTTGTCATAGTCGATGATCTTTCAAGATATTCTTGGGTGTTCTTTCTTGCTTCAAAAGATGAAGTTTTTGGTTATTTTCATGACCTTGTTCTTCGTTTAGCTTCTGAGCTTCCTGGTGCCTTGAGAGCAATTCGCAATGACAATGGCACGTAGTTCAAAAATGCTTCTTTTGCTTCTTTTTGTGCTGAGCGTGGTATTAAGCATCTGTTCTCCTCTCCACACGTCCCTCAAACAAAATGGCGTGGTGGAAAGGAAGAATAGGACCTTAGTCGAAATGGCTAGGACGATGTTAGATGAGTATAGCACACCGAGGAGATTTTGGGCTGAAGCTATTGCTACAGCTTGCCATATTGCAAATCGTGTCTTTTTGAGACCATCTTTAGGCAAGACTCCTTATGAGCTTCGTTTTGGTAGAAAACCTTCTGTTTCGTATTTTTGAGTCTTTGGATCAAAATGTTTTATTCTTAAGACATGCAACTTAGATAAATTTGAATCAAGAACTTTTGATGGGTTATTTCTGGGCTATCCTGCTCATTCGAGGGGTTTTCGGGTTTTTAATATTGAGACTAACCTTATTCAAGAGACTTGTAATGTCACTTTTGATGAGACTAGCCACGAGCTAGATCAATTATTCTGAGATGATTCACGGTGTGAGAGAGAATTTTGTGGGCGAAGATGAGGACGAAGCGATATCATTCCCTCATCTGCTTCTTTGAGGCGCCCATATTGATACAAGAACACCTACATCTACTTCACCTTGATTGAGGCTCTGTGCATCATCATCATCGCCAGCGATACTGCGGAGTCGAAGAAACTATATCTCACCCGGCGCTCCACTTCGCATTCAGAGACAGCATCCTCCGGATCAGATAATAGGTAATCTACATGAGCGAGTCACTCGCTCCAGGTATAATGATCCAAATCTCTACTCTCATTCGGCTTTTGTTGCTTCTTTTGAACCCCGCGATATATCACATGCTTTATCTGATTCTAGCTAGGTAAATGCCATGCATGAGGAGTTAGAGAATTTTGAAAGGAACAAAGTTTGGAACCTAGTAGAACCTCCTAGTGGTCATAATGTTATAGGAACCCGTTGGGTGTTCAAGAATAAACAAAGTGAGGATGGTTCTGTGGTTAGAAACAAGGCCAGATTGGTAGCTCAGGGTTTCAGCCAAGTTGAGGGGTTAGATTTTGATGAGACATTTGCTCCTGTTGCTAGACTAGAAGCCATTCGCACTTTGCTCGCATTTGCTGCATCAAAAGGTTTTAAATTATATCAGATGGATATTAAAAGTGCATTTTTAAATGGTTTCATAGAGGAGGAAGTGTATGTTAAGCAACCCCCTGGTTTTGAGGATCCCAAGTATCCAAATCGTGTTTTCAAGCTATCTAAAGCATTGTATGGTCTTAAACAAGCCCTAGAGCACAGTATGATAGACTTAAGACCTTCTTGCTTAAAAATAATTTTGAGATGGGTAAAGTGGATAAAACTCTATTCATTCTTAGGCGTGGAAATGACTTTTTGCTTGCTCAAATTTACGTAGATGATATTATTTTTGGTGGTTCTTCTAATGCTCTTGTTTCCAGCTTTTCTGAGACTATGTCCAGGGAATTTGAGATGAGTATGATGGGAGAGCTAAATTACTTTTTGGGACTTCAAATCAAGCAATGCAAGGAAGGAACCTTTATCCATCAGACAAAGTACACTAAAGATCTACTCAAGCGCTTTGACATGGGTGATTGCAAGCCAATCTCCACTCCCATGGCAACCATTTGCTTTGAATCGGATGAAGAAGGAGAAGTCGTGGATCAACGCGATACCGCAAACATGATCGGCTCCTTTCAGATCCGCGGCCTCGAGACCGGACATTCACTTCACGGTATGCCTTTGTGCAAGATTTCAGGCGTCTCCGAGAACTTCCCATCGCCAAGCCGTTAAGCGCATATTCAGGTATTTACACTCTACCCTCTTATATGGCATTTGGTATTCTGCTCTTGACTTTGTCCATTAGGGGTTTTGATTCGATTTTATGGGTCATTTGTTAGATAGGAAGAGTACCTCGAGCACTGTCACTTCCTAGGCACTTCTCTTGTATCTTGGTCTTCTAGGAAGCGGTCTTACATTGCACAATCCATTCTTTGAGCGAGTATGTAGTCTTTGCTAGTTCTTTGTGCTTGATTTTGTGGATGAGCGTCCACTCACGAAGAGATTATGGGTTAAATTTTGCTAGTGTTCCTCTTTTACGTGATAACATTTACGCTATTAATATTGCTAAAAACCCGATGCAATATTCTAGGACTAAGCACATAGACATTCGCTTTCACTTCCTTAAAGATCATGTCGAAAAAGGGGATATTGTGATGCACTTCGTGGAGTCCGATGCTCAATTGGCGGATATTCTCACCAAGCCTTTAGATCAAACCAGGTTTTCCACCTTGAGAAGTGAGTTAGGGGTAATTTATCCCTATGGGTTGGTTTGAGGGGGAGTTTGATCTTTTCTGATATTTCCTTGTTCTTTTGATCTTTTATTGTTCTTTTTATGAACTTAGTGATCTTTTTGAACTTTTTAGGTTTTTAGGCTTTTTATTGCATCTCATTGTATCATATTGCATTCATATGAAAAATACAACAAGTGGTATGAAAAATCCAAAAGATGCATTGTAATATAAGATTTTACCTTATCTTTTAAAATTGATGAAGCTTTGCCTATTACCCTTTGGAGCTTTAGTACTTCAATTCGTGCTCAATGTCATGTCCAGTTCTTTGACTTGCTAGAATTATCATGCTTTTACATGTGTAGCTAAGTCTTTGCTATATGAGCTAGAACTTTAAAACAACTCGAACTAAGAAATTGCAATTTGTGGATGTTTTAGCGAGTTGCGCAATTAGTGCTCCTCTTGTGATATTGGCCCTGTCAGAATTGCTTTGTTACCTCTTTGATCTAAAATTGATCATTACTTGAGCTTTTGTGTTCTTGAGATTCTAAAACTGCTCATGTGAAAAATAAAAATCAAGATTGTCTTATGCTTAAATTGTGCCAAACTATTCTTACGAGACTGCTTGTCAAATGACATAAACTTGGAGATAGTTTGATGAACCAGACGATCTCATGGGGACTGCTTGACAGAAATGACATGAACCTCAAGATTTGTCGCCCTGGTAGAAGCTTAGAAAGAGTTTGTGGATGGCTCCTAGTCCAAGATCTTCTTTACTAAGATGTACCTTTAATCAACTTCTGGTCGAAGCTTAGGATGAGTTTGTGGATGGCTCCTAGTCCAGGATCTTGTCACTATGTTAGATCATTAGTCAACTTCAATATTCAATGCATATGAGAAAAATGTTGACAAATGGGCTTTTACAAAATATTGAGCAAAATGATTCAATACAGGACCTGATTGACTCTTAATGTGGTCTTTGTTAGATTTTTGATCTCACACTGACATTTTGACATGGCCAATTTCACTTTAGGATCCCTGTTGATGAACTTGCTGAATTTGAAGCGTTGCTTAAATTGATCAAATCTACTGCTTTACTTTTGAGCCTTTGTGCTTAGCTTTGATATACATATCTTACCATGATCTTGCTAGCGCTGCCAGGCTTGATATGATGTTTGTGCAGTATTAGAAATACTGGCTAGCTCTTTTGGGTAATCTCCAAAGCTTCTTGTAATCAAAAATTGAAAAAAATACAAAAATGAAGCCACTCCATTGCACTTCATGCATACTCCTCTTTATGCTTCTTTTGTTTTTGCTTCTTTCTTTATTCTCTATTTGTTATCTCTGGATGAGAGGAAGGCGTGATTCCTTGATGAATCCATTGTCAAAGGGGGAGAAGATATGTTAATGAGAAGATATTTCATTGTTGGGGGAGAAGATTTTACAAAGGGGGAGAAACTGAAAATTTGAAAGTTTCTGAAATTTGAGGATCATAGTGAAGTTTCTGAAATTTGAGGATCATAGTGAGGGGGAGTTCTTGAGTTGCATTCTTATTGTCTTATTGAATATTCTGAACTTGATTGCATTCTTTTATACTCACAATGATCATAGGTCAATTGAACAATTGTTCTTTCGTATGGACCTAATGTGAGAATTTTGACTCTTTTCTGGAAATCAAAGTTTTTATGCTTTCTTTTGCCTTATCTCACATGCCTATACTATTCTGATGCCAGCTTGGTCATTTACATTGCTTTTTCTTGCTTATGGACCAAGTTGTGCCTTTGTCTAAAACTAGCGAGTAAACTCGTTTTCAAACCTCTTACTTACATTTTTCGGATAATTGCCAATGTGTTCATCAAGGGGGAGATTGTGGATATCATGGGGATATGCTCCAGTTCTTAGGATGATGTGACAATTGGCAATGATGTTTACGGTTTGTCGTTTCATGAGTTTTCGACAAACCTTCAGGCATTCTGGACAGGGGCGGTCCGTCCGGTCCTAGCACGGCGGTTCGACCGGTCCCAAATCAGTCGGACCGGCCATGTGGGGCGGTCGGACCGGCTGTAACCTAAAAGTGCTCAGAACTGGCTGGGCCAAAAATAGGTGTTGTAGGCAAGTGAGGGGATCCCAATGCACTTGGTCTCATGATTTTTGGAGTCTCCACTAAGAGGGAGCGGTCCGACCGGCTCACATGGAGCGGTCAGACCGGTTTTGACTTGAACGTCTGCCAACTTCGTGACGATGGTGTTTTGTTAGGTCAAAGTCATTGGTTTGATGTCATATGTTTTGCATGATGCATGTTTTGACTAACATGGGTCAAGTTGTGAAGAACTTATTCCCGAATTCGTGTTTGCTTGTCTATGGTTGTGCAGGTTGCTTGGTGGTCAACGACGGTCAACGGCGAGGAGGATCGGGACTAGACTTGGAGAGTTGAGGTCGAGCGATCGGCGATGCGGGTGAGTCAACGACTCAAGCGTGACACAAGATGGACAAGGGTGACCTATTGGCAAATCCATGACGCATGGTGAAGCGGTTTAGGTCAAAAGTTAAAGACGGCGCTTTGCGAAGCGTGCGTGTGTGATCCGTTTGTTAATGGGCCTTAACGGGAGCCTAATTAAGTCAAACCCTAGAGAGTTCTAGGCCTCCACTATAAATAGGAGGAGGTGGGGGCTGCACCTCTTGCTCCCGCTGTTTTTTCACCTCTTTTGTTGTCTTCAAACCCTAATTGGCTTAGGGGGAGTTGAGGTGGAGGCTAGGGCTTTTCATGGTTTGAGGAGAATTTTGTGATCTTGGATTGACCACTGATCCATGATGGTGTGCGTGTAATCCAGCAACGATCACGTTCTTAATCTATGCAAGGTTTGCTTGAGATAAGTGTCTTTTCGTTCTTGCTTTCAATTTCGTGATTTTAGGGCTTTCTTTGATCCGTGAGTTTGTGATTCATTCTTTAACGTAAATTAGCTTGCTGTAATATGTGTGAATCTATCTAGAATCATCTTGATCATCAATCACTCACGAACAAGAATTAGGATCAAGTTTTCGTTCTTGCCCGGTTTTAGACCCTCTATTATTCTTTTGGCAATTGTTCTGGATCTACCCAAGAATTATCATAATATTTGATTGGAATAGGTCCTCAATAGCATAGATAAGGTGTGTGCAAAGTTTCGTTAAGTTTGGAGTTGAGAATCAAAAGTTTGATCTAATTGCAACTTCGTCATCGGGCTGATTTTACTGTTTCAGTTCGGTTCTGGAGCCTGCCGGTCAGACCGCCCATCAGCACCAGTCAGACCGATTTTGGAGCGGTCCGACCGCCAGTACAACAGCGGTCAGACCGCCCGGCAATCGGTCCAACCGGCTGGGTCCAGAGGTCAGACCGCCCGTGCTTTGTGATTCTGTAATCTTAGTTGATTTTGTTATTTTGCTTAGGGGATTTAATTGGATTCAATACTAGTCTTCCGCTGTACTGGTATATTGATCTTCATAGCTTCCTAATAGCTATTGGAGTGAAATTGTGTTGAATTCATTATTTGAGAAAAAGTGAGCGTGCTCCTATTCACCCCCCCCTCTAGTCGCCTTTTCGGTCCAACAATTTCAATGCTTTATTGTTGCATATTGCAATGTTGAGCTAACGTGTGTCAAGTTGTGAAGAACTTATTCCCGGAGATGATTTCTTTGTCTATTGCTGTGCAGGTGGCTTGCAGGTCAACGACGTCAACGGCGAGGAGGATCGGGACTACGCTTGGAGAGCTGAGGTCCAGAATGATCATGGATGCCGGGTGGAGTCGTGTGACTCAAGCATGGTGCCAAATGGACAAGATGGATCGAACGGGTGGTTCGTTGCAGCTGGTTGGATCAAGCGGCGCGGGGGTCGGTGCAAGTGCCTTGGAGGTTCCGATGGGATTCGGACGGGAGAGACTTGCCGACATGATGAGAGCCGCTGATCAACCTACACGTGGTGAAGCAGGCGATTGCTTCAACAGATTGATGTGTGTGTGTGTCTCCCATTTGTGTTGTGCCTTAATGGGAGCCCATGAGAGAATCCCTAGGCTCTCCTATAAATAGAAGGGGGGAGGTGGAAAAAACCCCCAAGCACTTCGACATTCATTTGCAAAAACCCTAGTTAGGGTTAGGGTTTGGAGAGGAGAGGTTAGAGAGAAATTTGTGAGTGTGCTCTTGGATTGAGCTCTTGTCCTCCTTGAGGGAGTGGCTTTGTAAGCAACATCTTGAATCAATCAATCTATTGATGTTTGCTCAAGGGTGAAGTGTCATTTGCCTTCTTCTCTCTTTTGATGATTTTGGTGCTTCCTTGATCCGGGTGTTTATGCTTGGCCTCTTCACCGGTTTTACCTTGCTATGATGTGTGGGAATACTCCTAGAATCATCTAGATCATCAATCTCCCACAAGCAAGTTTTGGATCAAGTTTTTCATATTTCTAGGTTTTGGAACACTTCTTTGGTAAAACCTTAAGAGATCGATTCTTTGAAGTGGATCTGGACGATCGTCGCTAGAAATAGGTCTTAGATATTCTTGGGGAGGTGTGCTCCAAATTTGGTCAAGTTTCATTGGTTGAATCAAAAGTTGGACCAATTTTTGTTTTGGATTTGGGCATTGTGAGTTGCCTCTGGACTAAATCGGTCTGACCGATTTTTCACCGCCGGTCCGACCGCCCGACAGTCAGACTGCCAATTGAGCGCCGTTCCGACCGCCAGGCAGTCAGACCGCCAGCACTACACCGGTTCGACCGCCTAGTGAGATCAATTCTCCTTTTTGTGTCTTGTGGTTAAAGGGGGTAATCGAATTCAGCACAAGGCTTCCTCTGTGCATTTACTGATCTTCTTAGCTTTCATAGCTAAAGGAGAAAAGTGCGTGTTGAATTTGATTAAGGAAAAAATCGAGAAAGCGCATATTCACCCCCCTCTAGTCGCCTTTACCGTCCTACAAGTGGTATCAGAGCCCAGTTAGCTCTTCTCATAGATCTTAACCGGTCTTTGGAGCCATGGCGACTGACAAATATTCAACCAAACCACATATTTTTAGTGAAGTTGATTTTGCTTATTGGAAGACCCGAATGCAGGCCTACATCGAGGCTCAAGGGCATGCAATTTGGCTTAAGGTAAAAAATCCTTATGTCGTGCCAGCCGATGATGATGTGATCACTCCAGATGTGGAGGCAAACAGCAAGGCTCGGAGTTTTTTGATCCAAGGCCTTAGTCGACGGAGTTTGAGCGTGTCGCTCATTTACGGTCTGCTCATGAGATCTAGCGGACTCTCTGTGATTATCACGAGGGCTCCACTGTGATCAAGGAAGTGAGACAGAACCAGCTTAAGAAAATTTACTCCAAGATTGAGCAAAGACCTTGTGAGTCTTTAGATGAGCTGTGGGGAAGATTTTCTAAGATTCTTCATGATCTCCGCGCTGTTGACCTCGTCTTCACTGAGTCAGAAAATGCACACCAGCTTTTGGGTGCTCTTGATGTGAAGGTCTGGGGAATGAAGATCACTTCCATCAATGACAACACTGTCATGAGTGAGCTTACCATGGATAAGCTATACTCGAGGTTGAAGACGCATGATATTGATTTTATCTCGCGTCTCCCCAAGACAGAGTCGATGGCTTTAGTGGTCGATCAATCTAAGGGTAGTTCTTCTGATTCTTTGGATGCTAGCTCATCGGGTTTTTCTTTATCAGTTTTACATTCTTTGAGCGATGAGCAACTTGAAAAACTACCTAAATATGATTTAGCCCTCCTATCCACCAAATTCACGAGAGCATACAACAAGGTGAGGAACAGGAGGAGAGGTGGCCCTATCACTTGCTTTGAATGTGGTGAGCCAAACCACATTCGCTCTAGGTGCCCCAAGCTAAAGGGCAAGGAGGAGGAGTCACAAAGACATCCTCAAGCGAGGGATGCTAAACCCAAGAAGATAAACTATCGCAAGTTTGTCAGCCGGGTCCTTGACGCTCTAGAGAATGTAAACATGAGCGATATGGACTCGGAGACAGAGGACGACGAGAGTGACTCTCGTGGCAAGAAGAAGGCCCATGAGTTCACAGGCATGTGTTTCATGGCCAAGAACAGCCACGACACTGACTCCTCAAATGACGAGGATCCTTTTAGTGATCCCGATGAGGTATGCACTTCGCTTGCTGATATGAAAAGGGGTTTGGTGCTTGCTGAACAGAAATTGTATAAGCAAGCAAAACTGATTAAGAAACAGGACACTATGATTGATAATTTAATCCTAGAAGTTGTTAGGCTCAAATCCATTAATACTGATGATATTTGTGATTCCTGCTCTAGCTTGCTTAAAGAATTGACAAGCTTAAAATCTGGTTATTCCTCTGTAGTGAATCAATTAAAAGATACTCTTGATGAACTAGAATCTCTCAAGTCTAGTTCTGTTTGCATGGATGCCATTTCTCTTGATGTGACTACATTGGATGCTATCCCTTTAACATGCTCAAACTGTGTTTTGCTTGAAATAAAATTGGATAACGCCTTGAAAGAATTGCAAAAATTTGATGCTAGTCACACTTGCTCTCATTGTAAGAATAATAGGATTAAAATGCAAGAGATGACAGAAATGGTTGTGTATTCTAGATCTGCTTCATGTGAAAATTGTCCAAAACTCACAATTGAGATTGAAGCTCTAAACAAGACTCTAGAAAAAAAGGCTAAAATTGAAAAATCTATGTCTTTTACTGCTTCGAAGAAAGTTATTGACTCTACCTCTTGTGTTTTGAATGCTAAAGTTGAAACTATTGTGAGTAAGATACAAGAGTCTTTTAGAGTTAAATTTAAGGAGCAGTTGAATAGGATTAAGGATTGCTACTGTTTGTCTTGTGAGGCTTTAAAAGTGGAAGTGTCTCTTCTTAAGAGTAAGCATGATGAGGCAATCAAGTATAGAAAGTGCACTAGATGTTAGTATTTAGCTAAAGAGAATGATTACCTCAAAGTGACTCTTGGGATGTTTTCTAATGGGAAAAAGAAACTCAACATGATTCTTGACCAATCCAAGGTGAGTGTGAAAAATAGTGGCCTAGGTTTTAATCCCCTAGAGTATTCCAAGAATCACCCACCTAAGATTGCTAGAGTTGTGAAAAGTGGTCTGTTTGAGTTAGAACCTCCTAAGCCATCTAAGGTTATTTTCAAATCTGCAGGTTTTGCTCAAACTCTTTCTAGCAATAAAGGTGCTTCTGTTTCACCAGTACAGGCCCCTCAAAAGGTCAAGTACCATTGCACTTTCTGCAAGAAAGAAGGTCACACTGTTGAGTTCTGCTTCTGGAGAGCTAAGATTGAGAGAAAAGAGAGGATGAGCGCTTTGAGAACCATTAGAGGAGTCCCTTCACCTGCTGTAGTCTATAGAGCCAAGCAGCCTGTTTTTCGTACTACACATAGGCCTAGGTTTGTAGAGAACTTCGTTGACTCTTTTGGTGGGTCTAGGCAGCATTTTGGTTTAGGATATCGTGAGGAGAGACCACGGGTAGCATCTAGACAGGGGGAGTATCGATCTTTTGGTAGATCGTTTCGGAGAGGTCTAGGTGGTTCTCGTGTGCATTCTTATGATTTTGCTCCTGATCATTTTTCTGCTGCTTCTACTGTTGTTCCCAGGCATCATGCATCTCAGTACTGGATTCCTAGATCTTTTATCACTAACCCCAGTACCGAGGCACGGATGTTTTCTATGTGTGACTTTTAGGTCTGTCATGCGAGGAAGGAGGACATATGGCTTGTTGACTCCGGGTGTTCTCGACATATGACTATAGATTCTGGATGGTTCTCCTCCCTCACACGTGCATCCGGCAATGAATTGATTACTTTTAGGGATGCTTCTACCGGGACCGTGACTGCCAAGGGCACTGTGCGTGTCAACAACAAGTTCATGCTTAAAGACGTCACTTTGACTTGGGCATATAGGCTTCCCCTCGTGCCTCTCGTCGTCAAGCAGTACGTCGCAACTTCAGGTACCTTCAAGATACTCTTGACTTTGGACTCTGGTATTCTTCTTCTTCTGTTCTCTCAATTCGAGCATTTTCTAATGCTGATTTTGCGGGGTGTAGAGTAGATAGGAAGAGTACTTCTGTCACTTGTCATTTCTTAGGCACATCCCTTATCTCTTGGTCTTCTAGAAAACAATCTTCTGTTGCACAGTCCACAGCCGAGACCGAGTATGTAGCTGCAGCAAGTGATTGCTCTCAGATTCTCTGGATCTCATCCACACTGCGGGACTATGTGTTATTTTTGGAAAGTGTTCCTCTTTTCTGTGACAACACTTCAGCCATAAACATTGCCAAAAACCCAGTGCAACATTCAAGGACTAAACACATTGATATTCGATATCATTTTCTTAGAGACCATGTTGAGAAGGGTGATGTTGTGTTTCTCTTTGTAGAGTCAGAGCAACAGCTTGCAGATTTTTTCACTAAAGCACTTGTTTCTTCTCGTTTTGCTACTTTGCGGGGAATTAGGGGTTATTAGTCCTCTTGGGCTGTTTTGAGAGGGGTTTTGCTCTTTTTGCATTCATTGTATCATAATGCATTTTAAAATTCAAATTTCTTGCATTGTATTATAAACTTGTGGAGCTTTGATTATTATCCTTGTATGGCATATTTTCATACTTTATACCTTGCCATGTCCTATGATAGTCTGCTAGACTTCTGTTATGGCTCTTATTGTTTAGCTTAGCTTCTGCCTTGCTAGCTTTATATCTGTAAGTAAAATTGAATCAAATCATGTTTTGTTGGATCTTGTGACTAGTTTTGCTTTAGTGATCCTCTCATGATTCATGCCATGTGATATAGGTTAAATTGAGCTTTGAACTGAGGTTGAGTTGTAAAATGAGCTTTGTTATTTCTTAAGTCAAGCAAATGAAGAATAAGTTTTTATGTGCGAAAAAACTGATCTCACCAATTCTTTCTCATGAGACTATTTGCCATTGCACGAGGCATAAACTCAGGGGGAGTTTTGGATGACCTAGACCATTCTTTTAAGCTTCTTGCTTGAGATGGTCGCGGCAAGGCTTGAGATCTAGCAAATTACTATAAAAATATATATATCATTTTCAGCAAAATGCTCAAAATGCTAAGTGCTTGATTAAATTGCTTCATATTTGAACTCCTAATGCTCAAAATACCTCAGTTTCTGGTTTCTGATCTTCATTTACTTATAGACATAGCTTGACTCATTTTTAGATACTTTGGTGAATCTATGATGTTGAGCAACTTATCATGGTATAAATTCATTTAATCTCAGATTATTGCTATTTTTGTCTTAACTTTGCAGTACATGATTTGCCATGATTGAATAAAGCTTCTTCATTTTATATGGCTTGGTGTAATACTTGTACTGTCTTCATGGATAATCTTCATGGCTCCTTTTGCTAATAGTTCAAAAACAAAAAATTAGCCATTCCTTCATGCTCTAACTTTTTTCCTTGCATCTTGATGAATTCATTGTCAAAGAGGGAGAAAGATTAGAGAAAATGTGGTTTTTATAGCTTTTGGAGTCATAAAGGAAAAATGTATTTTTCTAGAAATTGGTTATCATTGTGAGTGGATTCTCTTGGTTTTATTGCCTTTTCTGATTATATTTGCAAATCTAGAAGACTCACAATGATCAAAAGTCAAATTGAAGCCTTTTGTGCTCTCTTTGCCTTATCTCGCTTGCCTATGCCATTCTGAAGCCAGCTTGGTCGTTTCCTAAGCTTTCTTTTGCATATGGACCAAGTTGTGTCTTTGTGCGAAAACTGCGTGGTTTTATTTTTCAAACCACTAAACTTCATTTTCTGGTAAATTGCCAATGTGTTCATCAAGGTGGAGATTGTGGATATCGTGGGGATATGTGCATGATCTTAGAGTGATGAGTCAATTGGCAATGGCGTTGTTGGTTTGACGAATCTCGCATTTTCGGAAAACTTCAGTGCTGTCAGGTCATTGGCGGTTCGACCGGCGATACTTGTCAGTCCGACCGGCCATAGTTCATGATGGAGTTTGAGGCTAGGCCAAAAATAGGTTGTGTAGGCACGAGAGGGGAGTCTCCTAGATGTGGTCACATAATTTTTGAAGCTCCCAGTCAAAAGTTCTACCAATTTGAAAATTCCAGAGAGGTTGCGGATTTCCGAGTTGAAATTTGGCTAAGTCTTTTGGGGCGGTCAAACCGCCGTTCTGGAATCGGTCCGACCACTGGGAAATCGGTCCGACCGGCTTGGTAGGGCGGTCAGACCGGCTTCCACTTGTACTTCGGTCATTTTGGCATTGTTGTGTTTTGATGATATCTATTGTATGAATTTCAATGCTTTATTGTTGCGTATTGCATTGTTGAGCTAACGTGCGTCAAGTTGTGAAGAACTTGTTCCCGGAGACGATTTCTTTGTCTATTGCTGTGCAGGTGGCTTGCAGGTCAACGACGTCACCAGCGATGAGGATCGGGACTACGCTTGGAGAGCTGAGGTCCCGAACGATCATGGATGCCGGGTGGAGTCGTGTGACTCAAGCATGGTGCAGAATGGACAAGATGGATCGAACGGGTAGTTCGTTGCAGCTGGTTGGATCAAGCGGCGCGGGGGTCGGTGCAAGTGCCTTGGAGGTTCCGATGGGATTCGGACGGGAGAGACTTGCCGACATGATGAGAGCCGCTGATCAACCTACACGTGGTGAAGCAGGCGATTGCTTCAACAGATTGATGTGTGTGTGTGGGTCCCATTTGTGTTGTGCCTTAATGGGAGCCCATGAGAGAATCCCTAGGCTGTCCTATAAATAGAAGGGGGGAGGTGGAAAAAAACCCCAAGCACTTCGATATTCATTTGCAAAAACCCTAGTTAGGGTTAGTGTTTGGAGAGGAGAGGTTAGAGAGAAATCTGTGAGTGTGCTCTTGGATTGAGTTCTTGTCCTCCTTGAGGGAGTGGCTTTGTAAGCAACATCTTGAATCAATCAATCTATTGATGTTTGCTCAAGGGTGAAGTGTCATTTGCCTTCTTCTCTCTTTTGACGATTTTGGTGCTTCCTTGATCCGGGTGTTTATGCTTGGTCTCTTGACCGATGTAACCTTGTTATGATGTGTGGGAATACTCCTAGAATCATCTAATCATCAATCTCCCACAAGCAAGTTTTGGATCAAGTTTTTCATATTTCTAGGTTTTGGAACACTTCTTTGGTAAAACATTAAGAGATCGATTCTTTGAAGTGGATCTGGACGATCGTCACTAGAAATAGGTCTTAGATATCGTTGGGGAGGTGTGCTCAAAATTTGGTCAAGTTTCATTGGTTGAATCAAAAGTTAGACCAATTTTCGTTTTGAATTTGGGCATTGTGAGTTGCCTCTGGACTAAATCGGTCTAACCGATTTTTTACCGCCGGTCCAACCGCCCGACAGTCAGACCGCCAATTGAGCGCCGGTCCGACTGTAATACCTCATAAATCCAGCTAGTTCGCATAGTTTGGAATTTAGTCGAAAATGTGATTTATTAGTTTTCGGAATCGCATTTGGTAAAAAGAAAGAAGTCAGAGGGAGAAAAAGAAATAGTTTTTTGTCGAAAATTCTATTTAGCAGGGGGGTTATCATAATTTTCCGGCAACTTTGGGCATGATCATGCGACCCAGAGGCCCAAGAATGGCCGCCCATGAAGGGCCGCCATAAAGGGGCGCCACTCCCAAACCCTAGCCGCCTTCCTCCCACCAAGCCGCCACCCTCCCTCTCCATCCTCTTTGGCGGCGCCTCCTCCCTGGTTGGGCGCCGCCTCCTCCTTGGTGGCCGCCATTGGTGCTCCCGGAGTTGGTCTCCAAGATCCCGGCGCTTCTCCTCCGATCTGTCCTCCGGCGGGTCGTTTAAATCGCCGGTGGTTCGCTGTGGTGTGGCGGCCAAGGAAGAAGAAGGAGACCAGCGGGAGTGGTTCTTCGTCGTGCTACGGGTCTTCAAGGGTAACGAGCACCCCGGTTATTTGTTTGATCAAGTTTTGTTGCGGTAGAGATCATTTGAGTCACGTCGGTTTAGAGTTCCAGAATTTACAGAATTGATCAGATTGTTGCGCGGCTTGTTTCAGTACTTTAGAGGCCGAATTTGGGGTTTTGCCCTTCTAGAGATTTGTTCCTGGTTTCGTTAGCTTTCTTTTGGCACCAAGATGAGCAAAATCCGACCAGTAGTTTGAGAGTTATGAAATTTTGAATGCGAACTGTCCAATCTGTCTGAAATCTGTGGTCAGTAGTTTTGTCCCTCGTTTTTGTTCAAAATAGAGGCCGAATCAGAAGACTCCCCAACTAAGTTATTGTAGATCTGGAAATTATCTTTCCAAGTTGATAAAGATCATTCCATTTGGATCAGTAGGTTAAAAGTTACACTATTTTCTTTACTGCTGATCTGTTTTCTGGACTGTTGTAGATGGGTTAGGTTTAGCAGTTAATTACCCCTCTGTTTTGGCCGAATCAGAAGATTCCGCCAACTAAGTTTTTGTAGCCTGATCAGTTAAGAATCAGTGAGCACTGGTTTCAGGTCGTTTAGAGTTACAGATAATTAATGGCGAATTTTCTTGTGCAACTGCCCGTAGAACGATAATCTGGACTCTTGGTGTAGATGTCAAATTGAACCCTTGGAATGAGTAGGTTGATTAGAGAGCATTGTAGTACACTTGTAGCTGTGCCATATTCGATTATCCGTAATAAGTGGTAATACTTGTGTAGGCGGTGAGACGGTGGGTGGAAGGACACCTTCGTTGTTTCACAACACATCACCACACGGAAGGCAAGTGCAAATGTTTAATTCGTGTGAATTCATTGATTTCATGTTAACTTGGTAAATTATGAATATTCATGTGATTTGAGTATGATGTGGTAGAGTCCAATACCTTATTCGATGATACATTGAGTTGAATGCCAAGTTATGTTTTTCATTTCATGCATACATAATTCAGTTGATGTCCACGGGAGTGGAAACTTGTTTAAGTCCCATTAATTCCAATATGGGCATGTAAGACCTACCATTCCAATGTAGGCATTTTCGGACATTCCGTATGAAACGTTCTTCATACGGACTTGGATCCCCGCTCTTGGTTAAGAGCGGGCTTAAGTGAACACCGACGGGTGTGTCACTAGTTATACCGGTATAAACATGTGGAAAGTCCATTCTCCTTCAATGCATTCATTCATTCATATCATGCTTTCTTAAATTCATGAAGTAAATGATTTAATTGGTAGCTTGATTCAATTCAGTGTTCTATGTGAATGTTTATGTTGTGCTTGCTGAGTTTCGACTCACTCTTGCTTTTATTTATTTTTAGGTGAATTCCAGTGAAACAGTTGATAGCGGGAGGGTGTAGTCCAGCACGTTCCTTGCACATGAATAAAATAATCATTCGTTAAAAGTTCTATTTACATATCTTCAGTTTTATTTATCATGTAATGGATTGTAATAATTAACATTTGAAGGTTCATTATTATCGCTTTGGTAAATTCTCGTTTGAATTTATAGATGAACTATGATTACGCCTAGATAGTTATCTTGGTTAATCGTTTCTTTAGCATTGAATGCGTTGTTAAACTTATGAAATGAATAGTAGATTGTCTTGTTAGGTGACATCTTGTCTTCCGGATAGACAGGGTGTTACAGTTGGTATCAGAGCGGGCTTCAGGTCCGTGGTGATTAGATTGATAACATTTACTAAAATTAGTTTAACGTTGTCAACATAAACTAAAATTTGTCAACAGTTTATTAACTTTAAACTTGACACACTGTGCACAATAGGAAGGGTTGGGTATAACTTTGCTTCCGCATTTCTTTCAAGTCATTCCCTTATGTTCTGATAATTGAATTGTTTGATCTTTTGTGTGGTGGTGTTTAGATGGCGAGAGGCCGTGGCCGTGGTCGTCCACCGGTCCGTGGTCGGGGTCGGGGCGCGTCCTCGGCGTGTCTTCTTCTCGATCGAGGAAGTTCTTTGAGGCTACCACGGAGGAGATTGCCTCTGCCGCTCCTCGGCCGCAGAGCCTCTGTTGTGTCTGCAGAACTAATCCGTAACCTTTTGAGAGAGAACCGGCTACTCACTTGAAAGAATCGCAGACGGCCATTCCTGCAATTGCTTTGCACTGGCGCGTAACTCGTTGTCGCCATCGCTCCACCCGAGATTAGGATGAATCTTCGGGAGTGGATGTCGCTTCGATTGGACTCTTTTGATGGAGCCGCACACCGTCCAGTCGCGGATTGGTTGAGATATATGGAGCGCCGCTTTGGGGCATTAGAGCCGACGCCGCAGAGGGCGCGTTCGTGGCTTTTCAGCTTGAAGGGTCAAGTCGACATCCGTGGGAAGGAGTCCCGTCTTCTAGGACTCCGCTCAGGTCCCGCCACTTGGGAAGTGTTCGTGGAGAGATTCAGACACAATTCTATCCGACTCCTTTGTTGAGAAGATGGAACAAACATCGTTGACTTTTGAGCAAGGAAAGATGACGGTATCTGAGTACGAGGCTGGGTTCAATAACCTGGTGCGCTTTGTACCAGCGGTGGCGAATGATGATAATGAGAAGGCTAAGAGGTTCCGGCGGGGCCTCAACCAAGAGTACCGCCAGATTCGAGGGCGACAGACTACGTGATTTCAGCTCGGTGGTCGAGCAAGCTAGAGGAATGGAGTTGGAGAAAGGCACACTCCATGATCAGTCGCCGTTAGTTCTGTACCACTGGCAATTCGGTGGTGGGCGTAAACGGAGTTTTGTGGTGGGAATGGGTCTTTTCAATGACCCGCTCCCAAGAGGTTTCGAAGGGTCACAACACTCGCCCCGTCCGTCGCTGGCGCCTTCCTCTTGGCGCCCGTCCTTTGTCTTCCTTTCCATCGGTGCGTCTGCTCGGTGACAGGCATGAAATGTTTCCGTGTGGTGAGGAGCATCGAGCTTGAGTGTTCCTTCAGGGGTCATGTCGTCATTGTGGTCTGGATGGCCACAAAGCGTCGGTTTGCAGCGTAACCCGCGAGTATCATCAGTGGGAGCCGCTCCAGCAGCCTTCATCTTCCAGCGTTCATGGTGGTTCGGTTCATACTCGCGCAGATCTCGCACCACGCTCACTGTGGTGGATTCCTCCTACGATGGTTCCTCGAGCACCTCCAGCAGGTTCTATTGGAACCCGTTCCCGACCGCACCTCAGTCGTCTGCTGCTCTGCAGCGGTTTTGGGCACCCTTCGCAGAGTGTTGGGGCTTCCTCCGCCCGACGCCGCCAGAGTCTACGCCATGCCCACCTGGATACTATGAGGCGACCGGACGTGGTGACGGTACTTTACTAGTTGACTCGCATGATGCTTTCATATTGTTTGATTCTCGTGCTACGATTCGCTTGTGTCCCCGAGTTTGTCAAGAGCGAGCTTGAGTCCGCAGCTCATCTCTCGAGTCCGTGGTAGTCGGTTCTCGGGGTCTTATTTCGCTTCTCTGATTTGCCGGCCGTTCTATTGATATCGATGGGGAGGTTTTCACTGCTAACCTTATAGTTATTCAATTGGCACCCTTCGATGTTATCCTGGGTATGGACTGGTTATTCCAATACCGTGCCAAGATTTGTTGTTTCTGGAAGACGGTGACCTTGCTAGCTCCTCCGTGAAGAATCGGTATTCCAGGCGGCACGACCGTCGATTCAAGATTTGTATCGCTAATCTATTCCCTAGCCGTCGTGCATCGACCATCGGATTACTTTGCTCCCTCAATGAAAAGACTGATTCTTTGCAGCGTATTGAGGAGATTCCAGTGGTGAAGGAGTTTTCCGATGTCTTTCCTATAGAACTTCCCGGAATGCCTCCGGTGAGGAAAGTGGAGTTCCGGATTGATCTTGTTCCGGGAACTCGGCCGTTGTCCAAATCTCCTTACCGTTTGGCTCGGCCATTTCAGGAAGAATTGAAGAAACAATTGGACGACCTGCTGTCCAAAGGTATGATTCAGCGGAGCGTTTCGCCTTGGGGAGCGCCTGTTCTCTTTATTAAGAAGAAAGATGGCAGCTGGCGTATGTGCATAGATTATCGGGCGCTTAATCAGGCGACGGTGAAGAACAAGTATCCTTTGCCTCGCATTGATGACCTTTTCGACCAGTTGAAAGGAGCTAAGATATTTTCCAAGATTGATCTCCAGTCGGGTTATAATCAGATTCGAGTTCGTGAGCAGGATATTGAGAAAACGGCTTTCTCAACGAGGTATGGTCATTATGAGTATAAAGTTATGTCTTTTGGACTAACAAATGCTCCTGCAGTTTTCATGGAAGCCATGAACAGTATGCTGCATCAATACCTTGATGATTTCGTTGTGGTATTCATAGATGATATCTTGATTTATTCCAAGACAGAGGAAGATCACACCCACCATTTGCGGTTGGTACTTGAAACTTTAAGAGAGAATCAATTCTATGCCAAGCTGAAGAAATGTGAGTTCTGGATTTCGGAAGTTGGATTTTTGGGTCATGTTATTAATCAGAAGGGTATTTCAGTTGATCCTAGTAAGATTTCGACAGTGGTTGAGTGGAAGAGACCAACCAATGTTAAAGAAGTAAGGAGTTTTCTGGGTTTAGTGGCTATTACGGCGTTTTGTGGAGGGTTTTTCAACCATTGCTAAACCGATGACCCAGCTTGACACGTAAAGGTGTTAGGTTCCATGGTCCGACGCTTGTGGCGCAGCTTTTGCTCTTTGAAAGATAGATTAGTGACTGCTCCAATTCTTACTCTTCCTGAGCCTGGGAAGAGATTCACTATCTATTCAGATGCGTCCATAGTTGGACTTGGTTGTGTACTCATGCAGGATGGTAAAGTGATTGCCTATGCATCGAGACAATTTGAAGCATGAGCGTAATTATCCCACCCATGATCTAGAGCTTGTGCAGTGATTCACGCTTTGAAGATCTGGCGTCATTATTTGTATGGCGAATCTTGTGATGTGTTCATCGACCACAAGAGCACGAAATACATCTTTACCTGTAGGACTTGAACTTGAGACAGAGGAGATGGCTAGAGTTGATCAATGATTATGATCTTACTATTCAGTACCATCCCGGCAAGGCTAATGTGGTAGCCGATGCCTTGAGTCGCAAGGCGACACCTCCTATCCTCAGTTGTCTTATCGCTGATTTTGAGCGTATGGATATTTCTTTACGCTGCGGTACCGCATGCATCGAGACTCGCTTGATTTTAGAGTCACCCTTCCGATCGGTGCGTAGTAGCACAACAAAGAAGATCGATGTTCCAACGAGTGAGGAAGCGTTACCGAGGGCAAGCGAGGTCACCGGTGGACAACTTTGATTCTTTGCGATTTAAAGGCGCCTTTGTGTGCCACAGAGTCTCCTGTTAAGCGGAGATTTTGAAAGAGGCCCATCGTACCCCTTATACCGCATACATCCCGGTGAGACCAAGATGTACAAAGATTTAAAGAAAAGTTTCGTGGAAGCGGATGAAAATTGATATCGCGCGAGATGTGGCTTCTTGTGGAGTGTGCCAATGGTCAAGGTGAGCACAAGCGACCAGCAGGATCATGCAACCCTTGGAGGTACCAGTTTGGCCATGGGACGATATATCTATGGATTTTGTGGTTGGTTTACCTCGCACGCAATGAGGAAAGGATGCTATTTGGGTAATTGTGGACCGGTTCAAGAAGTCCGCACATTTCATTCCTATTCGTACAACCAATTCGACAGCGACTTGGCTCCTCTTTATGTACGAGAAATCGTGCGCTTGCACGGAGTGCCAAAGACCATTGTTTCGACCGAGACGCCAAGTTCGCTTCCAAATTCGGGAAAGTTTGCAGAGTGCATTGGGCACACAACTCCGCCTTAGCACACCTTTCATCCCAGCATGGATGGGCGATCGAGCGCACCATCCGACTTTAGAAGACATGCTCGGTGTTGTGTTTTATCCCGAAAGGTAATTGGGAAGAGCATTTAGCCTTGGCGAGTTTGCTTATAACAACATTATCATTCCAAGATTCGAGCCGCACCATCGAGGTTCTCTATGGGCGTAAGTGCAGTCCCGTTGTCTTTGGGATGAGGTTGAGAGCGGGCGATCTTGGGTCCCGACCGGGTTCAGCAGACGATGGCTAGAGTGGCGAGGTTAGGCGAAATTTGTTGGTCGCCAGAGCCGGCTGTAAGAGCTGCTGATGTCGAAGGCGAGATTTGGAATTCGAGGTGGGAATGAAGTTCATTGAGAGTATCGCCATCTAAAGGCGTAGTGCGTTTCGGCACCAAAGGAAAGCTTAGTCCAAGGTACGTTGGACCCTTCCCAATCGTGGCACGAATTGGGAAGCTAGCTTATCGTTTGGACCTTCCTGATTCTATGAGTGAGGTTCACAACGTGTTCCATGTTTCCATGCTTAGAAAGTTTCGAGAGACCGGATCATGTCATCCCTTTGGAGCCTTTGATTGTCGTGCAAGATCTTACTATCGAATCCCGACCGGTGAGAATATTAGAAGGAGCGAACGAGTTACGAGGAACAAGACCTCAAGTATGTTAAAATCCTTTGGTCTCATCATCCAAAGAGAGGCTACTTGGGAGTTGGAGTCCAGATGCGCGAGCAATACCCGACTTGTTCACTTGGTAATTATTTAAGATTTTCATCTTTCATTCTCGGTTGCTACGAGATTCGAGGTTGAATCTTTTCTAAGGGGATAGAGTGTAATACCTCATAAATCCAAATTAGTTCGCATAGTTTGGAATTTAGTCGAAAATGTGATTTATTAGTTTTCTAATCGCATTCAGTAAAAGAAAGAAGTCGAGGAGAAAAAGAAATAGTTTTTGTCGAAAATTCTATTTAGCGGGGGTTATCATAATTTTCCGCAACTTTGGGCATGATCTGCGACCCAGAGGCCCAAGAGGGGCTGGCCGCCCATGAAGGGCCGCCATAAAAGGGGGCGCCACTCCCCCAAACCCTAGCCGCCTTCCTCCCACCAAGCCGCCACCCCTCCCTCTCCATCCTCTTTGGCGGCGCCTCCTCCCTGGTTGGGCGCCGTCTCCTCCCTTGGTGGCGGCCATTGGTGCTCCCGAGTTGGTCTCCAAGATCCCGGCGCTTCTCCTCCGATCTGTCCTCCGGCGGGTCGCTTAAATGCCGCCGTGGTTCGCTGTGGTGTGGCCGCCAAGGAAGAAGAAGGGAGACCAGCGGGGAGTGGTTCTTCGTCGTGCTACGGGTCTTCAAGGGTAACGAGCACCCCGGTTATTTGTTTGATCAAGTTTTGTTGCGGTAGAGATCATTTGAGTCACGTCGGTTTAGAGTTCCAGAATTTACAGAATTGATCAGATTGTTGCGCGGCTTGTTTCAGTACTTTAGAGGCCGAATTTGGGGTTTTGCCCTTCTAGATATTTGTTCCTGGTTTCGTTAGCTTTCTTTTGGCACCAAGATGAGCAAAATCCGACCAGTAGTTTGAGAGTTATGAATTTTTGAATGCGAACTGTCCAATCTGTCTGAAATCTGTGGTCAGTAGTTTTGTCCCTCGTTTTTGTTCAAAATAGAGGCCGAATCAGAAGACTCCCCCAACTAAGTTATTGTAGATCTGGAAATTATCTTTCCAAGTTGATAAAGATCATTCCATTTGGATCAGTAGGTTAAAAGTTACACTATTTTCTTTACTGCTGATCTGTTTTCTGGACTGTTGTAGATGGGTTAGGTTTAGCAGTTAATTACCCCTCTGTTTTGGCCGAATCAGAAGATTCCGCCAACTAAGTTTTTGTAGCCTGATCAGATAAGAATCAGTGAGCACTGGTTTCAGGTCGTTTAGAGTTACAGATAATTAATGGAGAATTTTCTTGTGCAACTGCCCGTAGAACGATAATCTGGACTCTTGGTGTAGATGTCAAATTGAACCCTTGGGATGAGTAGGTTGATTAGAGAGCATTGTAGTACACTTGTAGCTGTGCCATATTCGATTATCCGTAATAAGTGGTAATACTTGTGTAGGCGGTGAGACGGTGGGTGGAAGGACACCTTCGTTGTTTCACAACACGTCACCACACGGAAGGCAAGTGCAAATGTTTAATTCGTGTGAATTCATTGATTTCATGTTAACTTGGTAAATTATGAATATTCATGTGATTTGAGTATGATGTGGTAGAGTCCAATACCTTATTCGATGATACATTGAGTTGAATGCCAAGTTATGTTTTTCATTTCATGCATACATAATTCAGTTTGATGTCCACGGAGTGGAAACTTGTTTAAGTCCCATTAATTCCAATATGGGCATGTAAGACCTACCATTCCAATGTAGGCATTTTCGGACATTCCGTATGAAACGTTCTTCATACGGACTTGGATCCCCGCTCTTGGTTAAGAGCGGGCTTAAGTGAACACCGACGGTGTGTCACTAGTTATACCGTATAAACATGTGGAAAGTCCATTCTCCTTCAATGCATTCATTCATTCATATCATACTTTCTTAAATTCATGAAGTAAATGATTTAATTGGTAGCTTGATTCAATTCAAGTGTTCTATGTGAATGTTTATGTTGTGCTTGCTTTGAGTTTCACTCACTCTTGCTTTTATTTATTTTTAGGTGAATTCCAGTGAAACAGTTGATAGCGGGAGGGTGTAGTCAGCACGTTCCTTGCACATGAATAAAATAATCATTCGTTAAAAGTTCTATTTACATATCTTCAGTTTTATTTATCATGTAATGGATTGTAATAATTAACATTTGAAGGTTCATTATTATCGCTTTGGTAAATTCTCGTTTGAATTTATAGATGAACTATGATTACGCCTAGATAGTTATCTTGGTTAATCGTTTCTTTAGCATTGAATGCGTTGTTAAACTTATGAAATGAATAGTAGATTGTCTTGTTAGGTGACATCTTGTCTTCCGGATAGACAGGGTGTTACACCGACCGCCAGGTAGTCAGACCGGCAGCACTACACCGGTCCGACCGCCCTGTGAGATCAATTCTCCTTTTTGTGTCTTGTGGTTAAAGGGGGTAATCGAATTCAGCACAAGGCTTCCTCTGTGCATTTACTTATCTTCTTAGCTTTCATAGCTAAAGGAGAAAAGTGCGTGTTGAATTCGATTAAGGCGAAAAATCGAGAAAGCGCCTATTCACCCCCCTCTAGTCGCCTTTACGGTCCTACATTCTTTATATGAACCGTCTGTGGTACTTCACAGACGGTTAATGAAGAACCGTCTGTGATAAAATACAGATGGTTAATGAAAAACCGTCTGTGATAATTTTATCACAGACGGTTCCCAAGGAACCATCTGTGATGAGGCTTCTTCTATTGTCTGTTTTGTAGTAGTGGTTAAAGAACTATCATAGAGGGTTTTTAATCGAAACCGTCTGTGAAGGGGTGCTATCGTACCACAGACGGTTCGTATAAAGAACTGTCTGTGATATGTCTATATCACAGACGGTTAATGAAGAACCGTCTGTGATAATTTTATCACAGACGGTTCCCAAGGAACCATCTGTGATGATGCATCTTGTATTGTCTATTTTGTAGTAGTGGTTAAAGAACTATCATAGAGGGTTTTTAATCGAAACCATCTGTGAAGGGATGCTATCACATACGGTTTCAACAAAAAATCGTCTGTGATACGTAGGATTTACAAACCGTCTGTGATTGACCACCAATCACAGACGGTTTGTAAATAGAACCATTTGTGATATCCTACGTGTCACGTACAGTTTTTTTTTATTAAAATTGTCTGTGATAGTATACCTTCACATACGGTTTTAACAAAAAACCATATGTGTCTTTGCCTTATCACAGACAGTTCAAAAACCATCTGTGATATCTGCCTGTTATCACAGACACAAAAATTTAGGCGGTTCAAAAATCGTCTGAGATAACGGTTTCGAACCGTCTGTGATGAACCTATCTGTACTAGTGAATAATCCGGCCACATGTACGCATATATTCACACTAAACTAGACTCTACAGGTTACTGTAACAAGTGGAAGTAATAAGTACATTTCGCTTTCTCTCGCGCGGTTCCTCTGAATGGATTGCAAATGTTTCTAATCTATGTGTGCATGCAAGCTGGTTAAAATTTTATGACAGAGAATACTACTTTGTCATATATAACAAACATTGGTAACCACCACACCCTGTCTAATTAGTGGGTCAAACAGTAATTACCAGAATTGATGTGACATGCAACAACTAAATGGGACGATTAATTTACTCATTCGTTACTGCATGGTATAATGGTGGCGGATTTGTGAGTGTGTGTATATATATGCAAGTTTATGGATTCTGTATAAACCCATGTTGGGTTTCCCTACTTATATAGAAAAGAAGTACAAATAATGGAGAATAAGATGCTTTGTAAAACATGGAGAAATATATAGAAATAATCCGGCCACATGTATGCATATATTCACACTAGACTAGACTCTAGAGGTTAATTACTGTAACAAGTGGAAGTAATAAGTACATTTCGCTTTCTCCACATATGATCAATTGCATATTCACTTTATTCTCAAAGAAAGTCAATTAGCCACCCGTAATTTGTGCAATGCTAACGCTTCATCTCGTTCTTGCAAAAGTTCTGGAGTTCTTTATGGGAAAGCATATGGTTGGGCGTTTCTAATTTTTCCGACGGGCCGCAGTCAACTGTCAGGAATAATAAAATCAGTGGTGGGTTTGTGGCGGCGCTGAAAATAACCGCCGAGGAAAGACATATCCGCATCGGTATTTTGTTAACCGTCGGATACAATCTCAAATCTATGATGGTTGTGACCGAAAGAGAAATTGCCTTCACTCACTACTACACAAAAATACATCACAAACGGCTTGGAATAGTCATCACAGACAGTTTTCGAACCGTTTGAAAATTTTTGTCTATGATAACAGTTGGTTATCACAGATTGTTTTTAACACAGACGGTTTTTAGTTGAAGTCGTATGTGAAGGGACACTATCACAGACGGTTTCAAGCAAGAACCGTCTGTGATACGTAGTGTATCATAGACAGTTCTATTTACAAACTGTCTGTGGAATATCGGATATCACAGACGGTTTGTAAATATAATCGTCTGTGATATACGCGTAACACATACGATTGTTGATTGAAACCATCTGTGATAGTGCCCCTTCACAGACGATTCCAACCAAAAAACGTTCTTGATAGTTCATTTATACCTTTTTTTTCTAGCCTCGGGAATTGCTAGCCATGCCCTCCGAAAACTAGCAGAAATCAGATACATGACACAGATGAATCAATTGTTGACACAACTCAAAGTGATCATTTAAAACTCAAAATCAATTACAAAAGATTATGTTCAAGGATATATTGTCGCTAGATCTACAATTGAATTACAACTACTCAAAATGATCAATTACAATTGAATCAATATTTTTAAGGTCGATCTGTGGTGTCGACGGAGTGAAACTCTCCGTTGGCGTTAACGATCTCCAAATTGATGAAGGCGCAGAGCGTCCCTCGAACCTCCGAGACCTCTTTCATAGCGAGTGCATCTAAATCTATGGTCATGTCCTGTCACTAGCATGAGTAAAGTAGTATATATATTTTTAAATTTATATTTAGGAAATAATTATTGCGAGATTGACAAATCTCGGGATCCATCATCTTAGCACTAACCAATTGCCGCATATGATGGCAAACGTAGAATGCACATAGGTGATCTTGTTTTTGCTAGCAGCACTGCAAAAATAGAATTACATATGTAGATATAGTCAGTTCGAGACGTATTATTACAAAGTATGATATAGCATTATTGCGTTGTAGCGCGTACCGAAAATCACGTCATGTGTTGTAGTGTGGCGCTAGATCCTTTGTATAGCCCTTCCTTTGCAACATAGTTGATGAACAACCTGCTTGATTCCAAAAAGTTATCCTCGGCCATTTTAAAAGAAGGAAGACTATAATAGAGTTATGTATGGAGGAAATGAGCATACATGTTGAGTATTTCTTTTAGAAGGGTTAAGTCGTGGTTTTTGTTTAGTAGGGAATCAAGGTATATTACCTTGTTCATCTTTGGTATACGGACTAATAATATCCAGTGGAACCTACTCATGTATGTCGCTATAGTCATAAACCAAAGTTCGTGCTGCATATAAAGTACAAATGAAACTTGTGTAGCAAGTAGTGAAGCACTTACTTCTGGTTGTACAACACCATTATGTAGTCTTTGTCATCCTGAGCAAGCAATCCTGTCGTTATGTATTGGACGACGTAGGATGCGTCTTCGTTGATGGTTTGCTCAGAGATGACGTGAGGGCCGAGGAAACCCACCGGTTCGTTCCGTCGATGGACATGTTTCATCATGTATCTATACATAAACAATGATTTGTGATATTTATCGGTATTACATGAGTGTAGAACTTGATTGTACACACTTACAGTGTTGAGCATCGTAGAAGTGAGGTGTCGAGGGCAGCGTGGTTGAATAGGTCAAATAAGTCGTCGAAGCCCATGGAGGAGTGGCCCGGCTCATGGAGGAAATGCTCCTTCATGTATTTGACGGTTATTCCAGTATCGCACCCCTTCTGTTCCGTCTTTTGCATGTACTAGATATGCAAAGACTGACAAGCTACTCCAACGCGTGCTAGCACTATATCGGGGGCCAATGGACTTCCGAGAGAGTATTTCCCGGGCTTGGGAGGCGCCTTAATGTTCTTCGATTTTGATTTGACCTTAAGTTGCCTATGGCATGTCTTCCCATGAGATGACTCAAGAATCGATACGGTGACACGCTTTTCTTGTTCTTTCAGCGTGTTCTCCACGAGAACTGATGGGTTGACCTTCTGAAGCGAAGGATGAGGTGGAGTCATCGAGGGTCCTGATGGAGAGGCATGATCATGTCGAGATTGCCGCACTGCAGGGTCCAGGGCGATGTCCTTCTTGGGCCACTGGATAAAAGTGTGCATGGCATCCCCTATTGTTCTGATATCTTCGTTCGGGCGAATCTCCAGCGGGATAGCCATGAAATTATCATGCACCATGTCCACCTGGACCCTGGCGTAACCCTGCGCCAGCTGGACACCGTGCTGCACTGCTCCTTTCTGGTATGGATACACCATCCCTCGCCCAGCCTCAATAGGAATGGATCCCACCATCCTCACTTGGAGCTTACAAGGCGTCGGCTCCTACAAAATGATATGCAATTAGCTAAGGCGTCATATAGGTCTATCTTTGGAGTATTCGAGAGATGTACTTTACCTTGATGTCGTCGATAGGTAATTGGACATCGTCATGTCCAGAATTATGTATGGACGCGACGCTACTCTGATGTTGAGGAGGACTAGCTCCCAGAAAAATGGGGGCGCCTTGCGACTGGTTCAGGAGTTGATTTATTTGATCATGTAATCATGTTATCTGTCCCTGAAATTTTTCAGTAAGCACTTGTTCTAACCGGGCGTCGTGCTCAACCTTGGATCTTTTCCTACTCCTGTACGTGTCGGAGTCGTGTTGGAATCCATCTGTCCAAGGTACATAAAGCCCAACGCCCCTCGTGCGACCCGGGTGCTCCTTGTTTTCCAGGGCCGTAGATAGTAGATTCTTCTCCCTGTCCGCTTCGAAGGAACCTTCAGAACATGCGGAAGTCAATGCTTCCTGCAAGAGGTCATCATGTTATTATCGACACTATGAAGTTATGGATTTATTAACAACTACGTAGTTTGACATATTTACCAGATGTTGGGACACTGCCGTCTGCTGGGTTTGTGAAAGAGATGCTTCCCGAAGACGTGGCTGATGCCCTCGTTCTTAACCAGGCTCGAGCGTGCTCATCTGAGATCTCAGCAAATGGTCTTGTAGCGCTCTCGTCCTACGCCGCCCATTGTGTGGTTTTATCAACGTACCCAGCGGCGCCGAGTTTGTAGGGGTGAGTGTTTTGTGCCTGGAGAGCTTTGTGCGCCGCACTTTGTTCTTGAAATTCGACCGTCGTCTTCATCCGCACAAAGGTGTCCCATATATCTCGCGACAAGAAATGATACTTCGTAAAGGGTGTCCGACCCGTGTTCACGTACATCGTGACAAGTGTGCTCTTGAAGGTCCTCCACGCGTGTCCCATCGCGAGCAATGCATGCCGTTGCACGCGTGCCTGGTCTGCTTCTGGGATAACGAACGAGCCTAAAATTTCAGTCCACAGCAGGTCTGTCTCTACATCCGTCAAGGACTTCCAGCTTGGTCTGGTGATCGGGACCCGTTCCCTTCCAAGTATCCCGCAGATGGTCTGGAATCTCGCCGCTGGTTTCTTGGGACTCAGAGGGATCCTAACGTCACTGACCTCTGTGATAGTCATTCGGCCTGCGGGCAATTTTGATATTCCTCTACCATCTCGCTTACGTACCACTTTGATCGGAGATCCAGACGCATTCGGCGACATCAATGATGGCGGCGAAGACGGTGCCTCTACCATCTCGCTTACTTGGTATCTATATAAGTTACATACGCAATGAACTAACATTTCATGGATTGCAAGTTGGTATCCATAATATTTAAAGAAAGACACAAACATAATACCAAAAAATAATAATGACTACTTACAATGCCATGGATTACACTTGACAAGGAAATCTTACTCAGCAAACAACATCAGATATATGTAACATTTAAAAAAAATTGTGAAAAATTCGTGGTATTTTCTTATAAATATGCCATGTTAGCATATTTATTAACAAGCACCCTTGAACAGCAGTAGTAGGGTTACGCAACTTAAAGTCTAACGTTGAGCACATTTTATTCCTACTTTCCAACAAAATGAAAATTAACAAATCTAAAGTTGCTACATGGGAGCAATCAAAATTAATAAAATAATGATAGATCAAGGTATGCACAAAAAGACTATAGTAAAGCCCAAATCTCTTATTCTTTTTCACTACAGAACTCATCAAGGTATCCATAATTGACCTATAATTTGCATAAATTCTAGCTATTTTCAATTATCTATTAACTAATATAATCGCTAACTGCTAGTTATACTAGATGATGACAACCTACTAGAAATTTCTAACCAAACCTGTCTTTGTAATTTACTCTGTAAAACACTTGCTAACAATCCCCATTAGCCCTCAACTTACCTAAGCTAATCCATGCTAACTGGCTTGCTAATCAAATGTATATATATACTCATCTACAATATTGAACATCTAACCACCAACCTAATCCAATGGATCTACTTTCATACACTCATACTTACGCAACTTAAAGTCTAACCTTGGGGGAGGATGCTTCGGACGCTGCAGAGGTCGGGGTCGCAAAGAAGGGGCGTCGGGGTCGAGAAGGCCAGCAGTACCAGGGGCGTCAGCGTCCAGGAGGATGCTTCGGATGCAGGGGAGGTGAAGGGGCGAGAGTAAGTAGAGTGACGAGTTAAGGGTTCCTCTTAAATAAAGGAATATCACATACGGTTCTACTATGGAACCGTTTGTGATAAGTTTGTGATATGAAAATATCACAAACGGTTCTGTTACGGAACCGCCTGTGATGACTTCTCACAGAAACCCTAAACCCTCATATCACAGATGGTTCCATAACAGAACTGTTTGTGATATAGTCATATCACAAACGGTTTCAAAATGGAACCGTCTGTGATGACTTATCACAGATGGTTGCATAAATGAACCATCTGTGATAACTTCCTTACACAATTCCAAGTCATTTGACTGAAAATTCATTTGTCTTAAAAAATTCATATCTAATACAACTCAACTTCAAATCAAGTGAAACCAATTTTGATACTCCACATTACAATGAAGTTCACAGTGACATCAATATCGGAGATGACAAGTCCACAACACGTGAAAATTCCACATTAACATCAAATTATAATGGAATAAATTCTTAATAAAAATATAACCATTCGTGATGATCGACGCGCATATAGCTAGCTTCTTCACTTGGTTCTTCCTCGAGCCTGATGCCGTCTTCGAAAGGAAGCAACTCGTCAAATTGATTATACTCTTCCTCATCCACGACATTCTCAACTCCGACAATCCTTCTTTTTCATGAAGAACTACATGGTGCTTCTAATTTACCGGGCCTGTTACATAAAAAATTTGAACAACTTGCTTAGCAAGTATGAATAGTCGTCCTTATATCCGACACGTTTGAGGTCCACAATAGTGACGTCGTACTTGTCGACCTTCACACCCTGCGGAAGTTTAATCCAATGGCATTGAAACAGGGGTTTCTTGAAAAGTACGTAGTCGAGCTCCCAGATCTCCTCTACGAACCCATAGTAGGAGTTCAACCCACGTGCCCCGGCGGTATTGAACTACTCATGAAACGTATCTATGCGGACACCAATGTTCTAGACTATGCTCCTCATATCCTAAGCTGTTGTATAAAATATGTACCCATTTATGTTGTATCCTTACCATATCACAATTGTAAATTTTAGCCCTTTTGCCAACCATAGTAGTGTATCATCACTTGATGACCTCCTAGTGAATCACACCTTTAACCATTCATTGAACCGACGGTTGTGCTCTCTCATGATCCAAACCTCCGACCGGTTTGGATTCTGTTAGCGTACTATGTCTTTGTGCTCGTCGATGTACGGGGACACTTGGGTCATGTGTTGCAAGACTGTCAAATGGGCTTGTGCGTACGTATCTGGATCGGGAGTGATTGATTTCCTTTCGATGGTCCCGATACCCTCCAGTCTCCCCTCATGATGAGATAGAGGCACACATATCGGTTCCACCTCAGCCATGTAGTCGACGCAGAACTCAATGACCTATTTGGTTGCATAACCTTCGATGATGCTGCCCTCCGACCGAGATCGTTTCCGTACGTAGGACTTGAGAATTCCTGTGTATCTCTCGAACGGGTACATATGACGTAGGAACACAGAGCCGCATATCTTTATCTCTTTCACAAGGTGAACAATGAGATGGATCATGATATCGAAAAATGACGGAGGGAAATACATCTCAAGATGACATAGAGTCGTCACCACCTCGGCCTGCAGAGCATCTAGTCCTTCAGGATCGATGACCTTCTAAGCAGCTGAGTTCAAGAAATAACACAGCCTAAAGATTACCACTCGGACCTTGTTCGACAAGATACTCCTAATTGCAACAGGAAGCATTTGTGTCATCAGCACATGGCAATCATGAGACTTCATACCAAATAATTTCAAATCTTTTATGGAAAAAAGTTTCTTAATATTGGCGGTGTAATCAGACAGAACTTTCACACCATGCAAGCTTTCGCACAATTCATATCTCTCGGCCTTGGACAAAGTGTAGCAAAATGGGGGAATGTACGTTCATCCTTTATCGGTCTCTTTTGGTGCTAACTCAGTCCTTATGTTCATATCAATCAAGTCACGTCATGCGTTAACACCATCCTTTATTTTGCTACTAATGTTCAGTAAGAGACCAATCAAGCTATCACATACATTCTTCTCCACATGCATGACATCGATGTAGTGGCGAACTTCTAAGTGCTCCCAATAAGGCAAGTCCTAAAAAATTGATCGCTTCTTCCAGATGTTTTTCTGACGAGTCCTTAATTTACGTCCCTTCCCAAGCACAACATCGATATCCTCAACCATATCATAGATCTCTTTGCCTTTAAAAGCCCTTGGAGCTGAACCGTCCTCCTTATTTCCGTCTAATTGTTTCTTCATCTTGCGGTATGGATGAATCTTGGGAAGGAACCTACGGTGACGCATATACACAGTTTTACGAGAGTTGTTCAACCATACACTCTCGGTACCATCTAAGCAGTGCTGACAGGCTTTGGCTCCTTTTGTACTGAACCCCGACAGGTTACCAAGGGCAGAAAAATATTTGATGGTGCAGAACAACATGGCGCGTAAAGTGAAGTTCTCTCGTTTGTACGCATCCCATACTTGTACCCCTTCATTCCAAAGTGTCACAATATCTTCCGGCAATGGTGCTAGGTACACATCAATATCATTCCTAGGTTGCTTCGGTCCTTGGATAAGTACTGACATCAAAATGTATTTTCGCTTCATACACAGCCAAGGAGGAAGGTTGTAAATACATAGATTCATGGGTCAGGTGCTATGTTGGTTGCTCATGTTACTGAAAGGATTCATTCCATCTGTACTCAACCCTAACCTTATGTTTCTCGGTTCTGCACCGATCTCTTTGAAACTCCGATCGAAGTTTCTCCACTGGGCAGAATCAGCAGGGTGTCTTAGATTTCTATCCTTCTTACGCTCCTCTGAGTGCCAACACATCAATCTTGCATCCTCTCGATTCGCAAATAAACGTTTCAAACGTGGGATCACAGGCAGATACCACATCTTAGCAGGAGGTCCTTGCTTCCCCTTAGCAGTATTCTTACGCTTGTATCGGGATGTTTTCCAAACGGGACAATAATGCAGGTCTGCATACTCTTTACAGCAGATGATACAATCGTTTGGACATGCATGTATTATTTCTACTTCCATTCCCAATGGACAAAGAACCTTCTTGGCTTGGTAGGTGGTGCTGGGCAACACGTTTCTCTCCGGAAGGATGTCCGCTAGGAGAGCTAACAACACCATGAAACTCTTGTCGGACCAACCATTGCTTGCCTTCAATTTCAGCAGTTCAAGAACGGTTGATAATCTTGTGTATTCCGGCTTGCAGCCAGGGAACAAAGGTTTCCCCGAGTCCTCTATTAAGCCCTCGAATTTACAAAACTCTCTCTCGCTGTAGTTCCCTTCTGCATCGCGTAGCATCTGATCCAGATTGTCATCATGCGACCTATCCTCATCAAAAGCACAGTTCACATCCGGCATATGGTTGACTTCCTCGACGATGTCGTCATTATTAACTTCATGCATGATCTACTCTTCACCGTGACTGGTCCAACATGTATACCCTTTCTTGAAGCCCCTTGGAATCAAGTGAGCTTCGATCTGCGCTGGGTTGTCAAACATTTTCATATTACTGCAATCAATGCATGGACAATACATAAATTTTATCCTATTCTTCAACATATCCTTCTCGACGGCTCTTCTAAAAGCAAACACATCATTAATGTACTCTTCACTCACACGGTTCTCAACGTATATGCAATTTCGGTCCATCTACACTACGCACGTAACAAATTAGTATTAAATTATATTAATAAACCAAGTACTCTAACTATTAACCAAACATACTAAATTTTATTAGTGATTAACCTAGAGCAAATATAAAGGGTTATGTACAGATCGTTACCATCAGAGCTCACGATGAATATCCTGCGAGATCTCCTCCCTTTATTCCTCCTCTCCTCCCCTCCTTCTCCTCTCTAAGTTAGCACAGTAGAGGATGCAGCAGGGGTGGAGCAATGGGGGAGGAGGCAGCAGGGTGGCGGCTCAAATGGGAATGGGCAGGGTTCGGTCGGGACCAGGTATTATATAATGTCAGCATATCACAGATGATTCTTATTACCAACCGTCTATGATAGGTACATATCACAGACGGTTGGTAATAAGAACCGCTCAGGATACTTAAGTCATCACGACGGTTTGCGTGGTCGTAACTGCTCGTGATACTTCACAGATGGTTGTATTTACAAACCGTCTGTGATAGGTTCATATCACAGACGGTTCTAAGAGAACCTTCTGTGATAGGTCCATATCACAAACAGTTTGTCTTGGAATCGTCTGTGATTATTTTTTCACAGACGTCTTCTATGGCCTGTTTTGTAGTAGTGACTACACTCCACATATATGGACAACCCTAACTCCATGCCCCCAAATCCACTATTGTTGTTCGTCCCGAGCTCTCCTCCTCCGGCTACTTTCCTCTCAAAACCCATCGGCTTCTATCCACCATCGCCGCCTCCCACCTCCACCATAACCCCCTACAACCACCCCTATCCCCCTCTAATTGCTACACCATGTAGATCCATGACTACCTTCTCTTCCGACTGCCTCCTCGCATGGATCCAATGTTCTCCCCCACCGGCACTTCCCCGTACGGATCCGGCAGCATCTCCCCCTCTGTCTGCCTCCCCGCACGAATATTGTGATACCACGTTTATTCTAAAGCCTAGAAAAGAAATAAGGGAAGAAAGAAGTAAGGAAGGGGAAAGAGTGGGCCGGGCCAGGGCCCAACCGAATCCAAGTTGGACTCAGCATGGGAGCCCTCCCATGGGCCACATGTAAGGAGAGGAGGGGGCAGCTAGCCCTTGCCGCCTTGCTGCCCTAGCCACCAGCCACACTGCCCCCTTGCCCTAGCCTCCTACCTCTGTCGCTTCCTTGCCACAGTTGCTGCCATGTTGTCGCTGCCGGCTGTTGCACCATGCCACTAGTTGTCATGCCGCCTTGCCACCGTTTTATATTCTTGTACTGTTGTTGTATGTTTTTGAGAAGAGTATTGGCTTTGCCTAGGGAGTATTGCTTCATGTTTGGTGCCGTCTTCGCATCATTCTTATTTTCGAGGCTAAAAGGTCAGTGCATGATAGAGCGGTAGATATCTGTTTGTTTGTCACTTGTCTTTATAATTAATATGTCACGATATATTTATGTTTTATCCGTGCCTTTTACAATGCCATGATGATGATATGTAATGATGATAATATGATGATGCTGATGATGATATGACCATAATGATAACATGGTAATGATGGTAATATGATGATATGTCCATGATGATGACATAACAATGATAGTAACATGATGATATTAGATCATGTTAATGAACAGCTAAACAAATTGCATTCTTGCATCATGTGCACAATCATGTCATGAAAGACAAAGGCTCACCTCAAGTAGGCGTGTGATATCTACCATGTTGGTAGAACTCCAAGGGAGTGGAGAGACCCTGATCAGTTCCTTGTAGGACGAGTTGATGAAAGGATGAACACTGACGGGTGTTCACTCATGCTATACCTGTAACACCCCAGCCCAACATTGAGCCTGGAATGCCACTAAACTACTATAACCATCTAATTTACATCAACTTACTATAAAATTTCAGCAAGCATAACAACATTAAAACCCATCCACGGGTCGCATTAACACAAGCATAACACTATGACAATCATAGATAAATTAGACCTAGGAGCATAGCAAAATAATTAACCAAGATTAACATAAACCAAGCATCTATGGTTATTCAATACCATCATGTCCTAGACATAAATATTCATGTTATTCTAAAAGTTTCTCATGTCCAATGAATCAAATAATTGGGTGAAGTGCATGATTCCAAGTGTGCTAGCCCTTCCCGAGTAAAACGTCATCACTGGTCACCTAAAAACAACAATAGAGCAAGAATGAGTTCAAGACTCAAAGAAATACATAATAAAGCCATAAACAATAGTTTATTAACCATAATCAAAGTTATCATCATCATCCATTTAGTTAATGCCATTATCATTCTCAAACAAACAAGCCATATTCCATATAGGTAAAGTTGCACAATTTAACAATTTACTTAGATATGCGAATGCACCAACATGCTCATGCTCATATGCATCTCATCACCGATACCTAGATAGCTGAGTGTTCACCCGTCGATGACACACTCTATCCTTCACTCCGTGAAGTCCCCACCAAAGTAGGATTTTATCTAGAGCTCTCCTGACTAGTCATGTATCTTTCTCACCGACCTCACCGAATAGTTACATGACTTTCTCACCGACTGCTCATGCAACCCATGTCATGATGAATGTAAATGATGTGATATCTTTATTTATTCATCAACATAGTCCATCTCATTAACTCAATATCTACTCATTATCTCATTATCATAATCTCATTCACTCAAGGTCATCAATATCATGTATAAGAATAAGCTGAACGAAAGCATAATAAATAGCATGATAAGTAACATCAATGATCATGGTGAACAACCCATTGTTCACCACTCTACCATATACTTGCCTTCCGCATTGTGACGAGTTAGGAGGCAACGACGAATTTCTCCACTCCTTGCCCCACCGCCTACACAAATATTTATTCAAATAAGAATAATAAGTTATGACGTGGCTACAAGCGCTTTACCATAACCTCTATCTAATCAACATAACCAAAAACTCAAAATGACGAATTAACTAATCAGCCAATATCGGCCATTCTGATCAGCAGTACGAGAAAAATCGTAATTAAATATCTATAACTCCGAATGACTTGAAACCAGTGCTCAAATACTTTTAACGTAACAGGCTACGAAACTCTAGTTGGTGTAATCCTTTGATTCGGCCAAAACAGTGGCCTAAACAACAGTTGAAAACACTAACAGATATCTGCCCAGATTTCAGAACAGTGGTAAAGAAAATGGCATAACTTTTAATATACAGATCCAATTGAGATGATCTTTATCAACTCGGAAAGATAATTTCAAGGGATACAAAAACCTAGTTGGGTGGAAGTTCTGAATCGGACTCTAACTAGATCAAAACCGAGGGGCAAACCGATAGTTCCAAATTCTCAGGCAGACAGGACAGCGCACGATTAAAAAATTCATATCTCCTAAACCGTAAGGTGGAAGCAAGTGATCTCAGTGCCAAAAGAAAGATAATGACATCAGAAACAAAACTCTAGAAGACGAAAATACCAGATTCGGCCTCTAAGTAAATCATAATGGCCCGACAAGAAAATCTGCCAAATCACGTCAGCTCCCCTAGACAGTCGCGGTAAAACTACCATATCTCCTAAACCGTAACTCCAAATCATATGATCTCGGTGCCAAAAGAAAGCTAAGACCAAGGGCTACAACTTTCTAAGAGGTGATAAGATCAGAAAACGTACGGAACTTACCCAAATCTGACGAACAAAAGCGCTGTACTGCAGGGACGAGGGTGGCGGCCGGTTGGAGAGGGGAGGAGGGGTGGCGGCTTGGGAGGGAAAAGGGAAGGGAAGGGGTTTTAGGGTTTAGGGGAGAGATACCCCTTTGGCCAGCCCCTCATGGGCCACCCTGGCCGAGGTCCAGAGTCCAGTTCTTGCTGAAAAACACAGAAAACCCCAAGAAAAACGATTCAGATTCTCCCATTAGCTCCTTCTTCAAACTTCTTCTAGTACGCCGATTTACTTTTGGGGTATTACATTCTACCCCTTAAACAGATTCGACCCTAATCTACTCACCGATCTTCCCGAAAGAAATCAGAATCGAATGAAATAACGATATCCCAAGCTTGGAATTGCTCGCCACTCACTTAACACTCGAGCACACCAAACGATGCGCATTTCGATAAGGACCCGAGACGGTCAACGCGATATGCCAACTTCCAAATTTCTAAAATTTTCGAAACCAAGAGAATCCAACTGGAACTAGAGAGTCATCATCGCATCCACGCAATGCTAACTCTCCACCAAAAAGGTTAAATCCCAAAATTTGACATTTCAACACTAAAACAAATCCATTTTCTAAATAGGCGCTTAAGAATGAACACCACGACGACCAAAGAAGAAACCACTGAATGCCCAAATCAAATACTTCTTTTGGTTTGTCCGAATTAAAATGAATCGACATGCCAACACAACGCCAACTCAGACATGGAAAACAACAATCAACAACACATAACTCAAACGAAATCAGAAAACGCTTCACTAACCGAGGAAACATCCTTTTCCTCAGTTTCTCTTTTAGGAGTAAAACTTCTCTCGAACCTTGGAATTCAAATTCATCGCATACCACATGAGCTTAAACCTTTTAATTGAACATCCTCAAATTATGCTCAAACTGAAATACATCATTAATACCATTGTGAAGAGGCTCCATTGAATCCTCTAATTAGTCTAGGCATCTCATTCTACTAATCAACATTAATTTGATTGAAGGCACCCAAAGCGCCACAAAATAGATCCCACACAGTCACATTACCTCTAATTTTCAAGAACTACTCAGAATCCTCAGTACACATGCTCATGTACTACATCAGAAATATTCTATCAATGATCATTCCACTACTCAGGAAACTCTATTATTCCACTTTCTTTACACACACTCATTGTGTGACCAAGGTCTAGCATAAAAATGTAAAGCCCAGATTCAACCTCTAAGACTCTTACAATGAACTTCTGGTATACTTGATAGAAAATTCTTTCATCGGATAACTAAAATTCCTGGAATCCAAACAATATCCTCAATCATTAATATCAACATTCCTCACTAATCAAGTAACTGCCTAATGTGATTAGCTTCACCAAACATAACCCACTAAACCACACTATTCCATTTCACCCACACGACCGCAACATACACATTCGCAAGACTCTAACTAATTGACCAAGTTTCGAACTTTTGAATATTTCAATATTCCACCGACATGAACAAGGGTTCTTGAATTACAATTCACTATTGGTTTTACTAGTTGTAACAACATAATCAGTTTTACCTCAAAGACCATCATTGCTTTTGGATCCAATTCTCTACAAGATCTACATCACAAAATCAATTCTTCCTCCAATGCTCTTGAAATAACTTACAACATCAGGTCTCACATCAACATATACTTGACCACTACTAACCGGATGTCACTCTATACCCCATAAGGTTTTGTAAAACAAATTGATGAAGTGGCAAATAAAATGTTTTTTTTTCAGCACCCGGAAAAAAAATATTTTCTTTTCGCAACAATCATAAGACCGGGAGAAATAGACAAATAACAAGGATCTCGGAAAAGCAAAAGCGGAGACCACAATTGAGGGCACAAGTCCCACAAAAAGAGAATATGAAATCTCAAATAAAACAAAGCACCACTTTTGAAAATCGAGAAACTCCTATGTGGCAAAAATAGAAAGTTTAGTCACACTTCAAGTAAACTGTGAGTTACAAAACTTGACTTCGATCTCGAATACTTCTACTTCACTCTTTCTTTAACAAAAAAAGTATTTTTTTATAACGCCACGCTGCCCACTCAAACAAGAAAAGTTGTAAGACCAAATCACGTGAATCACTTAAGAACCAATAAAGCTTTCCAACAAGCCACTTGCTCAATCCAATCCCAACTACTACATAAACCATGAACTACAAAAGATCACGGATGCAAAACTTGAAAATTTTCATTTGAGCGATACCACGAGTGACGATCAAATTACCTTCTTTCTATAAGAATCGACAACACACTACCAATCTATTGCTGATAATCTTACTAACATCCAGAATAATACACTGTTAACTAAAATTCATCATAGTCTACCCTTCCATTGTGCAAATTTCTAAAACTCACCAAATTGTTTCATACTACTTTATCATCTCGTCCTCAAATCGAGTCCACCAAAAGCTTACAAACTACTACAACAACAACTTTATTTTAGCAGTAGATCTACTACACAAATCAAAATGTTACACCAAAACCCTTTCATTATGGACATGCTATCGTCTCGACAATTCCACTATCATGAAAGCATAGGCCACCAATTAATCCTACAGCCACCTCTTATAGATGCTCAACACCAAACGCCAACACATAATTGTTGCACTCCAACCATCAAGCTATCAACTGCTTTATCAAGAAATCTAGATGCTACCTACTTTCCTTTTCAAATCACATGAACAATCACAAATACATGTTCAACTGCCCATCCTCATATTCATATTTCTGCAAAATCCCGACAAAACTTCCAAAATCATAGCCTCCCATCGATCAAAAAGTCTCAACAACTCTGCTACCAAATTCGTCCAATTATTCTAGTTAAAATAATTATATAGAAACTCCTTCTATAATATAAAATTATCTAGTATCTACAGATAAGATAACTCCAATATTAATATCCACTATGGTAATAATCTAGCATCTCCCCAACTTTTCCTTCCCACACAAATGATTAATCCACCGAGACTAACTAATCCAACAAGTTTAGCAAAACTACATAATTTTAATGATCATACCGGCCATCAATGTTCTACAATTCTTAATAACTCCTTTTAATCCAATTAGGTATAGCCATACTATTAATCATAGTTCATCAAGAACTACCACATGACACCTCAAGTTAATCAACTTTCCTTCCAAGGTTCTTGGTTAAGATTGATTATACACCACACTACAGACCCAACTTGATAACACATACCACATCCATTAATTTATTTAATTACAACCTTTAACTTAACCACAACAAGACATCGCTAAAGGGTTTTAATATTTTCTTTTATAACAGAGAAGCATTCAACTTCAATACTCAAAATACCCAAAAGAAATACATTGGGTCAAAGCTTCCATATGTTAAAGGACTTGAAAAAGAAAACTTTCGTTATCCAAAATACCAAGCTAACAAATGAGTCATTTTTTCCCAACAAGAAAGGCAGATCTCTCGTGAAAAGATCAACATTGCAAATTAACGACGTTTACAAGAAACAACAACAGATCAACAGTCAGGAGAACAAATAATAACTTAATAGAACCAACAAAGACCAATGATAATACATCAACTGCATTGTAAATACTAACCAAGAAAATTCATCAACCGCACCTATAACATGAATAATCAAATTCAAACTCAAGGAAGAAAACAACTTTTCTAAAGAAACATAACCTCAACACCAGAACTAAGTTACCCGATGTAAACACTTCACCACTATCATACAACCAACAAGTGATATAACTTGGCCATGCCTATGGCCACAACCACAATCTCTACCTCTCACTATCATGACCCATAGCAATCACATAATCAAATCATAAGTAGTCGTAACCAATTCATAACATAAATCATCAATACAACATAACGGAAGCGTAAATACGATACTCATCCCATTCCCATCCCATCAGCACCAAAGGTGTCAAAATTTTAAGTTAATTAACCATTATCAAATTTTGGTATATTTTACAAGTCCTAAAACAAGTTTTAGCAATTTTAGGTTAACTAAGATATTAATCTATTAACCACGGACTCAAGCCCGCTCGATACTAATCAGAATACCCTCAAATTTCAACATTGAGCCCGAATGCCACTAAACTACTATAACCATCTAATTTACATCAACTTACTATAAAATTTCAGCAAGCATAACAACATTAAAACCCATCCACGGGTCGCATTAACACAAGCATAACACTATGACAATCATAGATAAATTAGACCTAGGAGCATAGCAAAATAATTAACCAAGATTAACATAAACCAAGCATCTATGGTTATTCAATACCATCATGTCCTAGACATAAATATTCATGTTATTCTAAAAGTTTCTCATGTCCAATGAATCAAATAATTGGGTGAAGTGCATGATTCTAAGTGTGCTAGCCCTTCCCGAGTAAAACGTCATCACCGGGTCACCTAAAAACAACAATAGAGCAAGAATGAGTCCAAGACTCAAGAATACATAATAAAGCCATAAACAATAGTTTATTAACCATAATCAAAGTTATCATCATCATCCATTTAGTTAATGCCATTATCATTCTCAAACAAACAAGCCATATTCCATATAGGTAAAGTTGCACAATTTAACAATTTACTTAGATATGCGAATGCACCAACATGCTCATGCTCATATGCATCTCATCACCGATACTCAGATAGCGGAGTGTTCACCGTCGATGACACACTCTATCCTTCACTCCCGTGAAGTCCCCACCAAAGTAGGATTTTATCTAGAGCTCTCCTGACTAGTCATGTATCTTTCTCACCGACCTCACCGGAATAGTTACATGACTTTCTCACCGACTTGGCTCATGCAACCCATGTCATGATGAATGTAAATGATGTGATATCTTTATTTATTCATCAACATAGTCCATCTCATTAACTCAATATCTACTCATTATCTCATTATCATAATCTCATTCACTCAAGGTCATCAATATCATGTATAAGAATAAGCTGAACGAAAGCATAATAAATAGCATGATAAGTAACATCAATGATCATGGTGAACAACCCATTGTTCACCACTCTACCATATACTTGCCTTCCGCTACCGTGGACGAGTTAGGAGGCAACGACGAATTTCTCCACTCCTTGCCCCACCGCCTACACAAATATTTATTCAAATAAGAATAATAAGTTATGACGTGGCTACAAGCGCTTTACCATAACCTCTATCTAATCAACATAACCAAAACTCAAAATGACGAATTAACTAATCAGCCAATATCGCCATTCTGATCAGCAGTACGAGAAAAATCGTAATTAAATATCTATAACTCCGAATGACTTGAAACCAGTGCTCAAATACTTTTAACGTAACAGGCTACGAAACTCTAGTTGGTGTAATCCTTTGATTCGGCCAAAACAGTGGCCTAAACAACAGTTGAAAACACTAACAGATATCTGCCCAGATTTCAGAACAGTGGTAAAGAAAATGGCATAACTTTTAATATACAGATCCAATTGAGATGATCTTTATCAACTCGGAAAGATAATTTTAAGGGATACAAAAACCTAGTTGGGTGGAAGTTCTGAATCGGACTCTAACTAGATCAAAACCGAGGGGCAAACCGATAGTTCCAAATTCTCAGGCAGACAGGACAGCGCACGATTAAAAAATTCATATCTCCTAAACCGTAAGGTGGAATCAAGTGATCTCAGTGCCAAAAGAAAGATAACGACATCAGAAACAAAACTCTAGAAGACGAAAATACCAGATTCGGCCTCTAAGTAAATCATAATGGCCCGACAAGAAAATCTGCCAAATCACGTCAGCTCCCCTAGACAGTCGCGGTAAAACTACCATATCTCCTAAACCGTAACTCCAAATCATATGATCTCGGTGCCAAAAGAAAGCTAAGACCAAGGGCTACAACTTTCTAAGAGGTGATAAGATCAGAAAACGTACGGAACTTACCCAAATCTGACGAACAAAAGCGCTGTACTGCAGGGACGAGGGTGGCGGCCGGTTGGAGAGGGGGAGGAGGGGGTGGCGGCTTGGGGAGGGAAAAGGGAAGGGGAAGGGTTTTAGGTTTAGGGGAGAGATACCCCTTTGGCCAGCCCCTCATGGGCCACCCCGGCCGAGGCCCAGAGTCCAGTTGCTGAAAAACACGAAAACCCTCAAGAAAAACGATTCAGATTCTCCCATTAGCTCCTTCTTCTGAAACTTCTTCTAGTACGCCGATTTACTTTTGGGGTATTACAATACCGGTATATGCTATGAGATGAGCAAATGAGCATGTAATGTAGAGCATGCATTGCATTAATGAAAAGATGATAATGTTAATTGAATACACGAATGGTGATGATATTAATCTTCATGAATGATAAGCTGATTGTTTATTGTTCTATTATTTACTTACTGAGTCTTGGACCCACTATTGCTTTGTTGTTGTTGTTAGGTGATCATTGAAGGCGACATGCATGGGTTGGGAGTAGCACATACGCATCACATTCTATCAATTACAAAGTTATCATTATTTAGTTATTACATTTAAACCTAGAGACTTGGTGCTTTCATCTAGAGTTGATCAGTAGATATGGATTTCATCATCTTTATGATTTAAACTTGAGTGGTTTAGTTGTGATTTATTGATTAGAATTGTTGTTAACAATGTTTTCTGGCTGTATGATTCTGGGTGTTCTCGGGCTTATGATGGTACTTTCAAATAACTGGATAATTTTTTGCTGCTGCTTTTGCCGTTGATGCCTTAAGAAAATGTCCTGTTGTTCCTGTAACTGTATTTGTCATGTGTTATATACATTATATATGAAACTTTATTTGTCATGTTATCTACATCTTAAGAGCAATGTTAATATATTAATAGTAAAAGGTGGTAGTTTTTCTTCTTCCAGGAAGTTGTGAAGTGTAATTTTTTTGTACTATAGGATTTGTCAAGAATTTCTTTCACTTTCCAGAATTTGATTTGGGTGGAACAAACAATATACAACTCAAACCCATCTCTTTGAGCTTCCTTGTTGATGGTTCTTCAGAATAAATAGATAACTTTCCTTTTTATTTTCTTATGGTTTGATGAATGACACCGCCATGAACAAAAGAGCTTTATTTGTGATGTTATCTACAACATATAAAATTGCCACTACTAGTTCGGTAGTTTTGTTCTAGGTTCAGCCCTTACAAGGTTTTTTAGTCCAGAACAAGACAGGTAGCAATGCAAATTTGGTGCTTCCCTCATTACCAGTCACTAGTCACGTGCCCGTGCGTTGCAACGGAAAATAAACTTTTGTGTAATTTTTGCGAGATGGACACGGGTCCGCTAGGGTTTATCACGAGTGCGTTGTGCGCTATTTTTGACGCCGGTCTGCTATGGTTTAGCGGTTTGTTGCTGCGGGATAATCCGGACCGTTGGTTGATGGTTGATCTGACGGATGTGATTGATGATGGGAGGACAGACCACCACCGATTTCTTCTTTTAAGTAGTAGAGATATTCTGTTTTTAGACTACTTGACATGGCTATCATTTGGTCCAGGAACTGGCCTTTGATCTTTCTTTCTTTTTCATTTGCTGGATTGAAATAGCATGGCACTTCAAGTAGCAATTTCTTGGCTTAAGTACTCCTATTTATGCAAAGAATTACCTTTGGACATATCTTTCTCTGTTCTAGCTGACTAATTTAAAGTAACATAGCTGTAATGTTCTTATTTATGCATCATTGAGCACATTTTCACAGTTAAAATTTGTATGTATGTACCAGCTTGACGAAAATATACTTGTGCAAATTTATAACATTGTAATGTAGAACAGATGTGTGAATGGTCAAGCTCATGTGTACACTTTGCTGATACAAGGGTAGTAGTTTGTTGTATATGACTTTGCTGTACCTGCATGTGGCTTGTGTTTGCGATATTTTTGGTCAAGTGCAGCTGCATGTGGCTAAAAAGCTTGCTTATGGGCTAATCATTTTTTATGTATTAATCATCTTTACAATTTACACGTTAAATTTTGCTTATTTGCTCCATGGCAGGAAGTTGCAGTTGCAGCCTGAATATTTGATCTTGGAAGGAGCCATGCAGGCTTCTTGCTGTTTTGGAGAAGAAATGGATGCATGTGTGGTACTAATTTCTTTTTGGATGAATACATTGGTCCTGGGCTTCAATGGACTGCGAGTTTATGGAAGCTTGTACTTGGATGCCAATGAAACTGAATGGATTGATGTATGCAGTGTTCAATTGGATTCATATTGATATGTGTGGATTACTTTGATTAAAGATGTGTGTATGGATTAGCTCTAATAGCTGGAACAGAGTTTAAGTACTGTGATTTTTTTGTAATTTTCTTTTTCTTAACGGTGTGCAATTCTGATAGTAAAATAACACATACCCTGCGGGACTAATCGACAGGAATAATATCCACAACTGTTTTTCCCGTCGGTGACTGTTGGGGAATGTCGCCAGGAATGATTTTCTTGCTGGTAATCGTCTGGCAATTTCTTTTATTGGCGTCCTCATTCTCCTCATTGGGTATTTTCTGACGGTTCCCGACAGGGAAAAAAAATTATTGATGGTTTTTGGCAATCACGGGAGATCCTGAGTCTGGTAGCGTTTCCATGAATTTGTACCGTTCTTTTCCAAAACATTTAGAAGAGGCGCTTTCTGAATTGTGTTGATAATATGATGACATCTTTCATAAATTACTGTATTATTTCAGACAATTAAATAAATTAGGCATGAGTGATATAATAGAGTTAGAAAACGCAAAAAAAAAATAAAGTTCTTGCAGGATTTTGGACGGCTCAAATATGGAAGTTCTTTTTAAAATCTAAAACTTGGCATAATTAATCATACATACATATGAAATAATAATAGAAAAATTATCCCAATAAATTTATTTTGTAGTAGAGAATTTATCATTCTAGAACACCCTATATTTAATTAGCTTATTTGGGGATTAATATTTGCACTAGGCCAAATAAACATCAATATTGAATACCAGGCCAAAGAAAAAAAGTGTAACGTTATCATACAAAAGGTAAAAGTAAATAAGCACTAGCCAGAGTATAATCTTTGAAATTTTAAAAACATTCAGATTAGACATCTACCGTTGATTCGCATGTGTTGATTAAATTCTAAAAGGGACACCAGTGTGTACCATATGCATTTTCCAGGTATATAAGTTGATCAGTACTCTAGCAACTGACAGATTCTAAACCAAAGATCTAACAACTATCTTAACACTTATTGACAACCTAATCACTGTTCAAATTGGTGTAAGACATTTAGCCCCACAACTCAACAAGTTTTCACAGGATGCGCTTCCCATTGATCGAAGAACAAATTCCAGTTGCCCCCACCCCCCACCTCGTAAAGGGTCAAAACTAACAAATAGACTACCAGCTATATGGGACAGGGTTGGACAAAAGATATATGTGTGTGTGATAAAGGACAAAACAACAAATAGACTACCAGCTAGATGTGACAGGGTTGGACAAAAGATATATGTATATGTATATGTATATACATACATATATATATATATATGAGAAAATACTATGGTACTCCTGGGAGTCCGTACTCCCACTTCTCGTATACCACTTAAATCGTATGATAATACACTTTTATTAATTTAAGCATACTCCAATAATGATTATAAGATACCATAAATTGAGTTCCATGAAAAATTTCATAAAAGTCCACTTTTTATAGTAAAATTTGTGTATATACTTCTTTTATATATGAAAAGGGTACATGCAAAAATAAATGACTCCAATGAAATTATTTCAATCAAGTCGCATTGGAAGATCTTATAATCGGTATTTAAGTATATTGAAGGTGATAAAGAAGTACAACATATAAGTTTAAGTGGTATATTGGAAGTGAGTGGGAGTACATACTTCGAGGAATACGAAACATGTGATAAATATATATATATATATATATATATATATATATATATATATATATATATATATATATAGACACACACACAAGGTAGCGCTATTCAACGCCTAAGTGTCTCTTAGGCCGTAAGCCCCGCGCGCCCCATGCAATCGGCTATAAAACCACGCCGCACGACGCAAATCGACAAGAAACCGCAGACGCTCCACGCAATCGACAGCACTCTCGCCCATGCAACCGATCAGAAACCGCGCGCTCCATGCAATCTTTTACAGTAGCACCATAAAAGATTTACTGTGATCTTATTGTGCATTTTACTGCAACCTCTGTGTGCTTTTATTGCAACACTACCAAAGATTTACTACGATCTTATTGTGCCATTTACTAAGTAATACAATAGATTTATTCCAATCTTGTTGTGGCTTTTACTATAACCTCCTTGTGCTTTTATTATAGTACTATAAGAGATTTACTATGGTCTCATTGTGCCTTTTATTGCATCACTGCAAGACCGCTACAAGAGAAGAAGACCGGGTGTGCAATGTCTACTGCATTGCTAAAAGAGATTTACTGTAACCTCCTTCTGCATTTACTATACCGTTTCAAGAGATTTACTGCGACCTCATTTGTACTTTTACTACCGCACTACAAGAGGTTTACTGCGACTTCTTTGTGCTTTTAATGCAATGCTACAAAGATTAACTGTGATTTTTTTTTGAGGAATTACTGCGATCTTCTTGTTCATTTACTGTGTTTTTACAGGACAGACACTATCACACTTAGTATTACTACACTCCTTATACTTTTACTGCGTCTTCATTGAAGATTTACTGCCATGCTGAGCGCCGAGGGCAGGTGGAGAGAGAAACATGGGTTGACAGAGGTGGGAGGTGGTGGGTTTTCTTTAACCGGCCTTTAACCAAGGTGGGATGTGGGTTTTGACTCACAGGAGGCGGTGGAGCGTAGAATAGTTATTCTACACTTGGGTGCAGAATAGTGTACACACACAAATATATATATATATATATATATATATATATATATATATATATATATATATATGTTACATCCTCGTATGCACATGAAATTTATTTATTTTATGCATACGCAGATTTGCATTAGCAAATTCATTGTAACGACTCAAGACAATCAAAAAATAATTACATGATTTTTTTTAAAAAAAATTCACTAATCACCCCTGTTGTAAAAAATGCTGCTGAAAAAACATAATAGAGATACTTTTGTCAGGCTTGCTCCTCTCATTGGGGTATTTACCTTTACCTTGTTTTATTTATCCGAAACTTGAACGACATCTATTTTTTGAATAGATGTTGTATCTTATTGTCGACGATCAAATCGCCGATCTTATGAATGTATGAAGAACAAGAGAAATATAGCACGTATCTCCTGGAAAGTAATGAGACTGCTCTTTATTGCAATGAACTGGCTATTACAATGGGTGTATGTAACCTAGACTGAAGACTAACTCGGGAATACAATGCTTCTTCTAAGAGTGTTTCCCAAATGATCTTCACTGTTCTGGCCTCCTCCACTTCGGTTTGCAGTCCTCCTTATGTAGTTGATGAAGCGTTGGCAGTTATCTCTGGGAGAGACGCCTGTTGGAGAAGTAGCGCACTGTCTGAGAGGGGTGTCGCTGACAATGTGCCAATCGCTGATTTGGCTATATGTCGCTGAGCCATATAACCGCATTCCTGTGTTTTAGAGTTACGTATCGTCGCGTGGTATGGAATATACAGCACATGTTCCATTCTTCACACGGTAGAGGATATATCTGACGCTAGATCCAGATATCAGTTCATGGCTTTGTGAGCTTTTGACTGGTCGGAGACAAGGTTGGGAACCTTCTCCGACCAGGTTAGATATTGTGTAACCTCTGGAATCCTCACGACCAGTGAGGTCGTTAGCCTTAGGAGTTACTACCACGAAGTCATATGGTCCTTTATCTATTAAATAATAAATAGAGGTTTTAATCCTCGTTAGGTAGCCTCCGAACTTTAAATGAATTGGTCGTATAGACGCTTACTCTCGATGCAATCGTATCGGGTAGACCCCTCATTAAATGGCAGGGTATTCGAGGTGGTCCGTATTCATTTTTAAAGTTGAGAAATTGCCTTGGAAGTTGAAAAGAACTATTTGTCCGTTGGTTAAAAGAGATTTTTGTCCATTGAACTTCTCCCAAAGCGGTTACAGTGTTGCGGCTATAAAAAGCCCCTTAGCACTGGGTGTTAGGGTTTCTACGTCTTTTTACTTTCCTCTTCATCTTCCAAGAAACCATCTCCGATCACCTTTGAATTCTTCACATGAAAGAAATCACCATGTCGGATCTTATCACCAACTGGTCGATCTCCGATCTGAGCGAGAAGAAACTTGAAGGTTTGGATAAGGTTGAGCTACTACCCGACAGAAGTCTGATCTTATAGAGATTAGCATTTGGGGAACATTCTCCAAGTGGTGAAGATGGATAAATTCCGGTATTTCTCGCATATATCTTATGCGGCTTCAGACTTCCAGTTCACTCCTTTCTTTCCCAATTTTTGGAGTATTATGGAGTAGAACTGATCAATCTGGCCCCCAACGCCATAGCCAACCTCAAGATCTTCGCTTCACCGCGGCGCATTTGGGAATTCCAAAGAACCCCGATCTCTTCCGCACTACTACAGATTGGTAAATGTGAAGAAGACGACTGGTACACGTGGAGAGTGTACTTTGCGTCTCCATGACGGGAAGGCTGAAGAGTACATTCCAATGTACTCCAAGTCTTCGTGGTCGTCATGGAAGAAGAGTTGGTTTTATATGAAGATTACGCAGCGCGTTGGCCTTTATTACTGCGGTAAAAAGGCTATCGAGAACCCGCAATGGCGTTCCTCCTCGAAGAAGGAGGGGAAAATTGGGAGATGGGTTGAAGCCATCCATCTCCTGAGTGTCAGGGGTTTAACCTCCTGGCACGTGGTGAGGGACTTCTCCATACGGAGAATCAGTCCTTTGAAGGCCAAAGTTCATTCGATGCTCTGGTATATTGGTCGTGATGATGCGACTAAGGATTCTAGGGAAGGTAAGTTCCAGTAAGAATCCGACCAGCATACCTTTCTGGTTAAATGCTTTTATAATCATAAGATCTCTCTTTTTATTACAGCCTTGTGTTCTGATGAGATCGTGTTTCGATCGTAATGATCTCAGGCCGAGAGCCTAATGAGAAGGCTGGTTTCCCTTTGATCTTAGCAGTTACTACTACTGAAGAGAGGGCTGAGAGACTTCGGGTAAATATGATAATTATTTTTTACCTTTACCATCTTTTCCGATTGGTGTTTACCTAAAAATCCTCTTTGATATGTAGTCAGTTGGTCTAAGAATTGATGAGGCCACGGAGACCTGTGAGCCAATTGACGAACCGACCAACCTTACGATCACTGGTGATCGTGTAGAGGTAGGTAACCAAATGAAATACTATTTGCTTAGATGAAAAGATATGTTCATCACCCGACTAACTTTGTTTGTTGAATCAGACGGTAGTCATTGAGTCCCATACAGTTGCTCAAGATTTGCCAAGGGCCGTTGAAGCAACTGCATGCTTTGGTGACCGATGAACCTACACCTTCCGATCCAACGATCAGGGATTCTACTCTCGACCATATCTGATCGTTCATTGAAGGATGTAGAGGGTACAACCAACCCTACCAGTTCAAGACTGGAAAAATTGGTTGAAAAAAAAAGAAAAGCTTGCGCTATAGACTTTAAGCCAGCGCGTTTCAGAGTCAAGATAAAAAAGATAACTGGGTATGTTGTAAATGAAATTATCATATGAACGCATACCTTTTATATTCTTAGCGATCTTGAACTATGAACTTCCTTTCTTTTGCGCAGACCTGTTGGAGTTCCAGTCGTTTCCGATCAGGTTATTCCAGTAGGTTAGGTGATCGAGGGCACCTCCGACCAGGGCTTTCCTCAGGCAAGAAATCCCGAGGAGGAAGTTGTTAGGGAAGCCCACGAGCCTGCTTCAGTGTTGGAATCCGATTTGAATCCTGTGGTGATTGTCACTCCGTCAGCGGAGGTAGGCATCTCTGCAGATCCACAGCAGATTCCTACTTCTGAAAGGAACTCCTCCTAGATTAACAAGTTCCCTTTCTCTCCTCTATTTATCGAGGATAAGGAGCTTGATGATGCTTGGAGGAGAGTATCAGATCGCCTTGCAAAGGCGAATCCTGATAAGATTTTTGTCGATTATAATGATGTGGCAATTCAAGTAAGTGTCCTCAACCATTTATAGTTTTCCTTGAAGTTCACAAGAAACTTAAAGAAAAATGCTATCCATGCAGCATATGGTTGAAAATTTTGCTGCGATCGGAGGACTGACCGATCGAATTGAGAATTTACAGCAAAAACACTCCGAACTAGAAAGTAAGAACTTTCTTCTTAATTTGTCTTTTTTCAAGACTTTCCTTTCTTCCTTTAACTATTCTCTTTTATCAAATTTGATAGATTTGGAGAAAATAAAAGAAGAAGCTTTGGCTGAAAAAGCCAGAAGAGTAAAGCTTGAAGAGGAAATTAAAGCTAAAAATAGGTCGATCGAAAAGTTGACAACCAGGCATGAAAAATACCTGGAAAAATCCAGAAAGAAGGTCGAAGGTAACTTAGTCGTAGACTTGACTTAGTATTTTCTTCTAATCCTTCTTGCTTAATGTTTGCTTTGTTTATACAGAACAAAATCAAGCATTAAGCAGAGCACAAAAAGCTTTGGAATTTGAGCAAGAAAAAGGGGCAGCAGTTATGTTTAACCTTGATGAACAAATTACTGCACTCAACAAAATGATCTTTGATATGGGATCAGGATCAACGTTGCCTTCCTTAAGTGATCCAATGGAAAAGGTAAATTACCTTGGCCATCTTTTGGAGGACCTTAAGGGCTTACTCAAAACTACAAGAGATAATTACACCTAGTCTGTAAAGGAATCTATTGCTAGTAGAGTTAGTCTTGCTTTGGCAAAACTGAAGGCGTCCGACCCCTCTACCAATCTTCAGGCTATTGAAGAGGATTTTAACTGCTTGCCTGAGGAGGTGACCAAGTTTCTCAAGGAAGTTAAACCTTTTGGAGATAAGGTTGCAGAAAAAATGGAGGTTGGATCTCCATCCAGCAGTGACTAATGGAGGGTAATCTCTAGTAGTAAAAAACCTTGCAAAAGAGAGAGAGAGTATGCAAAAAAATGTGTAAAAATTTACCTTTCTCTTATCAATGAAAAAAGAATTTTTATTTATCCGGTCGACTTATCATATATTACCTAGCCCCCGACTGTTTTATAGTAGAAGAACTTTAGGATAGAAGCAGTAGGCCAAGAATAGGAACTTAAGTCTTAACCATTGTTTAAAAGTATGTACTGATTGTTAAAAAAACTGATCGTGATAATACTAGGAAACCTTTTTGGTCGGAACCAGTGTTAGGTTTCGACTAGTTATAAATCTGTTTTTCGTAATCAATGTACTTACTAAGACAATATATGGTCGGAAGGAAAAAATAATTTTTCTTGACAAGAGGAAATTATATGCAAAGACATATATAATAAACGAGAAGTGGTTTTATTTCTATGCAGTACTCAACGCTGGTCGGAATGAACTTGCTAAGAAATGAACATATAGATTGTATTTCACAATACGTGTTCATGCTCTAGTCCGACTGGCAGCGAGGATCGTAAGAAAATGACTGTCGCTGGGAAGCTCCTTCCAGTAGGCGGAACCACATGCGAAAAAAGGAGAGACTTCGACTAGGAGGTTTTCCGTGTCCCGACCAGTAGCCAAACAAGAGTAGAACAAAATTTTAAAAATAAAAAATATAATCTCCATAATCTTTAAGCATATGAACCACAGTCGACCAGAGCTAGGCTCTGTTATATAAATAACATCACTTGCTTTTTTTTTTGTTATTTATTAAACTGAATGGAAAAGAAATAAAAACTAAACGAAAAACTTACGCAGATTAGCTTGGTTCTGAATTTTTCTGAGAACCAAATCACCTACAGCTAGGCTGCGAGGTTGCACCTTACTATCGTGGTACCTTCGCATGGCTTGTTGATAGATTGCTGAACGCAGTAAGGCTTGGTTTCGTCGTTCCTCAAGGAAATTAACGTCGTCGAGTCATCTTTCTTCCTGATCGTTTTCATCTAAACAATCAGTGCGAGCTGAACCAACTTTTAGTTCTGGAGGAAGCATGGCTTCGGCCCCATAGACTAAAAAGAATGGTGTTTCACCGTTGCACATCGTCGTCAGATTTAATGTACCCATAAAATGTAAGGAAGTTCTTGAACCCAAGCTCCTAACCGTTTTATTAACTGGTCGAATACCCGGCGTTTGACCCCCTGCATTATGATACCATTAGCACGCTCAACTGCTCCGTTACCCTGCGGATGAGCAACTGAAGCAAAATAGACTTTGATACCAAGGTCATCGCAATTCCTGGAAATTACCGCTGGAGAACTGGGTACCATTGTCCGTGATTATACGATCGGGTACACCAAATCGTAATCATATTTTTGTGAGGAACCTCTTAGCAATTTCGCTATGGTTTTAATAACTAGCTCGGCCGATCCATTTTGTAAACGTGTCAATCATGATGAAAAGGAATTCGAAGCCCCCGGGTGCTCTTGGGAAAGGTCCCAGAATGTCTAATTCCCAGGTTGCAAAAGGCCAAGAAAGAGGAATTGTTTGCAGAGCTTGTGCCAGCTGATGTACTTGTCGACTATGAAACTGACATTGTACGCACTTCGTCACGAGCTCTTTTGCATCATGAAGGGCAAGCCAATAGTATCCTTGCTCAAGGCTTGACCGACCAAAGTGTTCAGCAGGAATGATGCGCCCATGCACTCCTCCATGAATTTCGGTTAGCAACTTAATGCCATCCGAGTGAGATATGTATCTCATCAACACTCCATTAGATGCTTTTTTATACAAGGTACGTTCGATTAGAGTGTATGATTTGGCTTTTCGTGCTATACGATCAGCCTCTACATCATCTTCCAGAATTAGGTCATGTTGAAGATAATTGTAGATCGATGTCATCCAACCTCTACCATGATCGCCACCGATCCAGAGCATCTATGTGACCGTAATCAATTGGATTGACCGATGTGAACCATTGATGTTCTTCGGAAGGCTCGACACCGAGGGTGAATCGAGTTGCTCAAGAAAAACTCCCGGCGGGACGGTTGACCTAGTAGAGCGATCTGCGCTAACCGACCGCTAGAAAGTTTTTCTTTCGGGAATATGTTAGATCCGAAACCAAGAAGTGCTTTTGAGTTTTCGATTTCGCCGATAAGACGACATCTTGGTACTTGAGCACTGATACTCTTTCCCTACTTGATTCGCTACTAGTTAAGAATCGTCTTTCACTAGCAATTTGCGAATCCCGAGCGAATGAACTGCTCGAAGTTTTACCAGCAAACCTTCATATTCTGCTACATTGTTAGTAGCGGAAAAGTTAAACTGAATGGTGTATCTAATGTGTTTGCCTGTAGGGGATATCAAGACGACTCCAGCCCCCGATCCTTTAAGCATTAATGAACCATCAAAGTACATTGTCCACTCGTCGTGGTGCTCGTACTCGAGTTCTTGCTTAGGTTCTGGGTTTGTCCATTCGACAATGAATTCTGCTATTGCCTGAGACTTTATAGCTGTTCGTGAGATAAAATGGAGGTTGAACGTCCCTAGTTCAATTGCCCATTTTGCTATTCGTCCTGATGATTCCCTGTTTCCAAGGACTTAACCTAGGAGATATCCTATAGGTACGACCACTTTGTGGGCCTGAAAGTAATGCCTTAGTTCCCTTAAAGCCATAAGGAGACCATAGAGCAACTTTTGTACCTGTGGATATCTTTCCTTTGGTCCATGTAAGACTTCGCTTACGTAATATACTGGTCATTGAACGTTTTCACGTTCTACAACCAATACACCACGACACTGTATGCGTTGCGAACACGTAAATCAACAGTGTTTCTTCCAGTCTTGGAGAGACTAAGACCGGGGCGCTTCCAAGGTACTCTTTGAGTTTTTCAAAGGCTTCGTTGGCTTCTTTCGTCCACTCAAAACTCTCATGCTTCCGAAGAAGTTTAAAGAAAGGTAATCCCTTCTCACCTAACCTAGCTATGAAAAGACTTAGCGCTGCCATACAGCCAGTTAGCTTTTGGACCTCTTTCTTCGTGGTCGGGTGACACATCTGATTGATGGCTGATATTTTCGCCGGATTTGCTTCGATACCTCTAGCCGAAACTAGGAAACCAAGAAGCTTTCCAGCGGAAACCCCGAACACACATTTGTCCGGATTCAACTTGAGGTTTTGTCTTCTCAAGTTGTTGAAAGTTTCTTGTAGGTCAAGAATATGATCGCCAGCGTTGATGCTTTTCACAACCAAGTCATCCACATAGGCTTCTAAATTTTGACCTACCTGCGGGCTGAAAGTTTTTTGCATTAACCTTTGAAAAGTTGCACCAGCATTTTTGAGACCAAAAGGCATCTTAACATAACAGTAAGTGCCATATGGAGTGATGAAGGAAGTTTTCTCCTCATCTTCTTTACTCATATTAATCTGGTGGTACCCTGAATATGCATCTAAAAAATTGAGTAACTCGCACCCGGAGGTGGAATCTACAAGCTGATCAATGCGAGGAAGGGGAAAATCATCCTTCGGACAAGCTTTATTAAGGTCTGTGAAGTCTATACACATTCATCATTTCCCATTATTCTTTTTAACCATTACAGGATTGGCAAGCCACTGAGGGTGATGAACTTCACGAATAAATCCAGCTTTGAGGAGCTTGTCAATCTCCGACTGGATTGCTTCCTTCCGGTCAGGTGCAAAACGCCTTGGCTTCTGCTTGACCAATTTTTTGTCAGACTGGAGAGCCAACCTGTGCTCGATCACTTCCCTGGGTACCACGGGCATGTCGAACGCCTGCCAGGCGAAAACGTCCTAGTTTGCTCAAAGGAAAGAGACGAGCGACACTTCCTATTTAGGATTGAGCCCTTCTCCGATCAGTAACTTCGGAATGGACCTATCGGTGTCTCCAACCTGGCGTCTCTTGGAGAGGCGCCTTTGTCGAGTAGCACCTCTTTTGTCTGATCGGAGGGTTTGGGTGTCAATTTTGGTCTGGAGTGCTTGACCTGCATTGCAGAAGAGTCAATATTTCTGGTAGGAAGCTCGTTGACCAGTTCTAAAGATCTCTGATCGCAGACATAAGTCATCTTTTGATATCCCCGAACCATGATGACACTCTTTGGTCCTGGCATCTTCAAACTCTGATAACCGTAATACGTGGCTATCAAGAATTTTGCTAGAGCCGGACGGCCAAGGATCCCGTTATAAGCGGTCTCAAAATCAACCATGTCAAACGAAATCTTTTCTGTTCGGAAGTTATTAGGACTTCCGAACGTAACCGGTAAGGACACCTGTCCTATCGGTTTGGCGGTAGAGCCAGGAACTATGCCCTGGAAGGCATATTTTATTGGCTTTACCTTTGATTTAGGAACCTGTATTTCTTCCAGAGCTCCCGAGAATAGAATATTTAAAGAGCTACTTCCATCTATCAAGACTCTATTGACTTTACAATTATTAATGGTAGGCTCAACTATAATAGGGAACCTACCCGGTCGAGTCGACGAGATGGAGCAGTCTTCTTTACCGAAGGAGATTACGGTGTCCGACCACCTCGAAGGCTTGATGTTGATCGGAGACTCTGCTAGGTTGACCTCCCGCTCCACGGCTTTCAGATTACGTCGCGAGTTGTACGATAAAGATCCTCCAAAGATCACGTCGACTGTGTGCTGAGGTTCTTGGTACTCCATCTCCTCGTCGCCATCTTTGTACTTTTTGGAGCTTGTTTCCCCTAACTCTTGTAATGAGGGAAGGGGGCCTTTACCTGCATAATAATCTTCCAACTTCTTTTGCCAGACACGCCAAAGCGCAAATCGTGTCTTCACTCGCTGGTGAAGCGGGCACCACTTCTTATTCTTTTTATACCCGTCAGTCGGAATTTCTGCCTTTACTCGACCGGTATAGTCCCTCTTACCTTTGGTAAGCTTTTCTAGGACCGCTAAGACCTCCTTACCACCTATGTTTCGATGCTTCTTCTTCTTGAGAACTTTTTATGCTTCTTTTTTGGCTTTTCTAAGCCAGATTGAGGAGTTTTGTCTTTTTGATCTATAGCTTTGCTCCATTCGACCGATTCACTAGCGGCTGCATATTTATCCGCCATATTGAATAGTTCGGCGGTTGTTCGTGGGGGATTCATAGCTATATCCTCCGTAAACCTCTGGTTCCTCAATCCTGCCTTGAATGCCTGAATTACAGAAGACTCTGCAATCTCGGGTATGGAATTACGAACCTCGCTAAACCTCTTGATGTACTAGCAGAGAGTTTCTTTTGGGTTCTGACGGATCCGATGTAGATCATCTTCATTCCCTGGGCGGTCGTACGTACCCTGAAAATTCACGATTAAAAGATCGCATAGCTGTTCCCAAGTGTAGATTGATCCGACCAGCTGGTTTAGCAACCATAACCGAGCAGATCCTTCTAGCACCATAGGTGGGTAATTGGCCATCACGTTTTCATCACCACCGGCCGCTCTGATGGCGGTGGTATAAATCTGAAGAAATTCTAACGGGTTCTGAGACCCATTGAACTTGTCCATGTTAGCCGGTCGAAACCGGTTAGGCCAACGCACAGCTTGGAGCCCTGCAGAGAAAGCTCGACAACCTGTGACTTATTCATGGCGCCTTCTTTGAGAAGGTGCTAGATTGTGATCGGTCGGAGACCGGTTCCTTTGATTAGAGAACTGGGGCTCCAGCGTTCCGACCTGATCGCTAGCATTATGACGCCCTCGATCACCTGCCTGGTTCAAATGATGTCGAAGATCGTTAGGACCAAGCGAATAACCCTCTCGACAAGAAGAAGGTGTATTTGTTCGGAACAATCTCCTTCCCTCATGACTCATTGGTCGGAATTGTCGAGGAGGTTGTGGTATCGATTGATTCCCGATATATGCATGTTGCCCTCTGCTGAGGGAAGAACGCTGGGACGAAGTCATGGTTTGACTTTGTGGTGCCCTCCATTCTCGGTATTCTTTCGTACGTTGCACGGTTTGCTGGAGAATCTCCAACACCTGTCCTACCAATTGGACAAAACCTGGAGCTTCTGCTAAAGCAGGGTTAGGATTATTTAAAATACTACGAATACGCTGCATGTTTTGTACCGTTATTGAAGGTCTCGGAGAATTCACCGAGGTTGTTGGCTTTGGCAAATCCGAACCTTCTCTTAACCTCGTGCCTGGTCGCACTTGACCTGTCATCCTTAGTGGGGCTGAACCAGGCGAATTAACTGATGGACGTCCATCAGTTCTGTTGCCTCTGGTAGCTGGTGCTTGATTGCCTGCGCCATCTCCATTAATATGTCGTGGTGAGGCAGCGGGTGCAGGACCGTACCGGGCATTACGATCAGTATTTCCGATAGCATTGTCCTCATGTTTCCAGCATCGATCTTTCGAAGAGTTTTCACTGTACTCAGTGGAGAGCTTCCCAGTGCTTCTACCAGACATTTCCACAACGGAGACCGGTCGGAGATGAGCATCTCTTGAGGCCTCCGAGGCAGACTCAGCCTGATACGATGAACTGCCGATCGTATGCTGAGCTTTATCATCCCCACTCGGCCCTTGGCCGGTGAGGGTTTCATCGACACCGTTACCACATGTCGGTTGGCTCCTGGAATTTCCAGAAGTCGTGGGCGAATACCTGTCAGCCATGATCGTGCCGAGAGTGTATTGACTCTCGGATTGTAGGGCTGAAGTTTTATCACCTTCTTTGCCGGTCGGAAAGACCACGCTTGGAGAGATTCTTGGACGCTCCGAACTGGTCGGAGTGGTCTGTCCCTCGGGAAGCGCCACTTGTTGCAGTGGTGCGTCCTCATCCATGTGCTCGACTTCAGTGTAACATCCCAAAATTGGTTTGTGTTTCAAATGTAATAAAAATGAGGAGAAATTAAAACTTTTTCTCTGATCTTGATTTCTGTGATCAGTTCCATAATTTTTGTAAAAGAATTATGTGAATTCAAAAATCAAATTGCCATTTGGACACCAACACAAATCTCCTTCATGAAAATCTTGTGCCCAATATCTGGAAATAATTTTCTGTGGGCCTAGAGTTGATGTTTGACACCTCTGGATTATCTCATGATTTTTAGAAATTATTTGATAATTTTTGGAGGCAAGTCAAACTGGTCAAACCCCATTTTCCTCTCTTCTGGAATTTCTGTAGAATAATTCAGTGCATGAAAATCCCTGAAAATTTTATGGAAAGCTCCTCCTGCAGTCAGCAAGCTCCAGTTAAAATTTCATAAATTTTGGGGTTTGTTTGATACCTCAAATAATTCCTCAAAGATCAGATGTCTAAAAATAATTCAAAATCAGGTTTTACTGTTCCTTGGGCTCAAACCACACTTGGGTTCGAGCCGTCGGTTCGACCGGATCCACTTAACTGCACCGGGCTCGGTCGCCTCGAGCGCTTTCTTTTCCGACCGTTAGATCTCGATCGTGCGGTGCGCGCCTCGCTGATCGCTGGGGTTCGATTTCTGGGAGCCGAGCGATTGAAATCCGACCGATCCGACGGCCGCCGCGGCGCGCCTTCCTCCCGAGCGCTCGCTCGACCGAAGTCAATCAGAGTCGGTGGCGATTGCGTTCGTTGTCAGTGCACGGTCGCGTCTCCTTTCGGCCAACAGCTCTTCCGCATTTAATGCTCCCGTCCGGCCGCCTCCGGAGTCGTCGTTCTCTTCGAGTGGACTTGCTCCCATCGCTTCGGTCGTCCTCAGCCGGGAGCCTCACCGTTTTGTTGCCGTTGTGCTTCCTCCTTGCTCTTCAGCCTATAAGACTCCTCAAGTGGCTTCCTTAGCTTCTTTCGGACACCCTTGAGCTCCTGAGCCACTGCAAGTACGTTGCTCGAGCTCCATTTCAAAATCGCCATGGTCACCATTCTTGCGCCGATCTGAAGTTTCCAAATTTGCAGTGAAAGTGGTGCTCCGGTCTTTCTCACTCAAGCTCCTTGCCGCCTCATCTTCCTACCCTCTCTGTGAGCAATAGCCCTCACTCAATTTTTCGTTTGCTTGCAGAGAGCGAATCAATTTCGGTTTTCCCCAATTCGGTCGAAAACGCTCATCTTCGCCTCAGCGTCGGTGAGTGCTCTAACCCTCTGGTCTCGCTCGTAGCATCCGGTAGCTTCTAGATGCTCTAGCCACCTTTAGTTAGCCTTCGGCGCCGCGAAGCGCTTTGTCGCCATTATCGCTGCTTAGCGCCGCCGCCGCCGCCGCGCGCCGCTCGTTACAGTCCTCCATCCGAGGTATGGTTGGTACCAGCAGGTGCGCAACGTTATTGGGCGTCTTTTGGTAGCCTTTGTTTGCTACGACTTGGCTCGATTCGCCGGCAAACCGCCGGTGATCTTCTCTGCTTCACGTTGTCGGATGATAACCGCCGATCGCTCGTTGTCGATCGACCTTAGCCGTTAGATCAAAGATCGACGGCCGTGCGTCCGATGAAGCGCTTGTTCGTCGTCGCGATTCGGTTGTCTTGGCGGAGTTCTCGTGGACCGTTGGATCCGATCTAACGGCGGACGACGATGTCCCGGATCGCTCGCGCGCCCGACCAGAGTGGTGTCGTGCACCGCTGGATTCGATCCAACGGTTAATCGACTCAGGTTTTGCATGTACGCCACACGGCGTCAATAGCCGAGCTTGGGCCGTTGGATCCGAGATCAACGCCCTGTGTTCGCCACGCCATTTCTCATTTCTGAAATTCCCGAGAGGATTTATTTATCAACTGAAAAAGGTGATAACTTGGATAATGCATAACTAATTCATTTCAAATCCTTTTCGGTTGATTCAAATTTTCTTGGTTATATTTTTAACTCATCTTTAAATTAAAAATGTTTCCAACCTCAATATAGCTCCAGGAAATTTTGCTAATGAATAGTAACATTTTTGATTTATAAAAGCTGAGCAAATTTGTTTTGGTCATATCTTTGGCATTAAGAATCCAAATCAATTGGTTCTTGTTGCTAAATTCAGTATAAATCAAGACCTTGCTACTGTAAAAATTTTAGAATTTTTGGAGAGAGTTTACTGTTGGGTCTTTGTATTTTATTCGTTCTTATCGGTTGCTTTTGCTTTCGTTAGGATCCAAGAGCACATTCATAATCTTGTTGATCCACAAAGAAGCACCTTGACCCACACAAGCGTGCAAGATATTTGATCATAAATGTCCCATTACTTTCAAAGTCTAATATCTTGTTTACAAACCATATGTATGCATTGCTTTTGTGTCCAATTAATTTTGCCCTGTTTAGAGGTAGCTATTCCTAATGCATTGTTGCCATTAAAATGTTATCCCCTGCCACAACCATAAGTTATTATCATCGCTGGTGAATTAGAGCCCGGTGATTTAATTATGCTCTCTTTCTGTCTTTGCGATGTCATGCTTAGAAATGCTTAGCTACCGGTAGAATTGGGCGTTATCGACTTAGTCGATGACCTTGATCACACAAATCATTTTGTTTATTTTGGTTCAAGACCTTATGCTTTTGTTTGTAAAACCGAAAATGAGACAAAATGATTTGACTTGGGCACAATGGCATGTTGGTGTGATTGTTGGGTGTGACAAGGAAAGGTGCCTGTGTCCCTAAGGACCGAAAATGTTGCTTGCGCCATTGATCCAAGCACTTTGCGTACTAACCACATGAGGGTTATATGGGACCCCTCTTGACCTAGTACTTTGGCGTGGGTTATCTCCAGTCGCAGGAGGGGTTGTGTGTGTTGTGTGAAACATGATATGTGTTCTCGGTGTTCTTGTGTTGGGTGTGCGGTGGTGGAGATTCGGGTAGGCTCTCCACCTCGAGGAGCGTCGTAGTTGTCCAAGGCTTTACCCGGAAGGGTAGTTGACCGAGGCTTTACGATGACTCGACACAACGTATGGGTTTCTATCCATACGGGCGGCTCGTGAATAATTCACAATATTGGAAATGTCTCGTAGGACTTAGCCGTGCCGGCATACCTAAGGAAGTGTGCTTAATAGCTTGGCAAAAAGGCGGTCTGGCATGTGGGTAAGTTGGTACACCTGCGCAGGATAAAACTATTCAATAGCCTCGCCCTAGGTTATGGACACGCTTGGGGATTTCCCGCAAGATCTAGACTACAACAACTGTTTTTGGTTTTAAAATTAAAACTTGACATGGTTGGCATGAATGGGTAATTCATGCTATTGTGGTGGCTATTGGGTTAGCCATTTCGGGACTGCTTTCTTCGTTGTTGATACTTGATTACTACTGTTTTTATCAAATAAAATCAGATTGCAAAAATTGCCTTCGATCTATTACATTATTGCAAATAAAACTTGCTTTATGCTTAAAAATTTGAGTCCTAACCTGCTCCACTTAAATAAGCTTGCATGTAGTTATTGTATAGATCTGTTATCATTCTTATATATCTTGCGAGTACATTCAAAGTACTCACCCAGTTTTTGCTGGGCTGCTTTTGCTTGCAGAGGAAGAAGGTGAGCCCCAAGGGCCTCGCTTTTGTGAGTTGTGTCTTTGTGGATTCACGACTAGCCTTGGCGGTCCTGTCGGTTGCCTTGTGGGTTAAAGGCACACCGATTGGCTCTTTTGTTTTATAGCCATCTTATGGCACTTTGCTTCATTTATTAAATTTCTTTATGTATTTGTCATTTGGCCGGTGGCCTCTCTTTTGTAATGACTATCCCTTATTTATGTTGTATTTTGGTTTGTTGTTCATGTTTCGGTTTTATGTGAATGAATGGAATTGGTGCATGAACTTTGTAAAGAGGTGTGTATACTGCACTCTGGGAAGTATACATGTCTCGAGTCTCGGATTATCTGATTTGTGATGCTAGGACCCAGTGGATGGTTAAGCATTACAAGCCGGATAAACCGGGGTCTCACATTCAGCGTCATTGGCGACTTGCGAACCGGCAGAGGAAGAAGAGGACGACGTCCAATCACCCTACATGGCCTGGATGCAGGTGTCCATGTCGAGGTTGGAGTAGTCGTCTAGATCGAACCAATTCTCCTGGTCTCAAGTTCCTGCTATGATCTCATGAACAGAAGGATGAGCGAGGATTTGGTGAGCAAGGAATTCCTTCAGAAGATTTGCGCCTTCTTCCCCACGGACGGCGCCAGCTGTCGACGATCAAATCGTCGATCTTATGAATGTATGAAGAAAAAGAGGAAAATTGTACGTATCTCCTGGAAAGTAATGGGACTGCTCTTTGTTGTTATGAACTAGCTATTACAATGGGCGTATGTAACCTAGACTGAAGACTAACTCGGGAATACTATGCTTCTTCTGAAAGTGTTGCCAAAATGATCTTCACTGTTCTGGCCTCCTCCACTTCGGTTCGCAGTCCTCCTTATGTAGTTGATGAAGTGTTGGCAGTTGTCTCTGGAAGAGACGCATGTTGGAGAAGCAGCGCGTCTGGTCGGAGAGGGGCGTCAGTTGACAATGTGCCAACTGCTGTACGGTTATATGTCAGTGAGCCATATAACCGCATTCCTGTGTCTTAGAGTTACGTATCGTTGCGTGGTATGGAATATACAACACATGTTCCATTCTTCACACGGTAGAGGATATATCTGACGCTAGATCCAGATATCAGTTCAAGGCTTTGTAAGCCTTTGACTGGTCGGAGACAAGGTTGGGAACCTTCTCCGATGAGGTTAGATATTGTGTAACCTCTGGAATCCTCACGACCAGTGAGGTCGTTAGCCTTAGGGGTTACAACAACGAAGTCATATGGTCCTTTATCTATTAAATAATAAATAGAGGTTTTAATCATCGTCACTTATTATCCGATTATCTATAGTACTAACATTCACTTTCTTATGTAATTAATTTAGGAACACTTCCACCTCCTAAAAGTGAAAAATAAATAAATGTAGAGGGGAAAAAGGTGAAAATGAGATTTATGATATTATTTTCAATATGAAAAATGTCATAGCATAGTCATGCGCATATATATGCCCTTTATTTACTACAATGTGAAGTAAAAACATTCTCTTCCAATCTTTAGCAGCTTGTTGCAAGTTCATTTGCTAGAAGACAACACAATACTTTATTTTTGGGAGGTACATATTTACTTTGTGCTCAGACATAATATACAAAGATTACATTGACTAAGATGAGAAAACACTTCGATCAATAGATCCAATCAATGACCATTTCAGAATGCTTCATATATAAAAAATGGACAAAGCTAAGGAACATTTTCTTATATAAAGCAATATGCAATTTCCACAAGATTTTCACACAAAAAATGAAGAAATAAATAAAATACCTCAAAAGAAGCCAATCATTGATGCATTTTTGTTCAAAAGTAAGAATGCAAAAGAATTGTGGAGAAGAGAATATATTCTCCCTACCCAAACCGATGTATCTTTGTAATTCATTAATTATGAGTCACTGGTTTCTTTCTTTCTGATTTGATTTGTCTACAAGATGGTATCCGTCGTTATCCAAATCTTTGGTCATGCAAGGCTATATATTGGCAAGCTAATATTCCCATGGCATGTGCGTGTACATTTTCTTTTAGAAGAACGTGTAAAACGTTCTTTAGGAGTAGTTACAAAATACTGTCGTTGTGTGACATGAGAGAGCAATATAATTCCCGCTAATACAAAATATGTTTCATACAATTTCTAGAAGGAAACGGAAATTTTCAACTATGGGTTATCGAAACATAAATATTATAATGATAGCTGTCATCTTTTGGGGAAAACTGCACAACGGGTAGATAATAAAATAGGTACCATGTAATTAATTGAGCAAATAGAGAGTACACTGGAATATATTGCATATTGTCGAATAGGTCTAAATTGAAGATTCATTTGGAGAACATATCCTGTGCTTTGAGTATGTTTCGTGCTACCTATGCTCCCCTCCTCGGCAAATGGTCCAAATGGTCATAATTTTTTTTTAAAATGAACATCTTGCAAAATTTTAACCGGAAACACGATGTATAATAAGAAAATTAAAAAATTGTTTTTGAATAGTAGATATATATTTTCCCTTTTTATTTCAGATTTCCTTTTTAGCAGAAATTTTCTTTTTTTCAACGTGTAGTCCGAATTTAGTTTTGAAATTATTTGACATGAGAGCACTGCAAGCGCGAAATATAGGGGGAGCACCGTACATGTTCTCACCTTCAACTTCCAAAAAACCGTCCCACTATGTTCAATTATTACAAGCAAGGCTTAAACCAGAGAGCTTGGTTATAGGTCAGCATATAACCCATAAGGTAAAGCTAAATCTCCACAAAATAAACCCCTTATCTTTTTTTTCATCAAACAAGTATTCTCTTAAAAAAAATAGATGACGGAGATAATTTGCTAGTGTATTCATCTTAAGGGTCACAATTCCCTGGTCACAAGTTCAAATCTTAGACAATTAAAATGTAAAATTCACAAAAATAACCTGTCCCACCCGTGATTGGTGTGAATTGAATTCTGATCATACGCCGATACACATGGTGCAAGTAGCTTAGGTTATAAATTTCAAGTGCTAAGGAAAGAGCAAGTGACGTAGGTACAGGCCTGTATGACGTCACCGAACTAGGGTCACTCGTATACAGTAGTACATCTTGTCTCTCTACATATGCATCATGCGTTTGGGCTATGCATGCTAACGCTAAACTAACCCTTGTACAATAATTTTGTCTGCATAGTTTTTGTACAATAATTTTGCCTGCCTAGTTTTTGTTAACTCCAAATCCATTTTTAAGAGCACGTACAGTAGTGTGATGTCAACTGTCTGTAAGATATAAGATGATGTGGATAAAAGAAGGGAGTATAGAGAATTAAATTGAGTATCATGCAGTAGTCGACTATAACACGAGAAATAAAATGCATTGTATATGGAGGAGTTGTTTATAGATACATCTTAAAAGACAATAATCTATTATAGAATCCGTCTTCAGCGCTGTCATAAATAACAAAGAGAAGTACTATAGACAACCGTTGTCAATACCATTACACATATCTAAAGACCCTGAAGTTGACAGCGTTGCAAAAATTAAGAGAGAATTAAACCTTATTTAATTAGTTGCCAACCCACTGAGATTAGAAGCATCCAACCGAGTCGTGTAGCCATCCCGTCAGTATGACGAGGCATGTCCCCTCCTCTAATCATGGTCATTAGCTTCATGTGCCTAAGCAAGGTATTGTTCTTCTTCTAGGGATGGATATGATTTAGCTTTTACACCAAGTTAATTAGTTGTTAATTAGTGTAATCTTTCTGGGCCCGTGTACACGTGTGTTCCATGCTCTTTCCGGTCACACATGCACTACCTATTGGGAAGCAGGAGACCAATGTCAATACATGCATGCCCAACTCATGTCATATAATCTATGTAGGAATGTTACTGCTCATCCACTAGATTAATTTCCAATCATATCTGGGTTACATATATATTCGTATGCATGCCTATCTATCTATCTATCTATCTGTTTGTTTATTTATTTATGATTTGGTTACGTACTCTCTGACATGAATCCTTGTAGCCAAGGTCAGCAGAGCCAATATATACCGACACAAATTTCAACATGCAAGTGCAGATATGATGTAAATATTTACTTATACAACGTCACTAGCTACGCTCGGTTATCACCCTTGCATCGATTAATCTCCGTCGACGATTTATTATAACTCGCACTATTCCGTTGCTTCCGCAGCATATTACAGCATAGCATGAGTATTAATTTTGACTAAAGCTTCCTCATTAACTAGGGCGTGTATGGATTGAGGGGTGATTTCTTTGGGAATTTTTGATTTAATTAAATCCATTTCTCTTGCTTCGTGGCCGGTATTTCTCTACTATTTAAAAATTAAAGTTGATGGCCGCCTGTCTTCCTCACCCTCCCACCTTTGTCTCTCTCTACTAACATATGGGCCCACGTTATCAAGAACTGTCTCATCGCATTGTGCGCTCCTACTCATCCTCTCTCAAGAGCGCTGCACCACCGCATTTGCTTCCTTCTCCTCTCCGCCCTTGCCTCCACCTGTTCTTACGCTCTGCTCATGAGCCTCCACCTATCGTCCGTCATTGCTTCCATCGGTCGGATCAGATGTGTCTCACTTCCTCCTCTCTGCACCGCTCTTCTGCTCTGCTCTGCGCACTCAAAGAATTAAGATATATTATATCTACTTAATTAATAAAGGATTATATTTATATGATGGTTCGTAGCAACAGATGGTAGTGTATACAAAAGCTTTGACGCTGTCCGCACTGCGCGGGCCTAGCTGCAGTGATACGGACAGCGTGGCAGGCCGACGGGTGGGCCCGTGGCTGGGTGGGAGACAACGAGGCAGACCACCATCCCTTCTGGGAAAAGGCCGGGCCGCAAGTGCTACGTACCTTTAATTGATGGGCCACACGTATTTCTCATTCAGCTACTCGCTTCACCTCTTCTTTTTATTAATTTTTTTATATATAATATTTGAATAATATTAGTATTTTCCAATGATGGAAAGGTAATATGAGATGGAATATCCTTTTGATTCCAATTATTGATTTTAATATACTTTTGACGGTCACTAATTAGTGCGTGATTGTAAACTCACTCACGGAGACCGCCTCTTTGCCGAGGGCCTCAAGCCCTAGGCAAAGGCCATTAACCCTCGGCAAAGGCTTTGCCGAGGGCATCCTCGACAAGAGCTCTCGGGAATTTTGAGTCGGCGAAGAGGATCTTTGCCGAGGCCCTTATCGGCACTCGGCAAAGCCTTTGCCGAGGCTATCTGGCTCGGCAAGAAAGCGCCGTCACGGCGCGGCGCCTCGGACGGAGTCTTTGCGAGGGCCGTCTCGAGCCCTCGGCAAAGAATTTTTTTTTGAAAATCTTTGCCGAGGGCCTCAACCATGGCCCTCGGCAAAGAATTATTATTTTTAAAAAAATCTTTGCCGGGGCCTCAACCATGGCCCTCGGCAAAGATTTTTTTTTTTGAAATAATCTTTGCGAGGGCCTCAACCATGGCCCTCGGCAAAGAATTTCTCTTTTTTTTGAAAAATCTTTGCGAGGGCTTCTCCATGAGCCCTCGGCAAAGAAATTGTATTTATTTTTTAAAAGTCTTTGCGAGGCCTCCCATGGCCCTCGGCAAAGAACCGGGTTCCAATTTTTCAATGAGTCTTTGCCGAGGGCCTTGGTCATTGCCCTCGGCAAAGAGGCAGAAATTTTAATTTTTTTTTTGTTTTTTGCATTCCATCGACACAAGCATTTCATATATATATCAACCATCACATATATATATCACACAGAACCCATTTTCTCACAATATATCACAACCATAATTGTGAACCACAAATCACAATATATTACAACGACAAGTCATATGTTCATCATCATTCACAAATATATTACAACCACAATTCACATGTTTATTACGACAAGTTCATGAAATCCAAGCACAAGTCAGAACCATAAACCACAAATATTACAATAAAGTCCAACCACATCGCCTAGCACTAGTCCTAATCAAGGTAGCCTATGAGACGGTGGTGAAGGAAAGCGGGATCACCGTGGCCTCACTAGGGATGATTGGAACCCGCGGACGGAGGCTGCACAAAGGAGCAGAGATTGCATGTGTGAGTAATCCGGGAAAACAGTTTTGGAACTTAGAGATTGCATCAAGTAATCTAGAAATACAAAAATATTAGACTCAATTGAAAATTTGGCACCTCCTCCTGCACGGGAGGTTTCCAAACTCGCAAGAAACAGCGGCCTGACGCCGACATCCACAACGGCACGAACGCCGACATCCACAACGCACGAAGGCCGACATACATGCAAAGCACAAGCGAAAAGTGAACTTTCATACTTACGGGGTAGCTGCGGGAGTAGGAGGTGGAGTAGTTGAAAGCTGCAGTACACCCGATGCTTGCCCAAGACTTTGCATAATCACCATCATCTCCGCTATCTCTTCTACGGCGTCGAGCGCGACTCTTTGGGCTGCTGGTGTGCGCGGTCGATTCAGCGTTCGCTCTTGACTTTGCCTTTTGTTTCTTGCGGCTCGGCTGCAATATTTCACTCAATGTATCGATAATGCAAATCTAATTTAGGTGTGTAAATATCAGCGTCTGACGAGTAAAGCAGAATTACAGGTGCATGGACTCGCTGCGATCTTTGGAGAAGGCCGTGTGCGTATGGGTTTGGATGGAGCTCGTGCTCGTGCTCGGATAAGCGTCGAGGAGGAGCAAGTGGTGGAGTCGATGGCGCCGTCGCAATCCTGACCGCCCGTGCTTCTTGCCTCCTCCGAGCCTCATGATCGTCTCTGCGTCAATGGGCTGAGTGCGCACATCGTAATCTTCCCCATAGATCTCCCTTACCGAGGACGTGTACTCTTGGACTTTAGTGTACACGTTCGGGTCGGAGTACACACAGGCGGGCAATGGGTCGAAGGAGACAGAGGACGACGCCCTGCCCATGTGGGACATAGCCCACGCAGAGAACTCCGAGACCTCCTCGCCCGGGTGCGCAGCCTCCTGCGAGAAAGACGGGAAGATGGTGAGAAATCAAGCAGAATTGAGCATCAAAATAAATGAAAGAAATCACTTACGTATGCTTGTTTGTATCCGGGGAGGCTGCGGCTGCCTTGATGGTGAGTTGGACCTTGCCTCATCGAGGCCTTTGCTCCATTGCCTCTCGTGCGTGTCAACAAAGCCTGTGATAACCACTTGTCCACGATCATGGCCCAAAGACTCGGGATACGATCGGCACCACGAGGAATCACCTACAAGTCATCAGTATTTGACATATAAGAAGATGAAATTGAACCTACTTAATATCAAAGCGAATCATTATGAATGTTATTCGCCTACCTCAAAGTCTTGGTCGGTCGTGAAATCAGTCTTGCTTGAGGCTTGGGAGGGGCTGCTGGCACCGACACAGTAGTAGTCTATGTGGGCTTGGCGCGCCCATGGTGGTGCATGTCGGTGGCGTACTTCCTACAAGTGCAGCGCCGGTCGCTGGGGCCTCAAGTCCTTCTTGGCCTTGAAAAATTTACGCATACAAAACCGATGTATCCATTCATTATTTCAATAAAACATTTAACCAATGAATGAGATATATTAAGCAATGTTGTGCGAGAGAAACTTACCCAAAACTCCGCCAATACCCGCTCCTGCATGTTGCGGTAAGTGTCATCCGTGACCAGCGTGTACCTGTCCCAGTTGGAGGCCGGCTCCCGCACCACCGGCTCTTCGGACAGTTGCACAATGCCGGGGTACCATTTCCTGCATAAAACACCAAGGATGCTCGCGAAGTGCGTCTTTGAGTACTGACAAAACCAACCAGGCCCTGCACAAGTGATTAAGAAAATTTATCAGTTTCTCTTATGATTTCCAACATATCTTATGAAGTAGTTGTGATAACATCTATAGTTACTTGCCTCTTTGCCATAGGCCGAATCACTAGGCGGTTGTGAGGAAGCGGAACCGGAGGGAGGCTCGCGGGACCTCGCTCATAGGGAGTCCGGGTAGCGGTACCCCCTCCCTCGCCCTCGAGCCCCTCGCCTCCCTCGCCCTCGAGCCCCTCGCCTCCCTCACCCTCGAGCGCCTCGCCTCCCTCGCCCTCGAGCGGCTCGCCTCCCTCGCCCATCTGCTGACCCCTCTCGTCCTCCGACGAGGACGTGGCCGTGGCCGTCACGTGCTCCTCCTCTAGCACCTCGTCACGTGGCGAGGAGGAGACCGCCGCCTCTCGCGTGCCGCCCCGGTCCTCCTCTCGTCACCTCCTCGGACGCCGCCGGACGACGACCCCTCACCTCGAAGGAGAGGGCGGTCTCTCCCGTAAACCGAGGGCGTGTCACGGCGTGGACGTCTGCTCGCCATCTTTGTTCAATCACCTGCAATCACAAAGAATGAACAAGACTAATCAGTACATTTATTAGAAATAGATTCAAAATATATAAACAAAACACAAATTAAAAAAAAACATAGTATTACATGTATTAGGAATAATCTTCATGATTGGGATCATAGGTCTCATCATCATTTGTCAAAATTGTCCAAATGGGCAACACTATCCAAGGTTCTATGTTGTCATCGTAGTCATTGCCTAGAAGTAATCGCTCAAGCATTGCTATGTCCTTGGCATTTACCACCACATCTCCATCGACCTCGCCATCAACCATTTCGTTGTCTACTTCCATTTCGATTGCTTGGGTAAGACTATCTCAAACGCGTGCGTGGCCCATCTTCTTGATAGAACTGTCCATCATATGTGTTTGCGTTGAAGTTGTAATCATCATCGTTTGGGCGGGTAGTTTACCATGTGGAGATACAGGTGCACAATAGACCAACCCTTAAGATCCTCTTTGTCTTGGTTGGCGTATCGAGTATAATACACCGCACGGCTGTTGAGCCACAATGTAGACATCTTTTCGGGATAGATGGAATCTTCTCGAATCTCGACTAGCCCAAGATGAGGGGTTCGTCGTTGATCGAGGATTAAACCAAAGGCATTTGAAGATGATAGGTTTAAGAGGTTTGTCTCCATGAAATGAGAGTTCATAGATTTCCTCAACTCTACCATGATAGTCGAGGCCATCGGTCTGGGCGTACAAACTCCGCTATTTGTGGTTTTTCGTTTGGGCGAATCGCTCGTAACTTGTTGTGTGGGCGATATCCGTTCACGTCATAGCCGGTAAATGACTTCACCCTAACGTCCACGGCCGTTTGTAACTGTTTCAACTCGTCACTCATGGGCGAACCGTGCAGGCACGCAAGGTGAAGCATGATAGATCGTTATATTAATCAAGCGTCACGATCGAGCGTCGAGCTAAATTGGACATTACCTTTTGTTTGAACCAAGAAATGAAATCAGGCCTCCCGCTCCGCGCACTCGCGAAACAAGGGTGTCTTGTTCATGCGGTAGGATCCCTTGATTGATGCGTAATTCACGAACAAATTCCTGTCCGAGCGAGAATCAATGGGGTTGGATGCGAGAATAGTGACGGCGTATTGAAACAAGTTCGTTGAGAACTTACTTGATGAGCAATTTGCACCTCGGTAAGGTTATTCAACACATATAGCATGATCTCGCGCCACTCTTCATTTCCCAATAGCTTCGAGGTTGATCCACTTGCACTGCCGAGTTGCCCTTGGAAAAGGCTGAGGGTCGATTCATTTTCGCCAGCATTGTAACGAGGGAGTGGATTATGATTGCTAGGAAGGTTCGGCTTGTAGTATTGCGTTGTGAAGTTTGCCACCTCCTCCCGAAGGCATGCCTCTGCAATGGAAGCCTCAATTCTTGCTTTATTTGTACATTTTTTGCGAAGAGTCTTTAGACATCTCTCGATTGGATAGCACCAATGGGCCTGCACGGGCCCCCCCGAAACGTGCCTCAGACGGGAGGTGCACAATCAGATGCTGCATCGGCAAGAAGAAGCCGGGTGGAAAGATCTTCTCCAGCTTACAGAGCAACACAGGTGCCGCTTTTTCCAAGTCCTGAGCGACGGTCCGAGATATCTCCTTGGCACAAAGCTGGCGGAAGAAAAAGCTCAACTCTGCCAGCACTAGCCAAACATGCTCAGGGACATAGCCTCGGACCATCGCCGGAAGAAGCCGCTCAATCCATATGTGGTAGTCATGACTCTTCATCCGTTGACTCGCGAGTGCCTAAGTTCACTCCCGCTAAGATTCATTGCATATCCATCCAGGAACATTAACGTGCTGATCCATTTTAGTACTTCCTCCTTTGATCGATTTGCAAGACGAAATTGACCTTAGGCCTTTTCGGTTCTTGTTTGGCCACTAGGAGGTCGCATCGCTTGATTGGTCTATCGCACAACGTCGCTCGTCCACTCTAGCCTTAACGTTGTCCTTAGACTTGTCAGTGTCCATGAGAGTTCCCCAAAGTGCCTCGGTGATATTCTTTTCAGTGTGCATTACATCAATATTATGTGGCAGAAGAAGGTCATCGAAATAGGGGAGCCTCGTCAAGCCGGACTTATGAGTCCACATATGTTCCTCACCATATCCCACAAAACCACCTTCTTCATTGGGCGAGAGAGCATCTATGTGAGCACGAACCTCGGCACCATCCTCAAGTGCGGTTTAGGTGCATCACTTTGACACCTTTCGTAAAGCTCTTGATGTCTTCTCCAATTCATGGTCTAGAGGAGGAACCGACGATCTTTGGTCGAGCGACGAATACTTGCCACCCTTCTTCAACCAAATGAACCTCACGACTTCCTTGCATATTGGGCATGGGAACTTCCGTGAACACACCAGTGACAAATAACCCATCGCCAGAAGTCATGCGAGGAGTAGTGGTACCAAGCGTGCATTTTGAAGCTTGTCTTTGTAGCTCGGTCGTATGTCCATACCCCCTTCTCCCAAGCGTGGATCAATTCATCAATCACAGGCTCCATGAACACACCCATATTACTCCCGGGTGTCGGGAATTATCAACGACAAGAATCGTTATGCCGTTGAAAGGAGATGCCGGAGGGAGATTGAGGGGATAACAAAATGGGCGACATGTGTATGGGGCAGCCATCATTCCATAAGGATTGAACCCATACATTGCCGGTAGCGACACGTACATTACGGGCCTCGGTGCGTTGTCACGATGTTTGTCATTGAAGTTCGTCCATGCTTCAGCATCAGACGGATGTACCATCTTCCCAGGATTGTACCGTTTGCCATCTTTGTGCCATGTCATCTGTTTGCGGATTCCTCGATCATGAATAGCCGTTGGATCCTCGGCGGGGAAAGGAAGGTGCCGTAGCACTCGCGCGGGATCGGGCTGCTTTTTCGACCATCACGAGTCTACCTCCGTGCACGGAGGATTTACACTCGGACAGAATTTGCGTCCTTGTGTTCTTTCCTAAATAGGGCGCACCCCTTGGACAAACATGTATCTTGTCATACGGCATCTTAAGCATCTGAAGGAGTTTCTCGCCTCGTACAAGTTAAATCGGCAAAGTGTGCTTCTCCGGTAGCATGGTGCCAAACACGGCCAACAACTTATCGAAGCCTTCTCGACTCGGGTTTAACTCGGCCTTCAACCCCATTCTGCGTCCAACCGCATCCGGTGAGAAATCGTTATGCGCTCGTGAAGGGGTTTACGTGTTAGTGCAACATTTGTAGAAGTCCTTGCGGATTCCTCCATCTCCTCCTTCTCACGTCGTTCGTGAAGTGAGCTTGGTGGCGTCATCTAGCATGTACGCTACCCGGCATCATCATCAAAAGCCTCGGGCGTGCTCTCACCACCTCCGCTCTTATACGATCCGCTTCACCATGGTAGATCCATCTTTGTAGCCGTGCGTATAACCATTGAACACAAGATGTCTACCCATGGTCTTCTCGTTTACCTTTCTCCTGTTGTCACATTTGCTGCAGGGACACCAAACTAGAGAATGTCCTCCTGCTCCTGGGCCAAATGCATGTTTCAAGAAACGATCTGTCCCCTTCACCCATTCATAGTCGTAGTCACTCCGCTTCTCCAGCCCGTGTACATCCACTGACGGTCCTCCATCCTTTAACATTTACATCACGCAGTATTGTGACCATCAATTGCATCTACGCGGTGTTCCTAATGTCTAATAGGTGAGGATAGGTCCTAATCCACCAGCGGATGCGTAGATGAGTCGATTTCGAGGCTCGCTCCTCTTGAGACGAATTTGGCGGACCTCCCATTGTTCTCCGATACACGTCCTGCAAGGGAGAGTGTGTATCCGGAGAACAACAGGGAGGTGATGCCGAAACTCCGTCTCGGACCGGAGCGGACCATGGAAACTAACCCATCTACGCATCCACGGGCTGTCCAAAAAACGTGGACAATCCGAAACAGATACGGTCGCAGATATGCAAAGATCCGCATACCTACGACTGTATCTCTTTCGGACGGAGACGCCCTAATCGGGTTCTGCGCGGGCTCACGGCGGACATGCGGAAAAAGAGGTTATTTATACCTAGGGTGTCGGTGAAGTCGGGCTAAGCGGGCGATGGCGAGTCGGCGCAGATGGCGAGGCGACGCAGATCTGAGAACGCGACGCCGAGCGAAGACGATTGGTGTCCTCCGAGCCCTCCGACGTGCTCTTCTCCTGCATAAAAAGGCAATAGGTTATTGTTTGTTCAAAATTATTCTAATCCTAATCCCTAATTATTTACTAATCCCTCAAATAGGAAGATGTGTCATTTCCAAAATAGTTCTTACTCTAATCATATTCATCAAAATCTTCAAGATAGTCTGATTTGCATGTACTCAACAAGCTAAAATATTTCATTAATAAACCAAGTCTTCACTACTATAATTGTATCACACTAAGTTATGACATCAAGCCAGAAATGAAATCTTGATAAGTACACAATGTTGAGAACATAACACGATACAATTTATTTTTCAAAATCGAAGGTGCTTCTGGTATTCGTATTTCATAAAATTAAGTAAGCTAAAAGATACAATAAAGAAATTACCTACTCGTCTTGATGTTCACATTAGCAAGTAAAGAGGTTACATAAACCTATAAAACAAAAAGTTAACGTGATAAAAACCCTTGTTATAAAGCATGGTAACTTTAGCAAACCATATTTCATATAATCCTAAGATGGCCCTATATTCCTTTATTAACTTAGTACTTACTAAGCCTACCAAATAGAAGAGGAAAGATATAAGCACCAAGACAGTATAATTTGAGTTTTCTAGTGGAATTATTGCAACACTGTGCAAATTATAGACTTGTATAACTCACATGTATAATTCAATGTCGTATAACTCAAATTATGCATCATGCACTAGCTTCATTCCTCACACCCTTAATTATTTCCATGGCGCTAGCTAGCTAAGCTCTCTCTCTCTCTCTCTGTGTGTGTGTGTGTGTGTGTGTGTGTGTGTGTGTGTGTGCGTGTGTGTATAGACCCAGGCTGGTTGCAACTTATGCTTCTGCTTAGTTAATAGATGTAGCATATATACATATGCTGCATATGCTAGATATAATCTGCAAATGCTAAAGTTCAATTACACGTCACGAAAGTTCTAAGCCGCATGACTAAAATGTATATCGACTATGTATAGTGTTCAAGTGTATTAGTAGGTATGCAATCGGACTTTTTTAGCTTGTATGAATTAATTAAGCTCCTCTGTCAGCACTCAAATATTTACTTATGTAAATCTAATGATCCCAGAACTTTAGCTATATGTACAATATGCCAATCTCCTCGATTGTCTCTTGTGTTTCTCTGGATCCAATTATCTTATATATCTTGACAACGGCAACACCTTGAGCTTTGATAAATGCTCCATCTGAGATGAAAATTCTTGAGTAGGCCTAAAGAATTTAAATTAGTATATATAGCCGAAGTGGAAAGTCGATCTCTGATTGGTCTTTGCATTTTTACTTTTTCCAATATTGAGTAGCGTGCATCCATATGTTCATGTTGTATCGTGTTTTTCCTCAATTAATTAGTATATGTGTGGCTGGAATCAATAATAAACTGGGCATCCTTTTAACAGAATAGAGATATGTGCAGTCATTTATATGGGGACAAATGATATGTACTAAATATATTTGTGTGTGGTTAAGTGGCCTGCCAACTGATAAGTTTCTAGTTATCAATATTTTCCACTGTGATTGACCTCCATGACCTTCTTAACAAATAGATAAGTACCATGCATGCATCCGAAATGTTAATTCTTTGCTAGATGCATGCTTTTACAATAAGAAGACATTACATGCGGGATTATGGGTTATTCTTCATTCGATCACAAAGATGTCTACAATTTAAGGGCGTATGAATCTATATTGAAGGCGTAGTGATTAGACATGGCATTGATCACACGCAAAATTCAGTTAGTTATATTCCTTGAATGAATCAAGTCCACACTATCGAATATCGATCATAAGAAGTTGTGTTAATTTAATTCTGCACTTGAACTTTGAAACCATTGAATCGGGCCATTGGACATGACAATATCTTAATTTGACATCGAGAAAGAAGCGCGATACATCAAACATGACATAAGATCATAACTCATCCGACAATTATAATGATGTATGATGTTCTTCTACGCCTTCCTTTAAGTCAATCGAGAGGAGTTGCAAGCCAGCGGTCTATATATATATATATAGTTTGTTCAAGCAAGCCGACCTATACCTATCGTGTATGATTGTCATACAAGTTGGGAAAGAATTATAATCAAAACAAATACGAGAATGAAGCATGCTAAATATATTTGAATCGCAGCAATTGTGAAAAGGAGCAAACCGACGGCTCACTGGAGTTTGGGCGGCGCGGCGAGGTCGCGTGTTGTGACGGCGGGCGGGGCGGCGGCGGGCGGGCGCGGCGTGGCGGCGGCGAAGCGCGGGCGGCGGGCGTGGGCGTGGCGCGGCGAGGGCGGCGGAGCGGCGGCGGCGGGCGTGCGGCGCGGGCGGCGGGCGGCGGGCGCGGCGTGGCGCGCAGCGCGCGCGGCGCGGGCCTGAAGCGCGGCGCGGCGCGCGGCGGGCGCGGCGGCGGCGGCGCGAGGCGGCAGCGATGGCGGCGGCGGGCGTAAGAAAATGGATGTGGGCGGGATTTTGGGCGGGCCGCTGGATTTAGGGTTGGGCCCTTTGCGAGGCGGATCCGAGGCCCTCGGCAAGATTTTTCTTTCTTAGAGGCGAGCAAACCCTCGGCAAGATTTTTTTGGTTTTGAACCCAGTTTTTGTGGTGCTATAATACATTATTTAAAACTCAATTTTAAAATTTGGGCCAATTTTGACTTTTTATATATATTTCCTAATTTATTTCTTTTGTTGATTTTTTGAATATTTCAAATTTGAGCTGCAGTGGATGGAATAATGCAATTTAGTGATTCAAAATGTTATTCATGGTATTTGGTGTATGTTTAGTCCCTATCCACGAACTGCATCAAATTTGAGGCATCTTCTTCACGTAACATGACGAGAACTTGTCGGAAAAGTATTTTAAATTATATAAAATCCATCGAAGTCAGAAAAACACGAAACTTGTCGAGGTGTAATGTTATCGCATGTGTAGGCTGTGGTAAAAATTGAGAAGGTTTCGAGCAAGTTGTGGCGTCGGATGCCTAAAACCGGACATCTCATGTGATCTAGGCGTCACATGTGGAGATGTCCGGGTTTTAGGCATCCGACGTCACAACTTGCTCGAAATCTTCTCAATTTTTACCACACCTACACATGCGATAACATTACACCTCGACAAGTTTCGTGATTTTCTGACTTCGTATGGATTTTATATAATTTAAAAATACTTTTCCGACAAGTTCCTCGTCATGTTACGTGAAGAAGATGCTCAAATTTGATACGAAGTTCGTGGATAGGGACTAAACATACACCAAATACCATGAATAACATTTTTCAATCACTAAATTGCATTATTCCATCCACTGCAGCTCAAATTTGAAATATTCAAAAAATCAACAAAAGAAATAAATTAGGAAATATATATAAAAAGTCAAAATTGGCCCAAATTTTAAAATTGAATTTTAAATAATGTATTATAGCACCACAAAAACTGGGTTCAAAACAAAAAATCTTTGCCGAGGGTTTAGCTCGCCTCAGAAAAAAAACTCTTTGCGAGGGCTTAATAATGGCCCTCGGCAAAGAAAATTTTTAAAAAATTAAAAATCTTTGCCGAGTGCCCGACTACGGCACTCGGCAAGATCGACGCCAAGTGGCAGCCGTGACCCATCCGGCCATATTTGCCGAGTGGGCCTCGGCAAAGATTTATTTTGCCGAGGCCGGGCCCTCGGCAAAGGCCTCTTCTTAGGGCCTATCTTTGCCGAGGGCTCTGGGCCGGCACTCGGCAAATAGAGCCTTTGCCGAGTGCCCGAGATATAGCCCTCGGCAAAGCCAGAAGCCCTCGGCAAAGGAGGGGTTTCCAGTAGTGACTGTTCTCCACAAAAATTCAGCAATGTTCTAAAAATCGTTAAGCGGTATCGTTCGGTCAACCTACTTTATAGCAATTATACCAAACAGGCCTTGTAATCGGTTTTAAGGTTATCATATTTTACATTTTAGATATATATATATATATATATATATATATATATATATATATATATATATATATATATATATATATACACTCATACAGTAGCAAAAATACATCTAATGCATATATATTGTCAATGTAACCATACAAATGAGCAATATAATATTGTAAAAGTACAAATATTCTTAAGAAAGAAGTAAAGTTCATGATTCATATATTATATATCGTTCCAAGCTCCAACCATGCCATACATAGGTAATGCCTTGTCACTAAACAAGTAAATCCATTTTCCACAAGTAAACCTCAAGTGGGTTGAGAGCCTAGTAAAACCTAGTTCCTAATATTTTCGTAATAAGCCACACTTACCCCTAATATTAGGCGTAATATACGGTACTCGACCCGCTTAACCCTGTAAACCTATTAACTTAGTCATTTTGCAATATTCGATTCGGAAAGGGACCTAGTCCCGTTATTCAGTCTAATATCAGGCCTATCAGACCGCTTTTTAGAACACTGAAATTCAACATGAAACTGCAAATAAAAGTTTGAAATTAGTTTTGAAGTCCATATATAAATACTTCACATGAAACAAGTGTTCACATATCATGGTTTACAAAGGTCATTTTCGATCTTTTAACCTATAAAACTTATTTTCAAACTTTCAAAAAGCTTAGGTAAGGAAACATGTACATCTATCCTGTTCATCCTCAGTGTGAAGTCTCCCTCCATGAACAAGAACTAGAGGAATGTCAAACTAATGGTCCTTACAAAAGGAATGTGAAATGGGACTGCTACCCTATCCTGAAGCCCATAACCTCACTACTAGCTCTTCACCTTTAATCCACATCCACAGCACTAAGCTTGAGAATGCAACCAAATTAGTGGAGTAGAAAGTTCCTTATTAATTTGACTTGGTAGACTTGACAGTACAGGAGATCCCTTATGGTACCCACAGGGGCATGACATACTGATTGCAAAACATTTGATAACATCTTCTTTTTCTTAGAGTGTGGAGCTGCCAAAAGCCAAACATAAAACTTCAACTGTGGAATCATGTTCGGAGTTGACAGCAGGGCTTGTATGATCTTGGCAAGATAGTGAGACTATGACACTGAAATACAGATTAACATGTCAGTGAGCGAGGTAGTGTCAGCTAGAGAATCTAGTGCAAATTAAGACCCATCAACGTTTGCAAGACAGTGGGAACTATGAGCCTACGAACACTGAAATAAACAACAAAGACAAAGTAGTGTTTCGGTCCATCTTTTAAGAAGAAGAAATACATTTGGTTTTGACTTGTTTTGCATGACTAGGATATCTTAGATTCAAGAGATTATTGGATGTATTGCGGTTGTTCAGAAACTGCATGCATCAGTTGACAGACAGTTGGTCTGTTCAATTTCCTTCTAGAGCAGTATACAAGCACTTTGGAAAACTGTGATGAAATGAAAAGGGGACAAGGTGACCTCACTCGAGTAGTCGAGTCAAAGATTTGAACACATTTTCCAGGCTGCTGTGAGACCGGTGCACGAGTTTGTGTACCTCTTTTTACTACATTCCATGTAAGGCCGGTGTCAGAGTCCATTTTGTTTCGCTGCTATCACCCAAGCTAGCCAACCTGAACTTCACTTTTTCTTCTTACCTTTTTTTTCTCTAGTGCTCAGGAAATTTGTGAGCCATGCCATCTAGCCCTTCACATCATGCCGGAGTTAATTCGAACCATCAGGAAACCGAAGTTTGGGGATTTGACTGTCATAATGCCTACCTAATTTTCAATTAATCCATGCACTTATTTCGTGGTTGTTACTACATGGTTAACCCACCGGCTAATGATTCTATAAAAAAATTCACTAGCTAACGTATGTATTTCCAGCCCAAAACAAGTATTGTTCTAGTCAACTTCATTCAACTTCGACCTATGAATATGCATGAAAATGACATGAGCAAAGTCGTCATCAAATTTTTTTTTGTGTTTTTTTTCAAGGTACTATAACTTGTACACCGGGTAATTAAGTGCCCTGTTATATAGGATGAACCTTACTCCAATTTTTTTTTAACTTCATGGATCATCCTATTAACTCAGTTGGCTAAAACAATTTTTTGCCATTTATTACATTAAAGGATTTCCCATATAAAATTACCAAAGTATTTGCACCGAAATAACGCCTCAAATTCAGTGCACACAAGGTCAAGAGAATGGATAATGTGACTTTCGCTTGTTCTTTTTTTTTTTTTTGGATAGAACAATAGGACCTAGTCGTACGTTGGACCGGCTGGATAATTATATTAAATATAAGAGAAATAATTACAAGAGAAAAATGAAAGAGAACGTACAAAAGCTAAATCAAAAGAAACTATCAAACCACTCCTGTATTTGAGGGGCCTAGTTTACGAATTCTTTGATGTATTTGCAATGAATCCACTTTTGAGAGTCCAACGGGTATTCCTGTGACTTAATTTCGCTTTTCACCTTTTGCTCAACTTAGGTCCAGAAAACAAGTAATAGTATGCAGCGGGTATCCGGCCCCATGCGTTGCGTGCATGCAATCCGCACAGTAGACGCCGAAAAGACGGATCAAGGTACACCAAAATTACTAGGTCAAACGCTTATCCGACGTTGGTACCGTGTTAGCCGCATAGCGCAACACTGAAACAACGTATTGCTCTTGGCCTTTTGCTGCCGTGAAATCCATGGAAAGATACGGTCTTAGTTGCATATACGAGAGGTTACTATCCTCTACGCTTTGTTATTTCCTAGTGTAAATTGCACCTAACCCAGTGATGGTGGTTTCTTTCAACTTCTGTCGCAATCGTTTTACATTTTATAAAAGTTGACTAGTGCCCCACCAATTGTTTGGAACTGAATTTTTTAATAATATTTTTTTTAAAAAAATACAAAAATAAATAATTAAAAAAAATTATGCTAATGTTGCCAGTTGAAATGACGAAATTACCCTATCGCCAATTGGGCCCAATCTCAGTTCAATTGGCAATAGGGTGCTATTTTTGTGTGTGTAGAATTCAGCATAAATATTTAGTATTGCTTTATTTAATTTTGTACTATTTTTTTAGACTGCTTATTTCCGACCACTCAACTCCTACATCCGAACCGCCACACAACACCAATCAACTAAACTAGCTACCACCACCAACGGCACTGCCAGTGAAGACAATGGTAGTGGTTTCCTCGGCGCATTACAATTGGACGCACGATATAATAAGAAGCAAAATCAGACAGTAATAAGAAACAATATTAGCACATCATATTTTTAAGAAAAACGCCATCATATAGTTTTTCGACAAATCACACTGATGTTACTAAACATTTCAGCATAATATCATCACATAGTTTTTTGACAAATCACAATGATGTTACAATATATTCCAGCATAACGTCGTCACATTGTTTTTTGATAAATCACAGTGACATTACAAAACATTCAGCACAACATATTTCGACAATACAAACCATTCCAGTCGTTGCTACCTTAATGTCCGCCATGTTGATCTCCACGGTGCCCGCCTTGGGTGTGTCGGTCGGATGGGGTCCCCTCGGCGCCATCCAGACCTCTGACATCTCCTTCACCTTGTGCATTTCTCATAAGATATTTCTTGAAGGTATGTCTCGACTCCCTATAAATTGAGCACTTCTTCATATGATGCCCCACTTTTGCTTGGTCCATATCATTCCTGATACGCCGTACTTACCGCCGGCCAACCTTTCCTTCCAGCCTAGCAATGTCCGCATCCCAAATCAGTTGCTCCCAGGTAGAATGGTCAGTGAAATGGTCAACCACGCTGTAACCATAGAGCTTTGCATTCCAGGTCTACATCACCTCTTTCTTGGTAAAATATTCGGAAAGATACTGACCGGGATGCGGCGCCGCCGTCGAATATGTGATTATGACATGTGAGCATGGTCTATGCAGAAAAAGAGGCTTGTTGCAAGTGCATACGCAAATAGAGCGGTGTAGCGTGCACTTATGAATGATTCTCTCGTGGTTCGTCCCACGACATCCTTTCTCCCTGCACGAGATCTTGTAGTGAAGCTCCCTTGTGCCCATCTTAAATACCTGTGAATTTCACCCTTCTTACTCTTCTCCTCCATGTACTTAGTGATCGTGGTGGAGTACAGAATTCTGTCATTTGCCATAGAGAGTGACACATTGTTACTTCGGTCAACAAAGTACTTTGTGGTAGCGCCGATAATTGTCTCGACAATAGCATCTAAGGGGAGACACTTGGCGCCATGCATGATCCAATTGTACACCTCAGCTAGATTAGTTGTCATGATATATATCGAGCACCATCCTTTGACACCATAATGAGCACCATATTGAAAGGGGTTATTTGTATTATTACACCGCCAATCTCACTTTCTTTACTTTATATTTCGTTATCTTCTCCAATTCCGAATTACGAACTATATGAACACTTAAACGATATTACCAAAAAATTCCCTGAAACCCACTAAATATTTAGGGTGAATTCTACACACAAATAAAAAAATAAGACCATGTCACCAATTGAATTGGCGATGTAGCCTTGTTGCCAATTGGAATGGCGACAAAGGCCCTGTCAGGGCTACTGTCGCCAGTTGGAATGACGACAGGAGAATTTCGCCATTCCAATTGGCGACAGTAGCCTAATTTTGCAATTTTTAGTTTCAACTATTTATTTTTGTATTTTTAAATAATAATATTTTTTTTTAAAATCGTTTGGAACTTGTATGCATGACCTGCCTGGCATTCTTTCCACTAGTTTTGAGTAAAAGGACACAGCAAAAAAAAACTACTCTAAGGCATACCCATGTATATATAAATATGGAAAATTTTACGATACATTTAACCAGTAGTATATGGTTGTAGTACAAATCAAATATGATTATTGCTTTGTTAAAGGCATAATAGATTTTTCTTTGTATTTATTTTTTCATGGGGTTATTATAGACTTATCCAACTAAGGTTGAAAATATTACTCTTATACGATGTGATCCCCATGTAGATAATTACAATTCTACCTCTTTAAAATTTTGCTACTCATACTACCATGTGTACTGTAACTAAATTCTAACCAATCTGAACTATTAGTTAAAAAAGTATGAATAACCTGTATTGAATTGAATGTGCAGTAAAAGAGAGCTCATAAATGTAACATTGCACCTCGCCTACTAATTTGTCCCCCAAAACATCAGTGTTTGGTACGTCGGATGCGACGACTCCAAATCACACATAAACAACGATGTTTGGGTCAATTTTACAATCTAACATGTCTATTTCGCCAAAAGCTAGAGAGACCCCAGGTAGATCCAGAGTCATTTACATTTCTTTTCATTTGTCGTAATATCGTGTGTGTGTCTATATATATATACACACACAACTTTTCCTACTCCCGGAGTAGTTACTTCCTATTCTGTATCTCACAACGTAGAGAGTATTTTACGCAACCGAAAGTATGTATGTGTGATATACGAGTATAAAAACCATCTAAGTGGTATTCACGCCGTTTCAAAGGTGGTATGTATAATTTTTTAGATATACTCTTTTTTAGTGCGAATACGAAGGTATTTACAAAATATGCTAAAAAACTATGAACTCTCTTATAAATTTTTCGTGTGGTTCGCATTGGAGTATCTTATAATTAGTATATGAGTATACCTAAAGTGATAAAGTAGTATGTCAAGTTATTTTAGGTTGTATATCAAAGGTGAGAGTAACTACCCGGGAGTAGAAATTATTAATCATATATACATATATATATACCTTCATATTCGCACTAAAAAAGAGTATCTAAAAAATTGTATATACCACCCCTGAAAAGGTGTGAATACCACCTAAGTGGTTTTATATATTCGTATACTACACATACATACTCTCGGTTGTGCAAGATACTTCATACGTTCTGAGATACGGAATAGAGAGGAACTACTTCCGGGGTAGAAAAAAAGGTTTCATATATATATATATATATATATATATATATATATATATATATATATAACAGGGCGTGTTTTTGACGTGCCAAATAAGAGACGTCCATGTCCATGGCCATTCGGATCACCACACCACCCTCACCCTGTTTGCTGAAGCCATAATCTTCTCATACAAGTGCAGCGAGTCATCATGTCAAGCACCCAACGATTACGAAGCAACGAGGGATCGCTGAGGCGTCACGACCGGAATAAAAGCCAGCCGTCAATACGGGCCTGGCTCTGAGAGAAAATCTCTACGTCTCTGCAGGCCCACACGCGGGGCATTTGACCGAACTAAACGTGAGGAATTAATCAAAGTGGTGTTACATGTAGCTAGCTTGATCTGTGAAGATGCGGATATGAATATATGATAGTGTATGTGAATCATTGGGGGTGTACAACTTGGATGGGTTGGATTTTTTTTATATTTTATTTTATTTTTGGATGAGATTGATCATTGATCACGAGGGAGGCATGGCACCTAGACTACGTGAGTGATCTTTGGGGGATTTTGAGATGCAGATCTCCACTGCTTTTGCTTGCATTTTGATGGAGCCATATATAGATGGAGGGTGGTGCGTTGGACATGCTAGGCAGTTTAGAAAGTCAAAAGCAGTGTGTCGTATATCCGTCTGCATGGTCGGTGAGAACAAAGAGCTGCCCTTTTTTGAAATGTTAGTGAGGACCACCTTGACTCATGTCAACTCTCGAGCAAATAATGATTTTCCAGCGCTTGGATTATTTGGGTTTAGGGTTGTAATGCGCACTATTATCCCGATTGTACTGTTTGCAGAACAAATTTCTTTAGGAAAAGAGTATGAAATTTGAAATAGATAAAATATTTGAAAATAAAATATGAAAGACTTCATAATTTAATTGTGAATTACATAGCACACAGGGTGTTGTTATATGCCTTAGAAAAATAACATCATGCACGAATCAACAAACGGAGAACACCCACGATACATGTGCGCCTTTTTAGAATTGAAAAAAGGTGGATTGAAACGGAGTTAATCAGTCTTGTGGCCCATCGATCCCTTCCCCTTTGTCACAACGCTGCCCACGGCGGCGACCAGTCTCGATGTCAGCCATTTTCTACGAGACGGGCTGGTTGATTGAATGATGTTAGGATAGCAGAACGTAAGGCCAAATCAATAATCATGATGCAAATTTAACATAACTTACCTCTTCGATATGGAGTATGCCTAGTCGACGGGGAGTGCTAAGATGGCTGCCAGCCTCACTAGCAGGAGCATTCCCCTTGTCTACCACGCGCTTGGCCCGGCCGTACTCAGCTTCCTGTTCGGGGGTCCTCCACCACCACCCTGCTTTCCTGGGCTCCTCTGGTGCCTTTTCAATAGTATCAGGTACGTAAGGTTTCCAGCGTTCGAAGGTCTTGGGTCGCTTCGCGTAGTTGAACATGTAATTATGCTCAACAAACACCATATCGTACATGTTCAAGCTGTCGATCCATTGGAAGAAGTTGCAACACATCTGCGGTTGACATTATGCGCGGATGAAGTTAGCGTTATGTGTAATGCAACGTAAGATGTGAAAAATTTATGTATGTGTAAGATTCTCTTACAAGGATATTCCCGCACGTGTAGTACGCCCGGGCGGCGGTCGCTAGGTGTATGGATTGAATGATCTTTGATAGTTCTTCTCGTACATATTGCAGGTATGAGAACTCCGATGGTAGGGTTTAGCCCTCTCGGCAAGCCATTTGTGCTTCCATAGCATCTTCACATAGAATTTCAACATCTCCTTCCTCTCTGTTGTGTGAAACAAGTTGGAGTGAAGTGTTGGGTGTGGTGGTGTAGTGCAGCTCTTTTCTCCGTCTTTTTATGTTGGACCGAAAAGGCGACTAGAGGGGGGGTGAATAGGAGCACACTCACTTTTTCAACCAAGATCAGATCCAATACAAATTTCACTCCAATAGCTATGGAAGCTATGAAGATCAATATACCAGTACAGCGGAAGACTAGTATTGAATCCAATATAAACCCCGAAGCAAAACAACCAAAATCAACCAAAACTTAATTTCCAAGTGAAGGGCGGTCTGACCTCTATGTTAATGGCGGTCTGACCTCCAGCCTGATGAACAGTGAAATCAGCATGAAAAACGAAGTTGCAAATAGATGTAACTTTTGATCTACAAATCCAAACTTGATGAAACTTGGTACACACCTTCTCTAGGATGTCAGAAACCTATTCCAATCGAAGATCGTGAAGATCCTTGGAAAAGTTACGACCTTTTTTAGTTTGAGAGGTGGATGGTTCAAAACTGAGTCAAAACGAAAACTAGATCCAAAAACTTGCTCGTGGGTGATTGATGATCAAGATGATCCTAGATGTGTTCCCACATGTCACACCAAGCTAGATCATGTAAAGAAATCAATCAAAAATATGCGAATCAAAGAAAGACTCAAAATCACCAAATAGAGAGAAGAAAGGCAAAGAGACACATCTTTGAGCAAACTTTTCTTGGATTGAATTGATAGGGTTTGCGTTTATAGCCATTCCATCAATGGAGGACAAAGCTCAATCCAAGAGCACGAAATCAAATCAAAACTCTCTAGAACCCTAACCTCCACTAATCCTCTCCCTAAGCCAAACTAGGGTTTCAACAATAATGAAACGGTTGGGGGGTGCAGCCACCTCCCTCCTCTATTTATAGTGGAGACTTAGACCTTCTAGAAGTTTAACTTAAATGAGCTCCCGTTAAGGCCCAACACAAACGGGTCACACACGCACGCATTTTAAAGCGCCGTCTTCAACACCTCTTGACCTAAACCGCTTCTCTTTGCGTCGTCTTGCGCCGCGGGTTGGCAAAAGGTCGCCAAGGTGGTATTTGGTAAGATTACCAAAATACCCCTTCTTGGTCCTTCTCCGAAGACCGAGTCCATCTGCTGGCACTTCGCTGCTCATGCGTGTAGGTTGATCAACGACTCTCTCGATGTCGGCAAGTCTCTCCCATCCGGTTCCCACCGAAACCACCATGGCATTTGCACCGACTCCCGCGCCGCTTGATCAAACCAGTCGCACCGAACTGTCCGTTCGTTCACCCTTGTCTATTCTGCACCACACTTGAGTTTATTGACCTCACCCGGCATCGTCGATCGTTCTGGACCTCAGCTCTCCAAGCCTAGTCCCTATCATCCTCGCCGTTGACCGTCGTTGACCACCAAGTAACCTGCACAACAATAGACAAGCAAATCGAATCCGGGAATAAGTTCTTCATAACTTGACCCACGTTAGTCAAAACATGCATCATGCAACACATATGCACTGAAACTCATGACTTTGACCTAACCAACGAACAACGCCGCCACGACGGGCGACGAACCAAGTGGAACCCGGTCAGACCGCCCCTTAGGGCCGGTCTGACCGCCAGCTACAGGCCGGTCAGACCGGCCAATGGTACTTAGCCAAATTTTGGCCCCTCAAATCCCAGACCCTACTGGAATTTTATATATCGAATAACTTTTTACTGGAGACTCCAAAAATCATGAGACCAAGTGCATTGGGATCCCCTCACTTGCCTACACCCTCTATTTTTGGCCCAGCCTGTTCTGACCATTTTTGGTCACGGCCGGTCCGACCGCCGCACATGGCCAGTCCGACCGATTTGGGACCGGTCGGACCGCCATGCTATGGCCGGTCGGACCGCCCCTGTCCAGAAAGCCTGAACTTTGTTGAAAACTCATGAAACGATAAACCGTTAACGCCATTGCCAATTGTCACATCATCCTAACATCTTGAGCATATCCCCATGATATCCACAATCTCCCCCTTGATGAACACATTGGCAAAAATCCAGAAAATGTAATTTCGAGGTTTGAAAAGTAAAATACTTTCGTTTTCGCACAAAGGCACAACTTGGTCCATAAGCAAGAGAAAGCAATGGAAATAACCAAGCTGACATCATAATAGCATAGGCATGTGAGATAAGGCAAAAGAAAGCATAAAAACTTTGATTTTCAGAAAAAAGTCAAAAATCTCACTTAAGGTCCATATGAAAGAACAATTGTTCAATTGACATTTGATCATTGTGAGGAGTAATAAATGCAATTCAAGTTCAGAAGAGTCAATAAGACAATAAGAATGCAATTCAAAAACTCCCCCTCACTATGATCCTCAGATTTCAGAAAATTTCAAATTCTCCAACTTTCTCCCCTTTGTATAATCTTCTCCCCAACATTGAAATATCTTCTCCCCCTTTGACAATGGAGTCATCAAGGAATCACGCCTTCCTCTCATCCAGAGATAACAAATGCAGAATGAAGAAAGAAGCAAAAAGAAGAAGTATGCATGAAGTGCAATGGAGTGGCTTCATTTTTGTACAAATAACATATCAAGCCTGACAGCGCTAGCAAGATCATGGTAAGATATATATATATCAAAGCTAAGCACAAAGGCTCAAAAGTAAAGCAATAGATTTGATCAATTTAAGCAAGTTCATCAACAGGGATCCTAAAATAAAATTGGCCATGTCAAAATGTCAAAGTGAGATCAAAAATCTAACAAAGACCACATTAAGAGTCAATCAGGTCCTGTATTGAATCATTTTGCTCAGTATTTCTCAAAAGCCCATTTGTCAACAATTTTCTCATATGCATTGAATATTGAAGTTGACTAATGATCTAACTTAGTGACAAGATCCTGGACTAGGAGCCATCCACAAACTCATCCTAAGCTTCGACCAGAGGTTGATTAAAGGTATATCTTAGTAAAGAAGATCCTGGACTAGGAGCCATCCACAAACTCTTTCTAAGCTTCTACCAGGGCGACAAATCTTGAGGTTCATGTCATTTCTGACAAGCAATCCCTATGAGATCGTCTGGATCATCAAACTATCTCCAAGTTCATGTCTTTGACAAGCAGTCTCGTAAGAGTAGTTTGGCACATTTTAAGCATAAAACAATCTTGATTTTTCATTTTTCACAAGATCAGTTTTAGAATCTCAAGAACACAAAAAGCTCAAGTAATGATCAATTTTAGATTCAAGAGCTAACAAAGCAATTCCGACAGGGCCAATGTCACAAAAGGAGCACTAATTGTGCAACTCGCTAAAACATCCCCAGATTGCAATTTTTAGTTCGAGTTGTTTTAAAGTTCTAGCTCATATAGCAAAGACTTAGCTACACATGTACAAGCATGATAATTCTAGCATGTCAAAGAACTAGACATGGCATTGAGCAAGAATTGAAATACTAAAGCTCCAAAGGGTAATAGGCAAAGCTTCATCAATTTTAAAAGATAAGCAGAAAATCTTATATTACAATGCATCTTTTTGGATTTTTCATACCACTTGTTATATTTTTCATATGAATGCAATATTATACAATGAGATGCAATAAAAAGCCTAAAAACCTAAAAACTTCAAAAAGATCAATAAGTTCAGGAAAAGAACAATAAAAGATGAAAAGAACAAGGTAAGATCAGAAAAGATCGAACTCCCCCTCAAATCAACCCATAGGGATAAATTACCCCTAACTCGCTTCTCAAGGTGGCAAACCTAGTTGGGTCTAAAGGCTTAGTGAGGATAAAATCAAAAAGACAAGAGAAGTGCCTAGTGGGTGACAAGCGCCTGAGGTACTCTTCCTATCTAGCCGACAGCCCGCACAATCAGGATAAGAAAAACCCCCGAATGGACAAAGATAAAGAACAGGAATATCAAATGCCATACAAAGAGAGTAGAGTGTAAATACCTGAATATGAGCTTAAAGGCCTGGCGATGGGAAGTTCTCGGAGATGCTTGAAACCCGTCGACCGCGTGAAGAAGGTGAACCATCTTGAGTATCCGGTCATATGACGTGAACAATCGGAGTCGACAAAGCACGTGCCCTTCCTCTTTCCACGGCAATCCTGAAAATCAAGGCATAGAAGAACGATGTGTCTCGATACTGGGGTTAGTTAAACAAGACTTGGGAACCCAGTACTGAGACACACGTCTGCGAGTAGTATGCAAAGCAAAAGTGTTATCATTGATTCTATTTGCATTCCTATCATGAGTAATGGTCATACGAATATGAGAATTATCCTGTCTTGGAGCATGATGATAAGTATGTGAAACAAATCCTAACCCAGGTTTATTCTTTTCAAAATGACCATGTCTCATACAAGCTTTAGGTTGAGTGGATGAAATTCTAGCAAAAATTTTCTTATCATTTTTCAACCTACGCCAACAGAACTCAACCAAATGCTCATCCTTCTTGCAATAGGTGCAATGGTACTTGATACCACTGGGAGAAGCACCCTTTGACTTAACAGATGGTTGGGCAAAACCCGCAGATTTAAAAATAGTTTTTGCAGGTTGGGTTTTAAATTCAACTAACCTATTTTCCAAGACTTGAGTAACTTTTGACTTAGAATTATCTTGGACAGAGTTGTATCCCAATCCTTGCTTCTTATAAGGAGTTTTAGACTTGTCCAGAATCATGTTTAATTGCTTCTTACCTTTAGAAAATTTTTCTAAGGTATCCTTAAGATAAGCATTTTCTTTTTCAAGATTAACATATGATTCACAAGTTTTGCCCTTAATGGCTCTAGCATATCTCTCCTTATATAAGGTAGCTTCAAGTTTAAGAGTTTCGCAAGAGATACAAGAAGCGGAATCAATTCTATCCTTAAGATGAGCAAATTTAGCTCTAACTTCATTTACTATGTCTTGTACTTCATGTTCTCGTTCAATGCAAAAAGAGCAAATGCTAGAATCAACCATACCAGAAGCAACCAATTTGCTAGAATCTAAGCATTTTTCACAAGGAGCAGATTTAACCTCAACTAGCTCAGTCCTAGCATTTTCAAGTTGTTGCAAAGCAGTATCATGAGCAGATTGCAGTTTAGCAAATTCTGAGTGTAGAGTGTAACACCCCAGCCCAACACTGAGCCCAGAATGCCACCACACTACTATCTCAACTAATAATTATCGACACTCTATAAAATTACAGCAGGAAAACAACAATAACAATATCAATATCCATGGATCACAAAGCATAATTATGGAACAAACGATAATAAATACGCAAGGGGAATATAACCAGGTAACTAGTCCAAAATAGCATCAACCAATGAATCCAAATTATTAAAACAAATAGTCTAGTCCAAACGTTGTCCTAAACTTTATTCAACCTCTAACATGTCCAAGAGTAATCAAATTTTGAATAAAAAGATTCTTATGGCAAATGATCATGTGTTGTCCATGTGCTCTACTCGCTCTCGATTCTGGCGCCTCGAAGATCACCTAAAGACAACAAAGAGCAAGGGTGAGTCCACGACTCAGCAAACACATCCATAAACAACGAACAATAACAAATCAACAGCATTCAATAACTTCATTATCATCACAGGTACTTCTATTAATATTCTCATGCAGTTATCTTCTCTTTGATTCACATCCGTTAATCTCATGTATCAATGCAAATCTATTCTACATGTCCACATGCACTTCTTTCGCGATATCTGGGGTATAGCATGAGTGAATGCTCGCGACAACATTCACTCTCAAGCCCGTTCCTCCATAAGGATCGGGACCTCCTCCACTCCGTGGAGTTGTGATCATTCATGATCACTGCTCATATCAAAGATGCTTATGAATGCAAACATGCAAACTCCATCATAAACATCATGTCCAACTTTTCATCTTGTTTATCAACAAGGATATAACCATATCATTCCATTGTATGCAATTAAATAAAATAAAAGCACAACAATAATGGTAATAGAAGATAAAGAATCACGGTGATCATCATTGATCATTGTCTACCATCACTTGCCTTTACTAGTTGCGACGCACGATTTGGCTAGAAGATGGCAACAAGTCGACGCCTCTCACAATCCGGCCGGCAATTACGCAGCGAAGAACTGCACTGCACCGATCACGCTGCAGCGATCGCTCGGCAAGGCAGAAGAAGACTTTCAGCGCTGCAGCGTCCACGCCATGGCGTTCGCTCGGCTCGGCGGAAGCAGCGACCACGCAAGCGTGCGTCCACGCCGCAGCGGCACTTAGCGTGGCGTCCCCACGCGCAGGCGAGTTGGCTAGCAGAAAAACAATTGGCTGGCGGCGCGGTGGAAAATAAAAGCTATTGGGGTTTCTAGAAAACCCACAATCTATTTATATAGCTCTTTAAAAAAACTCTGAAATATCTCATTTTTTTCACGTATTCTTTTTATTTAATTTCGCACAAGCCCTTAAAGACGTTAATATTTATTTAATTATTTCAGAATATTACATAGAGCATGGCTGGAAGAACATTCATCAGATTCAAGAGTCTTAGAATTTGCAAGTTCTAAAGTTAAATTATCTACTTGAGACTCCAAGTCCTTGTTCCTAGCCATGATATACTCTAAAGCCTTATCCTGACTCATGAGTTGCTCAAAGATAGTTTCGCATCTATCAGAATGGACATCATAGGAGAGAGGTACCTCATCGTTGTCGATGTCATCGAAGTCGGCCATGAAGCAAACGCCGGTGAAGTCCTTGGCCTTCCCCTTCTTCTTATCTTGAGGGATCTCCTCCTCCTTGTCATCCTCGCTCCCGGAGTCCACATCGCTTAAGGATTGTTCCCCAAAAGCGGCAAGAACCCGGTGAGCTACCTTTGTCAGCTTGGCAACATCAAATCTTGATTTGTTCCATTGAGGCTTCTTCCAAGCTGGCTTTCCCTCCTTATGGTTGCTCTTTCCTTTTAACTTAGGGCAATTTGCCCGGATATGATTGAGCTCACCACACTCATAGCAAGTCACGGGACCTCCTCTCTTTTTATTTCTCATATTGTTATAGGCCCGTGTGGCTTTTCTAACTATGAGGGCTAACTCGGCCTCAGGGAGACTCTCAAACTCCTCTTCATGGATTGCAGATAAACCAGCAAGCGAAAATCCAGAAGAAGACTCAGAAAACCCATCAGAAGCTCTCTTGAGCGGGTCTGCTACCAAGGCCCTGTTTTCCTTTTTGGGATGATCAATCCTCTTGATCTGATGAGTCTTAAGCTTGCTATAGAGCAGCTCCAAAGTCATATCAGAGATGTTGACGTTCTCCTCAATGGCGTTAGCCTTTATCTCCCACTCCTTGGTGTTGATTACAGCCAAGAGGTGGGTGGCATTTTCAGATTGAGAGTATTCATTATCAACAGCTTTCATCTGATTAATCACTCTATTAAAGCGACTGAAAATGTCATCGATGCTATCTGCAGGACACATCTCAAATTTGTTATAATCACGCTTATAGATTGTTTGGCACACTTTCTTAATTTGGGACGAACCCCCATGATAGGTTTCGAGGGTGTTCCAAATCTCGTGCGCAGTCGCAAGATTGCAAATGCGATCATATTCTTGTCTACCAAGCGCACCATATAAAAGATTCTTGGCCTTGTTGTTGTTAGCCAAAAGAATCGCAGAAGCAGGCGTTTCAACCTCGGGAATAATGAACGGAGCTCGAACAACGTCCCATATTGCTGGTCCTTCGCTTTCAAGAAAGACTCGCATACAATTCTTCCAATAGGCATAGTCGTGCCCATTGAAGATATGCGGTTTTGTAGAGAACCTATCCATCGCCAAAGTTCAGTGACCGGTTAAGATCAAGATTGAACTAACCGGACTCTGATACCACTTGTTGGACCGAAAAGGCGACTAGAGGGGGGCGGGTTGAATAGGAGCACGCTCACTTTTTCAACCAAGCTCAGATCCAATACAAATTTCATTCCAATAGCTATGGAAGCTATGAAGATAAATATACCAGTACAGCGGAAGACTAGTATTGAATCCAATCTAAACCCCGAAGCAAAACAACCAAAATCAACCAAAACTTGATTTCCAAGTGAAGGGCGGTCTGACCTCTATGTTAATGGCGGTTTGACCGGTCCATGGGCGGTCTGACCTCTATGTTAATGGTGGTCTGACCTCTAGCCTGATGAACAGTGAAATCAGCATGAAAAACGAAGTTGCAAATAGATGTAACTTTTGATCTACAACTCCAAACTTGATGAAACTTGGTACACACCTTCTCTAGGATGTCAGAAACCTATTCCAATCGAAGATTGTGAAGATCCTTGGAAAAGTTACGACCTTTTTCAGTTTGAGAGGTGGATGATTCAAAACCGAGTCAAAACGAAAACTAGATCCAAAAACTTGCTCGTGGGTGATTGATGACCAAGATGATCCTAGATGTGTTCTCACATGTCACAGCAAGCTAGATCTTGTAAAGAAATCAATCAAAAACATGCGAATCAAAGAAAGACTCAAAATCACCAAATAGAGAGAAGAAAGGCAAAGAGACACATCTTTGAGCAAACTTTCCTTGGATTGATTTGATAGGGTTTGGGTTTACAGCCACTCTATCAATGGGGGACAAAGCTCAATCCAAGAGCACGAAATCAAATCAAAACTCTCTAGAACCCTAACCTCCACTAATCCTCTCCCTAAGCCAAACTAGGGTTTCAACAATAATGAAACAGTTGGAGGGGGTGCAACCACCTCCCTCCTCTATTTATAGTGGAGACCTAGATCTTCTAGAAGTTTAACTTAAATGGGCTCCCGTTAAGGCCCACACAAACGGGTCACACACGCACGTATTTTAAAGCGCCGTCTTCAACACCTCTTGACCTAAACCGCTTCTCTTTGGGTCGTCTTGCGCCGCGGGTTGGCAAAAGGTCACCAAGGTGGTATTTGGTAAGATTATCAAAATACCCCTTCTCGGTCCTTCTCCGAAGACCGAGTCCATCTGCGCGAAGCACTTCGCCTGCTCCGCCTCGTGTAGGTTGATCAACGGCTCTCTCCATGTCGGCAAGTCTCTCCCATCCGGCTCCCACCGAAACCACCATGGCACTTGCACCGACTCCCACGCCGCTTGATCAAACCAGTCGCACCGAACTGTCCGTTCGGTCACCCTTGTCTATTCTGCACCACACTTGAGTTCATTGACCTCACCCGGCATCGTCGATTGTTCTAGACCTCAGCTCTCCAAGCCTAGTCCCTATCATCCTCGCCGTTGACCGTCGTTCACCACCAAGTAACCTGCACAACAATAGACAAGCAAATCGAATCCGGGAACAAGTTCTTCACAACTTGACTCACGTTAGTCAAAACATGCATCATGCAACACATATGCACTGAAACTCATGACTTTGACCTAACCAACGAACAACACCGCCACGACGGGCGACGAACCAAGTGGAACCCGGTTAGACCGCCCCTCATGGCCGGTCTGACCGCCAGCTACAGGCCGGTCAGACCGGCCAATGGGACTTAGCCAAATTTTGGCCCCTCAAATCCCAGACCCTACTAGAATTTTATATCTCGAATAACTTTTTACTGGAGACTCCAAAAATCATGAGACCAAGTGCATTGGGATCCCCTCACTTGCCTACACCCTCTATTTTTGGCCCAGCCTGTTCTGACCATTTTTGGTCACGGCCGGTCCGACCGCCGCACATGGCCGGTCCGACCGATTTGGGACCGGTCGGACTGCCATGCTATGGCTGGTCGGACCGCCCCTGTCCAGAAAGCCTGAACTTTCTCGAAAACTCGTGAAACGATAAACCGTTAACGCCATTGCCAATTGTCACATCATCCTAAGATCTGGAGCATATCCCCATGATATCCACATTTTATAAGTGGATAGGGTGTAATGCTGAGGGTGGAGGGAGAAGAGTCATCATTTCGATTTGAAATGGTAGCGTGGCAGGGTGTGTTCATTTGGATCTGAAATGGTAGCGTTGTAGTGTGTTGCCATTTCTGTCTGAAAAGATGGCAGTGTGTGGTGTGATAGGGTGCAGTCTTTTCAGTCTGAAAATATAGCATGGTAGAGTGTGGTCATTTCTGTCTGAAATGGTAGCATAGTAGTGTGTATTTATTTCGGTCTACAAAAGGTGACAGTGTTTGGCGTGATAGAGTGCAGTCTTTTCAGCCTAAAAAGGTAGCATGTCATAGTGTGGTCATTTCTGTATGAAAAGGTAGCATCGTAGTGTGTTGTCCTTTCGATCTACAAAAGGTGGTAGTGTGTGGTGTGATAGGATGCAGTCTTTTCAGTCTAAAAAGGAGGTATGGCAGAGTTTGGTCATTTCGGTCTGAAATGGTAGCGTCGCAGCGTATTGTCATCTCAATCTGCAAAATGTTGTGGTGTTGTGTGGACTTTTCCATCTGAGTTGAACGTGGGTACACAGTTTAATTTCATTGCGGTACTGAAGTGTTATTTTCTAATGCAATTGTCCCTTGTCATGTTACATTCATACTTATCCAGTTGCCAAAAGTTAAAGCCATCTTGCAATTCATAAACAAGCATACAACATCATTCATACATGAATCTCTTATGCAGACAATGACTACTACTTGATTATAACATCCTAAAATTTCAATTATGTTATAAGAAGAAAAAACTTAATTAATTTACTTGAATTGTTTTGGATTTTTTAAGATTTTCCCTAATTATTTTAAGGAAAAAATAATTTATTTGCAAATATACAAAGCCAACTTTAAGTTTGAATTAATTTTAAAAAGTTCAAAATAATTCCAGGATTTTTTATGAATTTTTCCAGAATTGTTGAACTCCATTTGCTATTTTATAAAACCCTATTTGATTTCTTGCTTTTTATGAAAATTATTTATATCCCCAAAATCTTTGTCGGGCCGAAACCTGCCTTGCGGGTCCGTTTTCTTTCTCTTTCCGCATGGCCTGCTTCTCTTTCCCAGCCTAGCTCCCACAAGCGCCTGGTGAAGAATCTAGACCCGCTATTATAACTTAATGGAGTATTTTGGTGATTAATGATAAATCTCTACATGAAACTAGCACTTTTATTGATATATCTATTATGTAGACTTATTTGGATAAAAGGTGAAAATAATGTAGGTATGCACTCGACATCATATTCTTATATATTGTTGCATTCCTTGGATCCAAAATATATGTTGGACTCCACTAAATGTCTAACTTGAATATATGCATATGTTTTTATTACAATTTGTGTATGCACACATTTAGGGGGAGTTCACTCTATGTTTTGTGGTTTCATTAGTATTGATCTATATTCCTTTTTTCACATATATTAAGGATCTTTACATTGAAACAAATCCTTGAGTGTATAAAACTTGTGTAGTTCATATATACTCATATTTATTTACATTCAATTATTTGCAATTGAACTGGTTATTATCAATTACCAAAAAGGGAAAGCCTGAAGTATTTTGTCCCACCATTATGAGTTAATGGTATGTTGTGGTAATTAATGATAATCATATTGTGGAACTAACATTTTTCATGAGTTAGATGAATAGGTTATGTTTCATGATGATGGAGACTTGGATGATATCATGAGTTGATCGTCATCAAGTCAAGACTCGGGATGAAGGAAAACATCATGTGTTGATAATATTCAAGTCAAGATTTCAAAGTGTAGAAGATCATCATGTGTTTATGATATTGAAGTCAAGAGCTTGGAGTAAAGGATACATCATGTGTTGATGCGTGTCAAGATCTCGAAGAGGAGATGATCATGAGTTGACCATCAAATCAAGAGAAAACCCATCATGTGTTGATGGAGGTCAATTGAAAAAGTGCGTCATGGGTTGATGCATATTCAAGTCAAGAACTTGAAGTAAAAGAGATCATCATGTGTTGATGATTATCAAAGTCAAGAACCCAGACTTGAAGAAGATGCGCGTCATCAAGTTTCAAATGTATGTGCAAGGCAAAGGTATGATTAGCTAGAGCTAAGGATGTGTTCCTAGTCTTTTACAGGTTTGAGTGTTTGGATGGAGACCGGATTGCTAGTATAGATTGCCGTACTATTAAGAGGGGTCTTGACTAGTAGTTTGAGGTAGTCATGTGTTGATAGCTCGTTGTGTTTGCTCTAGCTCATCTATGCATGGTGCTATTGTTTACGAATGTGTTTTGCAAATAGTCGAGGCTCATGCATAATATTTGTAGCATGAGACTATAATTTGTAAATGCGTTTTACAAATGGTTGAAGTCTATGCAACTACTCCTTGTGGCATGTTGCCGATATTTGCAAATATGTTTTAGTTTTGCAAATAGCCAAGGCTCATGCATAATCTTTGTAGCATTAGACTATAATTTGCAAATGTGTTTTTACAAATGGTTGAAGTCCATGCAACTACTCCTTGTGGTATGTTGCCGATATTTGCGAATGTGTTTTGCAAATAGTCGAGGCTCACGCATAATACTTGTAGCATGTGACTTTAGTTTGCGAAAGTATTTTAAAATGATTTAAGTCTATATACCTTATTCCTTGTGGCGTTGATTCTAAAAGTTAACAAATGTGTTTTGCAACTTGTTGAGAATCTGGCCTTTAACCCTTGTTTGCATCACTCGTCAATTGACAAATGTGTTTTGCAAATGAGTTTGTTTTGAAAGCCATCTTAAGCTTTTATCAGGATAATCGGTAGTACCGACGTTGTGTTGGCGGTACTACTGCACCGCAGTATGATCGGGAATGTAGTGCAGTACTACCGCAACCCGGTCGGATCGAAGTTCAGTTGGCAGTATGCGTTTTCCAGAGAGACACCTTCTGTGCGTGTTTTGCTCTCTTGGAAAGCGATAGTACCGGAGTTCTTTTTGGCAGAACTACAACATCGCGGCACGACCGCGGTGCTTATCACGGAAATACAGCAACCAGGTATAACTGTTTTATAAAGCGGTACGTTATTTTCAAAGAGGACCAATTTTGGACCTCTAAAGGAAGCGGTAGTACCACCCTCGTGTTTCAGAACTGCCGATGAGCGGAACTACCATGTGTTCAATGGCGGTAGTACCGCGCCGCATTTCCAATGGCTCTTCCAGAGGCTTGTTTATAGTCATTATTGTGTGTGAGAGGAAGTGTGGTAGTACCGGGTGGTGAACGGCGGTACTACCGCTCGTGCTGATTTTTTCAGCTTTTTTTTTCTCCAACAACTAGTTTTTGTATGTGGGCTATAAATACCCAACTTGGCCGGTTGTGTGGTGGTTGCTGTTGCCATTACCCATTCCTTGAGCAAAGAGCAAGCCCTTTCCTCTCTTATGTGTATGTGTTGCACCTAATGAGCTTAGAGAGCAAACCCTAAGTGCATGTGTTGCATTAGGTAGTTAATTGTGTTCTACTTGAGATTAAACACTTGATTTTTTCAAGTGAGCGTCTTCGACTTGCTACTCTTGGTGTTTGCCGACACCTAGACGGCTTGGAGGAGTTGCGTCGGTGATCTTCTCAAAGAAGGTCGTGAGAAGGCCTGAGCAGTTGTGAGTGGTTTGATGCTGGCCATCTCCGGAGTGGAGGAAGAGCAACCCAGAGTGGATCGAGGTATTGATTAATATTTTACATAGTGCTCACCTCTCCATCACTAGAGGGCCACCGTAGCGCTAGCGCCAATGCCACTGTGAGCCTGACAGCTCCACCGCCTCCTTCCTTGTCGTCGGCCACCGCTTCACGCATATACGCCGACACCGTGAGCATCTCAACCCCCGTGTCCATCTCTCTCTGTTCTGCCCCTTGCCGGCCGTCGCCGCAGCATGGAACACTGGCAACCTTCGGGTCCCAAGCCGCCGCCACTGTCGAAGAAGATGTGGCAGCCACGTCGTGCCACCTTGGCGCCACATGGGTGCCACATAAGCCAAACCCGCCGCATGGTTGCGTAGGATCAAGGATAATCGACTAGAGGGGGGTGAATAGGAGGTTTTTTAAATTCTTCTACTACTTAGTAATTTTAATGCAATTATGTACTTGTTAAAACTAGATACAATTCTTGCTAGGCAATTATACACAAGTAAAATGCTAGAATTGTAAATGGGGAGTAGTAAAGAGAAGAAATAAGCCACAATGGAGACAACGATGTTTTTTCTGTGGTATCGAAGACTTGCCGGTCTTCACTAGTCTACGTTGAGGAAGTTGGAACGAACCAAGCTAGCTCCACGAATTAGGCCTCAACCCTCGATCACTAATGTTGTTCTTCCTCCGCTCTGGAGTTGGTGAGCACGACACCAATCACAATCCCTTGTTGGGTCACTTCACAAGCTTCGTTGAAAAGATTACCACGCATCTTCTTCTCCAAGCTGTCTAGGTGTCAGCAAGCACCAAGAGTAACAAATCGTAGTGCTCGCTTGAAGACAATAAAGTGCCAAAGTGATCAACTAATGATGCAATGCACTTGAATGCTCTCAACTACCTCAAGAATGAGAAATCAATGCAAATAAGTAGTTGAAGAGTGTATATAGGCTCAAGAGACTTCATTGCAATAATACAATGCTCAATGGTCTCAAGAGTTCCTGCTAGAAGGCAGGTTGGGGGTGTTTATACCCCTCACCAACAAATCTAGCCATTACAACCACTTTCCTGAAAAAACAGGATTTATAGTAGTACCACAGTTGAAACTCAGTACTACCGATTTTTTGGCTCAACGGTCGGAACAGTAGCATTTAATGCTTTGAACTAGCTGTTACACATAAAGTTATGTTACTTCCGCCAACTAGAAACCGGTACCACAGCGTGTTAGTACCGTTCAGCTAGAACGAAACAACCGTTTTACACAGCTCGAGATTTCTAAAAAATGTACCAGCATGAAAATATCGGTACTGCAATAGTACCGGTCAAGAATTTGCGGTCATACCGATTCTTAAGGGAGATCAAATCTCCCAAAACACACTCTCTGTAATTTTCATACCGTCATATAAATACTGGTACTACTGACTTGTGGTAGTACCGCAGTTGAAGTGCAGTAGTTTCGATTTTCAGAGAGGATCAAAACACTAGAAAACACACTCTCTATATTTTACGTACCACCATCTATATTTTGGTACTACCGACTTACGGTAGTACCGCCTATCACCACGGTCATAACGATTTTCAAAACAGTTTTGCAGAAGCTAAAATCAAGGTAATGCATGAACCCTAGTTGATCATAATTGTACAAAAATAGTCTCTCAAGCTACTAGCCATGATCCCTCTTTATAGTACGGCGTTTATTCTATAAATTTGATCTTTTCTCCAAACACCGAGATCAGTAAAATACTACAAAAGGATCCTTAGGCTATACAATACATTTGTCTTGATTCATGTCAATCTTTCATCACATTAGCATTACTAAAAGCCTTATCACCAAACAATCATTGGGATTTAACCTTTAACACATCTTAGCACACATGTTAGTCCTTTAACACAATATTGACATTAATTACCAAAACCAACTTTCAGGGCCTAGATACTTTCAGGTTGCCCGCGTGTCTTGCATGTGTGGCACCACCACTGTGCTACTCGCCCCGTCCACTGTGGACCGGTGCAACCCTATGGACCCGGTCTATGGACTGAGGGCCTACTTGTGAGAGGCACATAAACTTTTTCCTGGATTAAATACATGAGTCTCGGCTATTTGGAGAATACATTCGCAAATAATATGATGAGACTTAAGCTATTAGAAAAGACCCCTCTTAATAGTATGACAAACCTATACTAACAATCCGGTCTTCCAAACAAACACCAAGACTGGTAAAACACTAGGAACACATCCTTAGCCGTAGCTAGTCATACCTTTGCCGTGAGTATCTGCTTGAAGCTTGATAACGCACATCTTCACTTCAAGTTCGGGTCATCGTCTTGACATGCATCAACCCATGATGCATTTACTTGACCTCCATCAACACATGATGTGTCTTCTCTTGACTTGATGATTAACTCATGATCATCTCGTCTTCGAGATCTTGATATGCATTAACACAAGATGTATCCTCTTTTTGAACCTTGACTTGATGACAATCAACTCATGAAGAAATCCAAAGTCTTCATCACCCTGGAACATAACCTATTCATCCAACTCATGAAAATGTTATTCTCACAATGATTAACATTAATCACCAAGATATATATGCAATAAATGCTTCTTAACAAGTCGTTGCAGAAAGGTGCTGTACTACCGCCGTTGATCATGCGGTAGTTCCGCTCTCTGGCAGTTCCGTTCACATAGGGCGGTACTACCGCTTCCCTTAGAGGTCCAAAACTGGCTATCTCTAGAGATAACGTACCGCAAACTAAAATTCAAAACTTTCGGTGCGGTAGTTCCACTCAAAATATGCGATCGTACCGTGATGCGGTACTGCTACAAAAAGAACTCCGATACTACCACTTTCCATAGGAGCACTCAAGCTCCAAAAAGGTGTCACTCTGAAAACACGCACCGCCAACTAATCTTCAGTCCGACCGGGTTGCGGTAGTATCACACCATTTTCCCAGTCATACCAATGTGAGGTAGTACCTCCAAGACAACGTCGGTACTACTGACTTTCATTGAAGACTTTTCCTGAAGCAAAACAAATGCAATGCATAAAAAAATGGCACAAAATAAACTTCAAGTCACTAGCCATGATCCCTCTATTGCCTTTGCATTTCTATTTCCATGTTGTCTTCCATAATCCGGGACTAAGCCTTTAAAACAACATAGCACACGCATTAGTCCCATAAACACAATTGCAAATAATTGAATAAAAGCGATATGAATATATATGAACTATACAATTTTTATATACTCAAAAAATAAGTTTCAAAGTAGAGATCTCCAATATATGTGGATAAAGAAATATAGATCAATACTAATGAAACCACAAAACATAGAGTGAACTCCCCCTAAATGTGTGCATACACAAATATGTAATAAAAACATACATATATTCAAGTTAGACTTTTAGTGGAGTTTAACCTATATTTTGGATCCAAGGAATGCACCAAGATATAAGAATATGATGTCGAGTGCATACCTCCATGATTTTCACCTTTTTATCCAAATAGGATTACACAATAGATATATCAATAAAAGTGTTAGTCTCACATATAGATTTGACATTAATCACTAAAATACTACATTAACTCATAATGGTGGGTTTAGATTCTTCACACGTCATGACCTTGTTAGCGAGGTGACTCTATTCAGCAGCTCTGCTAGGCTCTACTTCAGTAGCTCTCTCACAGCTCAACAGGCTCTGCTAGTCTAGCTCAGACATCTCCTTCAGGTACTTCGGTTCTGGATTCTGGTGCGTCTTTCCACATGACATCGGACTCCACATCTCTCGCTTTAGTAGGACCTCCTATTTTTCCTATCTCTATTCAGACAGCTAACGGTACTCCTTTGTCTGTCAGCTGTCAAGGCACTCTTTTGTTCACTGACTTTTCTGTTCCAGTTGTTTCCCACATTTCCCAGCTTACTATGTAGCTTCTCTCAGTGGATCAGCTGACCGACCTTAGCTGTAGGGTTGGTTTTGACTCTCACACCTATTTCATCCAGGATCAACAGATAAGGATGGTACTTGGGAATGGCCGGCGCCATAGGGATCGTCAAGGTCTCTACATCCTTGATCGCCTCCACCTTCTGTCCACTTCAGTTGCTCTTGTCACCTCTACGTCTACTTCCACCGTCACTGCTGCCACCACCTCTGGAGTTTTTGCGCAGTGGCGTCACCATTTAGGTCACTTGTGTGGATCCCGTCTTTCTTCATTAGTTCGTAGGGTGTTCTTGAACGTGTTACTGTTGACACGGCTATGTTTTGTCAGGGTTGTAAGTTGGAGGGTTCTAAGCTGGGCAAGCAGCCACAACTTCCTTATCATTCTAGTGAGTCATTGTCTTCTTGTCCTTTTGACTTGGTTCATTCAGATATTTAGGGACCCGCGTCTATTATCTCTAATGGCGGACATAAATTTTATGTTATTTTCATTGATGATTATTCCCGTTTTACATGGATTTTCCCTATGTCTAATTATGGTCAGTTTCTTGCGATCTATCATGGCTTTGCAACGATAGTTCATACTTAGTTTGATTTTGCCATCTGTACTTTTCACTGTGATTCTATTGGCGAGTACTGTTCTATCACTTTTAGACAGTATCTTTCTGAGCAGGGCACTCTTTAATAGTCTTCTTGTCCTGGTGTTAATGCTCAGAATGGGGTTGCTGAGCGCAAACATCGTCATCTGATTGAGATTGCCAGCACTCTTCTCCCTACCTCTCATGTTCCACCATAGTTTTGGGCTAAGGCTGTTTCTACGGCTGCATATCTCATCAATATGCATACTTCAACTACTCTTAAGGGTGTTAGTCCTATAGAGTATCTCTACTGTTGAGCCCCCTAGTACACTCACCTTCGTGTTTTTGGTTGTACTTATTTTGTTCTGCTGCAACCTCGTGAGCACACTAAACTATCAGCTCAGTCTGTTAAGTGTGTGTTTCTTGGTTATAGTTCTGAGCATAAGGGTTATCGCTACTATGATCCTTCTGCTCGACGGATTAGGTATTCACGAGATGTTGTCTTTGATGAATATCGACCTTTCTTCCCTCGAGATTCGACTCCTCCTGTTTCCACAATTAAGTTGATTTCATGGTTGTTTCTCTGACTCTTCACCCATTTCTCCCACATCACAGTCTTCTCCTGGTCTGTCTCCAGTGGTACTTTCTAAACCTCCACCTCCAGCGCTGCCCAAGGTAGTTATAATCGCGATCCTACTCTTAGAGTCTTACGATTCTACGAACCTGTAATATCCCGAAAGTGAATCGGCTTTTCAGAAGAAGTCTCGGAAGAGGGAGCGGAACAAAAATCTGAAATTATCCTCTCATCGGGGGGTTTTTAGCGAACTTCTGGCAACCTGGGCCTGGGCTGTAGCCCAGGAGGGGCCCATAAGGGGGGGCCGGCCAAGAGGGGGGTTTCCTCCCCCCAAACCCTACCCTCTGCTCTCTCTCCCCACTCCCCTCCCCTTGAGCCGCCACCCCCTATTCCCAAACCAGCGCCTCCCCTCCCCCATGGTGCTGGCCTCCGGCGATCCCCGGCGCTGCCCTAAGGTCTCCCCCGAAGCCGATCTCTCTTGCCGTCACCACCGGACGTTCGTCTTCCTCGCCTTGGCCGGCCATTGAAGAGAGGAGAGGGAGGTTCTTCGAGAGGTCAATCCACGTCATTCTTGAGGTTCTACAAGGGTAACAATGGCTTCTCTTCACTGTTTGATTCATAAGAGATGAGAATTTGATTCGATTAGTGGGATCGTTTTGCCTCTGTTGTCAAATTCAATGTGTTCAGTAGGTTGTGCGTCCCGTTTCGGCATCATAGAAGTAGAATCTAGTATTTTCGTCTCCTAGAGTTTTGTAGCCCTGGTTCTTATCTTTCCATAGCGACTGAGATCATGAGATTCCGCCCTACGGTTTAGGAGATATGAATTTTTCTTTGTGTGCTGTTCTGTCTGTCTGACGAGAAGGAACTGTATGTTTGTTCCTCAATTTTGACCTTGTTAATTTAAGATTCAGGATCTCCACCCATTTAGGTTATTGTAGAATTTTTAATAATATTTCCAGATTGATAAATAACACCTCCATTGGATGTATAAAATGAATGATATGCCTTGTTCTTTACTGCTGATCTATTGTCTGGACAGATGTCCGTTATACGTTTTCAACTGCTGGTTAGCTGATTGTTTTTGCAGATTTAGTGAATCTTGTCAACTAGAGTTTAGTATTCTGGTTCGTTAAGATTCATTGAGCACTGGTTTCTCGTCATTCTGAGTTACATATTTTTAATTATGATTTTTCTCGTACTGCTGCCCAGTAGGGTTGTCAGGTGGTTGAATAGTTTAATTGTCAGTTTGAACCCGTTGATTGTGTTGGATAGTTAGAGTGTAATTGTAGGACACCTGTAGCTATGTCATACCTTGTTGTCCTTATTCTGAATATATGTTTGTGTAGGCGGTGAGACGGTGAGTGGAGGAGCACTTTCGTTGCCTCCTAACACGTCACAGCGCGGAAGGCAAGTACCTTGTTTGATTCTATTGAATGTTGATGATTGAACGTGGATGTAATGCTAGACTTGCTAGTCATATTCATATGTTGAGTATTATTCTTCATTTTTATGTGATAAAAGTTCATTTCCTGTCATCCATTCTATTCATACCATGTTTTCGTTGTGACCACGGGAGTGGAAATCAAAAGACCCATCAATTCCAGTATGGGCATGTAAGTCCCACCACTCCAATGTGGGCAATCTTGGGCACCCGTATGAAACGTTCTTCATACGGTATTTGGGTCCCAGGATTTTGTGAAATACGTGCTTAAGTGAACAAGCGGATGTATCACTCGTTATCTGCAGTATAAGTTGTTGAAGCGATCAGTTCTTTGAATGCATCCATTTATATTCATAAGTGTTCAGAGATAAGTTCATAATTCGTATTGAGATTGATTTGTTCATAACCTTGTCTGTTCAATTGTTTACTGTACTTGCAGAGTTTCGACTAATTCTTGCTTTATTTATTTAGGTGATCATTGGTGATGACGCTGGGCGGGACTAGTCACACACACTATTCACACTTTTCACCTTCCTTCCGTTTTAATACTATGATTTGATTATACCTTTCATTCGTAGAATGTTGAACTGTAATAATTCTTTTTGATGTGGTTGATAAACCTCCCGTTGCCATGGTTGCTTTAGTACTGTTGGTGATCCTTGATCACTCCCTTGTTTAATCGCTTGGATTCAACATTTATTACTGCCATTACTTTATGAAAGTTCGACTTCTTTATGTCCTCATATGAGTTATTTTTGAATTCTTCCGCTGGTTGATTACATGTTAGATCCTTTAGGTAATATTTTGGCTTCCGAATAGCCAGGGTGTTACAGTTGGTATCAGAGCGGGCTTTAGGTCTGTGGTAAGCAAAGTTTTAAAATGACACACTGTGCATAGTAGGTGGGGTTTGTGAAATCCATTGCATCCGCATTAGTAGTGATGTGATTCATTATGTTGTACTGTATCGAATTATTTATGTACTATCATATTGTTGTTAGTCTATGATCTGCTATAATCTACTATACCTATGAATATACTCTATGATTACTATGAGATGACCTTATACTCATAATTGATTATCTTGGCTATGTGTTTTGGTAGCGGATGTTAAGAAGTTGAGGTCATGGTTGTTACTCTGGGATTCACTAGGTTACGCCATCGTTCGCGGTATGTGGTTAGGGGAGTAGTTACCCCGAGTACCATAGTTATAGGTTTTGAGCGTGAGTTGCTTTAGAAAGTTGTTCTCTTCCTTGATTTCAGAATTTGACAAATTCCTGTCCAGTGGTGGTTGATGAATTTCTCTTGGGTTCATGGTTCATGGTAGTTGATGAGTTTCAATAGGTCTTTAATAGTTCTCTGAAATAATTATTATTTTCGACTGTTGAGTTGCTTTTATTAATAGTGATCTTCGTTAATTGTCAATATTGATATTTCCATGGTTGTTTCTTCCTTCTCATTGGAAAAGAGCGACTCATTTACTCGTTTGATAGTCTGGATAATGAGAGTTTTCTGTTGCAACTTCGTTAACATGATAGTTTTGGCTCCATGTATTTCTTTTGGATCATTTCGCGTGATGAAATTTAATGCATGTCTTTTCTGAAGAATAATGTTAAAACCCTTTTGTGGTGCCTTGTGGTGATTAAGTCGGAGATTGTAGTCAAACAAAATGGTTGGCTACGAGTTTCTATTGGTCTCTATTTGTTTTTCAAAATAATTATTGTCTTTCTGACTGCTGAGATCTCTTTGCTACTTGTAAACGTTATTAGTGACAAGATCGTTCTTTTTAATGATAGTCCTATCTTTCTTGTTGGTAAAGGTGAATTGGTTATCCATTTTGTATTATAGAGAATGGGAACTATCTTTTACAAATTTCATTGAAGAAAGTTTTGACTCTGCTCATTTCTTTTGGAGTAGTCTTTGAAAAAGAAAAGTGTTGAAACCCCTTTGTAAGGTTTTGTGGTGTTATGTGAGGGTAATGTTGATTCTTTTATAGAGAAATTTTTTTTTGATCGTCTTTCGTGATACTTCTAAAATGATCAAATTCTAAGTTTTGTGTTCATGATCTTTTAGGGGTTCAAGCTTTATGGGATAAACGAAGTTTATCGAGTAAAGCGATATGTTGTAAAGTTATAATGGTTCTTGAGTGATGCGAATACTTTGATCTTGAATGCTCGTTTGTTCTTATTTGTCAAAGTCTGATATTCTCTTCTTGTGAGGCCTATGCTTACAACTGTGGACTCCACTTATGCGCTATGAGTTCATTGCTTAATTGGTTTTCCCCTTGGTCCTATGTTCATTGCTAGTGGTAAATGATTTTTTTAGTTGGTAAAAATCGTTTCCATTTGCCACTTCTTTTGAGAAAGAATCAACCCATTCTTTTCACGTGGGTCTTTCAAAGTGTTTTCTAATTGTTGTTGTGATATTGATGGTAAAACTTGTAGTAATTTGATCACCTTTGGTGGTATAGTTCAAATGAGAATATTTTAAGTTTAGCTTTCATGATATTTTGGAGCTCATGAATCATCTGGTAGCTAAATTACTTTGAATAAATTGAGGTTTTGGAGTGTCCTGTTGTTTCTTAAGAGGTTCGTGTGAATTTAATCTTAAAGGCTCTTTGGTCTTAGATGACAACGTGAGGTTGCAATCAAAGAAAATTATATTGGTTCCTTTAAGAGTAGAATAATCTGCTTGCTTTTCGTGAAAACCTGTAAATGAAAATGTTTCGAGTTTGGTGGCTGAGATCATTTGAATCTCATGTTTCTTGTGTAGTTGAACTGTTCTGAGCAAATATGACATGTTGAAGAATTTTATTGATTCTTAATTAGATCTTTTGGTTTGGACTAAAGACCTTATCTTGTTCGTTGTGGCAAAGAGTTGTTGGTCAAAAGATTTATTTCAGTGTTAAAGGAAATAGTGCAATAGGATTATTTGAGAATTTGAGTCAAGTTTGTAACTTGTGGTTATTTGAATCGTTCGTAAATTTCCTACTCTTTCCGCTCTAGAGAAGTCGAGTTTCAATCGTAATGTCTTTTTATTATCGGCTGTTATTTGCTATTTTCTTTTGAGGGAGGTGTGCCCTCAACTGTGAACTCAACTTTCATTTTCTAGGATCACCATTATCAGAATATTTCTTTTGGTTTCGTGCTCACTGAGAGGAGCAACGTTTTCTTGTGTAAGTAAACATGTCCTTGTTCGCCTCGCTCTTTTGAGAAAGGATCAATAGTTTTGTGTTGCATGGTTTTTACAAAGTGTAATTTTTTGGCAACTGTTGGTGGGGGATAAGGAATGGTAGTGGTGAGATTTTGCTACCGAGCTATTGGAGGAGTAGTAAAAGTTGAATTGGTTTTAATTTGTACCTCTTGGAGGAAATTTGATTCACATAGAATGTTTGGTTTCGAAGTAAATCTGAATAGTATTACGACTGAGTAGAACCTATGGTATAGTGAAATTCTAGAACTTCAGTTCATGTTGAAAGGTCGAGGATTAGCAAAGGTATGAAAACCTTGATTAATTTTATAGAGTATCGCAATTGGATAGTATTGCGAGATTGTGTGGGTGACTTCTGATGATGTCATTGAGTGAGTATGTTAGAATTGTGGGAAAGTTAGAGATTTAATCCGATGGTTTCACTATCTGTTATAAGAGAATTTGTTGTAGAGGTCCTGGAAGTTAAATCTCGGCTTTGCATTTTTATGCTAGACCTTTGATCACACAATGATTTTGTGTAGAAAAAGTAGAATAATGGAGTTTCCTGAGCAGTAGAAAGATCATTGATAGAACCTTTCTGATGTAGTACATGAACGTGCGTACCAAGTATTTTGAGTTGTTGTTCTTGAAAATTTGAGGTAATGTGATTACATGGGATCTATTTTGTGGTGCTTTGGGTGCCTTCTATCACATTAATGTTGATTAGTAGGATGAGTTGCCTAGGGTATTCGGTGGATTCAATAGAACCTCTCCACAATGGTGTGGATGATGAATTTCAGTTTGAGCGTAATTTGAGGATGTTTAATTAAGAGGTTTAAGCTGATGTGATATGCGATGAATTCGAATTCCAAGGTTCGAGAGAAGTTTTATTCCTAAAATAGAAACTGAGAAAAAGGATATTTCCTCGGATAGTGCAGCGTTTTCTTGATTCTCATTTGAGATTTGTGTTGTTCACTGGTGTCTTCCGAAATTTGAGTTGGCGCTGTGTTGGCATGTTTGATTCTTTCCATTTTAGACAAACCAAAAGAAGTATTTGGTTTGGGGCATTTGAGTGATTTCTCCTTTGGCTGCCGTGGTGTTCATTCGTAAACTGCCTATTTCAAAAAAAAAGAAATGGATTTGTTTTCGTGGTAAATTGTCAAATTTGGAATTTAACCCTTTTGGGTGGAGAGTTAATATTGCGTGGATGCGATGAGGATTCTCTACTTTCAGTTGGATTCTCTTTGCGGGCCAGTGGTTTAAGAACCAGTTCTGTTGTGTATTCTTGTCTAAAGAAGGCGTCCCTTGTTAGATAAAGAGTTCAATTTTGAGCATATTGAGTGCTTTCGTACCAAAAGGGAAGGTGGCCCAGGTACACCGTTCGTTTCTGACAGTTGTAGAAATTAGGGAGTTGGCATGTCGCTTTGACCGCCTCGGGTACATACGCGAAGTAAGCAACGTCTGGTGTGTTCTGGTGCTGAGTGAGCAGCTGAGATATTCAAAATTTGAGATTTAGTTAAAGATGTTGACCATCAAGTAAGGTCTTACCTTCGTTCCTCTTCTGATGAGTGTACCTAGAAAGTTCAAGTTGAGTGTTAGGTCAGACGTCGTTTTACGTCTTTGTGTTATGGTTTCTCTAGTCCGAGAGAAAGACCACTTGGGAGCCAGAGTCTCGCATGCGCGAGCTGTATCCAGACCTAGTTGCTTCTTGTACATGTTAAATTCGTTGTTTCCAATTCCATGGGAATTCATTCTTGTGTTCTTTTCGTTGGTGAGAATTCGGGGTCGAATTCTGTTAAGGGGGGTAGAATGTAATATCCCAAAAGTGAATCAGCTTTTCGGAAGAAGTCTCGGAAGAGGGTTTTTAGCGAATTTCCGGCAACCTGGGCCTGGGCCGTAGCCCAGGATTGGCCCATGAGGGGGGGCAAGAGGGGGGGTTTCCTCCCCCCAAACCCTAGCCTCTCCTCTCTCTCCCCACTCCCCTCCCATTGAGCCGCCACCCCCTATTCCCAAACTAGCGCCTCCCCTGCCCTTGGCGCCTCCCCTCCCCCTTGGTGCTGGCCTACGGCGATCCCCGGCGCTGCCCCAAGGTCTCCCCCGAAGCTGATCTCTCTTGCCGTCACCGCTGGACGTTCATCTTCCTCGCCTTTGCCGGCCATTGAAGAGAGGAGAGGGAGGTTCTTCGAGAGGTTGATCCACGTCATTCTTGAGGTTCTACAAGGGTAACAATGGCTTCCCCTCACTGTTTGATTCATAAGAGATGAGAATTTGATTCGATTATTGGGATCGTTTTGCCTCTGTTGTTAGATTCAATCTGTCCAGTAGGTCGTGCGCCCAGTTTCAGCATCCTAGAAGCAGAATCTGGTATTTTTTATGTAACACCCCAACCCAACACTGAGCCTAGAATGCCACCACACTACTTTCTAAACTAATAATTAACGACACACTATAAAATTACAGCAAGAAAACAATGATAATCATATCAATGGACCACAAAAAGGACATGCATAATTATGGATCAAATGACAATAAATGAGCAAAGGGAATTATAACCAAGTAAATAATCCAAAATAGCCTCAACCAATGAATCCAAATTAATAAAGCAAATAGTCTAGTCCAAATGATGTCCTAAACTTTATTCAACCTCTAACATGTCCAAGTGTAATCCAATTGTGAATAAAAAGATTCTTATGGCAAATGATCATGTGTTGTCCATGTGCTCTAATCGCTCTCAGCTACGGCATCCTCGAAGATCACCTAAAGACAACAATAGAGCAAGGGTGAGTCCACGACTCAACAAACACATCCATAAACAACGAACAATAATCAATCAACAGCATTCAATAACTCCATTAACATCACAGGTACTTCTATTAATATTCTCATCCATTAATCTCATGTACCAATGCAAATCTATTCTACATGTCCACATGCACTTCTTTCCCCGATAACGGGTATAGCGTGAGTGAATGCTCGCGACAACATTCACTCTCAAGCCCGTTCCTCCATAAGGATCGGGGACCTCCTCCACTCCCGTGGAGTTGTGATCATAATGATCACCTTCTCTTATGCAAAGATGCTTATGAATGCAAACATGCAAACTCCATCATAAACATCATATCCAATTGTCCATCATGCTTATCAACAAAGATATAAACATACCAATTATTTGTTTGCAATTAAACAGAATAAAAGCACAACAATAATGGTAATAGAAGATAAAGAAAACAGTGATCGATCATTGATCGCTGTCTACCATGCACTTGCCTTTACTAGTTGCGACGCACAATTTGGCTAGCAGATGGCAACAAGTACGACGCCTCTCCTACATTAAATACACAAATCTCAATACAAGCTACAGCATCATAAGAACAACAATCAATCGACATCGCTCCTACACGTCCCCAAATATACCACGTTACGCCGGTACCGAATAGTTACCCATAGCTGTCCTCTTACTAAAAAGAGCGTAACTTTTGACTCAAAAGTCCGATCACAACAAACCACCCCATTCTGGATTCTTTATAAAATTATCCACATTTTCTTAGATTACGAAGACTTCTAATTAAATCATCTAACCCTCCGTATTTAGCCCAGAAAGCCGGTCTGTCCACTTCGGAACAGAAGTCTTACTAAATTCATAACTTTTGTTTTACTCAACCAAAATTCGCGTTCTCAGATTCTACAGAACCATTGGACAATTATCTACAACTTTCATGTAGATCAAAAACTCTAATTAGGCTATTTACTATTTTTAATCTACAGTCTACCAAAACAGCGCCGAAAGACGACAACCGTAAAAACAGCGGTCTTCCGAAAATCATAACTCAAATTCTACTTGTTCGATTGACGTGATCAAATATGCTATAGAAAGATATCGAAATTATCTACAATTAACTAGTAGATGGTATTTCCAGGATTCGCCCTTAAGGTACCCAAATAAATCGATCAACGGAACAGCGGGCTAAGCAGTGCTAAACAGATCTATTAATCGACCTCTCTAAATAATCTCAGTTATAATCTCTAATTAACATAGCAAAACAGAGAGAACATGTATCAAACCTCCACGCGACGACGTCGACGCACACGCGGCGGCAAGCCGATCGGGCCGGTCGGCTCGGCGAGCGAGCACACGGCGAAGACTGATGCCGCAGCGTCTTGGCGCAAGCAATGACGCAGCGACGCGAGCAAGACAGCAGACCACGCGAATCGACAAGAAGAGCCCAAATAAGAAGAATCAAGCCAAAGCGGCAAGGCACGGATTGGGTGGCGCCGACAAGAATCGGCAATAAGAAGACCAAGAGCTGACCCACGCGGCAAAGACTTAGCGTCGGCTTTGGTGGATCGCCAGAGCGACCTCGCGGAGCGCGCTTCGGCTCGGGGCGGCCGCCGCGCGAAGCCAGAAGACAAGGCGGCGGCAGCAAGCAGAGAAAGTCATCGGCGGCGGCAAGCGCGCAGGCGGCGCGAGGACTAGTTGGCGGCGATTTCAGAGAAAAGAAAAATCGCGGTGGCTTGGGAAAAAGTGGCTAGGGTTTTCTAAAATAATTCCACCACTATTTATACTGACTCACAAAAAACCGAAAATTCTATTTTCATAAGTCCTTTATTTAATTACATAAAAACCCTAAATTCTTTAATTACTTAACTTATTATTATTATTGCTATTAATATGATTTTGAGAATATTACATTCTACCCCCTTAACGAATTCGACCTCAATTCTAATCGCCGTTCTACTCAAATAAAAACTACCTCGCTGAAATTAAACAACAAAATAACACGTGCCGACGTGAACAACTCGGATATTGCTCGCGCATGCGAGACTCCAACTCCCAAGTCGCCTCTCTCGGTCGATCGTCCCAAACCTTGGCGTATACCAACGTCTTGTGCCTCAAAGACTCGCTCCGACCTCTCGAGAATCGCGCGCGGACGCGACTCAACTGTGAGGTCTTGCTCAATAGTCGGCGGCTCTAATGAAATCTTATGCTCGGATCTCTCAAAACTTTCTCAAAGATCGAGGCGTGAAACACATTGTGAACTCCACGCATGGACTCGGGAAGGTCCAGCGGTAGGCTAACTTCCCAATTCTTGCAATAATCGAGAACGGTCCAGCGTACCTCGGGCTAAGCTTTCCTTTGGTACCGAACCAACAATGCCTTTAGAGGAGACACTCTCAAGAGCACTGGTCACCCACCGCAAACTCCAAGTCACGCCTCCTCAAATCGGCATAACTTTTCTCGTCTACTGAGCCGCTAATGATTACGCCTCACCATGGCCACACGCTCAACGGTCTTCAATCCAATCAGGACCCAAAATTGCCTTCTCTCCAATCGCATCCCAACAAAGTGGCGATCTGCACTTCCGCCCATAGAGAACCTCAAATGGCGCGGCTCTAATACTGGAATGGTAACTATTATTATAAGCAAACTCTGCAAGTGGCAACTGGTCCTCCCAACTACCCTTCCAAGATAGAACACAAGATCGCAACATGTCCTCCAAAGTCTGAATAGTCCGCTCTGACTGCCCATCTGTCTGTGGGTGAAACGTCAGATGTAAGGCGGAGCTGTGTGCCCAATGCACTCGCAGACTCTCCCGAACTTGGAGACAAACTTCGCGTCCCTGTCAGAAACGATGGTCTTTGGCACACCATGCAGTCTTACTATTTCACGCACATAGATAGGAGCTAGATCACTCGCTGAATTTGTCGTGCGAATAGGAATGAAGTGCGCAGACTTGCTGAATCGATCCACCACTACCCAAACTGCATCCTTCCCTCGCGGCGAACGAGGCAACGCCACCACAAAGTCCATAGAGATATCATCCCAAGGCCACTGAGGTACCTCCAAAGGCTGCAACAACCTCAGCAGACGCTTGTGCTCGCCTTTCACTTGTCGACACACACCACAAGAAGCCACATAGTTAGCAATATCCACCTTCATTCTTTTCCACCAAAAATTCTGTTTCAGATCTCGATACATCTTAGTCTCACCAGGATGAACAGTGTACGGAGTGCGATGTGCCTCCCTCAAAATCTCATCTTTGACCTCCGCCTTTTGTGGTACACAAAGGCGGCCCTTAAACCTCAAAGTACCAAAATTGTCCATACTAAAATCACCCTCTTTTCCCTCATCCAGACGCTTCCTAACCTCCTGTAATAACCGGTCACTCTGTTGCTTCCGACACGCGATGCCGAATAGTGACTCAAGAATCAACTGTGTCTCAACATGTGATGTGCCCGCATAACAATAGGATATACCCATGCGATCAAAATCAGCAATAAGGCAATCTAGAGTAGCGGGAGTCGCCTTGCGACTAAGAGCATCCGCAACAACATTGGCCTTGCCTGGATGATACTGAATAGTAAGATCGTAATCCTTGATCAACTCCAACCACCTCCTTTGCCTCAAATTCAGATCTTTCTGAGTGAAGATATATTTGAGACTCTTGTGATCTGTGAAAATATCACAAGGCTCGCCGTATAGATAATGCCTCCAAATCTTGAGAGCAAAGACAACCGCAGCCAACTCCAAATCATGAGTGGGATAATTCTGCTCGTGCTTCTTTAACTGCCTCGACGCATAAGCAATTACCTTACCGTCTTGCATAAGAACACAGCCAAGACCCACTCGAGACGCATCTGAAAAGACTGTGAACCGCTTTCCCGGCTCGAGAAGAGTGAGGATAGGAGAGGTCACCAACCTGTCCTTCAAAATACAGAAACTGCGCTCACACTCATCGGTCCACTGGAATCTCACACCTTTCTGAGTAAGCTGAGACATCGGTTTGGCGATGATAGAGAAATCCTGCACAAATCGCCGATAATAACCAGCCAAACCCAAGAAACTCCTCACCTCCTTCACATTAGTCGGCCTCTTCCAATCCACCACTGTGGAGACCTTGCTAGGATCAACAGCAATACCCTGAGGGTTAATCACATGACCCAGAAAACCCACTTCTGAAATCCAGAACTCACACTTCTTCAACTTAGCATAGAACTTGTGCTCTCTCAAGGTATCTAAAACCAGCCTCAAATGACGCTCATGATCCTCATTGGTCTTGGAATAGATAAGAATATCATCAATGAACACCACCACGAAGTCATCTAGATACTCGTGCAACATGTTGTTCATGGTCTCCATAAAAATGGCAGGTGCATTAGTCAATCCAAAAGACATAACTTTATACTCATAATGCCCATACCTGGTGGAGAAAGCAGTCTTCTCTACATCCTGCTCACGCACACGGATTTGATTATACCCTGACTGGAGGTCGATCTTGGAGAATACTTGAGCTCCATTCAACCGATCAAACAAATCCTCAATGCGGGGCAATGGATATTTGTTCTTGATTGTGACTGCATTAAGTGCACGATAATCAATACACATACGCCAACTCCCATCCTTCTTCTCAGTGAATAGAACAGGAGCTCCCCATGGCGATACACTACGCCTGATCAAACCTTTAGCCAACAAATCATCCAATTGCTTCTTCAATTCGTCCTGAAAAGGACGTGCTAGTCGATATGGAGACATTGAGATGGGACGAGTACCCGGAACAAGATCAATGCGAAACTCCACATCTCGCGCAGGTGGCAATCCCGGAAGCTCAGCCGGAAACACATCGGGATAATCACTAACCACTGGAATCTCCTCAATCTGCGAAGCCACACTCGGTTTCTCAGCAAGAGCTAAAAGAAGCCCAGTTTTCACTGCACGCTGACCGGGAAACAATCCGACCAACATCGAAAGAGAGCGCGGGGGCGCACTCCCCTGAAAGGTCAAAGTCTCCCAGGCGGGTTCGCATGCATTCTCTACGTAAACAGGATATCACGGCTCGATAAGAGTGCAACCAATCCATACCCAAGATAACGTCGAACGGCTCCATTTGAATAACTATCAAATTCGCCGTGAACTTCTCTCCATCAATAATAATAGAACACCTAGGACAAACAGTAGAGCTAGCAATAATACCCCCAGGAGAACTAACTAACACTGACTGAGAAATCCACTGCATACTCAAGTTCGCTCTCCTAGCAAACGCCGTCGACACAAACGAAAAGGTAGCCCCTGAATCAAAAAGGACTAAAGCATCAAACGAATCCACAAGCAAAGTACCTGTCACCACGTCAGGATGACCCGCGGACTCCGCTGTGGGCATGGCGTACACTCCAGGTGGCGCTATGGCGAAAGAAGACGATGCCGGGGCGCCGAGAGCCCCAACAATCTCTTTGTGGCGGTGCGAGTAAAGCCGGTCGTGCAACCCGGCGGTGCGAAGGTGGCGGTGCTAGTAGTACCCTACCGGGCGCCCAAGTGAAGGAAATGGCATCGCCGGAGGAGCGATCATCATCCGAAAGATCCTCGAGCAGGACCATCAAGAAGAAGATGGCACAGCTCCCACTTGATCACGCTTAGCGGGGTTACGGCGACACACCCGCTCCTTGTGACTCGGTCGGCCACACCGACGGCAATCACCCGTCTGCGCACTCGCAGCCAGTGTCCATCACCGCACTTAAAGCAAAGCATGCCCCGCCTCGGGACAGACGAAGAGCCGAGTACCGCAAAGGACGAGGCGCCAAGAAGGGAACGGCCTCGATCGCTAGACACAAAGATCGCGTCCTCCTTGAATTTCTTGAAAGGTGTCGAACAGACCCACTTCCTCACTAGAGCTCCTCTTCCGGTCACCACCGGAAGCTACCATCCACCGAGGCTCGCCCCTTTGTGAGTGCATCTCCAACTCCATACCCTGGCTTGCTCCACCACGAGCTGTAATCACGGAGTGGAGTAGCTCCCAACACATGCCGGTACTCGAGGTGAGACCCCGACGGAACCTCTTGGCCTTCGAAGATCATCGTTCACACAGAGGGACGGCGAACCAAGTTGTTGAACTCACCTCATACTCAAGAATAGACCTCTTCCCACGAGCAAAGGTCGTCAAGGCAACCTCCATCTTCTCAACAAATGAGTAGGGTAGAACTTCCCTTGAACGATCAACAAAATCCTCCCAAGTGGTGGCCCTTGAGTGGCGGTCCTCAAGACAACACGCCCTCCCACCAAATATCACGCTGCCCTTCAAATTGAAAGGCTACAAACGGACCCTCGATGTGAAGACATCTCCAAAGCTCAAAGCGCCTCTCCATGTAGCGCAACTTGGTCCATTGCTCGGACCGTGTGCCCACCACAAACGAATCAAACCTCAACCCCATCCACTCTCGAAGTGACATCGCGCCTCGAACCGGTGGATGTGCGACAGAGCAACAACAGATGCCGCGAATAGGAACTACGGCGCTGTTGACGAAGAGCACGGATCTCTCCCACCAACTCTCTCGGAAAGCGGAGTCTCATCTGGACCCCAACCGAGGCGGGTCAACAAACCCCCTCGCCATCGACTCATCTCGCACACGAGGTGGCTCCACGGAACCTCGCCCGCGGCCACGACCTCCACGACCGCGGCCACCACGACCACGTCCTCTACCCCTCGGCATAGCTATCAACCACAATCAACAATCCACAATGAGTTCAAAGATCAAAATAAACTCATCCATCAATAAACAACATAACGGAAGCGTAAAAACTATATTCGTACCTCTCTCTAACCTACTGTGCACTAGTGTGTCAAATTTTAGGTTAGTTAACCATTAGCAAATTTTAGTTGATTTACTAAACTAAAACAAATTTTTTTTTTAACAATTTTAGTTTGCCTAAGTTGTTAATCTATTCACCACGGACCTAAAGCCCGCTCTAATACCAACTGTAACACCCCAGCCCAACACTAAGCCTAGAATGCCACCACACTACTTTCTAAACTAATAATTAACGACACACTATAAAATTACAGCAAGAAAACAATGATAATCATATCAATGGACCACAAAAAGGACATGCATAATTATGGATCAAATGACAATAAATGAGCAAAGGGAATTATAACCAAGTAAATAATCCAAAATAGCCTCAACCAATGAATCCAAATTAATAAAGCAAATAGTCTAGTCCAAATGATGTCCTAAACTTTATTCAACCTCTAACATGTCCAAGTGTAATCCAATTGTGAATAAAAAGATTCTTATGGCAAATGATCATGTGTTGTCCATGTGCTCTAATCGCTCTCAGCTACGGCATCCTCGAAGATCACCTAAAGACAACAATAGAGCAAGGGTGAGTCCACGACTCAGCAAACACATCCATAAACAACGAACAATAATCAATCAACAGCATTCAATAACTCCATTAACATCACAGGTACTTCTATTAATATTCTCATCCATTAATCTCATGTACCAATGCAAATCTATTCTACATGTCCACATGCACTTCTTTCGCGTATACCGGTATAGCGTGAGTGAATGCTCGCGACAACATTCACTCTCAAGCCCGTTCCTCCATAAGGATCGGGGACCTCCTCCACTCCCGTGGAGTTGTGATCATAATGATCACCTTCTCTTATGCAAAGATGCTTATGAATGCAAACATGCAAACTCCATCATAAACATCATATCCAATTGTCCATCATGCTTATCAACAAAGATATAAACATACCAATTATTTGTTTGCAATTAAACAGAATAAAAGCACAACAATAATGGTAATAGAAGATAAAGAAAACAGTGATCGATCATTGATCGCTGTCTACCATGCACTTGCCTTTACTAGTTGCGACGCACAATTTGGCTAGCAGATGGCAACAAGTACGACGCCTCTCCTACATTAAATACACAAATCTCAATACAAGCTACAGCATCATAAGAACAACAATCAATCGACATCGCTCCTACACGTCCCCAAATATACCACGTTACGCCGGTACCGAATAGTTACCCATAGCTGTCCTGTTACTAAAAAGAGCGTAACTTTTGACTCAAAAGTCCGATCACAACAAACCACCCCATTCTGGATTCTTTATAAAATTATCCACATTTTCTTAGATTACGAAGACTTCTAATTAAATCATCTAACCCTCCGTATTTAGCCCAGAAAGCCGGTCTGTCCGCTTCGGAACAGCAGTCTTACTAAATTCATAACTTTTGTTTTACTCAACGAAAATTCGCGTTCTCAGATTCTACAGAACCATTGGACAATTATCTACAACTTGCATGTATATCCAAAACTCTAATTAGGATATTTACTATTTTTAATCTACAGTCTACCAAAACAGCGCCGAAAGACAACAACCGTAAAAACAGCGGTCTTCCGAAAATCATAACTCAAATTCTACTTGTCTGATTGACGTGATCAAATATGCTATAGAAAGATATCGAAATTATCTACAATTAACTAGTAGATGGTATTTCCAGGATTCGCACTTAAGGTACCCGAATAAATCGATCAACGGAACAGCGGGCTAAGCAGTGCTAAACAGATCTATTAATCGACCTCTCTAAATAATCTCAGTTATAATCTCTAATTAACATAGCAAAACAGAGAGAACATGTATCAAACCTCCACGCGACGACGTCGACGCACACCACAGCGGCGAAGAAAGAATACCGCTCGGGCGAAGCGAGCACCACACGCAAAGACAAAGGCACAAGTGTCTTCGCAAGAATAAATAACAAAGAAATGCAGCCGCGCAGCAGACAAAGACCACGCAAGAATCGGCAAATCCAGCGCGACAATCGGAATCAAAGCACGGCCGGCACGGATTGGTTCGCCGCGACAATCGGCGGCAACAAGAAGACCAAAGCGCGAGGCGGCAAAGACTTCGGCTTTGGGCTGGATCGGCGAGAGCGACCTCAGCAGCGCGCTTCGGCTCGGGGCCCAGCCGGCGCGCGCTTCGCGAAGACAAGCGGCAGCAGCACGCAGAGAAAGCAATCGGCGGCGGCCTACAAGAACGCATGTGGCGGCGAAGAGGACTAGTGGCGGCGGCGATTTCGAGAAAAGAAAAAAGCGCGGCTTGGGAAAAAGTGGCTAGGGTTTTCTAAAATAATTCCACCACTATTTATACAGCTCACAAAAAACCGAAAATTCTATTTTCATAAGTCCCTTTTATTTAATTACGCAAAAACCCTAAATTCTTTAATTACTTAACTTATTATTATTATTGCTATTAATATGATTTTCAGAATATTACATTTTATCTCCTGTCGTTTTGTAGCTCTGGTTTTTATCTTTCCATAGCCACTGAGATCACCAGATTCCGCTTTACGGTTTATGAGATATGAATTTTTATTTGTTTGTTGTTCTGTCTGTCTGACGAGAAGGAACTGTCTGTTTGTTCCTCAATTTTGACCTTGTTAATTTAAGATTCAGGAGCTCCACCCATTTAGGTTATTGTAGAATTTTTTATAATATTTCTATATTGATAAAGAACACCTCCATTAGATATATAGAATGAATGATATGCCTTGTTCTTTACTGCTGATCGATTGTTTGGACAGATGTCTGTCATACATTTTCAACTGCTGGTTAGCTGATTGGTTTTGCAGATTTAGTGAATCTTGTCAACTATCGTTTCATAGCCTGGTTCGTTAAGATTCATTGAGCACTAGTTTCACGTCATTCCGAGTTACAGATTTTTAATTATGATTTTTCTCGTAATCGCTGCCCAAGAGGGGTTGTCGTGGTGAATAGTTTAATTGTCAGTTTGAACCCGTTGATTGTGTTGGATAGTTAGAGGGTAATGGTAGGACACCTGTAGCTATCTCATACCTTGTTGTCCTTATTCCGAATATATGTTTGTGTAAGCGGTGAGACGGTGAGTGGAGGAGCACTTTCGTTGCCTCCTAACACGTCACAGCGCGGAAGGCAAGTACCTTGTTTGATTCTATTGAATGTTGATGATTGAACGTGGATGTAATGCTATACTTGCTAGTCATATTCATATACTGAGTATTATTCTTTATTTTTATGTGATAAAATTTCATTTCATGTCATCCATTCTATTCATGCCATGTTTTCGTTGTGACTACGGGAGTGGAAATCAAAAGACCCATCAATTTCAGTATGGGCATGTAAGTCCCACCACTCCAATGTGGGCAATCTTGGGCACCCGTATGAAACGTTCTTCATACGGTATTTGGGTCCCAGGATTTTGTGAAGTACGTGCTTAAGTGAACACCGACGGGTGTATCACTCGTTATACCGGTATAAGTTGTTGAGCAGTCAGTTCTTTGAATGCATCCATTTATATTCATAAGTGTTCAGAGATAAGTTCATAATTCGTATTGAGATTGATTTGTTCATAACCTTATCTGTTCAATTGTTTACTGTACTTGCAGAGTTTCTACTAATTCTTGCTTTATTTATTTATTTAGGTGATCATTGGTGATGACGCTGGGCGGGACTAGTCACACACACTATTCACACTTTTGACCTTCCTTCCGTTTTAATACTATGATTTGATTATACCTTTCATTCGTAGAATGTTGAACTGTAATAATTTTTTTTGATGTGGTTGATAAACCTCCCGTTGCCATGGTTGCTTTAGTACTGTTGGTGATCCTTGATCACTCCCTTGTTTAATCGCTTGGATTCAACATTTATTACTGCCATTACTTTATGAAAGTTTGACTTCTTTATGTCCTCATATGAGTTATGTTTGAATTCTTCCGCTGGTTGATTACATGTTAGATCCTTTAGGTAACATTTTAGCTTCCGAATAGCGAGGGTGTTACAGAACCCGCGATAGCTTGTCGATCCAAATCGCACCGTCAATCAGAATCAGGTAGAATCATGGTAGAGTTGCGATCTAAAGAGTAGAATTGCGTAGAATCTTGTAGAATCACAGAGTAGGATCGTGGTAGAGTTGTTTGGGCAAAAAAATAAATTTTTTTGCAATTTTTTTGAATTTTTTAGAGGGCAGGGTTTGCTAATATTTTGTTTTAGAGCAAAATTTATTGATATTAATTTCAGAGAATGAAATTATAAATAAACAAGGAGCATGCAAAATATTATATCAGTGCGGTAATGCTAGTACAAATATCTATATTACGACGAGCAATCTTGAGATTGATAATGATAAGCTATTTTTATTCCTGAAGTATGTCTAGCTAATTTTAAGGAACATGCAAGTGTTGTAATTAGATATGAATTTACAAAAGTTGTGAACATTTCTCATGTAATTGTAATAAGCTAGTCATGAGCATTGGCTATTCTCTTGTAGTTCAGAACTATATCACCCATCATGTCAGTACCATTATGCTTTTCTATTATGCGATAAAAAGTGTTTTGTCCCTTTTCGGTTATAAGTGGTGTAACACCCCAAGACCCACATTACCCTGGGATGCTATTGAACTACTCTACCACTAGCCAATTTGCAAGACAAATTAAACTGGCAACATTTAATTAACATGATAATATAAGCGGAAGCATAAACTACTAGAAAATAACCGAATAAGGAGAACAATGAAATATTCAAAAATCAACTTAACATAATAACTAAAGGAACGGTTCCAAATTAAACATTGAAGCAATCTTCCATAAGACAGCTAAGCAAAACTAGAATTCTTATGACTTTATTTCTGCATTAAGACAAAATCCATGTGCATCATTGTGGCGCTGCTCTACCCTTCCCAATTGTTGGACCGAAAAGGCGACTAGAGGGGGGGGTGAATAGGAGCAAGCTCACTTTTTCCGAAATAATGAATTCAACACAATTTCACTCCAATAGCTATTAGGAAGCTATGAAGATCAATATACCAGTACAGCGGAAGACTAGTATTGAATCCAATTAAATCCCCTAAGCAAAATAACAAAATCAACTAAGATTGCAGAATCACAAAGCATGGGCGGTCTGACCTCTGGACCCAGCCGGTTGGACCAATTGCCGGGCGGTCTGACCGCTGTTGTACTGGCGGTCGGGCCGCTCCAAAATCGGTCTGACCGGTGATGACGGGCGGTCTGACCGGTCGACTCCAGAACCGATCTGAAACAGTAAAATAAGCCCGATGACGAAGTTGCAATTAGGTCAAACTTTTGATTCTCAACTCCAAACTTTATGGAACTTTGCACACACCTTCTCTAAGCTATTGAGGACCTATTCCAATCGAATATTATGATAATTCTTGGATAGATCCTGAACAATTGCCAATTGATTAACAGAAGGTCTAAAACCGGGCAAGAACGAAAACTTGATCCTAATGCTTGTTCGTGAGAGATTGATGATCAAGAAGATGCTAGATAGATTCACAGATATCACAGCAAGCTAATTCACGTGAAAGAATCAATCACAAACTCGCGGATCAAAGAAAGCCCTAAAATCACGAAATTGAAAGCAAGAACGAAAAGAGATTTATCTCAAGCAAACCTCGCATAGATTAAGAACGTGATCGTTGCTGGATTACACCCATACCATCATGGATCAGTGGTCAATCCAAGATCACAAAATTGACCTCAAACCATGAAAAGCCCTAGCCTCCACCTCAACTCCCCCTAAGCCAATTAGGGTTTGAAGACAACAAAAGAGGTGAAAAATAGCGAGAGCAAAGGGTGCAATCACCACCTTCTCCTATTTATAGTGGAGGCCTAGAACTCTCTAGGGTTTGACTCAATTGGGCTCCGTTAAGGCCCACTAACAAACGGGTCACACACGCACGCGCCGCAGCGCCGTCTTTAACCTTTTGACCTAAACCGCTTCACCATGCGCCATGGATTTGCCAATAGGTCACCCTTGTCCATCTTGTGTCACGCTTGAGTCATTGACTCACCCGCATCGCCGATCGTTTTGGACCTCAACTCTCCAAGTCTAGTCCCGATCCTCCTTGCGTTGACCGTCGTTGACCACCAAGCAATCTGCACAACCATAGACAAGCAAACACGAATTCGGGAACAAGTTCTTCACAACTTGACCCATGTTAGTCAAAACATGCATCATGCAAACCATATGCCACGATACCAATGACTTTGACCTAACAAAACAACATCGCCACGGTTGGCCGACGCTCAAGTCAATACCGGTCCGACCGCTCCATGTGAGCGGTCGGACGCTTCTTGGCCGGTCGGACCGCTCCTCGTGAGCGGTCGGACCGCCCCTAGGACTTAGCCGAAATTCATGCCCTGAAATTACGAAACCTTCTGGAAATTAAAAACGAATAGAACTTCTTACTAGAGACTCCAAAAATCATGAGACCAAGTGCATTGGGATCCCCTCACTTGCCTACAACACCTATTTTTGGCCCAGCTCATTTTGACCACTTTTAGGTCACAGCCGGTCGGACCGCCGCACATGGCCGGCCGGACCGATTTGGGACCGGTCGGATCATTGCTAGGACCGTCGGACCGCCGTCCCGTAATGCTCGTAGCTTTGTCGAAAACTCGTGAAACGACAAACCGTAAACACCATTGCCAATTGTCACATCATCCTAAGATCTGGAGTATATTCCAATGATATCCACAATCTCCCCCTTGATGAACACATTGGCAATTATCCAGAAAATGAAGTAAGAGGTTTGAAAACGAGTTTACTCGCAGCAGACAAAGGCACAACTTGGTCCATAAGCAAGAAAAAGCAATGTAAATGACCAAGCTGGCATCAGAATAGTATAGGCATGTGAGACAAGGCAAAAGAAAGCATAAAAACTTTGATTTCCAGAAAAGGGTCAAAATTCTCACATGAGGTCATATGAAAGAACAATTGTTCAATTGACCTATGATCATTGTGAGGATAAAAGAATGCAATTCAAGTTCAGAATATACAATAAGACAATAAGAATGCAACTCAAGAACTCCCCCTCACTATGATCCTTAATTTTTAAAAACTTTCAAATTTTCAGTTTCCCCCTTTGTATAATCTTCTCCCCCAACAAAGAAATATCTTCTCATTAACACATCTTCTCCCCCTTTGACAATGGATTCATCAAGGAATCACGCCTTCCTCTCATCCAGAGATAACAAATAGAGAGTAGAGAAAGAAGCAAAAACAAAATAAGCATAAAGAGGAGTATGCATGAAGTGCAATGGAGTGGCTTCATTTTTGTATTTTTCAATTTTTGAATACAAGAAGCTTTGGATATTACCCAAAAGAGCTAGCCAGTATTTCTAATATTGCACAAACAGCATATCACACCTGACAGCACTAGCAAGATCATGGTAAGACATGTATATCAAAGCTAAGCACAAAGGCTCAAAAGGAAAGCAGTAGATTTGATCAATTTAAGCAACGCTTCAAATTCAGCAAGTTCATCAACAGGGATCCTAAAATGAAATTGGCCATGTCAAAATGTCAAAGTGAGATCAAAAATCAGGTCCTGTATTGAATCATTTTGCTCAATATTTTGTAAAAGCCCATTTGTCAATATTTTTCTCATACGCATTGAATATTGAAGTTGACTAATGATCTAACTTAGTGACAAGATCCTGGACTAGGAGCCATCCACAAACTCATCCTAAGCTTCGACCAAAAGTTGATTAAAGGTATATCTTAGTAAAGAAGATCCTGGACTAGGAGTCATCCACAAACTCTTTCTAAGCTTCGATCAAAAGTTGATTAAAGGTATATCTTAGTAAAGAAGATCCTGGACTAGGAGCCATCCACAAACTCTTTCTAAGCTTCTACCAGAGCGACAAATCTTGAGGTTCATGTCATTTCTGACAAGCAGTCCCCATGAGATCGTCTGGTTCATCAAACTATCTCCAAGTTCATGTCATTTGACAAGCAGTCTCGTAAGAATAGTTTGGCACAATTTAAGCATAAGACAATCTTGATTTTCATTTTTCACAAGAGCATTTTTGGAATCTCAATAACACAAAAGCTCAAGTAATGGTCAATTTTAGATCAAAGAGCTAACAAAGCAATTCTGACAGGGCCAATGTCACAAGAGGAGCACTAATTGCACAACTCGCTAAAACATCCACAAATTGCAATTTCTTAGTTCGAGTTGTTTTAAGGTTCTAGCACATATAGCAAAGACTTATCTACACATGTAAAAGCATGATAGTTCTAGCAAGTCAAAGAACTAGACATGACATTGAGCAAGAATTGAAATACTAAAGCTCCAAAGGGTAATAGGCAAAGCTTCATCAATTTTAAAAGATAAGCAGAAAAACTTATATTACAATACATCTTTTTGGATTTTTCATACCACTTGTTGTATTTTTCATATGAATGCAATATGATACAATGAGATGCAATAAAAAGCCTAAAACCCTAAAAAGTTCAAAAAGATCACTAAGTTCAGAAAAAGAACAATAAAAGATCAAAAGAACAAGGAAAGATCAGAAAAGATCAAACTCCCCCTCAAACCAACCCATAGGGTTAAATTACCCCTAACTCGCTTCTCAAGGTGGAAAACCTGGTTTGATCTAAAGGCTTGGTGAGAATATCTGCCAATTGAGCTTCGGACTATACGAAGTGCATCACAATATCTCCTTTTTCAACATGATCTTTAAGGAAGTGAAAGCGAATGTCTATGTGCTTAGTCCTAGAATGTTGCACTGGGTTTTTAGCAATATTAATAGCGTATGTTATCACGTAAAAGAGGAACACTAGCAAAGTTTAACCCATAATCTTTCAAAGTGGACGCCATCCACAAAATCAAGCTCAAAGAACTAGCAAAGCAGCTACATACTCCGCTCAAAGATGGATTGTGCAATGTAAGACCGCCTTCCTAGAGGACCAAGATACAAAAGAAGTGCCTAGGAAGTGACAGGTGCCTGAGGTACTCTTCCTATCTAACCGACAGCCCGCAAAATCAGAATCTGAAAAACCCCTAATGGACAAAGTCAAGAGCAGAATACCAAATGCAATATAAGAGGGTAGAGTGTAAATACCGAATATGCGCTTAACGGCTTGGCGATGGGAAGTTCTCGAGACACTGAAATCTTGCACAAAGGCATACCGTGAAGTGAATGTCCGGTCTCGAGGCCACAAATACGAAGGGAGCCGATCATGCATGCGGTACTCGCGTTGATCCACGACTTCTCCTTCCTCATCCGGATCCAAAGCAGCTTGAAGTTGCCATGGGAGTGGAAATTGGCTTGCAATCACCCATGTTGAAGCGCTTGAGTAGATCTTTAGTGTACTTTGTCTGATGGATGAAAGTTCCTTCCTTGCATTGCTTGATTTGAAGTCCCAAAAAGTAATTAAGCTCTCCCATCATACTCATCTCAAATTCCCTGGACATAGTCTCAGAAAAACTGGAAACAAGAGTATTAGAAGAACCACCAAAAATAATATCATCCACATAAATTTGAGCAAGCAGGAAGTCATTGCCACGCTTAAGAATGAATAGAGTTTTATCCACTTTACCCATCTCAAAATTATTTTTAAGCAAGAAGGTCTTAAGTCTATCATACCATGCTCTAGGGGCTTGTTTAAGACCATACAATGCTTTAGATAGCTTGAAAACACGATTTGGATACTTGGGATCCTCAAAACCAGGGGGTTGCTTAACATACACTTCTTCCTCTATGAAACCATTTAAGAATGCACTTTTAACATCCATCTGATATAATTTAAAACCTTTTGATGCAGCAAATGCGAGCAAAATACGAATGGCTTCTAATCTAGCAACAGGAGCAAATGTCTCATCAAAATCTAACCCCTCAACTTGGCTGAAACCCTGAGCTACCAATCTGGCTTTGTTTCTAACCACAGAACCATCCTCACCTTGTTTATTCTTGAACACCCAACGGGTTCCTATAACATTATGACCACTAGGTGGTTCTACTAGGTTCCAAACTTTGTTTCTTTCAAAATTCTCTAACTCCTCATGCATGGCATTTACCCAGCTAGAATCAGATAAAGCATGTGATATATCACGGGGTTCAAAAGAAGCAACAAAAGCCGAATGAGAGTAGAGATTTGGATCATTATACCTGGAGCGAGTGACTCGCTCATGTAGATTACCTATTATCCGATCCGGAGGATGCCGTCTCTCGAATGCGGTGGAGCGCCGGGTGAGATACTCGCTTTCTTCGACCTCCGCAGTATCGCTGATGATGATGATGCAGAGAGCCTCAATCAAGGTGAAGTAGACGTAGCGTGTTCTTGTATCAATATGGGCGCCTCGAAGAAGCAGATGAAGGAATGATATCGCCTTCGCTCTCATCTTCCTCCACAAAAATGCTTTCGTCACCGTGAATCATCTCAGAATAATTGATCTAGCTCTGTGGCTAGTCTCATCAAAAGTGACATTACAAGTCTCCTAATAAGGTTAGTCTCAAGATTAAAACCCGAAAACCCTCGAATGAGCAGATAACCTGAAATAACCCATCAAAAGTTCTTGATTCAAATTTATCTAAGTTGCATGTCTTAAGAATAAAACATTTTGATCCAAAACTCAAAATGCGAAACAAAGGGTTTTCTACCAAAACGAAGCTCATAAGGAGTCTTGCCTAAAGATGGTCTCAAAAGACACGATTTGCAATATGGCAAGTCAGAGCAATAGCTTCGCCCAAAATCTCCTCGGTGTGCTATACTCATCTAGCATCGTCCTAGCCATTTCGACTAAGGTCCTATTCTTCCTTTCCACCACGCTATTTTGTTGAGGGTCGTGTGGAGGAGAACTGATGCTCAATACCACGCCAAAGACAAAAAGAAGCAAAAGAAGCATTTTTGAACTCCGTGCCATTATCATCGCGAATCGCTCTCAAAGCACCAGGAAGCTCAGAAGCCAAACGAAGAACAAGGTCATGAAAATAACCAAAAGCTTCATCTTTTGAAGCAAGAAAGAACACCCAAGTGTATCTTGAAAGATCATCGACTATGACAAGAATATACCATTTTCCACCAACTGACCGGACTCTAGCAGACCAACAAGATCCATATGAAGCAACTGTCCCGGTCCGTCACCATAACCATAGTCACGTAGGGTGTGAGGCGGCAACTTGTTTGCCATGCCTACAGGGCGCACATACAGCATCCTTGACAGCTTTGAGTTTGGGCAAACCTATCATGAGATCAAGGTTGCTAACTCGTGTCAGATGATCAAAACCAATGTGCCCCAAACGTCGGTGCCAAAGCCGTAAAATGTAAGATGATGTAAGCAAACATTTAAGAGATCCAAAGAAGAGGTTCGAAAAATCACCCAAAAATTCTACCAACTCTAGATATTCCAAACACAAGCTCACCAAGAGAATCAAGCACACGACAAGTATTTTTCTTAAAAATAGTCCTCATAGCCATCATCAAAAAGTCGAGATACGAAGGAGATTATACCAAAGCTTGTCCACAAGAGCGACATCCTTTAGAATGAATTTATTGTTTACCCTAATTGATTCTGCTCCTTCAATTCGCCCTTGTGTATCATCTCCAAAGGTGATGAAGTCATCACCGCTGCCCACGTGAAAGAGGTGAACCATCTTGAGTTTCCTATCATGTGGCGTGAACACCCGAGTCAACGAACCACGTGTTCTTCCCTTTCCGCGAAATCTCGAAAATCAAGGAGCAGAAGAACGATGTGTCTCAACATCGTTAGATAAACAAGATTTAGGAATCCAAAGATCGAGACACACGTCTGAAAGGAGTATACAAACCGAAGTACTATCCTTGATTTTATCTAGAATTCGTTATGAGCAATGTTTAAATTAACATGAGAATTAAATCGTCTGTGGGCTATTCCGATCGTTGTCTTCAAGGGCCGTCGACCAAATCGACCAAATCGGGCGATCTGACCGCCAGATCAAGAATATTAGAATTAGGATATTTAGAAACATAATGATTTGCATGTGAGAAAATCCTAATCCAGTTTATTCTTTTCAAGTTACCATGTCTCATAAAAGCTCTAGGTTGCTGAATGAAATTCTATCAAGATTTTTCTTATCATTTTTCAACCTACGCCAACAGATTCAATCAAATGCCCACCTTTCTTGCAATAAGTGCAATGGTACTTGGTACCACTAGAAGAAGCACCATTTGAATTAATACAAGGTTGGGCAAAACCTCGCAGATTTAAAAGATGTTTTTGCAAGTTGGGTTTTGAATTCAATTAAACCTTTTCCAAGACTTGAATGACTTTTGGGTTTGAATTGTCTTGAAAAGAATTGAATCCTAAACCTTGCTTCTTATAAGGAGTTTTAGACTTGTCAAGAATCATGTTTAATTGTTTCTTACCTTTAGAAAATTTCTCTAATGTATCATGAAGGTAAGCATTTTCTTTTCTCAAGTTAACACAAGCATCACAAGTTTTATCCATAAATTTCTCCTTATACAAAGCAATTTCAAGCTTAAGAGCGGAACAAGAAGCACAAGTAGTATTTTCAATATTGTCCTTAAGCTTAGCATATTTGACTCTAGCAACTTCTAAGATATCTTTGATTTCACGCTCTTTTCTAAACATGAAGTGCAAGGACTAGAATCAAACACATCAAAAGCAATCAATTTACTAGATTCTAAACATTTTTCACAAGGAGCACTTTTAATTTCATTTAGATCGGATCTAGCATTCTCAAGTTGTTGTACGTAAATATTATGAGCAGATTGTAACTTGGTAATTTCAATGCATAGCATGACAAGATAAACATTCATCGAGTTCAAGAGTCTTAGCATTTTTAAGCTCTACTTTCAGCTTTGTTAATCTTTGACTCTAATTTCTTATTTTTGTCATGACAAATTCTAGCGCTTCATCTTGACTAAGCAATTGCTCAACTATAGAATCATATTTAGCGTAAAGCTCATCATAAGAAAAAGATACCTCATCATCATCAATGTCGTCTTGTCGACCATGAAGCACATGCCAGTGAAGTCTTTGGCCTTCCCTTTCTTTTTGCTTTGAGGGATCTCCTCCTCCTTGTCCTCCTCACTCACGGAATCCACATCGTTCAAGGATTGATCCTCAAAAGCGGTAAGGACCCGATGAGCGGCCTTCACAAGCTTATTAGCCTCATACCTTGATTTGTTGAAAGGAGGCTTCTTCCAAGCTGACTTTCCTTCCTTATGATTGCTCTTACCTTTCAACTTGGGGCAATTTGCCCGGATATGGTTTAGCTCATCACATTCATAGCATGCCACCGGACCACCTCTCTTTTTTTTTCTCACATTATTGTAAGCCCGTGTGAATTTTTTAGCTAGGAGAGCTAACTCGCCTCAGAATACTTTCAAGCTCCTCCTCGAAATCGCAGATAAGCAAGTAAATGAAAATCGTAAAATGATTCAAGAGTACCATCAAAGACCTTTTGAGAGGATCACTATCAATGCCATGTTCTCTTTCTTAGGATGATCAACTCTTTTAATTTCATGAGTCTTGAGTTTACTATAAAGCAATTCTAAAGTAAGACTTGAAAGATCAACATTCTCCTCTATAGCAGTAGCCTTCATCTCCCACTCCTTGGTGTTGATTGCAGCCAAGAGATGGGTGGCATTTTCAGATTGAGAATATTCAATATCAACAGCTTTCATTTGATTAATTACTTTATTAAAGCGACTGAAAATGTCATCGATGCTCTCTCCAGGACGCATCTCGAATTTATTGTATTCACGCTTGTAAACTGTTTAGCGCACTTTTTTTGATTTGGGACGAACCCTCATGATATGTTTCGAGAGTATTCCAAATTTCGTGAGCAGTAGCAAGATTGCAAATGCGATCATATTCCTGTCTACCAAGTGCACCATATAAAAGATTTTTGGCCTTGTTGTTGTTTGCCACAAGAATCGCTGAAGCCGGTGTTGCAATTTCAGGAATAATAAGCGGGGCTCGAACAACATCCCAAAAAGCTTGTCCCTCGCTCTCAAGAAAGACTCGCATACGATTCTTCCAATAGGCATAGTCGTGCAAATCGAAGATATGCGGTTTAGTAGAAAACTTATCCATCGCCTAAAGTTCAGTGACCGGTTAAGATCAAGAGTGAACTAACCGGGCTCTGATACCACTTGTTGGACCGAAAAGGCGACTAGAGGGGGGGGGTGAATAGGAGCACGCTCACTTTTTCCCAAATAATGAATTCAACACAATTTCACTCCAATAGCTATTAGGAAGCTATGAAGATCAATATACCAGTACAGCGGAAGACTAGTATTGAATCCAATTAAATCCCCTAAGCAAAATAACAAAATCAACTAAGATTGCAGAATCACAAAGCATGGGCGGTCTGACCTCTGGACCCAGCCGGTTGGACCGATTGCCGGGCGGTCTGACGGTTGTTGTACTGGCGGTCGGACCGCTCCAAAATTGGTCTGACCGGTGATGACGGGCGGTCTGACCGGCCGACTCTAGAACCGATCTGAAACAGTAAAATAAGCCCGATGACGAAGTTGCAATTAGGTCAAACTTTTGATTCTCAACTCCAAACTTTATGAAACTTTGCACACACCTTCTCTATGCTATTGAGGACCTATTCCAATCGAATATTATGATAATTCTTGGATAGATCCTGAACAATTGCCAATTGATTAACAGAAGGTCTAAAACCGGGCAAGAACGAAAACTTGATCCTAATGCTTGTTCGTGAGAGATTGATGATCAAGAAGATGCTAGATAGATTCACACATATCACAGCAAGCTAATTCACGTGAAAGAATCAATCACAAACTCGCGGATCAAAGAAAGCCCTAAAATCACGAAATTGAAAGCAAGAACGAAAAGAGACTTATCTCAAGCAAACCTTGCATAGATTAAGAACGTGATCGCTCTTTGGATTACCCCACACCATCATGGATCAGTGGTCAATCCAAGATCACGAAATTCACCTCAAACCATGAAAAGCCCTAGCCTCCACCTCAACTCCCCCTAAGCCAATTAGGGTTTGAAGACAACAAAAGAGGTGAAAAAAATAGCGAGAGCAAAGGGGTGCAGTCACCACCTTCTCCTATTTATAGTGGAGGCCTAGAACTCTCTAGGGTTTGACTCAATTGGGCTCCCGTTAAGGCCCACTAACAAACGGGTCACACACGCACGCTTCGCAAAGCGCCATCTTTAACCTTTCGACCTAAACCGCTTCACCATGCGCCATGGATTTGCCAATAGGTCACCCTTGTCCATCTTGTGTCACGCTTGAGTCATTGACCTCACCCGGCATCGCCGATCGCTCGACCTCAACTCTCCAAGTCTAGTCCCGATCCTCCTTGCCGTTGACGTCCGTTGCCCACCAAGCAACTGCACAACCATAGACAAGCAAACACGAATTCGGGAACAAGTTCTTCACAACTTGACCCATGTTAGTCAAAACATGCATCATGCAAACCATATGCCACGATATCAATGACTTTGACCTAACAAAACAACATCGCCACGGTTGGCCGACGTTCAAGTCAATACGGTCCGACCGCTCCATGTGAGCGGTCGGACCGCCTAACGGCTCGGAGCGCTCCTCGTGAGCGGTCGGACCGCCCCTAGGACTTAGCCGAAATTCATGCCCCAAATTCAAACCTTCCGAAATTAAAACGAATAGAACTTCTTACTGGAGACTCCACAAATCATGAGACCAAGTGCATTGGGATCCCCTCACTTGCCTACAACACCTATTTTTGGCCCAGCTCGTTTTGACCACTTTTAGGTCACAGCCGGTAGGACCGCCGCACATGGCCGGTTCGACCGATTTGGGACCGGTCGGACCGCCGTTCTAGGACCGGTCGGACCGCCCCTGTCCAGAATGCCTGTAGCTTTGTCGAAAACTCGTGAAACGACAAACCGTAAACACCATTGCCAATTGTCACATCATCCTAAGATCTGGAGCATATTCCCATGATATCCACACCAATGCATGCTCAAAGTCCACCTGTGGGGAGGGGAAAACAAGGGTGAGATATAAATCTCAGTAAGCAAACAGTTTAACAAGTTATTTCAACTACGAACAAATAAACATCATCAATAGTTTCATACATACACAACCACCAGTCGTTTTCACAACTAATAAGCCACCACAAACTACCATAAATCAAACCTCATCGGTTTGGTTTTAAATGGCGGATGAATGCGCCATTTAAATATCCCTTATATGCGTATGAATGCTTCATGCTATGCTCCACATCACTCTTGCTGTAGGCAGGAATTGCAATGTATCGACACGGCAATATACGACACTTCATGGCGAAGAGGTGCATCGACACGACAATAAACAATGTCAGACTGATGCGGTCGCGCTAAGTCGGCGACATCCACATATGCAAATGACATGATATGACATGATTGATATGATATTCCATTAATCACATTAATTCATCCACAAGGAGCATTAACATACTCTCAACATATCCACATCCACCACTTGTTATTTTCATGTTCACATTATAACCTTAAGCAAGAATTACACAACTCTACTATCATATTAACAACATACAATAAATAAATTCTTGCTATCAACTCCCAAATTAACAATATCTTGCAATCATGGCATAATGTATCAAATTACGATAATAATGTAAATGCAAGTAGAAGGAATAACAAGTTAAACGGAAGCAACCACCGCTACGATCACTTGCCTTGAACCGACGAATCGAAGCAAAAACAATCAAGAACGCTCAAGGTCGAGACCACCTGCCCAAAAGGAATCTCTCAGCACCAAGCCACAGCAAACAAGCACAACAAAAATAATTGTAAGCGTCGCTAAACCCCGAACCCGTACAAACCCTCTCCACTCAGCATAACAGCAAGAACAATTCTGCAGCAGTGTTCTTCACAATTTTGTATCTTTTAAACTAATGGACCAAATACAGCAAGTGATACATTTATGGAATCATAACTTAAAAACCTACGATTTTCGTGTAGAACTCCTATTTTTATTCGGAACATAACTAGTTGTAATTTAGTGCCCTAAACAGAGCAAACTTTCTGATCTGGCAGACTGGACAGCGACACTAAATCGCGTCCCCACGACAGCACAGAGGTACAAAAATTTTGAAAATTTTACAAAAACTACAACTCTGAATTATCTACAACTTTCTCAATTACGGCCCTAACAATAAAATTAATGTACTATTTTTAAAATCCGAATTACAGTCGGTCTGTACCAATCTGCCCGCCTGAGGGACAGCGGTATTGCCGACTCCGTATCTCCCAGATCCCACGGTAGATAAAACTAAACAAAATACAACAGATGCATCTGGAAATCCTCTACAACTTTCCTTTTGGGAATATCCGTATGAAAAATCATTTTCTAGATCAAAACCACGAAGCAAAATTGCATACGCTGAATCGATCTACTAACAGACAAACAGTAAACCTTAATCAGGCAATTAATCTAAACTCTCCCATCAAAATCTGTCCAAGAACCCTAATTACTCCTAAGATCAAAGGGTTTGGGATGAGAGAAAATTACCTAGCTGAAGAAATTCCCCAATACCTCCTCCTCTTCTTCTTCTCCTTCCCCTTCTTCTTCTTTGCCTTCTCGTTCTTCTCCTTCTCCAAGGGCAGCAATGGGGAAGCTCCTTGGCAGCAGCAGGGGGGAAAGGGGAGGCGCCCAAGGGGAGGGGGAAAAGGGCTAGGGTTAAAGGAGAGGGGGGGGTGCGGCTTGGGGGGGGGGTGGGTGGAGCACCCCCTTGGGCCCTTGGCCCAAGGGTGGTTGGCCCACCTCCCTAGCAGCCCAACGCTGAATTTAAATATAATTTATATTATATTATATTTCTTTTTTATTGCTCTTCAATTAATATTTTTCCCCATCCCGCGATTTACCGATAAACCGGCGACTCCACGTTTTTTTTAAAGACTTACGCCGAAGCGAGAAACAGGGTATTACATTCTCCCCACCTAAAAAGGATTCGTCCTCGAATCTCGCTCCTCAACCTAAGGCAAGAGAATAGCGAAGAAAAGAGCAATGAAGGAAAGATCCACCAAAAGAAAGAGAAATCCACAAAAGACCTCAACTACGAGTACTCACCAGCCTCGAAAAGCTCGGGGTACTTCTTCCAGATCCGTCCTCCACTCCCACGTAGCCTCCTCTCGGTCAAACGCCCAAAGGACCTTCACATACTTGGTCTTATTCTCAAGACTTTCTCGAAGTATCCAAGATACGCCTGGCGACTCTCCAACGTGAGATCCTGATCCACCGTGACCTGCCCCAGGTCGATCTTGTGCTCAGGATCCCGCAAATACTTCCTCAGCATAGACACATGAAAAACATTGTGCACACCGCTCAATGAGCTCGGCAACTCCAAACGATAGGCCAAACTGCCCACACGAGCAACCACTGGAAAAGGACCAATGAACCGCGGGCTAAGCTTCCCGGTGGTACCGAAACGAACAATGCCCTTAGTTGGCGACACTCGAAGGAGCACCAGGTCACCAACCGCAAACTCCAACTCACGGCGTCGAACATCGCAGATAACTCTTTGTCGGCCTCGAGCGACCAACAAGTTCTGACGAAGTTCCCGCACTTTCTCCACAGTTTGCGGAATAAGGTCTGGACCAAGCAAAGATCTCTCACCCACTGCATCCCAGCAAAGAGGAGACACAGACCTCCGGCCATACAAAGCCTATAAAGGAGTCATCTTGATGCTCGCCTGATAACTATTGTTATAAGCGAACTCTGCCAAAGCCAGATGGTCCTCCCAACTGCCCTTCCAAGATAGTACACAAGCACGGAGCATATCCTCCAAAGTCTGAATGGTCCGCTCTGACTGACCATCTGTTTGAGGATGAAAAGCCGTACTGAGGGATACTGTCATGCCCAACGCAGCCTGAAGACTCTGCCAGAACTTAGAGACAAACTTGGCATCCCGGTCGGAAACAATTGACTTAGGCACACCATGCAGTCTCACCACCTCTCAGATATACAACGGAGCCAGATCCTACGCGGTATTAGTTGTCTTCATTGGAATGAAGTGTGCGGACTTGGAAAACCTGTCCACCACGACCCAAACAGCGTCTCACCCCCGAGAAGAGCACGGCAAACCGACCACGAAGTCCATAGTGATGTGCTCCCACTTCCACTCAGGAATTTCCAAAGGCTGCAACAAACTGGCAGACCGCTTATGCTCGGCCTTCACCTGCTGACATACGCCACAAGATGCGACATACTTAGAGATGTCCACTCTCATGCGTTTCCACCAAAAGACCTGCTTCAGATCTTGATACATCTTGGTCTCTCCCGGATGTACAGTGTACGGAGTCCGGTGAGCCTCACAAAGAATATCATCGTTCACCTCTAATTTCTGGGGTACACACAGCCGGCCTCTGAAGCGAACTGCACCACACTCGTCCAAACTGAAATATCAGGAACGCCCCTCCGAGATCCTCCTCCGCACCTCCGAAAGGAGCCGATCATGCTGCTGAGCCTCTCGAACACGCTCGGGAATGGCAGACTGAATAATCATCTGTGTCTCTGCTTGGGCAACTCCAGTGAGACAAAAAGAGATACCCATCCTCTCAAACTCCGAGATCAAAGACATTGCTGTTTGAGGGACTCCTGTCCTGCTCAAGGCCTCAGCCACTACGTTGACTTTACCAGGATGGTATTGGATAGTCAGATCATAATCTTTGATCAACTCCAACCACCTCCGCTGCCTCAAATTCAGCTATCGCGGAGTGAATATGTACTTAAGGCTCTTGTGATCAGTAAAGATATCACACTGCTCCCCGTATAGATAATGCCTCCAAGACTCCAGCGCAAAAACAACAGCTGCCAACTCCAAATCGTGAGTAGGATAGTTCTGCTCATGAACTTTCAACTGTCTAGAAGCATAAGCGATAACTCGCCCTTCTTGCATCAACACACAACCAAGACCAATCCGCGAAGCATCCGTGTACACCGTGAAGCGCTTGCCACCCTCGGGCAAGGATAGAATAGGTGCATTCACCAGCTTGCTCTTCAGAGTCTGAAAACCAGACTCGCAATCATCTGTCCACACGAAAGGAACACCCTTCTGCGTGAGTCGGGTCATTGGCTTGGCGATGATGGAGAAATCCTGCACAAAGCGCCGATAATAACCGGCAAGACCAAGAAAACTCCGGATCGCTGACACATTGGTTGGCCTACGCCACTGCACCACCGCTGCCACATTCTTCGGATCCACTGTAATACCGTGCTGACTGATGGTATGACCAATAAATCCAACCTCGGACAGCCGTAGCACACTTCTTCGGGCCAGATAGAATTTATTCCTCCAAGGGCCTCGAGACTGGTCGAGATTCAACTCGTGATCCTCCTCCGTCTTGGAATAAATCAGAATGTCATCGATGAAAACCACCACAAAAGAATCCAGGTACTCATGGAGCATCCTGTTCATGGCTTCCATAAAGACAGCAGGGGCATTTGTTAGTCCAAAAGACATAACGACAAACTCGAAGTGCCCATACCTTGTGCTAAAAGCTGTCTTCTCTCTATCCTCCTCCCTGATCCGTAGTTGATGATAACCAGACTGCAAATCAATTTTGGAGAATACTTTGGCACCTCTCAACTGATCGAAAAGATCTTCAATGTGTGGCAAAGGGTACTTGTTCTTGATCGTCACTTGATTAAGTGTGCGATAATCCACACAAAGCCTCTTAGTGCCATCCTTCTTTCCCACAAACAAGACCGGAGCAGCCCAAGGCGACGTGCTCGGTCTAATAAACCCCTTAGCTAGGAGTTCGCCCAATCGCTTCTTCAACTCCTCCCGCTCCACAAAGCCATCCGACACGGGACTTATAAATAGGCCGCGTGCCGCAATAAGATCAATGCGAAATCGGTTCCCGCTCGGTGGCAGACACGAAGCTCCGCTGAAAACATCCGGTACCGCAAGCCACGGTATATCCTCCACCTCAAAACGACCTCATGTCCTCAACCATGGCCCACGAAGTCCCGACTTCGCATTCGCCGATTGGGGAACAAGCGCACAAAGAACGAGAGAGTGTATCATGGGCACTCCCTTGGAAGAAAACTTCACGCCCAGACGGAGACCGCAACGTGACCGTCTTCTAGAAGTAAGAAATAACAGCCTGATGCTGCGCGAGCCAATCCATGCCAAGGATCACATCGAAAGGCTCCAAAGGTATAACCACCAGATTCGCCACGAACTCCTCATCTGCTAGAACCACCACGCAACTGTGGCAAACACGGCATCGAAATAAGCCACGGGGAGAACTAACAACCACAGCTCTCCCCACAAACTGCACGGACAAACCTGCCCACTGAATAAAAACCTCCGAGACAAACGAGAAACTAGCCCCGGAATCAAAAAGAACAGAAGCATCAGCAGAATCAACAAATATGGTACCTGTCACCACGTCTCCACGATCCCTGCCATCAGACGCTGGCATGGCATATGCCGCGGGAACAGCTGGTGAAGAAGAACCTCCCACGCCCACGAAAGTCGGCGTAGGAGTCCACTGAGGTACAGGCGCCGCAGAAGTGAACCCAAGATCCTCCGTGGAGGCACCGAGACGGGCGGCGAAGGTGCTGATGGCGCCGGCAAGTACCGCGGTGTAGGGGCCGTGGGCAAGAACTGCGGGGTAGGAGCCGCAGCCATCATCCTCACGGTGCCGTCAGGACGAGTCGAGCATGCTGAAGGTGAAGGCGCTAACTCCCATTGCAGCTTTCCCTTGGGATTCTGCCTGCACACCACATCCTTGTGGCTATTGCCACAGATAGAAAACTGTCCGCTCCAAGTGCAGTCAGCCCTACGATGCGGATCTCCGCACCGAAAACACACCAAGCCCAGCCCGGGCTTCACCGTGGCACGCGATCTGCAGAGCTCCCTCCCAGAGCCGGGCGCCTCATCGCCTCGGTAGGGCTGGTGGCGACGACCTTTCCCCTTCTTGTGCACAGGGCCTCCAGAGAAGCCCTTCTTCTCGCTATGACCTCGAGGCTGATCTCCTCCAGTGGCCTTGCGGATCTCATCAGTGTAAACCTGCTGCATCTCGATCCCTGAAGCCCGCTCCACCATGGCACGAAAATCCATGATCAGGAAAGCACCAAACAGGTGGTGGATCGAAGGTCTGAGCCCCTGACGAAACTACCTGGCCTTCTCCGCATCATCCCGCGCCACATGCGAAACAAAGCGGACTATCTGGTTGAAGCCAACCTCATACTCTGCCACAGATAGCTTGTCTTGCGAGTACTTGCTCAGGTCGACTTTCATCTAGTCCAGAAAGGTCTCAGGGTAGAACCTTCTCTCAAACTGCTGAACAAACTCCTCCCACGACAGTTATCCATGAGCAGCTGTACGAGCAATCTGCACTCCCTTCCACCGATCCGGGCCTCTCCCTCGTGGTTGCGCGCAAAGCGCCACAGGATCGGAGGCAATCACCTCAAGCCTCCATCTTGTCCTCCACGGCGACGGCCATCTGCGGCTCGAGCAGGAGGGGCCGCACCACTAAAACTGGCCAGCCTCAGACCTACCCACTCACGGAGCGAGAGGCCGCTAACTGCTCCAATCGCCGCAACCTCCGAAGATCGAACGGCACGAACACGTGGTTCTGCACGCTTGCCTCAACGCACTCACTCTTCTTTGCATGGCCCTCACAGGTGGCCAACAGCCTCCTCGACTCCCGCCTCACGATTGAGTAACCTCGGCCCCGACCAGTTGGTCGCGCGCTGGCGTATGTAGCTGACGGCCACGACTTCTACACGTAGACGGCATCCTGCAGCCACCACCATCCACGCTAAAGCAAGAACAAAACATCAAGCCAAAAAAAAACACAAGCAAATAAGCAATGAATTCAACAGGGTATATGCAAGATATGTAAACCCTTCCCCAACCTACATGTGCAAGTATGTCAATTTAATTGTTTAATTACAACGGACCCTAACCTGGCTTTGATACCAACTGTAACACCCCAAGACCCACATTACCCTGGGATGCTACTGAACTATTCTACCACTAGCCAATTTGCAAGACAAATTAAACTGGCAACATTTAATTAACATGATAATATAAGCGAAAGCATAAACTACTAGAAAATAACCGAATAAGGAGAACAATGAAATATTCAAAAATCAACTTAACATAATAACCCAAGGAACGGTTCCAAATTAAACATTGAAGCAATCTTCCATAAGACAGCTAAGCAAAACTAGAATTCTTATGACTTTATTTCAGCATTAAGACAAAATCCATGTGCATCATTGTGGTGCTGCTCTACCCTTCACAATGCATGCTCAAAGTCCACCTGTGGGGAGGGGAAAACAAGGGTGAGATATAAATCTCAGCAAGCAAACAGTTTAACAAGTTATTTCAACTACGAACAAATAAACATCATCAATAGTTTCATACATACACAACCACCAGTCGTTTTCACAATTAATAAGCCACCACAAACTACCATAAATCAAATCTCATCAGTTTTTGGTTTTTAAATGGCATATGAATGCAGTTATTTAAATATCCCTTATATGCGTATGAATGCTTGATGCTATGCTCCACATCACTCTTGCCAGGGTAGGAATTGCAATGTATCGTATTACGGCAATATACGACACTTCCGCGGGCGAAGAGGTGCATCGTATTACGACAATAAACAATGTTGTACCAGTACGGTCGTGGCTAAGTGCGGCGACATCCACATATGCAAATGACATGATATGACATGATTGATATGATATTCCATTAATCACATTAATTCATCCACAAGGAGCATTAACATACTCTCAACATATCCACATCCACCACTTGTTATTTTCATGTTCGCATTATAACCTTAAGCAAGAATTACACAAGTCTACTATCAAATTAACAACATACAATAAATAAATTCTTGCTATCAACTCCCCAATTAACAATATCTTGCAATCATGGCATAATGTATCAAATTACGATAATAATGCAAAATGCAAGTAGAAGGAATAACAAGTTAAACGGTAGCAACCATCTTTCACGATCACTTGCCTCGAACCGACGAATCGAAGCAAAAACAATCAAGAACGCTCAAGGTCGAGACCACCTGTCCAAAAGGCATCTCTCAGCACCAAGCCACAGCAAACAAGCACAACAAAAATAATTGTAAGCGTCGCTAAACCCCGAACCCGTACAAACCCTCTCCACTCAGCACAACAGCAAGAACCCTTCTGCAGCAGTGTTGCTTGACAATTTCGTATCTTTTAAACTAATGGACCAAATATAGAAAGTGATACATTTATGGAATCATGACTTAAAAACCTATGATTTTCGTGTGGAACTCCTATTTTTATTCGGATCATAACTAGTTGTAATTTAGTGCCCTAAACAGAGCAAACTTTCTGATCTTGCAGACTGGACAGCGACACTAAATCGCGTCCCCACGACAGCACAGAGGTTCAAAAATTCTGAAAATTTTATAAAAACTAGAACTCTGAATTATCTACAACTTTCGCAATTACGGCCCTAACCATAAAATTAATCTACTATTTTGAAAACCCTAATTACAGTCAGTCTGTACCAATCTGCCCGCCTAAGGGACAGCGGTATTGCCGACTCCGTATCTCCCAGATCCCACGGTAGAAAAAACTAAACAAAATACAATAGATGCAGCTGGCAATCCTCTACAACTTTCCTTTTGGGAAGACCCACAAGAAAAATCGTTTTCTAGATCAAAATCATGGAAACAGCCGCGCTACGCGAATCGATCTACTAACAGACAGCACGTAAACCTTAATCGGGCAATTAATCTAAACTGTCCCATCAAAATCCGTCCCAAGAACCCTAATTACTCCTAAGATCAGAGGGTTTGGGATGAGAGAAAATTACCTATCTGAAGAAATTCCCCAATTCCTCCTCTTCTTCTTCTTCTCCTTCCCCTTCTTCTTCTTTGCCTTCTCCTTCTTCTCCTTCTCCAAGGGCAGCAATGGGAAGCTCCTTGGCAGCAGCAGGGGGAAAGGGAGGCGCCCAAGAGGAGGTGGAGGGAGGGTGGCGGCTGTAGGGAGGGAGGGGGAAAAGGGCTAGGGTTAAAGGAGAGGGGTGCGGCTTGGGGGGGTGGCGACTTCTTGGGCCCTTGGCCCAAGGGTGGTTGGCCCACCTCCCTGGCAGCCCAACACTGAATTTAAATATAATTTATATTATATTATATTTCTTTTCTATTGCTCTTCAATTAATATTTTTTCCCTTCCCGCGATTTACCGATAAACCGGCGCCTCCGCGATTGTTTTTTTAAGACTTACGCCGAAGCGACAAACATGGTATTACAAGTGGTAAACCATATATGAATCATACAAACTTATAGTATAGATGTTAAATATGTGTATTTTTATAATTCCGTAGAATCGCCGATTCTACAATTCGATACTACTATTCGATCCTACCGGAGGCAAATCGATCCAACTTTGGATGTCGACTCCGACTACCTTGGTGCTGCCTCCTGCAGCATCACCCTCTCATTTATCTAGTATTCACTATTCCAGGCGTCCTCGTTCTTCACTAGTATCCTTTCTTGGTATCTTGCTGACACCCATATCTGATCCTCATAATGATGCTCCTCGTTACGTCCTTTGTGATCGAATATCCCTTCGACCTCCTGATCATCTTGGATTTGCTCCGATAGCTCATGCTCTCTATGTCACTGAGCCTAGTTCTTGTCATGAGGTTGCTCCTCATTCTGAGTGGAAACTCGCTATGGTAGAGGAGCTTGATGCTCTTCGATGTACGGAGACTTGGGATATTGTACCGACACCTGTGCATGCCGTCCGATTACGTGCAAGTGGGTGTACAAGATTGATCTCAGTGAACATTTTTTTATGATTGATCTTGGTTCTCTACGTACTTCCTTGGGATTGAGATCTCTTCCTTGGCTGAGGGCTACTACCTCTCCCAGTAGATGTATGTCCAGGATCTTCTTGACCAGTCTGGTCTGACTGACACTCGCACTACTGAGACTCCCATGGAGCTATCCCTCCAGCTTCGTGCCACTGATGGTGATCTTCTTGAGGACCCTACTCGATATCATCATCTTGTTGGGAGTTTGGTGTACCTTATAAGTACTCGTCCTGATATTGCTTATGTTGTATATATCTTGAGTCGGTTCATAGCCCATCCTATCCATCTTCACTACAGTCACCTTCTTTGTGTTCTTCGTTACTTGCGTGGGACTATCTCTCATCGTTTATTTTTTTTCTAGCTCTACCTCACTACAACTTTAGGTGTACTCTGATGTGAGAGCTATGGCAGCAGTGACAACAGAGGTTACTTGGCTGAGGTGGTTACTTGCAGATTTTGGAGTGCCTGTGATGGGACTTACGCATCTCTTGTCTGAAAGTACAGATGCTATCAGTATTGTCTTGGACCCAGTGAAGCATGAGCTCCCCAAGCACATTGGTGTGGACACTTCATACACTCACTCACAGGTGTAGAAGGGAGTACTTGCTTTACAGTTTGTACCATCGGAGTTACAGGTTGCTGACTTTTTCACGAAGCCACAGAGTAGGGTACAACATTTGTATTTTCTCTCCGAACTCAGTGCGTGTGATCCACTATGAGTTTGAGAGGGGGTGTTAGAATATAAGTTATTTTGTATTATCTTCTCTATATATGACATACCCCCTCGTACTCTATATATATATTGCCCATTGAGCCTCTTGAATATACAACACATTATTCATAAGAAAATACACATAGACATAAGTTTCTCAAGCCACATCAGGTGGTCAAGAATCCTATCCAAACGCTCGTCTACAGGTGGCATGTTCACCTCTTGGTGTTTGCCAACACCTAGATGGCGTAGAGGCTTCGTGGTCAGGTGATCTTCTCAAGAAGCTTGTGAGAAGGCTCGACGTGTTGTGAGTTGCTTAGTGCTCACCATCTCTGGAGTGGAGGTAGAGTAACCCCGACTGGATTGAGGTGTTGGTTCAGGTTGTGAGCCAGTCCAATTTGTTTGGGCTTTACCTCAGAGGTGTTGGCTTAATTCATGTAGCCGGTCCAATTCATTTGGGCTTACCTCAACGTGGATTATGGGAGACCGATAAGTCTCCAAACACTACGATAAAACATCCTGGCGCCATTGTGATTTGCTCTCTTATGATTTACTTTGTGCAATTTACATTTGCATGTTAAACAAGGATTGCAAACCTTGACTTAGACTAAGGTTGTTGGTGTACTTAAGGGAAACTAGAATATTTAGGTTTTAATTGTGCAAAAACAAATTGATTTTCACTTCCACATTAGAAATCGATTTTAACATTATAGATTTTTAGAAAAGGCTATTCACCCCCTCTAGTCGGCCTCCTCGACCTTAGACACCTCCCCTTGCTTACTGCTGTAAAAATTATTGTGCAATGGCAGGGGATGCCATTGGGCCTAGTTGAACAAAATGGTTTCATACTCAGGTGAATGATCATGCAGTAAAGGAGGTGCCGGTAGCACATGTTGGATGAGGTGGAATCGCCTAAGAAGTCACTAAGGACTTAATCTTGTGCGCTATTGTTCTGGGCTTTATCGTACAACCACATGTCTAGTATGGGATGGACCTAGCTTATTAATTAGCAATGTGTTGATTTTAGTTATATGATGTGTGGTGTGGGCTCCGAGATAGACCGGTAGATTCACATGGCGCAAGAGGGGGGCCTCGATTGTGGTGAATGTAACCATTCGGTGCTAAAACCTTAGCGGGCAGAACTGGGTTAAGTTAGAGCTTTGTAAAAGCCTTATGATAATCACTTAGTCGCACGCCTACGGAAGCGTGTCATGGCCGATATTATAAGTTGATTATCTCTTGTGGGTCAAGCTGTACAATCTCTAGAGAGTGTTAAACTGTTAGAACCACCGTGTCCCCAGTTATGGACAATGCATGGTGATTTCACATGGGATATAGAGTTTTTCATAAAATTTTGGATGGTGGAATGGTTCACTAGTTGTTTCAAAGCACTTGTTACTTATGTATTTAATCTTTTCAATCTATTTACTGTATTATTGTCGATACTACTTGATGCAAAATAACCATATAGCTATTCCTTGCTCAAGCCTGGCATGAATATTATTTGCATACTATTCCCTACGATTTGTTGAGTACATTATGTACTCACGGCTTTATGCGTTATTGATCAGGGGCTAAGGAAGACCTACGGAACCTAGAGTTCTATGAGGAGTACTTCGAAGATTGTGCGAAATCAGACGAGCTCCCCACTCGATTGTCTGTGGGCATGTTGGATGGCCACCATGATTAATCTTATTTCCGCTACAAGAGTTCTATTTATCTTTTAAGCCCTGTGTGACAAACTATGTAACCTTTAACCATAAGGTCCATTGCTATTATTTAATAGTATTTTGTTTATTTCTTAGCTACTTCATTGTGTGGATATCATTTTCATGAATGTTGTCACTGTGTGAGCTAGCTATTGATATTGGGACTAGTTCAGAATACACAAAGGGTCCGAATTTGCAAATTTAGATCCCGATAGATATGGTATTAGAGTCATATCGACTATGGGACGCAACCATAGTTAGCATGGTCGTTATAGTCAAAAATTTCAAAAAATATTTTATAAATCAAACCAACCAATTGACATGAATAGTTATTCTCCTCTCGTCTTATTCTTTTGTTTTCTCATCCTATTCTAATCTCTTCTCATATCATTCTTAGGTTCTTATCTCTTGTATTTCTGAAACTTGGTTTTCAAATTTAAATTGACCTTTCTCACCTCAGTAATCTCTATAGCCAACTCGAGTCTTCGATGATTAAAGTGATGGATGGCCTAGAAGTTTCGAGATCTGTCGTTTGTGTCTAAGTTGACCACCCATATAAGTAGACTAGTTACCATCGTCTAGTTCGTGTGTTTTTGGATTTTTCGTTGCTCGTGTTTATTGCTTCCTTTGTAGCCTTTTTGGCTATGCTCTCTTTTGTTTTCTGTCTCTGGGTAGCCTACAGTTGAACCCAGGAGTAACACCCTAAATCATCTGTGTATGTCTGAACTAGTCCAATGATCAATATCTAGTTCACACAATAAACAATATGGTATATCCATAAATCGCATAACTTTTCTAATAATAAGAGTTTACTACAAAAGAGACTTACAAGCCAACAATAAAGAACACAGCGGAAGACGAAGAAGAAGTAGTAGAGTCTAGCTAATCTACCACAAGCAATCGAATGGGATAGTGGCTATGAGACCACGGGGTATTTAACTTGTAATACTTAACCAATCAAATGATTAAAGCGTTACAAATCAAATATCACGGCTCTCGGCGTATATGTACTTCACAGAAGTGCAGTACACACACACCATACAAAAATTATGCATCAACTCCATTCATCACATAGAATCCATAGCACAACTAAACGACACGAAAGACATACAATATAGAGTTATTACAAAAAGGGCCGACCGGCCAAATACAACTAAAAGAGTCTAAGACAATAGCGGAAGTAAGGTGCCATAAGATGGCGATAAACAAAAGCCAATTAGTGTGTCTTTAACCCACAAGGCAACCAACCGGTCCACCGAGCTAGTGGTCAAACCCGCAGCACATCTCACAAAAGCGAGGCCCTTGGGGCTCACCTTCCTCCTCTGCAATAAATATTTAAGCAAAGCAAATGAGTACAAAAATTGTACTCCGCAAGACTTACGTGTAGAGTAACAAACCTATACATAGCTACATGCAAGCTTATTTAAGTGGAGGCTGTATGTTTTACTTTCAGCACAAAGCGAGTTTTCATTTGCAATAATGTAGTACATTTAAAAGCAAGTTTACAATCTGTTTTTATTGTTCAAATAGCAGTAAATAACAATATAGTAACAGTAAATAGATGACAACAACATCCTGGAGTGACTAACCCAATAGTCACCACAACAATAGTATGAATTACCCATTCATACCACCCATGTCAAGTTTTAAAACAAAGGTTGTAGTCTAATTCTTGCGGGAAATAACCAAGCTTGTCCATAACTTAGGACGAGGCAATTCGAATAGATTTAACCCTGCAGGGGTGTACCAATGTACCCACACGCGAGACCGCCTTTTAGCCAAGCTATGAAGCACACTTCCTTAGGTATGCCGGCACGGCTAAGTCCTACGAGACATTTCCAATATTATGCATTAACCACGAGTCGCCCGTATGGATAGAAACCCATACGTTGTGTCGGAGTCATCGAAAGCCTCGGTCAACTACCCCTCACGGGCAAAGCCTTGGACAACTGCGATGCTCCTCGAGGTGGAGAACATACCCGGAACTCCACCACCGCACACCCAACACAATAACACAGATCCTTTTTCACACAACACACACAACCCACCTCCTGCGACTCGGAGCTAACACACGGCAAAGTACTAAGTCAAAAGAGGTCCCATATCCCTCTCGTGTGGTTAGCACGCAAAAGTGCTTGGATCAATGGCGCAAGTAATTCGGTCCTTGTTGACTCAGATACCTTTCCATGTCACACCGAACAATCATACCATCATACCATTATGCCCAAGTCTAAAACAATTTTATTTTCAGTTTTAGATTTACAAATTAACAAAGCACAACGTGCTGGACATAATGGAGAAATAATAATGTAACACCCTGACTATAAGGAAGTCAAGATGTCACCTACAATCACTAGTCTTTAGGAAATTCACAACAATAAGTATTACTAGAATTGGCGTACCACAAGGATATACGTGAACAAGAAATCATCAACAGTTTAATCAACGGATTGGAAATAAACATTTCAGGGAGAGATGGTAAATACGGCCATGTTGGCTTATTACAATTCAACGCAGGGTATAAATAGAAGACAATAGTAAGTTCTCAAATGTTTTGAATTATAGTAGTGAGTGCATCGTGTTGATCTACCCTCCATGAAACCGTTCTTCCTTGTCATTTACCTAAATAAAACAACAAAGCAAGAATGAGCTAAAGACTAAGCAAGTACTTGAAAGTAACAATCAACATCCAATGAACCATATACATTATCACAGATTGAACATTTATTGGATACAATTCTTATGAATGGATGAAATGAAATGATGCAGTGAAGGAATTGGACATATTGCAGCATATACCGGTATAGCGAGTGAAGCACCCGTCGGTGTTCACTTAAAGTAACCGTATGAAGAACGTTTCATACGGCCGTCCAACGTGGCCCACATTGGAATAGTGGACTCACGTACCCATTCTGGAATTGATGGGATTTTCAAGTGCCCATACTGGAATTGATGGGTCTTACAAAGGTAATTTATGCATGTCATGATATGATCCCATGGCAAGATTGAATAGTACTCATAAATGAAAAGATACACATGGCATTCATCTACAAATACGAACAAATATAATCATTCATTCACACATCACATAATGCATCAATCATAGTATACAAGTTACTTGCCTGCCGCGCTGCGACGGGTTGGGAGGTAATTGAGATACCCCTCCACTCACCGCTTCACCGCCTACAATATAAAATAATTGAAATGAGGACAAATGAGCAAGACATTGCTACACGTGCCCTCCCACAACCTCTAACCAAACTAACCAAACAAAAGGTTCAATTTGATCCATTCGCCCAAACATTCCAAATACCCCTAAACTGGCAGTTTTACTAGAAAATTCACCAATAAATAACCGTAAGTCCAAAAGACCTGAAAGCAGTGCTCAACTTCTCTTAACGTAACGGGCTACGAAACTCTAGTTGATGGTAAACTCTAATTCGGCCAAAACAGAGGTCTAACTATCCAATGAAAAACTATAACTGCAGTCTGCCCAGAATTCAGAATAGCCCTAAAGAAAAGGCTCTAACTTTTAAACCACTGATCCAAACAAAGTGATCTTTATCAGCCTGGAAACATGGTGAAATTATCTTCATAAACCTAGTTGGGTGGCTGACCTGATTCTGATTCTAACTAGATCAAAACCTAGGTGCAACCGACTATACCCAGAATTTCTGACAGACAGAGCAGTACGTGGTAAAACAGTCATAACTTTTAAACTACTGGGTGAAAATTCGTGATCCAGGTGCCAAAAGAAAGCTAATGAAACCAGGAACAATTCTCCAGAAGACACAGATGTCCAATTCGGCCTCTACGACGCCCAAAAATGAGGTACAACGTACTGGACAGAATCAATCTATTGACAGAATCCAAACGAAACTACAAATCCAATCGGATTCTCAACTCTAATGGAATCAAACAACGAATCGGAGGTCTAATTGCCCTTGTAGACCCGTAGGACGACGATGATCCGCTGCACAAGGGCCTTCCTCCCTTACCCAACACATGGCAGTCCGACCGATTTGGTACCGGTCAGACCAGTCCACACCGGCGGTCTGACCGCCAGACCACAGAAACTTCGCACTTTTACTTCGCTCAAATGACAAAACACATTCGCCCATTTGAGTGTATTTTCAACAAAGTTTCAAAGATGATATTCTCAACAAGTTGCAAAACACATTTACCAAACTTTAGAATAATCACCACAAGGAATAAGGTACATAGACTTACACCATTTGCAAAACACATTTGCAAACTTAAGTCACATGCTACAGGAAATCAAACATGAGCATCAACTATTTACAAAACACATTCGCAAATAACAGCATCATGCCACAGGACTAATGATGCGGGGTGACCGATCTTCTCGACGTAGAACCTCTTGATAACTTGTGTACCCTGACGAACCACCAGCTGATCCCCCGCGCCAATGCACGGACTTGCAACTCTATGGAAATTCGCCCAAACACACACTTGATTGGATCCTCGCTGACCACAAGCGAAGATCGTCGAACCCTCAATTCCCAACGGAAAAGCAAGAACGACCCCTTGTTCTCAATGCCCAATTCCCTCTGTTTTGGCTATAAGCACAACAGGAGAATCAAGCAAAAGCTTTGAAAATATATTAAACGTGGTCTGCGGTTACAATGGGGGTCTACCCCTCTATATATAGTGCCCTTACTCCTCCTCATGGCTGGCCAAGAGGCCCTACTCCAATCCTAATTCGGATTTGGAGTCCTACTCCAATTCCGACACATTCCAAAACAGAAAAGGAAACTCTGATTTTACAACATCATATTGTTTCGGTCATATCTTTTGATACGGGACGAATTTCGGAGTGAGGGAGGATCCGTTGGATCGGTCTTGAAGTTAGCTTTCCAACAAGCCCAAAAACACTCCAATCCGACTTCGTATGAGAAAGTTATGACCTTTTACTCGGACTGTCCTGCTGATTCCGAATCCGAATTTGAGGCTGATTCCGAATCCGAATTGAATTCTGAGTTGATTCCGAATTTGAATTTGGTTGGGCTTGTGGAAGTTTCGAATTTGACTTGGATTCTTGGGCTTCTCTCCCCTTGCTTGTCTTCCACGAGCTTCTCCTCCATTGTGACGGCCTTTCTTCAAGAACAGCCCCATATCCTTCATCTCCGTACATTATTGAATCTTTCAATCTGAGCACAAGCAAAACACTAGTTTTAGGTAGTATAAAATTCTCATTGATAACATTATGTGATTCAGCTAGAAACAAATTCACCTGTTCTTTTAATAATTTGGCCCGTGCTCTTGTAATAGGTCCAGATGACAGATCTGGAGCTTCAACACTTATAGCTTGATCTATAGTAGCAGAAGATGGCAAAGAGCTAGGGATGCCCTCATCATCCTCCCCCTCTTGAAAAGGCGTCGACCTCGACGCTGGATTGTCATCACCAAAGAAAGGTGATAAATCAGCTACATTGAACGTAGAACTCACGCCATACTCATCTTCGGGCAGCTCAATCTTGTATGCATTGTCATTAATCTTCGCAAGCACCTTGAAAGGTCCACCTCCTCTTGGCGACTTTGATTTGCGGCGTTCGAAAGCGATCCTTGCGATAGTGTACCCATACTAAATCGCTGGTTTAAACAACACTTTCTTTCTTCTCTTGTTCGCCTTCTCAAAGATAATACTTTGTCTTCTTTTCAATTTCAAATTTCGCTTTGATGCAATTGCTTCACAAAATCAGCTCGTTTGGAAGCCTCCATATTAGCACGATCGGAAAGTGGAAGTGGTAACAAATCCAGTGGCGTAATTGGCTTAAAGCCATATACCACCTCAAATGGACACAACTGCGTAGTGGAGTGCACAAACGGTTGTGTTTAATTCCACGTGCGGCAAACAATCCTCCCACTCACGCAGATTCTTCTTTATCATGGCCCGTAGCAGCATCGAGAGTGTTCGGTTAACCACCTCCGTTTGACCATCAGTTTGTGGATGACAAGTAGTGCTGAATAACAACTTCGTCCCCAATTTGCCCCACAACGTCTTCCAGAAGTAGCTCATGAACTTCACATCACGATCTGAGACAATGGTCCTTGGAACACCATGAAGACGCACGATCTCCCTGAAAAACAAGTCAGCAACATGCGACGCATCGTCGCTCTTGTGGCACGGAATGAAATGTGCCATCTTTGAAAAACGATCCACAACCACAAATATAGAATCCCTTCCCTTCTTAGTTCTTGGTAAGCCCAAAACAAAATCCATGCTAATATCTTCCCAAGGAACATTAGGGACGGGTAAAGGAGTGTACAAACCGTGTGGATTCAACTTGGATTTAGCTTTATGACAAGTAATACAGCGTTGGACAAACCTGTCCACATCTCGCCTCATCTTAGACCAATAGAAGTGATCGCTCAACATCAACAAGGTCTTTTCACGTCCAAAATGGCCCATCAAACCACCTGCATGCGCTTCTTGCAACAAAAACAAACGAATGGACGATTCTGGAACACACAACTTATTAGCACGAAAAAGGAATCCATCATGTATGTGAAACTTATCCCAACCTTTCCCATCCTTGCATTTGGAGTAAGGAATCGAAAAATCATGATCAGCTGCATACAAATCACGCAAACTTTCTAATCCAGGAACTTGGACGCCTACTTGAGTCAACAGCACGCTTTTCCTAGATAAAGCATCAGCAACCACATTGTCCTTCCCCTTTTTATATTTCACAATGTATGGGAAAGATTCGATGAACTCTACCCATTTGGCATGTCTACTGTTCAGGTTGGCTTGTCCCTTTAAATACTTCAATGCCTCATGATCAGAATGAATAATAAACTCTTTAGGCCATAAATAGTGCTGCCATGTTTCTAAAGCACGCACTAACGCATAAAGTTCCTTATCATAAACCGGATAATTCAATTGAGCACCATTCAGTTTCCGCTAAAATAAGCTACCGGTTTACCTTCTTGCATTAAAACACCGCCAATCCCAAGTCCACTAGCATCACATTCAATTTCAAAATTTTAGCGAAATCAGTAAAACAAGCAAAGGTGCTTCACTAAGCGTTTCTTAAGTTTAGCAAAGCATTTTCTTGCGCTACCCCCACACAAATTCAACACCCTTTTAGTAAGTTCATTCAATGGGGCAATGATAGTGCTAAAATCCTTCACAAAGCGTCGGTAAAATCCAAAGAAGACCATGAAAGCTCCTAATCGACTTACATTCACGGGAGTTGGCCAATTTTTAATCGCTTCAATTTTCGATTCGTCTACTTCAACTCCTTGCGCAGAAACAACATATCCCAAAAAGATTACACGATCTTTGCAGAATGTGCACTTTGCCAAGTTACCAAACAGTTTAGCATCGCGTAAAGTTGTAGAACTTGTCTAATATGACAAATGTGTTCAGATTCAAATGACTATAAATCAGATATCATCAAAGTATACAACTACAAATTTACCAATCAAATGTCGTAAAACATGATTCATTAAACGCATGAATGTACTAGGTGCATTAGTTAAACCAAATGGCATTACCAACCACTCATACAACCCAAATTTTGTTTTAAAGGCTGTTTTCCACTCATCCCTTCGTGCATCCTAATTTGATGGTAACCACTACGCAAATCTATTTTAGAGAAAATAACAAAGACCACTCAATTCGCCTAGCATATCATCTAAGCGAGGAATAGGATGACGATATCGAGTAGTGATATTATTAATCGCTCGACAATCTACGCACATACGCCATGAACCATCTTTCTTAGGAACTAAAATGACAGGAACAACGCAAGGGCTTAGGCTTTCACGAACGCACCCTTTGGATAGAAGCTCTTGTACTTGTTTCAATTTCCTTTGTTTCCTCCGGTTGGTGCGGTATGGTGGCCGATTGGGCAGAGACGCTCCTGGAATCAAGTCGATCTTATGTTCGATCCCACGAATTGGTGGCAGCCCAGCGGGTACCTCCTCGGGAAACACATCGCTGAATTCCTGCAAAACATGAGCAACACCACTAGGAAACGAAGTTAAGTCATTAGCAGTAATCATTGCATCCTTGTACACAAGTACAAAGTGCATCAAAGTGGGATTCTCACTCAGCTCTCTTATTTCTGATTTGGAGGCTATCATTACTAATTTGTTCTCTCCCTCACTTTTCTTTTTACCACTCGGCTTTGGCTTGTGGCGCCACTCACCGAGGGTGGAATATCTCTATTTTTCCCTTTTCGCCGCACTCTCTACTTTTACCTCCGTCTTTTGTATGGAATCACCACAATTTCAGCAGGAGTAAGTGGTTTTAACAACACATCCTTGTTGTTCCACTTGAAGTTGTAGCAATTGCTGCGCCCATCATGTATGGCAGCACGGTCATATTGCCATGGTCGACCCAGCAGTAGATGGCAAACCGTCATAGGGACAACATCACAATCAACGGTATCACGGTAAGTGCCAATCTGAAAGTGTATACGTACCATGTAGGTCACCTTTACCTCTCCATTCTCACTTAACCACTGAACATGGTAAGGATGAGGATGTGGAATAAACTTCAGTCCCAGCTTGGTGCATAATTCTTTGCTTGCCAAATTGTGACAACTACCACCGTCGATTATCACTTTGCATGCTTTCCCCTTTCCCACTTGTGCGCTGGTCCAAACAGTTGCATCATTGTTCCATAGATGGTGCGGGCAGCACACTTAACACCTTTTGCGTACAAATCACCGTCGGCAGATTGACGGCGCTGCACACGAGTTGCCCATCTCCATCCTCGTCCACATCATCAAAGCGTTCAAATTCAGCAAATGGATCATCTTCATCTTCGCTAGCAGATGCATACTCGCCTGCTTCAGTGTACAACATGGTCTTGTTATTTGGGCAATCCTTCTTCATATGCCCACATCCTAAGCACTTGAAGCATTGTATATCACGATTTCTTCTTTGTCAGAGAACCCACCGAAGAAGTGCCACTTGCAGCTGGTTGGGCACTTCGCTTTGCAAGGGATGGAGGCTCCTCCCTCTTGCCACTTGGTGCACTCTGGAAAGTTGAACCACTAACTTGAGATGTGCTCTTGCTCGAAAAATACTTAGGCACAAATTTGCGCGACCCGAAGGACCACGAGCGTAAAACCGCATCTTCCTCCAATTGTTGTTCACTTTCGTTGCTTGATGCACCACTCACATGTGTTGTTATATGGTTGAAAATTAACAATGCGCTGATATTATGATTCGCATCAAAGAAAATATCGTGCCATGGTTTGCTCTTCATTTTCATGTACTTTGGCATGAATCATTGCTTGCTCCATCTCTTTGTAATACTCCTCTGCAGTTTAGCTCCTTGTTTTAGACTCGAGCTTCTTTGAAAAGAGAACGTGTATAATGCTTTGGCACAAAACGAGCACGCATCTCTGTCTTCATATCACCTAAGTGGCCACGGGTGGTTCTCCCTGTTCGGCTCGCTGGCGCCCACTTGGTCCCACCATAGAAGAGCATATCCATCAAATTCCATAGCAGCAAGCATCAATTTTCTGTCTTCAGAACAGCGCTGCAAACGAAATAATTTATCCACTTTCAACTCCCATGTGAGGTATTCTTCAGGATCAGTTCCACCATGAAATTTGGGAATGCTGAGCTTGACCTTTCCCAAATCATCATCTACATGCTGTCGGCGATGATAATTATCATTACGGTGCAACTGAAGGTCGTCGTCCCAATCATCATCATATGCCGCAAAGACCACCTCGACCAAAGCCTTGAGCACGCCCACGGCACGCCCAGGCCAGGAGGATGCCTTGCGTTAGCAATCGCATGGTCACGGTTCATGCGCCAAGACGCAAATGGGTTAACATGGGCCTCGTTGGGTTCTGGACCATCTACACTTCCAACATCTCCTCGGTTGCCCCCAAGCATCTCCTTGAGTTCAGCAATGCCTTTGCGCAAGGTATTGATCTCATTAGCAACTCGCAACTCCCCACTCTGCATGTCCTCACCAATGACTGCAGCCACATCATCCAGATTCTTCCGGAACTCCCGTTGCAACTCAGCGCGCAATGCATCAAATCGATGCTCATGGATCGAGGCATTAGGATCCTCCACCCCACTTCAGATCCTGCCATGGTTAGTGAAGGCACGGAACAAAGTATAGGTGTGTATATGTAGAGGTCACTCAACTCACAATCCTAACAAGGTGAAGTTTCTTTACCGTCTGAAAGGAATTAAGATCAACAATACTTGCACTTCAGGGCAGCAGGAACCACAAGGTGATGTGTGAGCGAATTTCAAGAGCAAGTCAAAGCACGACAACGGGTGTTTTGTGGAGCTTGGTATGGATACCTACTTAATTTGAAAATTCTAGGTATTGTAAGGCTAAGTAAATATCCAAACTAGAATTCAATGCCTAGTTGCCGATCACAAAGATATAAGTGAAAATCAAAGCAACTCACACGCAAAGATATTGGAACTTAGTGCAATCAAGGAATGAGCTATGTAAGATATAAGTGAAGAACAAAATAGCTCGTATTGCACAAGTTATAGAAAGACGCTAGCTAGTTGCAAATAATGAAACTAGGGCACAAGTTTGCACAAAATATTGATATTCTAACAATTGAATCAAGAATGAGTGGGGATTTTCGCTCAAGATTATGGTTCGGCTGTGCGCTTTCTTTTTCCTTTTCTCTTTTCTCTTTTCTCTTTTCTCTTTTCTTTTTCTCTTCCTTTTTTTCTCTTCTCTTTTTCCTTCCTTTTTTTTGAACTATTGCCAAAATTCTTGTTCTACCAAAAATAAGCAAAAATTCTTTTCCACCTTTTGATCTTTGAACAATTGCAAGAACACAAATATTAATATGCAGCCCTAAGCAACGATTTAGCTAGTCTTAAAAAGGTTCAAAGTATTCGCAAAGGATTGAAAGGTTCACAATGGATAAATTGATGTCTCACTTCTCTTTTTTTTATATTTTTTTTTTATAAACACGACAAAAAAAATCAAACTAGGCTTAAATAAAAAGCAACGCAAAAGAAATTCAAGATCAGCAAACTAAACTTGATTCTAATGGACAAAAACTTAACAAAACTCACTAGAATAACAAATTAAATACTACTACGAACGATTTTTTTGTATGGCTTTTTCGTGTATAGGGAAAAAATTATATAATCGGATAAAGATCCTACCGAGTCAATCTGAGCTCGATACCACCCGATGCGGGTGCCCGATCTTCTCGACGAGAACCTCTTGATAACTTGTGTACCTCGACGAACCACTACCGATCCCCGCGCCAATGCACGGACTTGCAACTCTATGGAAATTCGCCAAACACACACTTGATTGGATCCTCGTGACCACAAGCGAAGATCGTCGAACCTCAATTCCCAACGGAAAAGCAAGAACGACCCTTGTTCTCAATGCCCAATTCCCTCTGCTTTGGCTATAAGCACAACAGAGAATCAAGCAAAAGCTTTGAAAATATATTAAACGTGGTCTCATGGTTACAATGGGGTCTACCCCTATATATAGTGCCTTTACTCCTCCTCATGGCTGGCCAAGAGGCCCTACTCCAATCCTAATTCGGATTTGGAGTCCTACTCCAATTCGACACATTCCAAAACAAAAGGAAACTCTGATTTTACAACATCATATTGTTTCGGTCATATCTTTTGATACGGGACGAATTTCGAGTGAGGAGGATCCGTTGGATCGGGCTTGAAGTTAGCTTTCCAACAAGCCCAAAAACACTCCAATCCGACTTCGTATGAGAAAGTTATGACCTTTTTACTCCGGACTGTCCTGCTGATTCCGAATCCGAATTTGAGGCTGATTCCGAATCCGAATTGAATTCTGAGTTGATTCCGAATTTGAATTTGGTTGGGCTTGTGGAAGTTTCGAATTTGACTTGGATTCTTGGGCTTCTCTCCCCTTGCTTGTCTTCCACGAGCTTCTCCTCCATTGTGACGGCCTTTCTTCAAGAACAGCCCCATATCCTTCATCTCCGTACATTATTGAATCTTCCAATCTGAGCACAAGCAAAACACTAGTTTTAGGTAGTATAAAATTCTCATTGATAACATTATGTGATTCAGCTAGAAACAAATTCACCTGTTCTTTTAATAATTTGGCCCGTGCTCTTGTAATAGGTCCAGATGACAGATCTGGAGCTTCAACACTTATAGCTTGATCTATAGTAGCAGAAGATGGCAAAGAGCTAGGGATGCCCTCATCAACTAAGGTGCATGGACTTCCACCATTTGCAAAACACATTTGCAAACTATAGTCCCATGCTACAAAGATTAAATGCATGAGCCTCAACCATTTGCAAAACACATTCGCAAATAATAGCTCCATGCATAGATGAACTAGAGCAAACACAATGAGCTATCAACACATGACTAACTCAAGCTACTAGTCAATACCCCTCTTAATCGTACGGTAACCTATACAAGCAATCCGGTCTACCAACCAAACACTAAGACCGGTACAAGACTAGGAACACATCCTCAGCCCTAGCTAGTCATACCTTTGCCTTGCATCTTCTTGAAGCTTGATGACGCACATCATCGCTTCAAGTACGAGTCATTGACTTGATAATCATCAACACATGATGATCCCTTTCACTTCGAGATCTTGTCTTGAACATCATCAACACATGATGATTTCTTCATCCCAAGTCTTGACATGATGTGCATCAACACATGATGCATCATTTACTCTAAGTCTTGATATGCATCAACACATAATGCATCCTTCATTTGACCTCCATCAACACATGATGGGTCTTCTCTTTGAATCATCATCGACACACGATGATTCCCATTTCTTCAAGCTCTTCATATGCATCAACACATAATGCATCCTTTACTTGATGATCAACTCATGATCATCCCAAGTCTTCATCACCCTAGAACATAACCTATTCATCCAACTCATGGAAAATGTTAGTTCCATAGTATGATTATCATTAATTACCACACCATACCATTAACTCATAATGGTGGGACAAGATACTTCAATCTTTCCCTTTTTGGTAATTAATGATAACCACTTCAATTGCACATAAATTGAATGTAGATAATGTAACACGATATGAGTATATATGAACTACACAAGTTATATATACTCCAATATGAGTATGGAAGAACTTCACAAGTTCTATATACTCACAACATGACTATATGAAAACTACACAAGTTCTATATACTCAAACGGATATGTTTCAAAGTAAAGATCCCAAATATATGTAGAAAACGGAATATGGATCAATACTAATGAAACCACAAAATATAGAATAAACACCCCTAAATGTGTGCATACACAAATGTGTAATAAGATCATATGCACATATTCAAGTTAAACTTATGGTTGAGTTCATCCCATATTTTGGATCCGAGGAATGCAACAATATATAAGATTAAGATGTCGATTGCATACCTCGTTGAATTTCACCTTTATATCCAAATGAGACTACATGATGGGTACACGGCGGCCCGATCTTCCGATAGGTTCGATTTGTTTCGTCATGAGGACGTTGACGCTTTGAGGCTTCCGACCCGCAGATCTTCACCTCGCAATTCGCTACACCCGCACGACTGTCGTTATCAACCACGCTCACACACGATCGACCTCACCACGAGGGTTATGGTTCCTGCAAGCAATCGATGCAACTCACAAGAACAAGATTGATGCAATCTGAAATATATTACGAATTTGAATGAAGTTCACAAAGTGGGGTTTCTCAAACCGTAAACGGCGAAACTGTAAAGGCAGAATAATCTAAGAAAAAACCAAACCCTAAACTGTGGCGGCTGCATGCAATATATAGGGGGGAGAACATGAGGAGGTCAACCAAGGGTTGTGCTGCCATGTGGAGAGGCGTACACATCCTGGACTTTAACCTTGCCACGCTTACAGGGCCTTATTAGGCCCAAAACGGTGACGCAACACCTTATTTCGATGTCTCTGACTAACTCCCAACGTGGTCGTCACTGGTCGTGGGCCTGGTCGTAGGGCTGGTCGTAGATCTGGTAGCCTAGTCGTAGGACTGGTCGTAGAGCTTGCAGATCACAGAGAACTGGTCGTAGACGGTTTGGATCCTCTCCATCATTCGTAAGTAACAGAATATCACAATTTTTAGTAGCATACCATTCTGTATAGATAAACTATTAGCACGTAGAAACGAGCTCACCTCATAATTTAAGTGACGTACACGAGCTGTTGTCATAGGACCTTGTAGTTTAGCAACCGGATCTGGAGGATTTTGTGTAGTGCGTGTATCCGAAGGAGTGATGTCCTCATCACTACACATGATAATACTAGACAAGAGAGTTAGTCTCATATTTGGATTTGTCATTAATCACCAAAATATTTCATTAACTCATAATGGCGGGTATAGATCCTTCAGGCGATGACTTTGGAACCAAGGGACGACGGTGAGCGGCAGCGCTGCTCCGACGACGGCGGAATCGGCGAACGGCAACGACTCTGGGGCACGAAGGGGGGCAAAAGAACAAGGATGTGATGGTGAACTCACTAGGTCTTGCACGAAGACGAGAGGACAAAAGAGACAACCAGTGGCAAGAGTTGAGCAGCGACGAACGTCAGACTTCAGGCAATGAGGCTCCAACAACTCTACGGCGAAATGGAGGGAAGGGCGACGCAGATATGGACAACACGAATTAAACAGCGGCAAAGGCGAGGCACGTGGTTCACCGATGGATGCACAAAACAAAAATGAAGACGACAATGGGCTCAAAACTTGCAAGTCCATTCCTGGCAGCTTGACGACGATTTCGAGGCTACGATGGGACTCTGTGGTGCGACGCGACACAAGGATGCGAAGACCGAGGGGACGACGATCTTTTAAAGGCAGCGGCAACGAGACTGACTCGAACACAGCGATGAAGCTATGTCAAAGATGGAGACAGAGACGAGAACGGGCAGGGCATGGTTGATAGGCGGGACCCACATGTCAGTAGCAGTATGATGTGGCGCGTGGCAACAGCGGGAGCAGACTGGGCTACGCGCGGTGAGGCAGACTAGGCCGAGTGAAAATGGGCTAGTGGGTGCGGAAAGAAATGGGTTGAGAAAGAAATTGGCCTGACAAGAATTTCCAGAAAAGATAATGTTTTTTGGATTTCCGAAAAGGGAATAAATCAAATCGAGCTCAAAAAATAGCAAATAAACTCAATAAAATTCCATAAAATACTTTGGAACTCAAGGAACCTAAATAAAAAGTATTTGAGTTTAATTGAAGTTTAGATTATTCATATTAAATGATTTTATTTTGAAAAATTCAATTTAAGCTTTAAGTTAGCTAAGAAAATTCAACAGGTTATTTTTACTTTTAAAGTCTTCAAAAGAACTCCAAATTTGGGATGTTACAAAGTATATGGAGAAGAAGAGCAAGAAGGGTGAGATGTACTAGGTATTCAAGACGAGCATAAGAGAACTTTGCTTCGAGATTCTGCGTAGGGAGAAAGGACGTCGTGGGACGAACCGTGCGATGATCATCCACGAGTGCATGCTACGCCGCGCTAGTTGGATATGCACTTGCAACAAGCCTCTTCTTCTGCATAGGCCATGCTCACATGTCATGGCCGCATGTTCGACAGTGGCGCAACAATTTGGCTAATACCTTTCTAAATATTTCACCAAGGAAAAGGTTATGCAAACCTAAAATGTGGAGTTGTATGGTTACATCATGGTTGGTCATTTCACTGACCATCCTGCTCGAGAGCAACTGATATGGACCACATACATTGCTAGGCTGAAGGGAATGGTTGGTCAGTGGTAGGTATGACGTATCAGGAATGACGTGAACGAAGCAGAAGTTGGGCATCGTATGAAGAAGTACTCTATTTGCAGGTAGCCCAAGCATACCTTCAAGAAATGCCCTACGAGAAATGCACAAGATGAAGGAGAAGTCGGTAGTCCGGATACCGCCACGGGAACCTCATCCGACCGCCCCACTCGAGGCGGGCACCGTGGAGGTCGACATGGTGGACGTTGAGGTCGCGGCCATGGGAATGGTTTGTCTTATTGAAATATGTTGTGCTGAATGTTTTGTATTATTATTGTGATTTGTCAACAAATTATGTGATGACGTTGTGCTAAAATATTTTGTAATATCATTGTATTTTTTCACTAAACTATGTGACAACGTTGTGCTGAAATATGTTATGCTAATATTGTTTCTTATTACTTTCTGTTTCCGTTTCTTATTATGTCGTGCGTCGAATTGTAACGTGTAACTTATGTTTTGCCGTCACTTTCAGTTTTCTTTTGAAAAAAAATCCCTGGTCACGTCGCCAATCCGAAAGGTGATAGCTTCCTGACGCCATTTGAAATGACGACAGTAGCCTATTTTTTAAAATGTTTTTTTACTAATTATTTTTATTTTTATAAATAAATATTATTTTAAAAAATTCCATTGTCGACTAGGCCAAAAGGCATAATAATAGTTGAATACAATAATGTATTTCAATTCATAATCACAAAATTGCTATACTCTTTTCTGCTATACTAGTATTCTTTTGTAGGGGTCATAGAAACAAATCTTTTTGGATGAGCTGTATTCCCTTTACTAGATTAAACCAATAAATTGGTATACATACAGAATCATGGGGGCTTCTTTTTGTCCATCTATTTGGATTGGTTGGACCTCAGCTATCTTCCAGGAAGCAAAGAAGTCCTTTTTCCAAAATTACTCTAGAGCTCGAAAGGACAAGAAACTCACACGATAGCCAACGAGGCAAAAAAAGTATTACACAAGCTATTTCCACTACGAGAATCCGTTAGTTTCCCGAGTGCTCTAACCACTCGGGAAATCCACGAAAACACTCGGGAAGTACTTTCCCGAAGGTCAACTGTCGGGAAAAAACACTCGGGATAGTTTAGTCGGGTAAATTAGTGTTTCTCTAGTGTTACACTCGGGAAACTACATTTTGCCGAGTGTCACTATTGACACTCGGGAAATATATGACACTCGGGACAAAAACTTGTCCGACCACCGTAATCACCATAACAGAATACTTTCCCGAGTGCGGAAACACTCGGGAAAATTATGACAAAAACACTCGGGAACGAGAACGACGTGGCAAGCACTTCCTGATGTTAGCACTCGGGAAATATTGCCACGTAAACACCCGGGAAAGCCGCTAATAATTCCCCGAGTGTTGACACTCGGGAATAAGAGCAAATAATATTTTGCCAGCGCGTTTTTCCCCGAGTGTATGTCAAATAAAACACTTGGGAAAGTTGGTCAAACAGGTTGTAACTAATTTTTTCGTATGGACGATTTGCAATTAGATTTGAATCAGATTCAACAATATACATTCCACATCCAGATATAGCAATACATTCCACATGCAGATTCAGCAATACATTCAAGAGCAAGATTCAACGATATTGACATATATAGATTCAACAATATTGACATAATTTCCAAACTCACAACATTCGAGTTCAAATTAAAAAATCTACGCATGAGGCATACAATACGATACATATAACAGTTCAAACAGTACGTATCAATTTAGACTTAAGCTAGATGTGAGAAAAGCTTGTTCCCACCCTAGAGTCCGTAGCAGCCTTAAGCAATGAACTCAGACCACTGCATTGTCATGAAGAGAACAATTCAGTTTACCACTCAACATAAACAAGATGAAACTAATAAAATTGTAAATGCAGGGGAAACAAACTACTGCCAAAGTATATTGCTCGCGGTGATCCTCCAGAAGCACAAGCTTCTAACAAAAATATATTACTGATCAAAGCTTGAAGAACAACTTAACTGATTGATGCAAGAAAAAAAAAGGAAAACAATACTACTAGCTAGTAGTGCTAAATGACACCAATATGGTATACATTCAATTAATTTACTAGCTTGTAGATCAGTCTTATCATATATACTTTACATATGCATGCATGCTTTGCAGTGAGGTTAAGAGATCCTTTTGCAGTAACGAGTAAGATCAGTGAAGCAAAACGCAACTAGTGAAGAGATCACATCCATCGTTTGTTTCTTAACACTTTCCTCCTTGGTTCCCTTTTCTTTTTAGTGCTTAGTGGGGGCTTTATATCTATTATAGCTACCTGGGATACAATCCACATCCAGGTAGCAATTTCAATTGAATGAGAGTCTATAATTGCTATTAACTGATCAATTAGAGTACTGAACCGTAGAACCTTATTGATTCACTTCTCGCATACTTAACTAGATCTAAGTTCATGTTTGCACAACTAGATCATGAAAATAGCAAGCACCTGGTGGTGGCCTCTCGACGTTGGACTCATCCACGTGATCTTGGTTTGGGCAGCTAACATGTGTACCATCTCCAGCATCAGCACCAGAAGCAACTAGATCTGCCATTGATCCCGCTGTATGCTGAAAAATGTAGAACTATTGTAAGGTTGATCAGGAGTACGCAACAATATTGTAATAGCAAATAACAGTCCAATTCTACAGCAGAACTATCAGAATTTCATGAAAAATGTAGAGGAGCCACCAAATTTCACGTGTGCTTTTCCTTTTGTCAAAAATGTATAAAACACACAACAATAGCAGATAGCTGCAGAAGTTTAAGGCTGGTGAACTCATTTCCTCTATAAATTAAGTATGATAGTAATCAGTACATGGAATAAAGTGAAGAGTTCCACATAGGATCAAGGACAACAGCCTACAACTATAGTAATAAGTGTCTAGTTACTAACCGGATTAAATAATGTAGGCAGTGGTGCCCCTGGTGTAGTGGCATCAAGTCGAGTTTGAAGTGCCTGCATATTTGTTTATTTCAGTCATATGGGGTGAGAATCTACTAGTAATGTTAGCTAATGGTAACTAAAAAAGGAATAGTGATGGTACTAACATCTTCTTATATGAATTGAAAACAAAAAAATATCAAGCTAAGCTTGTGGAAATAAATGAATTGCAATTTGCATCACATATGGGGTTTGAAGTCCAAACCTGGATCATTTGCTCCAATCGCTCCCTAGCCTCGATTTCATCTTGTAGCCTGGCCTCAAGCTGAGAAACCCTGTCAGTTGATGGTCTCACTCGTCTTTGAGGGTGTACATCATCCGTTGATCCCGTACTTGTTGTTCGGACCTCCGAGAGGGTTGTCGGTGTGCTAATGTAGCCAACCCGATCAAGAAACGCCATGTTTATTCCCCTTTCACTCGATACAGTAAGAAATCACATCCAGTGGTGAATTCATTACGTCAAAGTCTTGGCCATGAATCTCCTTAGCAGCCTCAGTATATGCATCCTGTTGGACAAAATCATAAGTGAGCGAATTTCATCAGGGACAAAATCATAGTGTAGAAATGGTACCAAGTTCTGTGTTGCACGCTGGCTGCATAGGGTGCCCTCCTGATCACCCCTCCTAGCTTCTACATATGCCTCTACATCGGAGACAGACCTCTGCTTCTTCTTTCCCTGCACCCAAAAAAACCACAAGGTATATAAATATGTATCTGCAATATTCAATCAATATGAACATGTTGACCTACCAAGTGCTTCTTGTAACGAGCTATGGAGGAGTTACCTTGATGATGTGCTGCCCCGCCCATCAACAATCTCCGGTCCCTAGCAGCACGGGACGCCTCTAACCACTGTTCGTTACACCACCTCTTTTGGGCAATCTGCTGCCATGCATCTTCACACTTCTGGGCCCACCAAGGTATTGCCTAATTTAACAAAGTGTTAAATATGAATAAACTAGAATTGATTGTAAACTAGAACCCACAAGAAGCAATGGGATGAATGAACTAAAACAATGCATGGATAACTGACAACATATAGTACAGTAGATTTTGGGACCCAACACCCACTCTTCTGACTTACATTTTTACTAGAACGAATTATGATTAGCTGCATATAGTCCTCCAAAGTGATATGCATTTGGCAAGCCTCGGCCCTATGAATTTCCTTTTCAAGGACTTGTGTGTGGTAATAGATCACTGCTTGAATGTGTGCTTCATAATCATCTGTGGGATCAGCTTTTTAACAACATTACGCACCACTCTCCTAGAATCAGCTTCCTGTCCATCAGCCTATCTAAACCACCACTATATAATAACAAGATAACACAGGACACATCATAATTCTACAAATCAACATACTGGTCATAAACAAGCATTACTTGGAAGTTTTATAAACAAGCACAGTATTGGAGCATGAACAGTATAAGGATAGTATTATAGGAAGACTAATGTATTGAATTCTAGCAGTCAATATATGAATCTATTTCACAGAATGATCACACCAGCAAACTATATGTTCTTTCCTTTCTCTGTGTGTGTATGAACGAGAGAGGGAGAGGGAGCGAGCTAATTACGTACTAAATGGACAGTTGGGACAAAATTGGTCCTGCATGTAGTACAAAAGTATACTTGTTAAATAAACTTGTGATCTATTATCAAAGAAACGACTAGCTCTAGCTATAGCAGGTATGGCCACTAAACTAATGCTCCATTTCACCACTGTAAATAAAATATATCTATGTATATATGCAACTGCATTGGCTCTTGAAGTGATCACGGCCCACTAAGTGAGGAGCACACCAATTAACCAAAAGCAACAAGGATCCTTGTCACTTACCCAAAAACTTTCCTCCACCCGCTGCAAACAATTGTCAAATTGTATTTTTGGTTCTGCAGCGGTATCTTCAGCGGCCTTGTAGTGGTGCCATGTCCATACAGGCTCCCGCCTTCCTGTAGATGACCAAGCCAGGGAAGTGCCATCGAATCAACACACCAATTATGCTGTTTGGAAGTCTACATTTCTGTGCCCCTCCTTCTCGCCATTGCCTACACATTAGTTTTTTTGCGGTCTGTAAGCAAGTAGTATAAATTAGTGAAAGTGATAACAATTTCTTACGTGTCGCCAACAGGAACGATGACAGTCTTGTCCTCCTCTCGGGTTGGTTGTGGTGGCAAGTTCGCAGGTCCTCGCAACCAAAAATCTTGTGCTGTAGTACAGTCTTCCGCCTCAGGGTACTCATCCTCCTCACCCTCTTCCTCACTAGGATGCTGATCATTATCCACATGATCAGCACGCGAGGGCTGTGGGGTAGAGGTGCCTGATCTAGTAGAGGTAGACCCCACGTTGCCTCCTGGAGGGGCCGCGGTGGCTGATGAGTCACGGCGGCCCGATCTTCCGATAGGTTCGATTTGGTTCGTCGTGAGGACGTTGACGCTTTGAGGCTTCCGACCAACAGATCGTCACCTCGCACTCGCTACACCGCGACGCTGTTGTTATCGACCACGCTTGCACGCGATCGACCTTACGACGAAGGTTATTGTTCCTGCAAGCAATCGAAGCAACTCACAAGAACAAGGTAGATGCAATCTGAATTGTATTGCGGATATGGATTTACAAGTGGGGTTCCTCAAACCGATAATCGGCGAAACTGCAATTGGCAGAATAATCTAAGAAAAACCCGCCTCTAAACTATGGCGGCTACTGTATATATATAGGGGAACGTGAGGAGGTCGACCTAGGGTTGTGCGGCCGTGGGATGAAGCGCACACAACCCGGACTCAGACCTCGTTACGTTTACAAAGTCTTATTAGTTTCCAAAACGGTGACGCAGCACCTTGTGTTGCGTATTTCTGGTCGAAGATCTGGTCGTAGGACTAGTCCTAGGGTGGTCTTGAGGAGTCCATGCTATCTTTGGTCGTAGATTGTGTCCAACGAGTATTGTGCTCGCTTTTCTGGTCGTAGATTGCTCCAATCGAATCAACTAGTCGTAGGTCTTCATGTAGTGGTCGTAGATCTTCTTGCAGTGGTCGTAGACCTTCTTGAACTAGTCTAGTCCTAGATTCCTGAGTACAAGTAAATCATCTCCATTAGGCAGCATCATAGAGTTCTCAAATAATACACTCAGCCCTAGAAACGACTTTACCTGATCGATTAAGTGACGTACTCTAGCTCTTGTTATAGGACCGTGTAGTTCAGCACCCATATCTGGAGGGTCTTGTGTCGTGCGTGTATCCGAAGGAGGGATGTCCTCATCATACTCCCCCTCTTGAATTGGAGTCGTCCTCGACTCAAGCTCATCTTCTTCTCCCACGTATGGTTTCAAATCTGAAATGTTAAATGTGGGGCTAACCCCAAAATCTGCAGGTAATTCTAATTGATATGCATTATCATTTATCTTCTTAATTATCTTAAACGGTCCTTCAGCTCTAGGCATCAACTTTGATTTTCTTAATTCCGGAAACCTATCCTTTCTCAAATGAACCCAAACTAAATCACCTGGTTCAAATTTGACAACTTTCCTACCTTTACTTCCAGCAAACTTATACCTTTCAGTCATATGCTCTATATTCTTTTTAGTGGTTTCATGTTACTTGAGAATAAATGCAGCACGCTTCTTAGCGTCTAGATTAATTTTTTCAGAGGTCGGTAAAGGTAGTAAATCAATAGGAGCACGGGGGTTAAAATCATACATTACCTGAAATGGACTTACCTTGGTGGTGGAGTGTACTGACCTATTGTAAGCAAACTCAATATGCGGTAAACACTCTTCCCACATCTTCAAGTTCTTCTTTAAAACAGCCCGCAACATGGTGGATAACGTGCGGTTGACAACCTCTGTTTGTCAATCAGTTTGGGGATGGCATGTAGTAGAGAACAGCAGCTTTGTCCCCAATTTATTCCAAAGTGATCTCCAAAAGTGGCTCAAAACTTCAGATCACGATCCGAGACAATAGTATTGGGCACTCCATGTAAGCGAATGATTTCCCTGAAAAACAAATCAGCTATGTTTGTAGCATCATCGCTCTTGTGACAAGATATAAAATGTGCCATTTTAGAAAATCGATCCACTACTACAAATATACTATCTCTTCCCCTCTTTGTCCTGGGCAATCCTAAAACAAAATCCATAGAAATATCCTCCCAAGGGGTGCTAGGTATAGGAAGAGGTATATAAAGTCCATGTGGAAGGAGACGAGACTTAGCTTTGTTGCATTAGTGCAGCGAGCTACGTAGCGCTCGACATCACGCCTCATCTTTGGCCAAAAGAAGTGGGTGGCCAACACATCTTCTGTCTTCTTTGCTCCAAAATGCGCTATCAAACCTCCTCCATGTGCCTCCTGTAACAACAATAGACGAACAGAGCTAGCTGGAACGCATAGCTTGTTAGCACGATAGACCAAACCATCATTCAGCACATAGTTATTCCATGTCTTCCCTCCTTTACAATGTTCAAGCACTTCCTTAAAGTCCAAATAAGTGACATATAAACTCTTAATGGCCTCCAAACCAAAAATCTTATGGTCAAGTTGAGATAACATGGTATAACGTCTAGAGAGCGCATCAGCAATCACATTATCCTTACCTTTCTTATGCTTTATAACATATGGGAATTGATGAGGACATCCCTCCTTCGGATACACGCACGACACAAGACCCTCCAGATCTGGGTGCTGAACTACACGGTCCTATGACAAGAGCTAGAGCACGTCACTTAATCGATCAGGTAAAGTCGTTTCTAGGGCTGAGTGTATTATTTGAGAACTCTATGATGCTGCCTAATGGAGATGATTTACTTGTACTCAGGAATCTAGGACTACGACCAGTTCAAGAAGGTCTACGACCACTTTGCAAGAAGATCTCGACCACTACAAGAAGACCTACGACTAGTTGATTCGATTGGAGCAATCTCGACCGTAAAAGCGAGCACGAGACTCGTTGGACACAATCTACGACCAAAGATAGCATGGACTCCTCAAGACCACCCTAGGACCAGGTCCTACAACGGATCTTCGACCGAAATCGCAACACAAGGTGTCACGTCACCGCTTTGGAAACTAATAAGACTTTGAAAGCGTAACGAGGTCGGAGTCCGTGTTGTATACGCTTCATCCCACTACGCACAACCCTCGGTCGACCTCCTCACGTTCCCCTATATATATATACTGATGAGCGCCATAGTTTAGAGGCGGGTTTTCTTAGATTATTCGCCAATTGCGGTTTACGATTATCGGTTTGAGGAACCCCACTTGTAAACTTCATCCATATCCGCAATACAATTCAGATTGCATCTACCTTGTTCTTGTGAGTTGCTTGATTGCTTGCGGAACAATAACCTTCGTGGTAAGGTCGATCGCGTGCAAGCGTGGTCGATATCGGCAGCGTCGCGGTGTAGCGAATGCGGTGACGATCCGTTGGTCGGGAGCCTCAAGCGTCAACGTCCTCACGACGAACCAAATCGAACCTATCGGAAGATCGGGCCGCCGTGACTCAACAAGTGGTATCAGAGCTAAGGTTGTCCGTTAGGTAATTTCGTTTGTCCCCTTTTTGTGAGTTTTGTTCCATCACCTAGAGTCCAGAAAATTGCCCTACAAAAAGTTTTAGATCGTAATTATTCCGCTGTCCAAACTACTTTGTGCCTTCGCAATTGTGTTTTCAGTTTCGCGTTGTTGAATTCGAGTCCATCGTCGGTGTCTTTGTTGCTGGTCTAGTCGTCGTAATCTAGTTTCTAGCGTCGAGTCTTTGCTGTTTCGACCACCTACTCGAATTCGGCTTCTCCACCTGGTCGGAAACGAACGCCTGGTCGGATTCGACCGACCACTCGTGTCCGACAACCCTATTTATTATCTTGTTGCTCTCGGACACCCCACGACCTGGTCGGAAACAATCGACTGGTCTTTTAATTACCTTTTCACCCCTGCTCTCCAGAAAAAATTTGTGACCCATATATATCCATAGACCCAGAAAAGGGTTTTGAAGAGTTTTGAGTCAAGGTCACATTCGCAAAAAAAAAAAACCTAGGTTGGGTTTTTGCAGTCCAAAAAAAAGCCAAGAAAGCAAAGAGTGCAAAAAAAAAGAAAGAAAGAAAGCAAAGAGTGAAAAAAAAAGTTACTTTGTGATTTTGGATCCGATTGTGTTTGTATCTACCCTATCCTTCCGTTTGCTTGAGCTAGTTCTAGGAACGCGTTTGGGCCAGCAAATGTGACGAGTACTGTGAACTTTTATTCAGCTTTGCTAATCTGATTTCATTATTGCTATTCCTTGCTAGTAAACATTGCCTATCAAGGCTCCACATACTTTGCCCTCAGTTGGATCCTCGCATTCGCCTCTGCTGTGGTCGTACATCCCACCTTCTCGATCGGACCACTGTTGTAATTTGGTAAGAAACTCATAAGAGCTTGGTAAGGCGGCTTGAGTGTGTGATTCCACCCTCAGGCCACCTAATAGTGATAGGGATAATACCTTTGTGTTGTCTTTTGTTTCCTACTAACCATGTCGGTGAAGGATTGGATGCGCAAGAGTGTGTTTTGAGGAAGAGCTCATGGCGCTATTGGATGAACAACGCACTACCGTTAATGAGGACATCGACGAAGCTTCAAGCTACCACGATCACATTACAGCGCTCAATCAGCGATAGTATTGCGGTGCTCACTCACGCGCCTCGAAAGAATGGTGAACCGACCACCAAGCGTTGGTCGTGTGGAACCTCGAGTGCGACCCATGACGAGTTTGATAATGATAATGAGATGCGACCACGGCGCCTTTGATGCGACACAACGGAACCGGCGAACTTCAACCGTCAAGGTATGAGAGGTAATAATGTTCGACAACATAATGCGTGTTAATGATGATCCATATGCTAAAGTTAAGTTCTCTATACCATCTTTGCGGTGCTTATGACGCTGAAATTTATCTAGATTGGGAGATGACGGTAGACAGAAATTGAATGCTCACTTAGTTCGAAGTGCATAAAGTTAGGCAAGCCACAAGTGAATTTAAAAACTTTGCCATCATTTGGTGGAATAGGTGCACTTAGAAGGATTAGCGCCTACTACGTGGGATGGGTTAAAGGTTGCTATGCATGCAGATTTGTTCCACCTTCTTTTAAGCGTGATTTGCGTAATAAATTGCAGCGCTTAAACCAAGGTAATAGATTAGTAGAAGAATATTATCGGGAGCTACAAATTAGCATGTTGCGTTGTGATATTATTGAGGATGAAGAAGGCTGTAATGCACGTTTTTATGGAGGATTAAGGCGTGAAATTCAGGACATAGTGGATTACAAAGAATACGATAGCGTCCTAGATTGTTCCAACTTGCATGTTTGGCGAGAAAAGGAATTGCAGGGACGACAACAGAGGCCAAGGACGACAATCAGCGCTTTGTGAGGTGATTGGGTCGTGGTGTAGACATGCTCCCAAAGTTGTTCCTTGGCCTCTGTTGTCGTCCCTGCAATTCCTTTTCTGCCAAACATGCAAGTTGGAACAATCTAGGGACGCCATCGTATTCTTTGTAATCCACTATGTCCTCAATTTCACGTCTTAATCCTCCATAAAACGCATCATTGCAGCTTCTTCATCCTCAATAATATCACAACGCAACATGCTAATTTGTAGCTCCTGATAATATTCTTCTATGAATCTATTACCTTGGTTTAAGCGCTGCAATTTATTACGCAAATCACGTTTAAAAGAAGGTGGGACAAATCAGTTACGCATAGCAACCTTTAAACTATCCCACGTAGTAGGTGCTAATCCTTCGGTGCATACCCTATTCCACCAAATGATGGCAAAATTTTTAAATTCACTTGTGGCTTGCTAACTCTATGCACTTCGAACTAAGTGAGCATTCAATTTCGTTCTACCATCATCTCCCAATCTAGATATATTTCAAAGATCATAAGCACCCGCAAAGGATAGTATAGAGAACTTGACTTTAGCATATGGATCATCATTAACACGCATTATGTTGTCGAACATTATTACCTCTCATACCTTGACGGTTGAAGTTCGATCGGTTCCGTTGTCGCATCAAAGCGCCGTGGTCGGCATCTCATTATCATTATCAAACTCATGGTCATGGGCTGCATCCTCGAGGTTCCACACGACCAACGCTTGATGGTCGGTTCACCATTCTTTCGAGGTGTAGTGAGCGCCGCAATACTATCGTTGATTGAGCGTTGTAATGTGATCGTAGCTTGAAGCTTCCTCGTCGATGTCCTCATTAATGAGTGCGTTGTTCATCCAATAGCGTCATGAGCTCTTCCTCAAAACACACTCTTGCGCATCCAATCCTTCACCGACATGGTTAGTAGGAGACAAAAGACAACACAAAGGTACTATCCCTATCACTATTAGGTGGTTGGAGGTGGAATCACACACTCTCAAGCCGCCTTACCAAGCTCTTATGAGTTTCTTACCAAATTGCAAAGAAGTGGTCTAATCGGCGAAGGTGGGATGTACGATCACGGCGAGGCGAATGCGAGGATCCAACTGAGGGTCGAAAGTATGTGAAGCTTCTGACGAGCAATGTTTAGTAGCAAGGAATAGCAATAATGAAATCAGATTAGCAAAGCTGAACCAAAGCCCACATGACTGCCACGATTCTTGTCGGTCTAAAAGTGCTCCTAGCCCTAGCACAATACTGATCGAAACAAGGACTCGATACAAGGGAGTCCAAAGGATGCAAGGCTGGAACTGGTCGTAGACCAGCTAGGTGTGGTCGACTTGCTTCTTCTTCTTTTCTTTTGCACTTTTCTTTTCTTTTCTTTTCTTTTGCACTTTTCTTTTCTTTTCTTTTCTTTTCTTTTGCACTTTTTGCTTCTTTTCTTTTCTTTTCTCTTTTTTTTTTTGCAAACGTGACCCAAGCCAAAAATTCTTCTGTTACCTTTTCTGGATCCGATGAGGTGATTGGGTCACAAACTTCTCTCTCTCTGAACTTGGACTAGTTCTGTTGCGGCTACGGAATCCGACCAGGGGATCGAATCCGACCAGGTGGTAGTTCCTGAGTGGATGGTAGAATGGTGTTGCTCGAAGAGGTGGTCGGATCCGAGTAGATGTTCGATTCCGACCAGATGGTAAATCCCGAGCGGGTGGTCGAATGGGTGTCGCTCGCAAAAGGAGGTCGTGCGTCCAGGATGGATGGTGGCACGGGCGAGCGCGTCTGGCGACTAGAGACCAAGAATGCTACTCTAAACCAGCAACAAAGACACCTACAATGGACTCGAACTCAACAATGCGAAAACTGAAAACAAAATTGCGAAAGGCACAAAGTGGTTTGGACAGCGGAATAATTACTATCTAAAACTTTTTGTAGGGCAGTTTTTCTGGACTTTAGGTGAGGGAACACATCTAACAAAAGGGGATAAATGAAATTACCTAACGGGCAACCTTTGCTCTGATACCACTTGATGAGTCACGGCGCCCGATCTTCCGATAGGTTCGATTTGGTTCGTCGTGAGGACGTTGACGCTTTGAGGCTTCGACCAGCGGATCGTCACCTCAATTCGCTACACCCGCACGCGCTGTCGTTATCGACCACGCTTGCACGCGATCGACCTTACCACGAAGGTTATTGTTCCGCAAGCAATCGAAGCAACTCACAAGAACAAGGTAGATGCAATCAATTGTATTGCGGATATGGATGAAGTTTACAAGTGGGGTTCCTCAAACCGATAATCGCGTAAACCGCAATGGCGAATAATCTAAGAAAACCCGCCTCTAAACTATGGCGCTATCTTTGTATATATATAGGGGAACGTGAGGAGGTCGACCTAGGGTTGTGCGGCCGTGGGATGAAGCGTACACAACCTGGACTCCGACCTCGTTATGTTTACAAAGTCTTATTAGTTTCCAAAACGGTGACGCAGCACCTTGTGTTGCGTATTTCTGGTCGAAGATCTGGTCGTAGGACTAGTCCTAAGGTGGTCTTGAGGAGTCCATGCTATCTTTGGTCGTAGATTGTGTCCAACGAGTATTGTGCTCCCTTTTCTGGTCGTAGATTGCTCCAATCGAATCAACTAGTCGTAGGTCTTCTTGTAGTGATCATAGATCTTCTTGCAGTGGTCGTAGACCTTCTTGAACTGGTCGTAGTCCTAGATTCCTGAGTACAAGTAAATCATCTCCATTAGGCAGCATCATAGAGTTCTCAAGTAATACACTCAGCCATAGAAACGAATTTACCTGATTGATTAAGTGACGTGCTCTAGCTCTTGTTATAGGACCGTGTAGTTCAGCACCCATATCTGGAGGGTCTTGTGTCGTGCGTGTATCCGAAGGAGGGATGTCCTCATCAGCTGCCACTCTGCCTCCATGACATGGTGCTGCCACTTTGGAAGATAGACGTCTACCTCGACTAGAGTATGCTGCCCCTTTGTTGCCACTCATTTTAGGTGTCCTGAAATGAAATGAAATTAAATAAATCAATTAATATAGCGTAATCAAGTAAGCTCATACAAAAAATTAAAAACATGCAGCAAATACATGCAAGACGTACAAGAAGATCATGCTTAGAAGTAGTCGTCTACAATGGGATCCTCCGCAGATGGCCCCTCTAAAAAGTCATCGTCACTCCCATGAGGTGTTGACTCGACCTCATCCCCTTCAGTGCCATCAATGTCCAAGCGATTAAGTACTTCCAAATCCTCTTCATTGACAACCTCCTCAGCATCGATTAGAATGTCTTCTATGTGATCGTCCCCTTGCCCAATTATTATTTCAAAAGTCCCAGGGAGCCCATCTTCTTGGAAGAACAGGTCAACACCATTGTTGGTCTCAATGTTATAGTCCTGCTCACTAGGGGTAGTGATGCGGGGTGCCCGATCTTCTCAACGTAGAACCTCTTGATAACTTGTGTATCCTGACGAACCACCAGCTGATCCCCCGCGCCAATGCACGGACTTGCAACTCTATGAAAAATTCGCCCAAACACACACTTGATTGGATCCTCGCTGACCACAAGCGAAGATCGTCGAGCCCTCAATTCCCAGCGAAAAAGCAAGAACGACCCCTTGTTCTCAATGCACAATTCCCTCTGTTTTGACTATAAGCACAACAGGAGAATCAAGCAAAAGCTTTGAAAATATATTAAACGTGGTCTCAAGTTACAATGGGGGTCTACCCCTCTATATATAGTGCCCCTTCTCCTCCTCATGGCTGGCCAAGAGGCCCTACTCCTATTCTAATTCGGATTTGGAGTCCTACTCCAATTCCGATAAATTCCAAAACAAAAAAAGAAAACTCTGATTTTACAACTGTCACATTGATTCGATCATATCTTTTTATCCAGAAGGAATTTTGGATAGGGAGGATCCGTTGGATCTGGCTTGAAGTTATCTTTCCAACAAGCCCAAGAACACTCGAATCGGACTCCGTTTGTAAAAGTTATGACCGTTTTAATCTGGACTGTCCTGCTGATTCCGAATCCGAATTTGATACTGATTCCGAATCCGAATTTGATTCTGAGTTGATTCCGAATTTGAGTTTGGTTGGGCTTGTGGAAGTTTCGAATTTGAGTTGGATTCTTGAGCTTCTCTCCCCTTGCTTGTCTCCCACGAGCTTCTCCTCCATTGTGACGTCCTTTCTTTAAGAACAGTCTCATATCCTTCATCTCCGTTCATTATTGAATCTTCCAATATGAGCACAAGCAAAACACTAGTTTTAGGTAGTATGAAATTCTCAACTAATTTAAAAGGAAATTCAGTGAACAGATTCACCTGTTGGATAAGCTTCTCTTGTTTTTCAACTCTCTTAGTAAGCTCATGTTGTTCTGAGGTATTTAATGAATTGAAAACATTATATGAAACAACATAGCTAAGGATGTCCGTATCATCCTCCCTTTCTTCAAAAAAAGCCATCCTCGGCTTTTGATAGCCTGAAAATGTGATAGACGAAGAAAACAACGTATATGCATGGTATATGTATGAATCAATTATTGTGTTCTTTTTGTTGTTTTGCACAATCGATAGCTCAAAATCATATTTCAAATTGCCCAACTGACTCATATGATAAAATTTATCCTTCCCAATATCAAAGTCAACTAAAGTGGATGAAAACAAATTGATACCATTCCATGCTTTAACTGTGCTACTATGATTAGTTATACATTTAAGAGATAAACAAGTAGGCATCATATTGCGTTCTAAACAATAGACACTTGTATTTAAACCCCTCTTAAAGAGACTGTGACATTGCTCAATAGATGGTTTGCGCAAAACATGTAATTTTAAATCAACAAGATTATCACTGGTAATGCATATTCAATAAACTTGAAACATGTTGTTGTCAACACCAAAATCTCCGATCAAATTGAATTTATATGTGTGTACGTAGCTATTTACTAGTGATCTTAAATGTGAAATTTCAATAACCTTCTTAATAATACTAACTACCTCTTTTGGTTTATCGAATATGATATGACACAAATAATCATTAAGGGATATTCTAGTAAGAACTTCTGTATGAGTAATCAATTCCATATTATGCAAATTAAGCATATCAAATTTAGAACTTGGAATCATCAAAGGAATAATGGAGTTCTCAGTTTTACGCACCTTGTCTTGATGATCTATCGATTTAGTACCAATAGTGTTACCTTGATCGTCCTCCTCAGTTGATGTAGGTGCCGCGGGTATCGTAATGTCATCATGTAACCACGGGGTATCATGTGTTCCCTCTCCAACCATAGTTATATCTTCATCTTTCTCTTCCAATGGTGAGGGCTCTTGAATGTCCAACTCCTTATTTGCTTGGTCCACCTGCACAAGTGTGATACAACACTAGAAATAGAGGGTAAGTTGTTAGGTTCAAAAATAATCTTACTTGTCCTATCATCTATCTCTCCCTTTTCTTTTGGTGTATCTCTCACACTCTCAATTGGGATGCTCTCAACCTCGCATATGGTGGACTCACACAGCTCACTCTTTTTATCACTCTCACTCAATTTGGCTATGTGGCTCTCATTCTCACATGGGTTTTGATACATCTCATCTTTGTAAGACCGTGGGCCAGCAAGGGCACAACTACCACCACCCACGACCTCCTCACGTGTTGCGGGTTGTGACGGGGCAGCACTACTCATCACCTCGGTCGAAGAAAAATTCCTATGCTCGATCTTCTTCTCAAGTGACACACCAGTGGATGAATTAGAACTAAAGAGCCAGCGCAGATTTAATTGATGTGCTTGCCTGTGTTTAAGTCTCTTTTCTGCTTTCATAGCATATTTCACAAGATCTTGCAGACTATGAAAATATTCATCTTGAAGTGCAGCAACGATCTGATAATTCAAGCCTGCTTTGAAGTATGTCTTTTCTTGATATGCACTAGTGATATTGGCACGGCGCATTGCATGATTCAACTCAATATAGTAATCTTGGACAACTTTGCATCCTTGTGTAATGCTCTTGTAATACCCCGAAGGTGATTCGGCTTATTAGAAAAAGTTTCGGAAGAGGGAGCTAATCGAAAAACCAGAATCATCTTTTCACCGGGGGGTTTTCTGTCATTTCACGGCAACCTGGGCCTGGGTCACGGCCCCGGAGGGGCCCATGTGGTGGCTGGCCATAAGAGGGGGGGTTCCCACCACCAAACCCTAAACTCCACATTTCTCTCCCCCTCCCCCCCTTTGTAGCCGCCGCCCCCCTTCCCCCTTTGTGTGCACCGTTTTGTACGTCGATTTTGGGTAAGATGCGTTCGTTTTCTGTCCTGTCCATCTCTTAGAAAGTTGTAGGTATTGTTCTTAGCTTTACATAGCCACCGAGATCACATGATTCCGCCTTATGGTTTAGGAGATATGATTTTTTTAGTGCGCGCTGCTCTGTCTGTCTAACGAGAAAGATCTGTCGACTTGATCCTAGGTTTTGATTTAGTTAGAGGCATTTCCAGAACCTCCACCCCAATAAGTTATTGTAGCCCTTTAAATTATATTTCAAAGCTGATAAAGATCATCTCCATTGGATCTGTATAATGAAAGTTATGATATTTTCTTTACCACTGTTCTGAATTTTGGGCAGATAATTGTTAGTGTTTTCATCTATTGTTTAGACTACTGTAGAGGCCGAATCTGGGGTTTTGCCCTTCTAGAGTTTTATTCCTGGGAACGTTAGCTTTCTTTTGGCACCGAGATCAGGAAAATCCAATCTGTAGTTTGGGAGATATGAATTTTTGATTACGAACTGTCCGGTCTGTCTGAAAACTAAGGTCAGTAGGTTTGTCCCTCGGTTTTGTTTAAATTAGGGGCCGAATCAGAACCTTCACCCAACTAAGTTATTTTAGCCCTTAAAATTATATTTTCAGCTGATAAGAATCATTCTCATTGGATCAATAGGTTGAAAGTTACGCCGTTTTCTTTATCTCTGATCGTATTGCATTCGGGCGTAGATGGGTTGTGTTTAGCTGTTAATTAGCCCTCTGTTTTGGCCGAATCAGGGGATTCCGCCAACTAATGTTTTGTAGCCTGATCTGTTAAGATTCAGTGAGCACTGGTTTCAGGTCTTTTGGAGTTACAGATAATTAATGGTGATTTTTCTAGTATCGCTGTCAGTTTAGCGGTAATCGGGCTGTTGGGTAAACTTGGTAAAATTGATCCCGTTGTTTGGGTGGGAGAGATAGAGGGGATGGAAGGGCTCTTGTAGCAATGTCATACCTTGTTATTCTTATTTCGATTATACATTTGTGTAGGCGGTAAGGCGGTGAGTGGAGGGGCATCTTCGTGTCCTCCTATTACGTCACATCGCGGAAGGCAAGTACCCTATGCTGTTTGGTGATATTTCCAATTGTTTGCTTGATGTTGGGATAGATTGTGAATGCCTTTTTCTATCCATCCTGATGTTTATTTCAGTTCAAGAAGATGATTCTTGTGATTAAAGAATTAGCATTCATTTCAGTTGTTGCATTCCATTACATGCAACTAACTTGTGTGGCATCCTTGATATATTATGTTGTGTGGGAATGCATACTCATACTTATTTACACATGTTGTTGAATGCCATGTGTCTTTTCCACTAATGTGTGTTATTCATTCATACCATGAAAAATCATCATATTCATTCATAAAATTCATTATGACCACGGAAGTGGATTCTTTTGGTAAGTCCCATCAATTCCAGTATGGGCATTTGAAAGACCCATCAATTCCAGCATGGGCATTTGAAAACCCACCATTCCAATGTGGGTAGTGTTGACCACCATTCCAATGTGGTAACTTGGACACCCGTATGAAACGTTCTTCATACGGTGATTGGGTCCCCGTACTTTGTGAAGTACGGGCTTAAGTGAACACCGACGGGTGTATCACTCGCTATACCTAGTATAAGTCGTGATTAGTCCATTCCTTCAATGCATTCTTTCATTCCATCCATTCATGTATTCATTCCATTCAATCATATATGTGTTCCAAGATTTGTTCGTAATTCAACCGGATTGTGTTGTCCACTCTATGTTTGATTATTCTTGTATGTACTTGCTGAGTCTTCGACTCACCCTTGCTTTGTATGTTTTAATTAGGTAATTGAGGAGAAGACAAGGTGATTTGGTGGGGTAGTTCGGCACACTGCACTTCACTTTTATCCAATCAGAATAATTATTATTACCTTTCAGTCAAGCCAACTTGTTAAATAAATTTCAGTTGTAATAATCCAACTTTGGTATTGCTTGACTGCTCGTGGTATTATATCTGTTTATCCATTCTTTTCCATGAATCTGGTGATCGTTTATTGTCATTCTTTAGAAATTATTGTTGATTGAATCTGTATAATCCAGCTTTAATGCTATTCTTAGTAGTTTGATAGTTTTACGTGACATCTTGGCTTCCGAATAGCCAGGGTGTTACAGCTCTCCACGTGGCATAGTAGTTCCCGCTCATAATAGGATAGAACAAATTCTCTTCTCATGACCCTTTTTAAATAGACCCAAGATGTAATGAATCGTTTTTCACTTAGTTGTTGCCACCAACTAGAGGCATAGTCCGTAAAAAACAAAGTGGCCACTCTCACTTCCTTGGCTTCTGATTCGAACTTATGGTATTCAAGCTCGAACTCCATGTTTTGTACCCACTCAAGATACTCCTCTGGATCATTACTACCATAGAAGGGAAGATACGTATACTCGCGATCTGCCATTGTTAGCAGCAAAGTAAAGAATATGTATGTAGGTGTATGTGTATATTTAGAGGTCACTCAACTCACAATCCTAACAAGGTGAAGTTTCTTTACCGTTCTGAAAGGAATTAAGATCAACAATACTTACACTTTAGGGCAGCAGGAACCACAAGGTGATGTGTGAGCGAATTTCAAGAGCAAGTCAAAGCACGACAACGGGTGTTTTGTGGAGTTTGGTATGGATACCTACTTAATTTGAAAATTTTAGGTATTGTAAGGCTAAGTAAATATCCAAACTAGAATTCAATGCCTAGTTGCCGATCACACTGATATAAGTGAAAATCAAAGCAACTCACACGCAAAGATATTGGAACTTAGTGCAATCAAGGAATGAGCTATGTAAGATATAAGTGAAGAACAAAATAGCTCGTATTGCACAAGTTGTAGAAAGACGCTAGCTAGTTGCAAATAATGAAACTAGGGCACAAGATTTCACAAAATATTGATATTCTAATAATTGAATCAAGAATGAGTGGGGATTTTTGCTCAAGTTTATGGTTCGGCTATGCGCTTTCTGTAATATCCCAAAGTTCTGTTACCAAAATAAAATTAATAAAGTTATTATTTTATTTGATTTTGTGAAATTTAAAAGAGATCTATTGCTTTTCTTGAATTTCCTAAATTGTAAAAGTTAAAAATAAAATTTATAGAGTTTTCTGCTATTTAATTGGATTTAAATTTAAAAATAAAATTTTAATTAATTTCTGGAATTTTCTGGTATTTAAAAATGCTTTTCCTATATTTCAGAAAATAAGTTTAATTATTGTACAAAAATAATATATAAATTAAATTTTTAATTATTTTTATTAAGTTAAAAATAATTTAAATAATTTCTCAAAAATTTTCTAGAATTTTTGAACACCATTTGTTATTTTCTAAAAATCCCTATTTGATTTTTGTAATATCTAGCAATTAAAAATGAAATGCTGTTAGAAAGGAAAAGATAATTTTTGTTGAAAATATTTTATTTAAGATACAAATACCCTATTTAACTACTCTAAAAAGTTATAGAATTTTTAGACCCATATTACTATTTTTCAAGATTAAAAATAATTTTCAACAATATAAAAATAATTACTGTATAATAATAAAATTATTATTTTTACTTTTATTATTTTATTTGCATTCATAATCTGGTGTTTATTATCTGTGATTTGTTTCGGATATTTCAGAATTTATTTGCTATTTTTTCGGAATTAATTAATGCTTTTCGAATTTTGAAAAAAAAAAGAATATTCCTCGGAATATTCCGGCTGCTACAGTACTGCGTCCAAAAATTCAGCCCAAAAATCCGGTGATAACTCCGGCGAGCAATTCCCGCCAAACCGTTACTCCTTTGTGCCTATAAATTGAACCGTAGCCCCTCCTTCTCATTCCCCACATCTCACTCGCTCAGATTCGCAAAAAGCCTTCCGGAGCTCCCTCTACTAGCTCTTCTTCTCCAACTCCGGCGAAAACTCCGGCGAGCCCGATCTCCCCATCCGGTGCTCCGTTGTCCGTCAAATTTTACCAGTGAGTCATCTCAAGATTCTCTACATTTCTATTCAAACCGAATTTTGGTTTACCTGTTGTCTCACGTCAGCCACAAAAGCACCGACGATCCTGTTCTCCAACTCCGGTGACAACTCCGGCGAGCCCGATCTCTCCATCTGTAACTCCGTTGTGCTCCAAATTTTACCGGTGTGTTCCTATAGAGATTCTCTACATTTCTATTCAAGCCAAATTTTTATATAAATATTATTTCACATCGACCACAAAAGCACCGACGGTCTTCTTCTCCAACTCCGGCGAGAACTCCGGCGAGCCCGATCTCCTCATCCGTTGATCCACTATGTACCACAATTTATTGGTGAGTTCCTATTGAGATTCTCCATATTTCTATTCAAGTGGAATTTTGATTCACTAACTTTTTCACCACCGGTCACATCTTCTTCCCCAAGTCCGGCGAGAACTCCGTCGAGCCCGATCTCTCATCTGTTGGGTAATTGCGTGAGCCCTTTTACCTACATGTTCCTTTCAATATTATCTACCTTTCTTTTCAATTTTTTTTTTGAATTTCGCAATAATTCAGCACCGCTATGTCGTGCCATGTGGCGCCAAATCATTGCAATGTCACCGCCACATCACCACATAGTCTGCATGGCTGTCACCCAAGTGCCACCTTACTTTATCTCTCCAAATCAATAGCTACATCATGCCATGTGTATATTTCCTCTTTATCTTTGGAAAATCAATCTCTTAAATTCTGAAATTGGGAATTTAATCTTTTCATGTGACTTTCAACCTTCCAGAAATTCGTTCTTCTTCATACGAACTCCGATTCCATCGATTCAAATTCCTATATTCATATAAATTAGATATCTTCCTTATAGTATTTATTTTATAATTTTTGGATTTTTTTTTGTATTTGGCTTATGTACGCGTATAGATTTCGACGACTTCGGAGAGTCAGATTTCGACCCTGTTTGAGAACATCGATAAACCAAGCAAGGCAAGTTATACCTTTGATAATATTTGATCCCAATATTTCAAATTATTTAAATTCTATTTTAAATTATTATTGCATGCTATTTCTATTCAAGTAATTTAAATACCTGTTTTTAAATTATAGTTATTCCAATTGCCATTGTATAGCCAACTTTGCTGTTGAATGAAACATACCTTGACACATTAGATAAAAATCTGGTTTATGCAGTAGTATGAACCAGAACATTTTGGAAAGAATTATGCTTAGACATGCTTAGACCAAAAATGTTCAGTTCCGGGAATTTGGCCCAAATAATCAACTATTGTTTAAAAGCCTATGACATTGGTTTGTCATGGAAGATTTTACAAATGACTTTGAAAAGCAAAAATGAAAAGTTGGTTTGTACTTGGGCGAAATGGATGCTTGGTGGGTGCAGGTTTATGCACGGGCTCAATCCGGGTAGGTTTGAGGCCTATGGGTTATTTTGGAAGTCGCCCAAGTCAGTTAAGGACCGGTCTTCGAGCCGCATCTTGATAAGCCACATCGTACTACCACATGTCCTGTATGGGCAGGACCTGGCTAAATAATTTGTAACATTCCATCGTAGTTGTGCCATTTTGATGTGTGGGTGTCGGTTAGACAGTATTCCCACATGGCGCAAGAGGGGGCTTGAATCCGGCGGGTGGTTAGCCCAATGGAAGCGAAACCTTAGCGAGGCAAGGCTACGGTGGGATGACGCATTGTAAAAGCCTTGACACGTGCTCTAGACTGCTTACCTAAGGTAGTGAGCAGTGGGATCGATGGATGCCAAACAAACTAGAGAATTCATGTCTTGTGGGTAAAGTTGTACAACCTCTGCAGAGTGTAAAACTATTCGAATAGACGTGTCCACGGTCATGGACATGCTGAGCAAAGCCACTCAAAGTTAGACTTTGATTTTGTTTTAAAATGATTTTTACAAATGATTTGAGGATAGTTAATCCTTGTGGTAAAATTCGACGGTTAGCCATGTGATAGGAGGGTATCCATCACTATGTCTCATATGGAGGCTATCCTACTATAAAATTTGAGAATTTATAAAATGAATTTTTAGTTATAGAATAACTGCTTTGGAACTTACTACAAATATTCAAAGAAAATAATGAGTTATGCAAAATCAACCAATAAGCCTTCCTTTGATATATCCATGCATGCATTAACTCTGTTACTGGGTGTAACTTGCGAGCACAGTAGTTGTGCTCACCCTTGCTTCATGCAAATAAATTTCAGAGGAGAAGGACTTCGGATCTCGACGACTAGGCCGCTACCCTATCGATTGCACATGGCGGTCAATTGGACTCCACTACTTCTTCGCCTTCATTGTGTTTGTTTATTGTTGGCTTGTAAGCCTCTTCTGTAATAAACTCTGTTGATTATTAATAAAGTTATGCGAATTATGGATGTTACCATATTTGTTTACTGTGTGAACTAGCTACTGATCATGGGACTGGTTCAGAAATACACAGAGAATTCTGGGGTGTTACTCCCGGGTCCGACACTTTCTTTTTTCCTTTCCTCTTTTCTCGTTTCTTTTTCTCTTCTTTCTTTTTTTTCGTCTCTTCTCTTTTTCCTTCCTTTTTTTGAACTATTTGTAATATTCTGAAAAATAATAATAATAACAATAATAATAACAATTTAATTAGTTAAAGGATTTAGGGCTTGTGCGTAATTAAAGAATTTAGTATACGTGGAAATAGGATAATTCTGAGTTTTTATGAGATATATAAATAGATTTTGGGTTCTCTAGAAACCCTAGCTTTTTCTTTTTTCTTTCCAAGCCGCGCCGCCTATCGCTTTTCTGTTTTCCTTTTATTGCGTTGCGCCAACCATTGTCTCTCGCGGTATGGCAGGCCGACCCGCTTACAAGCGTGGTCAGCCGATCCTTGTTCTTTGCGCGTTGTCGATCTGTGCGTTCGTTGCTTCTTTGCTTCACCGGCCGTCATCGCTGCGTCTTGAGCCGAGACCGCGTGGAAACGCTGCGGCTGCTGCGCCTGATTTTCCAGCCGAAGTCCTGCTGCTGCCGATTGCCGTTGCCGAGACTGCGTTGCCGTGCGCCGCTTTGCGCGTTGCGCTACCGCATTCTTTGTGTCTTCTTCTTATTTGCGTTCTTGCCGCGCACACGCCTTGATTTCTGAAGCGCCAAGTGCACTTTGTGCAGTGCGTGGAGCCGCCTGCGTGGATTGCTGTCGCACGTCTTCTGCTGCGTTTGCTTGCCGCCGTGGATTGGTGTGAGGTTTGCTAGCTTTAAATACATGTTTTTCTCTGGTTTGCTAGACGCTGTTAATTAGAGATTATAATTGAGGTTAATTAGAGAGGGTTCTATAGTTTTTAGTCAAAGTGCCGAGTAATAGATCTGTTTAATAGATCCGTTTAGCCTGTTGTTCCGTGTACGATTTATTCGGATACCTTAAGGGCGAATCTTGGAAATACCATCTACTAGTTAATTGTAGATAATTTCGATATCTTTCTATAGCATATTTAAACATGTCAATCGGACAAGTATAATTCGAGTTATGATTTTCGGAAGACTGCTGTTTTTACGGTTGTCGTCTTTCGGCGCTGTTTTGGTAGACTGTAGATTAAAAATAGTAAATAGCTTAATTAGAGTTTTTGATCTACATGAAAGATGTAGATAATTGTCCAATGGTTCTGTAGAATCTGAGAACGCGAATTTTGGTTGAGTAAAACAAAAGTTATGAATTTAGTAAGACTGCTGTTCCGAAGCGGACAGATCGGCTTTCTGGGGCTAAATACGGAGGGTTAGATGATTTAATTAGAAGACTTTGTAATCTAAGAAAATGTGGATAATCTTATGAAGAATCCAGAATGTGGTGGTTTGTGGTGATCGGACTTTCGAGTCAAAAGTTACGTTCGTTTTAGTACTAAGACCGCAATGGGTAACTTTTCGGTACCGGAGTAACGTGGTATATTTGGGGACGTGTAGGAGCGATGTCGATTGATTGTGGTTCTTATGATGCTGTAGCTTGTATTGAGATTTGTGTATTTAATGTAGGAGAGGCGTCGTACTTGTTGCCGTCTGCTAGCCAAATTGTGCGTCGCAACTAGTAAAGGCAAGTGCATGGTAGACAGCGGTCAATGATCGATCACTGTTTTCTTTATCTTCTATTACCATTATTGTTGTGCTTTTATTCTGTTTAATTGCAAACAAATAATTGGTATGTTTATATCTTTGTTGACAAGCATGATGGAAAGTTGGATATGATGTTTATGATGGAGTTTTGCATATTTTGCATACATAAGCATCTTTGCATATGAGCAGGTGATCATGAATGATCACAACTCCACGGAGTGGAGGAGGTCCCGATCCTTTGGAGGAACGGGCTTGAGAGTGAATGTTGTCGCGAGCATTCACTCATGCTATACCGGTATACGCGAAAGAAGTGCATGTGGACATGTAGATTAGATTTGCATTGATACATGAGATTAATGGATGTGAATCAAATAGAAGTACCTGTGATGATAATGAAGTTATTGAATGCTGTGGATTTATTATTGTTCGTTGTTTATGGATGTGTTTGCTGAGTCGTGGACTCACCCTTGCTCTATTGTTGTCTTTAGGTGATCTTCGAGGACGCCGTAACTGAGAGCGATTAGAGCACATGGACAATACATGATCATTTGCCATAAGAATCTTTTCATTCACAATTGGTTTACTCTTGGACATGTTAGAGGTTGGATAAAATTTAGGACAGCGTTTGGACTAGACTATTTGCTTTATTAATTTGGATTCATTGGTTGATGCTATTTTGGACTGTTTACCTGGTTTTATTCCCCTTGCTTATTGATTATCGTTTGATCCATAATTATACATGTTCTTTTGTGATCCATGGATATGGTTATTGTTGTTTTCTTGCTGAAATTTTATAGTGTGTCGATATTTATTAGTTTAGAGAGTGGTGTGGTGGCATTCTAGGCTCAGTGTTGGGCTGGGGTATTACAGTTGGTATCAGAGCGGGCTTTAGGTCCGTGGTGAATAGATTAACAACATAGGCAAACTAAAATTGTTAAAATTTGTTTTAGTTTAGTAAATCAACTAAAATTTGCTAATGGTTAACTAACCTAAAATTTGACACACTAGTGCACAGTAGGTTAGAGAGAGGTACGAATAAAGTTTTTACGCTTCCGTTATGTTGTTCATTGATGGATGATTTTATTTTGATCTTTGAACTCATTGTGTATTGTTGATTGTGGTTGATAGCTATGCCGAGGGGTAGAGGACGTGGTCGTGGTGGCCGCGGTCGTGGAGGTCGGGGCCGCGAAAGAGGTTCCGTGGAGCCACCTCCTGAAAGAGATGAGTCGATGGTGAGGGGTTCTTTGCTGACCCGCCTCCGGTTGGGGCCCAAGATGAGACCCCCGCTTTTGCTGAGAGAGTTGGTGGGAGAGATCCGTGCTCTTCGTCAACAGCGCCGGCAGCCCCGCATTCGCGCATCCGTTGTTGCTCTGCCGCACATCCTCCGGTTCTGAGGCGCGGATGTCACTACGAGTGGATGGGGTTGAGGTTGGATCCGTTTGACGGTCGGGCACACGGTCGAGCAATGGATCAAGTTGCGCTACATGGAGAGGCGCTTGGAGCTTTAGAGATGTCTTCACCTCGGAGGGTCCGTTTGTAGCCTTTCACCGAAAGGGCAAGCAGATATTTGGTGGGAGGGCGTGTTGTCTTGAGGACCGCCACTCAAGGTCCATCACTTGGGAGGACTTTGTTGATCAGCCAAAGGAAAGTTCTACCCTATTCTTTTGTTGAGAAGATGGAGGTTGCCTTGACGACCTTTGCTCGGGGAAGAGGTCTATTGCCGAGTATGAGGTGAGTTCAACAACTTGGTTCGCTTCTGTCCCTTGATGCGAACGATGATCTTCGAAAAGCCAAGAGGTTCCGTCGGGGTCTCACCTCGAGTACCGAGATGTGTTGGGAGCTACTCCACTCGTGACTACACTGTTGTGGAGCAAGCTAGGGGCATGGAGTTGGAGATGCGACTCACAAAGGGGCGACAAGCCTCGGTGGATCGGTTGCTTCGTGGTGACGGAAGAGGAGCTCTAGTGAGGAAGTGGGTCTGCTCAACACCCTTTCAAGAAATTCAAGGGAGGACCGCAGTCTTTCAGGTCTAAGCAGTCGAGGCCGTTCTCTTCTTCGGCGCCTCGTCCTTTGCAGGTACTCCAGCTCTTCGTCCTGTCCCAGGGCAGGGCATGCTTTGCTTTAAGTGCGGTGATGGACACCGCGCTGCTGAGTGCACTTGGACGGGTGATTGCCGTCAGTGTGGCCGACCGGGTCACAAGGAGCGGGTGTGTCGCCAGAACCCCGCTAGCGTGATCAAGTGGGAGCATGTGCCATCTTCTTCTTCTTCAGTGGGTCCTGCTCGAGGATCTTTCCAGATGATGACTGCTCCTCCAGCGATGCCATTTCCTTCAGCTTGGGCGCCCAAGAGGGTACTCTCGGCGGCCGCCACCTCCGCACACCGCTTCAGTTGTACGACCGCCTTACCGCACCGCCACAAACAGATTGTCGGGGCTCTCGCCGCCCCGCCGTCGTCTTCTTTCGCCATGGCGCCACCTGGAGTGTACGCCATGCCCACAGCGGAGTCCGTGGGTCGTCCTGACGTGGTGACAGGTACTTTGCTTGTGGATTCGTTTGATGCTTTAGTCCTTTTTGATTCAGGGGCTACCTTTTCGTTTGTCTCAACGGCGTTTGCTAGGAGAGCGAACTTGAGTATGCAGTTGATTTCTCAGTCAGTGTTGGTTAGTTCTCCTGGGGGTATTATTGCTAGCTCTACTGTTTGTCCTGGGTGTTCTATTATTATTGATGGAGAGAAGTTCACGGCGAATTTGATAGTTATTCAAATGGAGCCGTTCGACGTTATCTTGGGTATGGATTGGTTGCACTCTTTTCGAGCCGTGATATCCTGTTTTCAGAGAATGATCTGCTGCGCGCACTCGTCTGGGAGACTTTGACCTTTCAGGAGTGCGCCTCGCGCTCTCTTTCGATATTGGTGGATTGTTTCGGTCGTGCGATGGCGGGCTTCTTTAGCTCTTGCTGAGAAACCGAGTGTGGCTTCGCAGATTGAGGAGATTCCGGTGGTCAGTGATTATCCCGATGTGTTTCCGGCTGAGCTTCCGGGTTTGCCACCTGCGCGAGACGTGGAGTTTCGCATTGATCTTGTTCCGGTACCGCCCCATCTCGATGTCTCCATATCGATTAGCACGTCCGCTTCGTGACGAGTTGAAGAAGCAGCTGGATGATCTGTTGGCTAAAGGTTTGATCAGCGTAGTGTATCGCCGTGGGAGCTCTGCTCTGCTCACGAGAAGAAGGATGGGAGTTGGCGTATGTGTATTGATTACCGTGTGCTTAATGCAGTCACAATCAAGAACAAATACCCATTGCCCCGCATTGAGGACTTGTTTGATCGGTTGAATGGAGCTCAAGTATTCTCCAAGATCGATCTCCAGTCAGGGTATAATCAAATCCGTGTGCGTGAGCAGGATGTAGAGAAGACTGCTTTCTCCACCAGGTATGGGCATTATGAGTATAAAGTTATGTCTTTTGGATTGACTAATGCACCTGCTATTTTTATGGAGATCATGAACAACATGTTACACGAGTATCTAGATGACTTCGTGGTGGTGTTCATTGATGATATTCTTATCTATTCCAAGACCAATGAGGATCATGAGCGTCATTTGAGGCTGGTTTTAGATACTTTGAGAGAGCACAAGTTCTATGCTAAGTTGAAGAAGTGTGAGTTCTGGATTTCAGAAGTGGGTTTTCTGGGTCATGTGATTAACCCTCAGGGCATTGCTGTTGATCCTGGTAAGGTCTCCACAATGGTGGATTGGAAGAGGCCGACTAGTGTGAAGGAGGTGAGGAGTTTCCTGGGATTGGCTGGTTATTATCGGTGTTTTGTGCAGGATTTCTCTATCATCGCCAAACCGATGTCTCAGCTTACTCAGAAAGGTGTGAGATTCCAGTGGACCGATGAGTGTGAGCGCACTTTTTGCATTTTGAAGGAGAGGTTGGTGACCTCTCCTATTCTCACTCTTCCCGAGCCAGGAAAACGGTTCACAGTCTTTTCAGATGCGTCTCGAGTGGGTCTTGGCTGTGTTCTTATGCAAGACGGTAAGGTAATTGCTTATGCGTCGAGGCAGTTAAAGAAGCACGAGCAGAATTATCCCACTCATGATTTGGAGTTGGCTGCGGTTGTTTTTGCTCTCAAGATTTGGAGGCATTATCTATACGGCGAGCCTTGTGATATTTTCACAGATCACAAGAGTCTCAAGTATATCTTCACTCAGAAGGATCTGAATTTGAGGCAAAGGAGGTGGTTGGAGTTGATCAAGGATTATGATCTTACTATTCAGTATCATCCAGGCAAGGCCAATGTAGTTGCTGATGCTCTTAATCGCAAGGCGACTCCTGCTACTCTAGATTGCCTCATTGCTGATTTTGATCGCATGGGTATATCCTATTGTTATGCGGGCACAACACATGTTGAGACTCAGTTGATTCTTGAGTCAGCTATTCCAGACCGTGTGCGGGAAGCACAACAGAGTGACCGGTTATTACAGGAGGTTAGGAAGCGTCTGGATGAGGGCAAAGAGGGTGATTTTAACATGGACGATTCTGGTGCTTTGAGGTTTAAAGGCCGCCTTTGCGTGCCGCAGAAGGCGGAGGTTAAAGATGATATCATGAGGGAAGCACATCGCACTGCATAATCGCTCATCCCGTGAGACTAAGATGTATCGAGATCTGAAATGAATTTTTGGTGGAAAAGAATGAAGGTGGATATTGCTAACTATGTAGCTTCTTGTGGTGTTTGTCAGCAAGTGAAAGCTGAGCACAAGCGTCCTGCAGGGTTATTGCAGCCTTTGGAGGTACCCCAGTGGCCTTGGGATGATATCTCTATGGACTTTGTGGTGGCGTTACTGCTCGCGCGAGGAAGGATGCGATTTGGGTAGTGGTGGATCGATTCAAGAAGTCGCACACTTCATTCCTATTCGCACGACAAATTCAATGAGTGATCTAGCTCCTATTTATGTGCGTGAGATAGTAAGATCGCATGGTGTGCCAAAGACCATCGCTTACAGTGAGGGCCAAGTTTGTCTCCAAGTTCTGGGAGAGTCTGCAGAGTGCACTGGGCACACAACTCCGCCTGAGTACAGCGTTTCACCCACAGACATATGGGCAGTCAGAGCGTACTATTCAGACTTTGGAGGATATGTTGCGATCTTGTGTTTTGTCTTGAAGGGTAGTTGGGAGGACCAGTTGCCACTTGCGAGTTTGCTTATAATAATAGTTACCATTCCAGTATTAGAGCCGCGCCATTCGAGGTTCTCTATGGGCGGAAGTGCAGATCGCCACTTTGTTGGGATGCAGTTGGAGAGAAGGCAATTTTGGGTCCGGACTGGATTCAGAAGACCGTTGAGCGTGTGGCCATGGTGAGGCGTAATCATTAGCGGCTCGAGCGCATGTAAAAGTTATCCGATTTGAGGAGGCGTGACTTGAGTTTGCGGTGGGTGACCAGTGCTCTTGAGAGTGTCTCCCACTAAAGGCATTGTCCGATTCGGTACTGAGGAAGCTTAGCCCGAGGTACGTTGGACCGTTCTCGATTATTGCAAGAATTGGAAAGTTAGCCTACCGCCTGGACCTGCCTGAGTCCATGCGTGGAGTTCATAATGTGTTTCACGTCTCGATGCTGAGAAAGTTTTTGAGAGATCCAGAGCATAAGATTTCATTAGAGCCGCTGACTATTGAGCAAGACCTCACAGCTTGAGTCGCGTCCGTGCGATTCGGAGAGGTCGGAGCGAGTCCGAGGCACGGGACGTTGGTATACGCCAAGGTGCCGTGGACGATCATCCGAGAGAGAAGCGACTTGGGAGTTGGAGTCTCGCATGCGCGAGCAATACCTGAGTTGTTCACGCCAGCACGTGTTATTTTATTATTTAATTTCAGCAGTGTAGTTTTTATTTGAGTAGAACGGCGAGTAGAATTCGGGGTCGAATTCCGTTAAGGGGGGTAGAATGTAATATTCTGAAAAATAATAATAATAACAATAATAATAACAATTTAATTAGTTAAAGGATTTAGGGCTTGTGCGTAATTAAAGAATTTAGTATACGTGGAAATAGGATAATTCTGAGTTTTTATGAGATATATAAATAGATTTGGGGTTCTCTAGAAACCCTAGCTTTTTCTTTTTTCTTTCCAAGCCGCGCGCTATCGCTTTTCGCTTTCCTTTTATTTGCGTTGCGCGCCAACCATTGTCTCTCGCGCGTGGTCGGCTACGACCGCACAAGGTGCGGCGTGGCGATCCTTGTTGCCGCTTATTCTTTGATCCGTTTGCGATCTCGCGTTCTTCTTCTTTGCTTCCGGCCGTCGCTGCGTCTTTGGGTGCCGAGACCGCGTGGAACGCCGCGCCGCTACCGATTTTCCAAATTAAGTCCTGCTGCTGCCGATTGCCGTTGCGAGATCAAGGTTGCGGCGGCGTTCATTGCGTCTTGCGCTACCACTTGCCAGTTTGTTATTGCGCTGCGTTCTTTCTTCGCACTTCTTCTTGATTTCTGAAGCGCCAAGTGCCGCTGTCAGGCAGTGCGTGGAGCCGCTGCGTGGATTGTTCATCGCCGCGTCTTCTGCAAGCGTTGCTTGCCACCGTGGATTGGTGTGAGGTTTGCTAGCTTTAAATACATGTTTTTCTCTGGTTTGCTAGACGCTGTTAATTAGAGATTATAATTGAGGTTAATTAGAGAGGGTTCTATAGTTTTTAGTCAAAGTGCCGAGTAATAGATCTGCTTTAATAGATCCGCTTAGCTTTGTTGTTCCGTACGATTTATTCGGATACCTTAAGGGCGAATCTTGGAAATACCATCTACTAGTTAATTGTAGATAATTTCGATATCTTTCTATAGCATATTTAAACATGTCAATCGGACAAGTATAATTCGAGTTATGATTTTCGGAATACTGCTGTTTTTACGGTTGTCGTCTTTCGGCGCTGTTTTGGTAGACTGTAGATTAAAAATAGTAAATAGCTTAATTAGAGTTTTTGATCTACATGAAAGATGTAGATAATTGTCCAATGGTTCTGTAGAATCTGAGAACGCGAATTTTGGTTGAGTAAAACAAAAGTTATGAATTTAGTAAGACTGCTGTTCCGAAGCGGACAGATCGGCTTTCTGGGGCTAAATACGGAGGGTTAGATGATTTAATTAGAAGACTTTGTAATCTAAGAAAATGTGGATAATCTTATGAAGAATCCAGAATGGGGTGGTTTGTGGTGATCGGACTTTCGAGTCAAAAGTTACGTTCGTTTTAGTACTAAGACCGCAATGGGTAACTTTTCGGTACCGGAGTAACGTGGTATATTTGGGGACGTGTAGGAGCGATGTCGATTGATTGTGGTTCTTATGATGCTGTAACTTGTATTGAGATTTGTGTATTTAATGTAGGAGAGGCGTCAGATTTGTTGCCGTCGCTAGCCAAATTGTGCGTCGCAACTAGTAAAGGCAAGTGCATGGTAGACAATGATCAATGATCGATCAACGCTTTCTTTATCTTCTATTACCATTATTGTTGTGCTTTTATTCTGTTTAATTGCAAACAAATAATTGGTATGTTTATATCTTTGTTGACAAGCATGATGGAAAGTTGGATATGATGTTTATGATTGAGTTTTGCATATTTTGCATACATAAGCATCTTTGCATATGAGCAGGTGATCATGAATGATCACAACTCCACGGGAGTGGAGGAGGTCCCCGATCCTTTTGGAGGAACGGGCTTGAGAGTGAATGTTGTCGCGAGCATTCACTCATGCTATACCGGTATACGCGAAAGAAGTGCATGTGGACATGTAGATTAGATTTGCATTGATACATGAGATTAATGGATGTGAATCAAATAGAAGTACCTGTGATGATAATGAAGTTATTGAATGCTGTGGATTTATTATTGTTCGTTGTTTATGGATGTGTTTGCTGAGTCGTGGACTCACCCTTGCTCTATTGTTGTCTTTAGGTGATCTTCGAGGACGCCGTAACTGAGAGCGATTAGAGCACATGGACAATACATGATCATTTGCCATAAGAATCTTTTCATTCACAATTGGTTTACTCTTGGACATGTTAGAGGTTGGATAAAATTTAGGACAGCGTTTGGACTAGACTATTTGCTTTATTAATTTGGATTCATTGGTTGATGCTATTTTGGACTGTTTACCTGGTTTTATTCCCCTTTCTTATTGATTATCGTTTGATCCATAAATATACATGTTCTTTTGTGATCCATGGATATGATTATTGTTGTTTTCTTGCTGAAATTTTATAGTGTGTCGATATTTATTAGTTTAGAGAGTGGTGTGGTGGCATTCTAGGCTCAGTGTTGGGCTGGGGTGTTACACTATTGCCAAAATTCTTGTTCAACAAAAAATGACCAAAATTCTTTCCCACCTTTTGATCTTTGAACAATTGCAAGAATAGAAATATTAATATGCAGCCCTAAGCAACGATTTAGCTAGTCTTAAATAGGTTCAAAGTATTCGCAAAGGATTGAAAGGTTCACAAAGGATAAATTGATGTCTCACTTCTTTTTGTTTTTTTTATAAACACGACTAAAAAATCAAACTAGGCTCAAATAAAATGCAACGCAAAAGAATTCAAGATCAGCAAACTAAACTTGATTCTAATGGATAAAAACTTAACAAAACTCACTAGAATTACAAATTAAATACTACGGCGGAAAGAAATTTTTTTATGGCTTTTTCGTGTATAGGAAAAAAAATTAGATAACTAGATAAAGATTCTACCGAGTGCACCTGACGCTCTGATACCACCTGATACGGGGTGCCCGATCTTCTCAACGTAGAACCTCTTGATAACTTGTGTATCCTGACGAACCACCAGCTGATCCCCCGCGCCAATGCACGAACTTGCAACTCTATGGAAAATTCACCCAAACACACACTTGATTGGATCCTCGCTGACCACAAGCGAAGATCGTCGAACCCTCAATTCCCAGCGGAAAAGCAAGAACGACCCCTTGTTCTCAATGCTCAATTCCCTCTGTTTTGGCTATAAGCACAACAAGAGAATCAAGCAAAAGCTTTGAAAATATATTAAACGTGGTCTCAGGTTACAATGGGAGTTTATCCCTCTATATATAGTGCCCCTTCTCCTCCTCATGGCTGGCCAAGAGGCCCTACTCCTATTCTAATTCGGATTTGGAGTCCTACTCCAATTCCGATACATTCTAAAACAAAAAAGGAAACTCTGATTTTACAATCGTCATATTGATTTGATTATATCTTTTGATCCAGAAGGAATTTTTTAGTTAGGGAGGATCCGTTGGATCGGGCTTGAAGTTATCTTTCCAAAAAGCCCAAGAACACTCGAATCGGACTCCGTTTGTGAAAGTTATGACCGTTTTAATCCGGACTGTCCTGCTGATTCCGAATCCGAATTTGATGCTGATTCCGAATCCGAATTTGATTCTAAGTTGATTCCGAATTTGAATTTGGTTGGGCTTGTGGAAGTTTCGAATTTGAGTTGGATTCTTGGGCTTCTCTCCCCTTGCTTGTCTCCCACGAGCTTCTCCTCCATTGTGACGGCCTTTCTTCAAGAACAGCCTCATATCCTCCATCTCCGTTTATTATTGAATCTTCCAATCTGAGCACAAGCAAAACACTAGTTTTAGGTAGTATGAAATTCTCAACTAATTTAAAAGGAAATTCAGTGAACAGATTCACCTGTTGGATAAGCTTCTCTTGTTTTTCAACTCTCTTAGTAAGCTCATGTTGTTCTGAGGTATTTAATGAATTGAAAACATTATATGAAACAACATAGCTAAGGATGTCCGCATTAGGTAGGTAGTTTACCATATGGTTGCACCTTATGTACTACCCACCAATCCACTAGACTACGCATTGTTTTGCGTGGGTACGGGATGTAGTATACTTGGGTGGCTTGCTGAGCCACAATAAATGGATCATTGCCTGGCAGGACTGATTGATGTGCAACTTCAACCAGCCCAAGTGATGTGTCCCGTCTGACTCCCCTAAACGGATGGAACCAATGACATTTGAATAACATAATTTTGAGAGGTTTGCTACCATGGAAATATAGTTCAATTACTTCTTCAATTAATCCATAGTATTCAATAGTTGTATTACTCCCATCCTGCCCTATAGTCACCAATCCACTATTAATTGTTGTTGCATTAGGCCATTCACGCTCATGTATCGATGTTCGGAAGCGGTACCCATGCACATCGTAGGTACTATAGGACAACACCTGAGTGTGACATCCTTGAGCAACTTGCCTCAATTCGCTGCTTATAGACTTGTCCTTCAAGCTCTACAGGATAAATAGAACAGGTTTCATGTGTTAGTTCATCTTTACTTAGCAAATGTTATGTGCAAGGGGGACTAGCTAAAAGGGAAGTTACTTTCTGATAGAACCAGGTTGGGAAATTCGGTTTGCAATTCCCAGCACCCTTCCTAAGAAGGGTTTCAATTTGTTTTTCGGATGGATCTCGACGTTGCTTCCACTCGTTCCTAACAAATTCCCTACAGGCAACAAGACAGGTACATTAAAACACTCATGCATCAATTGTAGGGAAAAGATAATTGTTGCATACCTAATGTAATCATCCACTTCAGAGAGGTTGGTCAAGACATACAATATCGCAGTCAACCACTCATCCCATGATAAAACTTTGGGAGTACCACTGCTTGAAGTGTCACCTCTTCTAGTGAAGAGGCTAAGTTGGTAATCATTTTGAGGGATGCCAATGTTGTATCGTGATGTTTGATTGTGCACCGTGCGAACCTTGTCAGCAAAGTATATTGATGTGAAATGGGAAATTTTCTCAAGTATGTACGCCTCCACTATTGACGTTTCAACACGCGATCGATTTTTTGCTTTGCCTCGTGGTTCCTTCTGTTCCCTCTCAATTGGATACATCCACCGGTTTTGCACTGGTCCCCCCATCCTAGCTTCATAGGGTAGATGAAGAATCAAATATTGCATTGGATTGAAGAAGCCAGGTGGAAAGATCTTTTCCAACTTGCAAAGCAACACAGGTACTTCACGCTCCATAGTTTACATCACCATGGGATCTATCTCTTTCGCACATAGCTGTCGATAAAAGAAGCTCAACTCCGCCATCACTTGCCAAACACACTCGGGGACGTAGCCACGAATCATCACAGGCAAAAGGCGTTCCATGAATATGTGGTAGTCATGACTCTTTAGGCCATTGATGCGCATGGTAGCTAAATTCACTCCTCTCCTTAGATTTACTGCATACCCATCATGAAACTTTAGGGTCTGAAACCATTCCAAAATCTCTTTCCTCTGAACTCTAGTTAGGCAGTAACTAGCTCTTGGCTTCTCCCACTTGCCAGTAGCGGGCTTGTGGATCATATTCAGCCAAGGCCTGTTGCAAAGCTCCTCTTGGTCAAGTCGAGCCTTGACATTGTCCTTCGTCTTGTCTGGAATGTCAAAGAATGTGCTAAATATGGCCTCTGCAACATTCTTCTCATTGTGCATTACATCTATGTTATGCAGAAGAATAAGCTTGTGGAAGTATGGTAGCCGCCACAAGCTTGGAATGTGGGTCCAATTGTGCTCCTCGCCATATTTCTCGAACCCATCTCCATCGTTAAGAGGCTTCAAAGCATCTAGCCGTGCACGAACCTATTCACCTGCCAGCCGACGTGGTGGTCCACTACGGACAGCAATATTCGCCCTAAATCCATTTGTGTCACTTCTAAATTCGTGGTCAATTGGAAGGAATTGACGATGACAATCGAAGAAGGAATGCTTGCAACCATGCTTTAGCCAACAGCCACGCAACGCCTCCCTGCAGATTGGGCATCGCATCTTACCATGTACACACCACCCACAGAATATCCCGTACGCCGAAAAGTCATGCATGGATGTGTGGTACGCGACCCGCATGGTGAAGTTCTGTTTCGCTGACTGATCATATGTTACTATGCCTTGTTCCCAAACATGTAACAATTCATCCACCACCAGCTCCATGAATACACTCATATTCTTCCCTGGGTATTCAGGACCAGGGATTATCAAGGAAAGGAATATGTTTTGCTTCTGCATGCAAACGCCGAGTGGGAGGTTAAGGGGAATGACAAACACGTGCCAACAGCTGTACAGTGCAGCCCCCATACCAAATAGGTTAAACCCATCAGTTGCGATTGCAATTCAAACATTCGGAGGCTCCGCGGCGAACTCTACATAGTCTCGATCAAATTGCTTCCATGCTTCACCATCAGATGGGTGGACCATCTTGTCAGCATGGTACCGACGACCATACTTGTGCCATATCATTTGTTTGGCAGAAACCTCAGACATGTACAACCATTGTATTCGTGGCACAAATGGTAGATAGCGAAGTATTTTTCTGCCAATAGGAAGCTGCCTCTTCTGACCATCACCGAAGTGAACCTCAACAATCCTAGACTCACCACACTTATCACAGTGATCTTTGTACACATTCTCATTCCTAAATAGCATGCAATGATTTGGACAAACATCTATCTTCTCATATGGTATATTTAGTGCGCTTATCAATTTCTTGGCCTCATACAAGTTAGCGAGCAGTTTGTGACCATCAGGGAGAAGGGTGCTAAACACGCTTAAGAATGCATCAAAGCAAGCAATGCTTGTGCTGAACTGGGACTTGACAGCAAGTAGTCGTGTGATGGCATCTAGTTGGGACACATGTGTTTGCCCATGAAGTGGTTGACTCGCTGCGGACAACATATCAAAGAAAGCCCTTGTTGGAGGCTCCGGTTCTTCCTCTACAGGTGGCACATATGCATCACGCACATCATCTAGCATGTCATCTATCCTACTCTCATTGTGGCCGCCATTGTCCATTTCTTCCCTTAGCACATATGATCTACTACGTTGTGACTCGCCGTGATAGACCCACACGGTATACCCTGGCCGAAATTCGTACTTGCACAAGTGTGCGATCATTGTTGCCCTCATTTGTGGCCGTGTGTTCGAACAACGAGAACAAGGGCACAACGCACCCCGTCCATTACTCCCAGCAAATGCTCGATCCACAAAATTAGTCGTCTTTTCTATCCATTCTTCGCTACAATCACCCATCTATCTACGCCCAGTGTACATCCAACTATGGTCCTCAGTCATCCTAGTGTACAAAACATAATGCATATTTTAATCCGACTTGTTATTTATGTCAAAAATAACAAATACAGAGCTAGCTAGAAGTTACTATAGGATACATGCCCTATACATGTACACAAAAACATATTGACATGAAGACAATATAAATGATCAACAGATTCTACGTAAGCAAGAAACATCAAGAACACAATCACCTGAGAAGAAGAGGTTCAATGAGAGGCCAGTATCCTGCCCCAAAGATCTCAGCTTCTGTTCGTGATGACCAAATCTGAGTACTTAAAATACTGCACATACATGCACAGAAAAGAAGAGGTCAATAATAGGTAGCTGGATTTATGGTAGTGAATAGCATAGCTATCAGGTAAAAATATAGACACTCGGGAAACAAGCAGTTTCTAGTAGTGATGTGTGTAGTTTTTGTGCTACTAACATGCTTCAGGGCATTGTACTAAATATACTTGATCACCATGTTGCTATATGAAATAAGGTCATGGAGAACTTACAAACTTCATGAAGTATGATTTTTAGTTGGTAACACTCTTCAGCTATGTGATTATAAGTTGTTGGTCTTTCAACGAAGAACAAACTCGACAGGTGCCATAAGTTCAAGTATGCTAATATGCACAAACACCAAATGCTCATTTATATATCGTGGCTTTTATTTACATATTTCTACTTTCTTATGATTCTACAACGTATTTTGCCTGAAGCGGAATAGCATTCTGACAAATTAGATAATATGAAATTCTTAAATTGTTGTACTTGCGTAACAAGAGACATGTAAAATGTATATATGTAGACTCAATGATGCCATATGGGGAATTGCCCATTTGATATTTTTCTTCCTCTATGCATTCTGTTCTGTATTAAGGTTTCTCTCTTTCACAATTACTGCCTGTGGTTCTATGCTATACTTGTAATCGGAATTGTTAGTATCCACTTGGACCACTATGCATTTTGGAAGCTAAAATGCCAAGTGAAGTAGCTTTTTTTACCTTGAGCCTCAGGATGTGAGAGGCCATTTGCCTCCATTTGCAGCTTTTCATAAATTTTATAAACTCAAAATTGGGGAGTGAATCTTGTAGGCCGTAGCTCATATCCATAAGTATTGAAAGTGTAAATAGTGCATATACTAATAATTTTCATTTTCTGATGATTCAACTGCTCCAACACATAATCATTGCAACCTGTAGTATAAATATTTATGAGTGTGCTATCCTGAAGATCTTGCAGTTTTTCTTCTTCAGATCATGCAATAAAGTAAATCCACAACTATTTCTTCCCCTTTTCCTTGTGACCGTTTTTAGACCGCGGCAAATATTTGGAGTTTTCTGCTTGTTGTAAGTTTGTCAACCACATTGTTAAACAATTAAGGTATGAGAGTTTCTGTACGCGTGAAAACACTGTACTTTAAATATCACCTGCGAAAGGAACCTTTTCATGGACTATTGAACACAAAAGAACCCCTAGCAGCATATATAACAATAGGCTGGTTCGTGAAAGCTATGAAGAGTTTCTCATTAATCATGTTACACAAAGGGAAAAATCAATTTGCAAATGAATAGTATGTACTGATGTTTACTTCACATTTATGTACACAAATAATTAGTAACATGCTTTTGAAGGACAGTATAATATATCAAGCAACGAATCGTTATTCAACATGCAATTCTGTCATTTTTATTTAAGTATGGCTAAAACTGCTATCCATTTAACTATGTACCTAAGATGTGAAAGATTATTTTGTTGGGCTTACAGGGATTATTTATACTTCTTTAAAGGAAGTATCCTACATGCATGTGCACACTTGTCTTTCTGGTTATGATATTCTTTTACACATATCACAACACCATGGCACAGTGATAAGCTACAATTACTTGTACCGAAGCATGGTGTTGCAAAAGTATTGCCTTATCTCTATTAACATAAACATAACTACAGTCTACAATGCATTTGTTGCCCTAACAATGTGAAGAATATATCAGTAGTCCTAATCTCAAACTATATGATACCAATGTGAAGAAACAACCAAGAGTAGACTGCTTACCTCGGGAGGACGAGCGAGCGAAGCCGAACCAGGGATGCAGGAGGGGGCGCGCACGGGCGGCGGCGCTAGGTGCCAGGGAGGAGCTGCCGAGCCGAGAAGGAGGCGCTGGAGGGAGAGATTCGCCGGAGGAGGAAGAGAGCCAGTGGATTTCGATGGTGAGGTCGCCAGGGAGGAGGGAGGCGGGCGGAGGAGGGAGCCGGGGAGGAGGGAGGCGGGGGGAGGAGGGAGCCGGAGGACGGCGGTGCCGGAGGAGGGAGGAGGCGGGCGGCGCTCTGGAGGAGGGGTAGGGGGAGGAGGCGGCGCTCGGGAGGAAGGGTTAGGGCGCGGGGGAAAACTAGTGCGCGCGGAACGGGGAAAACGGCGCCGTAGAAAAAAAAACAAGCGCAGGACGGTCTCTTTTCGCTCCCGAATGTTTTAAAAACACTCGGGACAATTGTTATTTCCCGAGTGTTTCATATAACACTCGGGACAGTTATTTGTACCGAGTGCTTATAACTCTTACCGAGTGTCTTGTGAAACACTCGGGATCCATCTAGACACTCGGTAAAAATATAGACACTCGGGAAACAAACAGTTTCTGGTAGTGTTCGGTAACATACATACCCCTTGATCATCTGCATTTCCTTCGCGAACGTTGAAGGCGCCATGTTTTTTCTTTCCTGTATATCCTCATCTTGACTTGAGTAACACTGGCAAATTGGTAATCCCGAATGCAGGACGGCTGAAATTCCAAACAACATTTTTTTTACTCGGCACTAATTGATAGGAGCCAATTTCCCTTCTTCTGAAAGAACGGCAGCAGCCAATTCTCCGTCAGCATCTGTAGAAAAGTCTAATGGATAATCAAGAAAAACCATGTATTCTTAGAACAAGAATCACAATTCAGAACGTGTTAATCTAAAAACATTTGACAACTCCTTACCCGAAACAATTTTGTCAAAAGAAATGACAAAACTTCAAGAACGTTACACCTATGAAACTAATAAAATTCCCAATAGCTAGATTGATCGCTTGTAGTGGATAAGTGCCAGACTGAAGTCAGAAACAAGGAATGCATGTCAAAGAGTGTTATGATCACAACAAAGTAGAGCCTAATGCACCTCTTTTCCATGTAAAACACTAAATATGTGGCCATAGAATTTGATACTTTTCACATTGACCGAACAAACTAATGTGCAAGTATCTTTTGCTGAGTAGGATCCGATGCAAAAGAGGATAATTGCCTTAACCTGGTTTGTTAGGCCAAAGAGAGAGCACTTTTTGTCACAATCAGTATTAATAGCAACACAATAACAACTCCTGAAAGCTAATGGCCACTCCAAAACAATATTGGAGTCCTCACAACAAGCAGGTCGTAAAGCCAAATCATTTCAGATTCAAATGACCTACCCAGACAGACATGTCCACCTGATGGGGCCAAGCATAGTTATGCATCCCCATCACAACATTCAGCTGTCTTGTGTGTAATGTGCTGTGCAGTAGGATCTGTGGGGTAAGAAGACTCGAAACAATTTGTTCAGGTTAGTCAACCCCCTATATGTACCATAAAGGAAAAACATGAAATGTTATACGAAAACTCAGGAGAAGACATAGTGACAGTTCTAAAAGGCTAATGGCCACTCAACAATATTGGAACCCCTATAGCAACCAGGTCTTAAAGCCTAATTATTTCGGATGCAAATGACCTACCAAAACAGACAGCTGTACACATATAGAGCCAATCACATATACATCCCCATCAGAGGGTTCGGCCGTGCGTACTCTGCTGTCCAGCATTGTAGGATCGGGTCATGCGAAGTGGCAAGAATACAAATATTCTGTTCACATCAGCTCCCTATGTGGCTATTATGACCATACCCGAAAAATACAAGATTTGTTAGAAATTCACAAGAATGGAATTTGCATACTGCCTCCTCAACAAATCAAAGTAAATGATTTTATGATATTTTATTTGTTATTTGCTTTTGCAAAGAGGACAAATTTTTTTTTTTTTTTTTGCAAAAACAGTACTCACATTAATCACCTATAACTAAGAAACTGGTTAGAACAGGTAAAAACTGGAATTCAAAGCAAAATTTCAACTAGTTCAGCAGCATTTTGTTTTATTCTGGAGGACGGAGAATGCCTTGAGAAAATCTCCCAGTGACTCTTACGAAGAATCATCCAGTTTTTTGTTGTCTGCTGTGAAATTCCAAATATAAATCATTTGTTAAACTAAAGATCAAGTAATCACCAGCCTATGGCCTACCTAACCTGATTATTTTCGAAACCCTGATGAGCACCACCGCATAAAAGTAATCAGAACGAAAATAAATTTCCTACGGGGATATGATCAGAAAACTTCCTAGTAACCAACATAACCCCAAAAGAGCAGACAATGCTGCTAGTTTATGATATCTCGTATAACTTTGGAGAACCAAAAGAATTAAAAAGGAAAATGAATAGAATTAAGATTATAATTTCAAAAATTATGAGGGGAAAAAGAACATGGGCCGAAGGCCCATGGCCCCCTTGGCTCATGCGGGAGCGGCTGGCCATTAAAGAACCAGGGGGAGGGGCCAGCTGCCTAACCTTAGCCGCCCCGGCCGGCGCACCCTGCTGCCCTTGGCCGGCGCTTCCCCTTGCCACCACCTCCCATTGGCTGGCGGCTCTCCCCTGCCGCTGCTACTACTAATGGTGGAGGCGCTGCTGTGGGCTAGCAAGGAGGAGCAAGAGGAAGGAGACGGGAGGAAAGAAAGGAAGAGAAGGGAAAGAGGAGGGAAGAACTCGGGCATCGCGGCCATCATTGATTTTTTCAGGGTAACAATCTGGTAGCCATTAGTTTGATTCTAGCATAGCATTTGTTCAGGTTATATATGATTTTGATCATGGGAAGTATAGCTTTTGGGAAACCCTAATTCGTTAAACTACGCTGTAAAACCTTGTGAGGGTAATTACGGGTATTTATGTTTAAATTTAGGGTTTTGGCTAGTTAGAAACATTGTGGGTAATTTCACTAGCTTTCCAAGAAGGTCTAGATCACCAAGATTGGAGTTGTGAGCGAAATGTTATGGCCTCGGGAAGGTCGCTGTCCAGAATTCAGTTGTCAATGACGGTTGTCGTGTAGATGTGCTAGTTACAAATAGTATACGAAATAATTTTGTGGATATTATGTGGATATGCTCATTATCTTAGAATGATGTTACAATTGGCAATGACGTTGAAAGTTTATCGAATGATGCGTTTTTGGTAAAGTTCAGGTGCTGTCAGGTCGCTGGCGGTCTGACCGGCCTGTGTGGTAGTCAGACCGGCCAGGTGTAACACCCTGGCTATTCGGAAGCCAAGATGCTACCAAAAGTTTCATCATACACTTCATTTGCGGAACTATTAATCAATTTGCTCCAAAATTAAATAGTCAATACAAAGTAACGAAAAGTATTTAACCGTTCAACCACAGAATATAACCAAGGAATTAAAATTACAGTTCGTCTCTTTAATCAAATAACTTAGCAAAACATCTTTATAAATAAGTGAATCTTTGAGGTGTGTGAAACGTGCTTGGACTATGCCCTCCCGCTAGCAACTATATCATCATGGATCACCTAAAAGAAATAAACACATGAAAACAAGGGTGAGTCGAAACTCAGCAAGCACCACATCAATCTCACAGTGTATAAAGGAACAAATTAATAATCAAGACAGTAGAACATATCTTTCACGAATCTGTGAAACTGCATAGTATGAATGCATACATGGAATGAAAAATTGACCTCTCAACTGATATATGCAGATAGCGAGTGATACACCGTCGGTGTTCACTTAAGCCCGCATTTCACAAAGTGCGGGACCCAATCACCGTATGAAGAACGTTTCACACGGTGTCCGAAGTTGCCACATTGGAATGGTGGTCAACACTGCCCACATTGGAATGGTGGGTCTCATATGCCCATATTGGACTGATTGGACTTTTAAGTTTCCACTCCCGTGGACGGCAGGAATCAAATGCATGGCCAAAATGAAAGTCACGCAACAAAATCTTATCACATCATAATGAAGAATAATACAAGCATACAAACATGAATAACCAATCTAGCAACTCATCCACACATTTTCATCAACCTTCATTATGATAAGATAAGGTACTTGCTTTCCGCGATGAGACGAGCTAGGAGGTAACGACGGAATCTCTTCACTCCCTGCCCCACTGCCTACATAAATATTTATTCAAAATAATAATAATAAGTCGTGACGTGGCTACAAGCGTTTTACCATAACCCTCTATCTAATCAACATAACCAAAAACTCAAAATGACGAATTAACTACTCACCAATATCGGCCCTTCCGATCAAGAAGACGAGAAAAATCGTAATTAAATATCGTAGAATCGAATGACTTGAAACCAGTGCTCAAATACTCTTAACATAACAGGATATGAAACTCTAGTTGGTGGAATCCTTTGATTCGCCAAAACAAAGGCCTAAACAACGCTTGAAAACACTAATGATATCTGCCTGCATTTCGAATAGTGGTAAAGAAAATGACTTAACTTTTATTCTACTGATCCAATGGAGGTGATCTTTATCAACTTGGAAAGATAATTTAAAGGGCTACAATAACCTATTTGGGTGGGGGTTCTGAATTTGAATGTAACTAGATCAAAACCGAGGAGCAACCGACAGTCTCCAAAATCTCTGACAAACAGAGTAGTGTGCGGTTTAAAAATTCATAACTCCTAAACCACAGGGTGGAATCTCGTGATCTCGATGCCAAAAGAAATCTAAAGAAACGAGGAACAAAACTCTAGGAGACGAAAACCCGAGATTCGGCCTCTAAGTAATTCATAATGGCCCGACAAGAAAATCTGCCAAAACACGTAAGCTGTCCTGAACAGTCGTGGTAAAACTACCATATCTCCTAAACCATAACTCCAAATCAGATGATCTCGGTGCCTAAGGAAAGCTAAGATCAAGGGCTACAACTTTCTAAGAGGTGGGAAGATCAGAAAACGTACGGAACTTACCCAAATCCGACGAACAAATCTGACGCACGACAGGGAGGAGAGTGGCGGCCGGTTGGAGAGGGGGAGGAGTGGGTGGCGGCTTGGGGAGGGGAGTGGGGAGAGAGAGGGGAGAGGCTAGGGTTTGGGGCGAGGAAAACCCCTTTGGTCGGCCCTCTCATGGGCCCTCTTGAGCATGCCTGTGTCCAGTCCGTGTCGGAAGATCGCTAAAAACTCCCCGCCGATTCAGGAAATTTCAGTTCTTGTTTGCCTTTTCCCTCCCCAGCTACTTTTCTAATTACCCGATCCGAATCCAGAGTATTACATTCTACCCCCCTTAACAGGATTCGACCTCGAATCTGCACGCCAATCTAATCGTAAGGAAACTACGACTCGAATGAAACAGCGATATTCCAAGCTTGGAATTGCTCAGATACTCGCTTAACACTCGAGCACACCAGACGATGCGTACTTCGCATAAGGACCCGAGACGGTTAACGCGATATGCTAACTTCCAAATTTCTGAAATTTTTGGAAACCAAGAGAATCCAACAGGAACTAGAGAGTCCTCATCGCATCCACGCAATGCTAACTCTCCACCAAAAAGGTTAAATCCTAAAATTTGACATTTCAACACGAAAACAAATCCATTTTCTAAATAGGCAGTTTACGAATGAACACCACGACAGCCAAAGAAGAAACCACTCCAATGCCCAAATCAAATACTTCTTTTGGTTTGTCTGAATTAAAATGAATCAGACATGCCAACACAACGCCAACTCAGATTGCGGAAAACAACAGTCAACAACACATAACTCAAACGAAATCAGGAAAACGCTTCACTAACCGAGGAAACATCCTTTTCCTCGCTTTCTCTTTAGGAGTAAAACTTCTCTCGAACCTTGGAATTGAATTCATCGTGATACCACATGAGCTTAAACCTTTAATTGAACATCCTCAAATTATGCTCAAACTGAAATACATCATTAACACCATTGTGAAGAGGCTCCATTGAATCCTCCAATTACTCTAGGCATCTTATTCTACTAATCAACATTAATTTGATTGAAGGCACCCAAAGCGCCACAAAATAGATCCCACACAATCACATTACCTCTAATTTTTAAGAACAACTCAGAATCCTCAGTACACACGCTCATGTACTACATCAGAAAGGTTCTATCAATGATCATTCCACTGCTCAGGAAACTCTATTATTCCACTTTCTTTACACACACTCATTGTGTGACCAAAGGTCTAGCATAAAAATGTAAAGCCCAGATTCAACCTCTAAGACTCTTACAATGAACTTCTGGTATACTTGATAGGAAATTCTTTGATCGGATAACTAAAATTCCCGAATCCAAACAATATCCTCAATCATTAATATCAACATTCCTCACTAATCAAGTAATCGCCTAATGTGATTAGCTTCACCAAACTTGAACCCCTAAACCACACTATTCCATTTCACCCACACGATCTTAACATACACATTCGCAAGACTCTAACTAATTGACCAAGTTCCAAACTTTTGAATATTTCAATATTCCACCGACATAAACAAGGGTTCTTGAATTACAATTCACTATTGGTTTTACTAGTTGTAACAACATAATCAGTTTTACCTCAACGGCCATCATTCCTTTTGGATCCAATTCTCTACAAGATGTATATCACCAAATCAATTCTTCCTCCAATGCTCTTGAAATAACTTACAACATCAGGTCTCACATCAACATATACTTGACCACTACTAATCGGATGCCACTGTATACCCCATAAGATTTTGTAAAACAAATTGATGAAGTGGCAAATAAAATGTTTTTTTTTCAGCACCTGGGGAAAAAATATTTTCTTTTCGCAACAAACATAAGACCGGGGGAAATAGACAAATGACAAGGATCTCGGAAAAGCAAAAGCGGAGACCACAATTGAGGGCACAAGTCCCACAAAAAGAGAATATGAAATCTCAAATAAAACAAAGCACCACTTTTGACAATCGAGAAACTCCTATGGGGCAAAAATAGAAAGTTTAGGCACGCTTCAAGTAAACTGCGAGTTACAAAACTTGACTTTGATCTCGAATACTTCTACTTCACTCTTTCTTTAACAATGAAAGTAATTCTTTTTTATTATAACGTCACGTTGGCCACTCAAACAAGAAAAGTTGTAAGACCAAATCACATGAATCACTTAAGAACCAATAAAGCTTTCCAACAAGCCACTTGCTCAATCCAATCCCAGCTACTACATAAACCATGAACTACAAAAGATCACTGATGCAAAACTTGAAAATTTTCATTTGAGCGATACTACAAGTGACGATCAAATTACCTTCTTTCTATAAGAATCGACAACACACTACTAATATATTGTTGATAATCTTACTAACATCCAGAATAATACACTGTTAACGTAAATTCATCATAGTCTACCCTTCCATTGTACAGCTCTCTAAAAACTCACCAAATTGTTTCATACTACTTTATCATCTCGTCCTCAAATAGAGAGTCTACCAAAAGCTTACAAACTACTACAACAACAACTTTATTTTAGCAGAGATCTACTACACAAATCAAAAGGTTATACCAAAACCCTTTCATTATGGACATGCTATCGTCTGACAATTCCACTATCATGAAAGCATAGGCCACCAATTAAATCCCACAGTTCAACTCTTATAGATGCTCAACACCAAACGTCAACACACAATTGTTGCACTCCAACCACTGTTGCTATCAACTGGCTTCATCAAGAAATCTAGATGCTACCTACTTTCCTTTTCAAATCACATGAACAATCACAAATACATGTTCAACTGTCCATCCTCATATTCATATTTCGGTGCAAAATCCCGACAAAACTTCCAAAATCATAGCCTTCCATCGATCAAAAAGTCTCAACAACTCTGCAACCAAATTCGTCCAATTATTCTAGTTAAAATAACTATCTAGAAACTCCTTACATAATATAAAATCATCTAGTATCTACAGATAAGATAACTCCAATATTAATATCCACTATGATAATAATCTAGCATCTCCCCAACTTTTCCTTCCCACACAGTAAGATTAATCCACTGAGACCAACTAATCCAACAAGTTTAGGAAAACTAAATAATTTTAATGATCATACCAGTCATCAATGTTCTACAATTCTTAATAACTCCTTTTAATCCAATTAGGTATAGCCATACTATTAATCATAGTTCATCAAGAACTACCACATGACACCATCAAGTTAATCAACTTTCCTTCCAAGTTTCTTGGTTAAGATTGATTATACACCACACTCTGCACTCCAACTTGATAACCCATACCATATCCATTAATTTATTTAATTACAACTTTTAACTTAACCACAACAAGACATCGCTAAAGAGTTTTAATATTTTCTTTTATAGCAGAGAAGCATTCAACTTCAATACTCAAAATACCCAAAAGAAATACATTGGGTCAAAGCTTCCACATGTTAAAGGATTTGAAAAAGAAAACTTTCGTTATCCAAAATACCAAGCTAACAAATGAGTCATTTTTTTCCAACAAGAAAGGCAGATTTCTCGTGAAAAAATCAACCTTGCAAATTAACGATGTTCACAAGAAACAACAGATCAACAGTCAGGAGAACAAATAATAACTTAATAGAACCAACAAAGACCAATAAAAATACATCAACTGCATTGTAAATACTAACCCAAGAAAATTCATCAACCGCAACTATAACAGGAATAATCAAATTCAAATTCAAGGAAGAAAACAACTTTTCTAAAGAAACATATCCTCAACACCTGTAACTAAGTTACCCGATGTAAACACTTCACCACTATCATACAACAAACGGTGATATAACTTGGCCATGCCTATGGCCACAACCACAATCTCTACCTCTCGACTATCATAACCCATAGCAATCACATAATCAAATCATAAGTAGTCAGAACAAATTCATAACATAAATCATCAATACAACATAACGGAAGCGTAAATACGATACTCATCTCATTCCCAACCTTCATCAGGCACCAAAGGTGTAAAATTTTTAAGTTAATTAACCATTATCAAATTTTGGTTTATTTTACAAGTCCTAAAACAAGTTTTAGCAATTTTAGGTTAACTAAGTTATTAATCTATTCACCACGGACCTGAAGCCCGCTCTGATACCAACTGTAACACCCTGGCTATTCGGAAGCCAAGATGCTACCAAAAGTTTCATCATACACTTCATTTGCGGAACTATTAATCAATTTGCTCCAAAATTAAATAGTCAATACAAAGTAACGAAAAGTATTTAACCGTTTAACCACAGAATATAACCAAGTAATTAAAATTACAGTTCGTCTCTTTAATCAAATAACTTAGCAAAACATCTTTATAAATAAGTGAATCTTTGAGGTGTGTGAAACGTGCTTGGACTACGCCCCCCGCTAGCAACTATATCATCATGGATCACCTAAAAAATAAACACAGAAAACAAGGGTGAGTCGAAACTCAAAGAAGCACCACATCAATCTCACAAAGGTACAAAGGAACAAATCAATAATCAAGACAAGAGAACATATCTTTCACGAATCAGTGAAACGCATAGTATGAATGCATACATGGAATGAAAATGGACCTCTCAACTGCATATACTGGGATAGCGAGTGATACACCGTCGGTGTTCACTTAAGCCCGTACTTCACAAAGCACGGACCCAATCACCGTATGAAGAACGTTTCATACGGTGTCCGAAAGGTTACATTGGAATGGTGGTCAACACGCCCACATTGGAATGGTGGGTCTCATATGCCCATATTGGACTGATGGGACTTTTAAGTTTCCACTCCCGTGGACGGCAGGAATCAAATGCATGGCCAAAATGAAAGTCATGCAACAAAATCTTATCACATCATAATGAAGAATAATACAAGCATACAAACATGAATAACCAATCTAGCAACTCATCCACACATTTTCATCAACCTTCATTATGATAAGATAAGGTACATGCCTTCCGCGCTGAGACGAGCTAGGAGGTAACGACGGAATCTCTTCACTCCCTGCCCCACCGCCTACATAAATATTTATTCAAATAATAATAATAAGTCATGACGTGGCTACAAGCGCTTACCATAACCCTCTATCTAATCAACATAACCAAAAACTCAAAATGACGAATTAACTACTCACCAATATCGCCCTTCCGATCAGCAAGACGAGAAAAATCGTAATTAAATATTTGTAACTCGAATGACTTGAAACCAAAGCTCAAATACTCTTAACGTAATAGGCTACGAAACCCTAGTTGGTGGAATCTTTGATTCGCCAAAACAAAGGCCTAAACAATTGTTGAAAACACTAATGATATCTGCCTGCATTTCGTAATAGTGGTAAAGAAAATGACTTAACTTTTATTCTACTGATCCAATGGAGGTAATCTTTATCAACTTGGAAAGATAATTTAAAGGGCTACAATAACCTATTGGGTGGGGGTTCTGAATTTGAATGTAACTAGATCAAAACCGAGGAGCAACCGACAGTCTCCAAAATCTCTGACAAACAGAGTAGTGTGCGGTTTAAAAATTCATAACTCCTAAACCACAGGGTGGAATCTCGTGATCTCGATGCCAAAAGAAATCTAAAGAAACGAGGAACAAAACTCTAGGAGACGAAACCCGAGATTCGCCTCTAAGTAATTCATAATGGCCCGACAAGAAAATCTGCCAAAACACATCACCGCCTTGAACAGTGTGGTTAAACTACCATATCTCCTAAACCATAACTCCAAATCAGATGATCTCGGTGCCTAAAGAAAGCTAAGATCAAGGGCTACAACTTTCTAATTGGTGGGAAGATCAGAAAACGTACGGAACTTACCCAAATCCGACGAACAAATCTGCGCGACGTGGAGGAGAGTGGCGGCGGCTGGAGAGGGGAGGATGGGTGGCGGCTTGGGGAGGGGAGTGGGAGAGAGAGGGAGGCTAGGGTTTGGGGGAGGAAAACCCCCTTTGGCTGGCCCTCTCATGGGCCCTCTTGGTGCGCCTGTGCCCAGCTATCGAAGATCACGAAAACCCCCACGATTCAGAAATTTCAGTTCTTGTTTGCCTTTTCCCTCCCCAGCTACTTTTCTAATTACCCGATCCGAATCCAGGGTATTACACCAGGCCTTGGGCCTAGAGGTCAAGGTCGACGGCCATGGCGGCATCTAACCGCCAAGAAGTGTCTTTGAATTTGGAGCTAGGCCAAAAATAGAGAGTGTAGATAAGAGAGGGGATTCTCCTACGCTTGGTCTCATAATTTTTGGAGCTTCGAGTCAAAAGTTCTATTCGTTTAAAATTTCTAGAGAGGTTTCAGATTTCCAAGGGGGGATTTTGTCTAAGTCCCTTGCTGGGTGGTCAGACCGGCCCTGGGTGGCGGTCAGACCGGCCCTCGGTGGCGGTCTGACCGGTTTTGACTTGTTCACCGGCCTTCTTGGCAGCGATGTTTGTTGGTTAGGTCAAGTTCATGGGTTTCAGTGCATATGTGTTGCATGATGCATGTTTTGACTAACGTGGGTCAAGTTGTGAAGAACTTATTCCCGAAATCGATTTCTTAGTCTATTGTTGTGCAAGTGGATTGGAGGTCAATGATGATCAACGGCGAGGATGATCGGGACTAGGCTTGGAGAGTTGAGGTTCTGAACAATTGAGGATGATGGATGAAGTCGATGGACTCAAGCATGGCGCAAAATGGACAAAGATGACCGAACGGAAGTTCGTGGACTGCTGCATCAAGCGGCGTGGGGTCTGCAAGTGTCATGGTGGTTTCGATGGGAGCCGGACAGGAGAGACTTGCCGACATGAAGAGAGCCGTTAATCAACTTACACGTGGCGAAGCATGGTATTGCTTCATGAAGTTTGGACTCGGTCTTTGGAGAAGAAACGAGAAGGGGTATTTTGGTAACTTCACAAAAATATCGCTTTGATGGCTTTTATAAACCGTATGCAAGACGGCGCAAGAAGAAGTGGTTTAGGTCAAGAGAAGATGAAGACGGTGCTTTGAAATACGTACGTGAGTTAAACTCATTTGTGTGTGGGCTTAACGGGTCCCCATTAGGGGAGGGTGCTGTTTGTGCAACTCACAACCTTTGTATTTTGAAGAAACCCTAGTTTGTGTTTAGGGGGAGATGGTGGAGAGGTTAGGGTTCTAGAGAGTTGAATTGATTGTGTGCTCAACTATTGAGTATTCGTTCTTCATGATGGAGTGGTCAGAAACCAACATCTATCTCAAATCAATCCAAGCAATATTCCTCAAGATGATCATCTTCTTGTTGTTGCTCTCTATTTTGTTATTTTGGTGCTTTCTTTGATCCTTCGATTTTTCTTTAATTTCTGGCCTAGATCTTGCTTGCTGTGGTATGTGGGAATACATCTAGGATTATCATGATCATCTTTAACCCACGAGCAAGTTTTTGGATCATATTTCGGTTTTGACTCGGTTTTGGAGCAACCTTCACTCAAACGGGAAAAGGTCAGAACTTTGGAAAAGATCTTCGCGATCCTTGATTGGAATAGGTTTCTGACATCCTAGAGAAGGTGTGTTCCAAGTTTCGTGAAGTTTGGAGTTGTTGATCAAAAGTTAGACCTATTTGTGATTTTGTTTTCGGACTGATTTTACTGTTCATCGTGCTGGAGGTCAGACCGCCCCTATGAGAGGTCAGACCGCCCATGTTGAAAGGTCTGACCGTCCAACTCTTTGAGAATTGAGTTTTTGATGATTTTGGTTATTTTGCTTCGGGGTTTCGATTGGATTCAATACAAGTCTTCCGCTATGCTTATACATTATATTGATCTGCATAGCTCTCATGCTATTGGAGTGAAATATGTGTTGAATCCGATCAAGGTAAAAAAGAGATCATGCTCCTATTCACCCCCCTCTAGTCGCCGTTTCGGTCCAACAAGTGGTATCAGTGCACGGTTAGTTCAATATTGATCTTAACCGGTCACTGAACTTGACGATGGAGAGTACTCCACCAAGCCGCATGTCTTCGATGGGCTCGACTATGCCTATTGGAAGAATCGCATGTGTGTCTACCTTCAGAGCGAAGGTCAAGCCATATGGGAGGTTGTTCGAGTCCCGCTCGTTTTGCCCGTGGTTGCTACACCGGCTTCAGTGGCCCTCTTAGCTAACAACCATAAGGCAAAGAACCTCCTATATGGCGGACTTGGTAGACAGGAGTATGATAGGATTTGTCACCTTGAGATCACAAGACGAGATTTGGCACACCCTCGAAACCTACCATGAGGGTTCGTCCCAAATCAAGCAAGTGTGTCAAATAGTTTTTAAGCGAGAATACAACAAGTTCGATATGCGTCCTAGAGAGAGCATCGATGATGTATTCACTCGCTTCAACAAGGTGTTCAACTAGTCTCTTGGCTGCAATCAACTCTTGGCTGAGAATGCTACCCATCTCTTGGCTGCAATCAACACTAAGAAGTGGGAGATGAGGGCTGCCGCCATTGAGGAAAATGTCAATCTCTCTAATCTCACTTTGGAATTGCTATATAGTAGGCTCAAGACTCATGAGATCAAGAGAGTGGATCATCCTAAGAAGGAGAACATGGCTTTGTAGCGCACCCTCTCAAGAGATCTTCCGATGGTCTCTCCAATCTTCTTATCCATGAAGAGGAACTTGAGAGTATCCCTAAGGCTGAGTTAGCTCTCCTAGCCAAAAAATTCACACGGGCCTATAACAATATGAGAAATAAGAAGAAAGGTGGCCCTATGACATGCTATGAGTGCGGAGAGCTCTACCATATCCGGGAAAACTGCCCGAAGCTAAAAGGGAATGGAAACCACAAGGAGAAGAAAGCAGGTTGGAGGAAGCATAATGTGAACAAGCCTAAGTTCGATGCTGCCAAGCTCATGAAGGCCACTCACTGGGTTCTTGCTGCTCTTGGAGAGCAATCTATGAGTGATTTGGACTCCAGGAGTGAGGAGGATAAGGAGGATGAGCTCTCTCAAGACAAGAAGAAATGGAAGGCAAAGGACTTCACCAAAGATGTGCTTCATGGCCGACTGTCGACATCGATGACATCGATGAGGTACCTTCATCCTATGATGTTCTCTCTACTAGATGTGATACCATCCGTGAGCAACTTGTAACACCGACCCAAAATCGGCTCAATGCCCACCCCACCGGGCGGACCCGCCACACATAGCACCTCACTTACACTTTCGCCCTCGCTTCGTAAAAGGGTTAACCCGGAGGTGCTACGCTTGGATCCAACAGCATTATAAACCACTACAACTCACTTGAGACAAGCAATGTGGGACTAATCCCACCACACAACTCCTCATGGGCCACATGGGCCACTCTACGAGCAGTGCCGGTATTACATTCACTCTCTAAGGGTCGACGCCGGCAAAGATATCCGCATACGCTGCAAATGCCTGAACCACCCCTCGGTACACGCCCGCGTCGCCCAGCGTCGCACATATGCCATGCCATGTGTCCACTCCGACCACATGTGCCATGCGCCATATGCCCGCGCTTCTATCCCGCACGCGCCGCGTGCAAATAAGGTTGATGCTCGATACCATCTGTAACACCTCGACCCAAAATCGGCTCAATGCCCACCACCGTGGCGGACCCGCCACACATAGCACCTCACTTACACTTTCGTCCTCACTGTAAAAGGGTTAACCCGAGGTGCTACGCTTGGATCCAACAGCATTATAAACCACTACAACTCACTTGAGACAAGCAATGTGGGACTAATCCCACCACACAACTCCTCATGGGCCACATGGGCCACTCTACGAGCAGGCCGGGGTATTACACAACTGCTTAGCTAGGATAAAGCGTTAGAGTTCACCATGGCTAGGAATAAGGACTTAGAGTCACAAGTTAATAATCTCACACTAGAACTTGTGAATGCTAAGAATCTTGATGCTGATGAATGTTCATCCTGCCATACTTTACACTCTAAACTTGCTAAACTACAAACTACTCATAATGTTGTCTTGCACCAACTAGAAAATGCTAGGACTGAACTAACTGAAGTTAAATCTACTTCATGTGAAAAATGCTTAGAATCTAGCAAGTTGGTTCCATCTGATAAAGCTGAGTCTAGCACTTGCTCTTTCTGCTTGGAACGTGAACATAAAGTAAATGACATTTTAGAAGCAGTTAGAGCTAAGTATGTCAAGATTAATGACATAATTAATTATGCTTCTTGTGTTTCATGTGAAGCCTTTAAGCTTGAAGTTGCTATTCATAAGGAGAGGCATGCTAGAGCCATTAAAGGTAAAACTTGTGAATCATGTCTTAATCATGAAAAAGAGAATGCTTATCTCAAGGATACTTTAGAAAAAATTATCTAAGGGTAAAAAGCAGTTAAACATGATTCTTGACAAGTCCAAAACTCCTTATAAGAAGCAAGGGTTATGATACAACTTTTCCCAAGACAAGTGTAGGATCAAGGATAACCGACTAGAGGGGGGTGAATAGGAGGTCTCTAAAAATTCTAGATCAAATTATACAATTTTGCAAGATAAACTAAGCAAAGCTATCTATCACAAGATATATGCTACAAAATTAATTGCAATAAGTAAAAACAAGAAATAACCACAATGGGACAATGAGGTTTTTCCCGTGGTATCGAAGATTTGTCGATCTTCACTAGTCCACGTTGAGGAAGCTTGACTCGACCAAGCCGGCCCACAAATTAAGCCTTCCTCGTAATCACTTGGTTGTTCTTCCTCCTCTCTGGAGTTGGTGAACACCGACCAATCACAACCGGCGTCGGGCCTCTTCAGAAACTTCTTGAAGAGATCACCGCACAACCTCTGCCAAGCTGTCTAGGTGCCGACAAGCACCAAGAGAATAGATCTTTACCTTCGCTTGACGGCAACCAAGAGCCAAAGGATCAACTAGAATGCAATGCTCTCGCTTTGCTCACAACCTCACAAATTTGTGCAAAGAGAGTAAATAAGGAGTGAGGAGGGTGCTCAAAGTTCAAATGTATTGAATGAATGCTCATCAACTTAACCTTGAGTGGTGGGGTGCATTTATACCCCCACAACCAAATATGACCATTACACGAAGAATCCGTAAAAATTCAGTGAAATCGAACTTTAAGCTATGTAACGTCGGAACTTCCGCCCTTGCATCGAGTGTATCAGAATGGCCATTACAATAGTATTAAATGCTCGATTATAACCGTTAGATTTCAAGATGGAACTTCCGCCATCTAAAATTTGTTCGTCTGTTGGACCGAAAAGGCGACTAGAGGGGGGGTGAATAGGAGCACGCTCACTTTTTCACAAATTATGAATTCAACACAATTTCACTCTAATAGCTATGAGGAAGAATGAAGATCAATGTACCAGTACAGCAGAAGACTAGTATTGAATCCAATTTACACCCTAAATAATATGACAAAATCAACACAAGCTAAAGCACAAATCAAGATCGGCAATCGATCATTGATTAGTGCCGGACCTCTGACCAAATCGGTTGGACCGGTGCCCTCGGGCGGTCTGACCGCTAGGCTCCAGAACAGTAAGAACAGCCCCGATGACGAAGTTGCAAATAGATCTAACTTTTGATTGTAAACTCCAAACTTCACGAAACTTGGTATACACCTTCTCTATGATATTAAGGACCTATTCTAATCAACAATTATGATAATTCTTGGACAAACAAAGATCCTTTACGATCCGTTTGGAGAAGGGTCTAAAACCGAGCAAAAGTGAAAACTAGATCCAATCGCTTGCTCGTGGGTGATTGATGATCACGAAGATCCTAGATGAGTTCCCACACAACACAGGAAGCTAATCCACGTGACGATATCAAGCAAAAACTCATGGATCAAATGAAAGCCCTAAAATCACGAATTTGAAAGCAAGAACGAAAAGAGACTTATCTCAAGCAAACCTTGCGTAGATTAAAACGTGATTGATGCTGGATTACACCCACTCCATCAAGGATCAGTGGTCAATCCAAGAGCAGGAAAATCCAATCAAACCTTCAAGAACCCTAGCCCCCACGCCTAGCTCTCCCTAAACAAAATTAGGGTTTTCTAATATAAAGAGGGTTAAGAGTTGGTGCAGCCACCATCCTCTCCTATTTATAGTGGAGGCTTAGACCTTCTAAAAGTTTGATCCTATTGGGCTCCCGTTAAGGCCCACTAATAAACGGGTCACACACGCACGCTTCGCAAAGCGCCGTCTTTAACCTTTTGACCTAAATAGCTTCACCTAGCACCATCTTGCACCTCGGATTTGCTAATAGGTCACCCTTTTCCATCTTGCGTCACGCTTGAGTCAGAGACCTCACCCGGCATCGTCAATCGTTCTGAACCTCAGCTCTCCAAGCCTAGTCCCGATCATCCTCGCCGTTGACCGTCGTTGACCACCAAGCAACCTGCACAACCATAGACAAGTAAACCAATTTTGGGAACAAGTTCTTCACAACTTGACCCATGTTAGTCAAAACATGCATCATGCAATACATATGCCCTGAAACTCATGAATTTGACCAAACCAACGAACAACGCCGCCACGAAGGCCGGCGTTCAAGTGACAACCGGTCCGACCACCCCTCAGGGCCGGTCGGACCTCTAGCCTTTCCGGTCGGACCGCCAGCTATAGGCCACCCGACCGCCTAAAGGACTTAGCCGAATTTCAAGCCCCAAATTCAAACCTTCAAAATTTAAAACGAATAGAACTTTTGACCGAGACTCCAAAAATTATGAGACCAAGTGCAATAGAATCCCTCTCTTGCCTACACCTCTATTTTTGCCCACTCAATTTGACACTATTTGGTCATGGTCGGTCGACCTCTGCCATGGCCGCCCGATCGATTTGGGACCGGCCGACCGCCATGCTATGGCGGTCCGATCACCGTCCCGACGGATCTCAACTTTGTCGAAAACCCGTGAAACGACAAACCATAAACTCCATTGCCAATTGTCACATCATTCTAAGATCCGAGCATATCCCCATGATATCCACAAACCGATAATCTAAGCTCGCCATATCATGGCGGAACTACCGCACTTGCAAAAAATGGCTAAGTCCCCAAAAAGGGTACTCTCTGGAAAAAAAACACCCCGCAAGAATTTCAGAGCAACCGATAATAGGAAGTTCCGCTCGTATCATGGCGGAACTTCTGCACTTCGAAAAATCGGCTAAGTCCAGAAACCGGGTACTCTCTGGAAAATACGCCCGCGAATATTTCGTGAAGATCCGCCAATGAAGTTCCGCAGCTTATAACGCCTAACTTTCGATTTCAGATCAAAAGATGATTTTGATTTTAAAACCAGACCAAGAGAGCATGCATGATTCTAAGTTGATCAAAGGTATAATGAAGTGCTTTCAAGCTACTAGACAAGTTCCCACTTAATAGTACGTCATTTATCCTAAAATCCGGTCTTCCACTATACTCCAAAGACCGGTAAAATTCAAAAGGGGTCCTAGTCTATTTGTACCTTGCTCTTGAGATAAACTCCATCTTCTTAACATTCTTTGACATGCAGCTCCTTTATTTGACTTTGTCATTTAGGACTATGCCTTGTTATCACTTAAACAAACATATTAGTCTCATATTCACATAATGTTATTAATTACCAAATCACATTTTTAGGGGCCCAGATGCTTTCAATCTCCCCCTTTTTGGTAATGGATGACAACACAATAAAGATGTGAGAGATATTGAGTTTGAAACATAAAGCTCCCCCTTAACATGTGCATATTGAATAGAAGATAATGCAAAGCACAAGTTTGGATTTTCATAAAATTTTGGCAGGGTTTCTGTAGATTGTTGATACTTGAAAAGACCAATATCAAATGACAATATGTAGAGATAATGAATTCAAATAACATAGGCGTTCAACATCATACCCATAAACTCATATCCAAGTACAACAAAAAATATCCAAATAACATTAGATATCATCACATGCAAAATATTATCAAAGTCATTACAAACCATAATTAAAACGACAGTCTATTACATAATAGATAAGTTACCTAAGCTCTCACACTGACTCACTCCTCTCCCCCTTTATCATCAAGTGACCAAATAAGCGCTTCACTCTGCAGGAGGGTCTTGTGGAGGATCATGAGAAGGAGAGCGGAGGCGCTGCGTGCAAAACGGACAGAGGAGGAAATCGCTCGCAAAGTCAAGTGAGAGGGCATCCAACCTGGAGGTAGTAGCAGCCTCAAATGCATCCCACCGAGTGTTGGTTGCTGCTTGAAAGGCCTCCTAAGATGCTTTGATCTCCAAGATAGTAGCATAAATTTAATCAAGTGAGGCCTGGCCTTGTGGAGGGGCAGCAGCAGGGTCTTCTGCTGGAGGGTGCCGAAGGTTGGCAGGAATAGGAGGACCCTCTCTAGGCTTATAGAACTTGTGGGGTGAAGGCGTAGCTCCATTATAATCAGTTTGACGAATAATCAAGGCCATAATATATGGAGCATAATTTATCTTTTTGACCTGATCATTCTTGGAGGCTGCAATCTCCCTCACAATAACATCAACTACATCAAATTTTCTCCCATGCATAATGCAATCCATAATGTTCCATACCTTCCCCTTATTGCATCATAATTCCCGCTCTTTGGCAATATAGTATGGTTAATTATCCGATTTACCAAGCTGGGAATAGGGAGAAGACCAGTTATCTTACCAGGAACAAATCTTTGAGTGGTGTCATAAAATTCAGTCCAAGCATGAAGAGGAAGAACAGTCTATCATAAATCGCCAAACCTCGCTTGACTCTATATACAAGGCACTCTCAAAAGCATGTTTTGAGCAGGAGTATTTGACTGTCCCAGTCATCCAGATAAGCTCAGAGAAATCTGAAGGAATGTGCACTGTGGCATAAAATTGACGAATGATTTTGTCACTATAATTACATTTGAGTGCTACAAAGTCATGAATCCCAGCTCGCTGAAAGAGTCTATATGTGCCCTCATACTTGTCTAGCCCACTAAGGTATAACCAATTTATGCACCTATGATCGATAAATGGCTTGTTGGGTCTATAGAAGAGTTCATACACTTGCCTCTGAAAGTTGGTATGAAAGCGAGGATCGTCACAGTTGCGAGGTAGCGAATACTGATTTTTATGCCAAAGAAGAGTATAATCATCAATACCGCTGCTTTAAGATCAATCTGTGGTTCCTCGGGTTCTCCCAATTCATCATCAGATTCCGATTGAGAGCCCTCATCCGATGCACTCGCCTCTGTATCTGAGTTCTCAGAAGTTTCCCTTTGGTCCTCAATAGCCTTCATTTCTCCTTCTTGTTCTGAGGGAGGAGTTTCTGAAGATGATTGGCCGGCATCCTTATAGGACTTCTTGATAGTTCCTCGTGTCTTAGGTATCTTCAAAAGACATGAATGAAGTGTCAAAGATAGATTCAAATGAAAGAGATGAAAGTTCTGTTTTTGTCAGGACAATCGAAAGTTTCGCAATTTTGAACGCCGGAACAACCGCTAGCGGAAGTTCAGCGTTTTCAACAGCGAAAGTTCCGATTATCCTGGGCCGATTCTAGGGCAACTAGATTTGTGGATTTTCAGTATTTTTGATGGATTGAGTCCATGAAATCGATGCATATACATCATATAACACTGAATAAACCTATTTGCCCAAGAAATTTCCACAGAATTCATCTACATTTGCATTTCTCCAAAAATTTCATATCTAGGGTTCATGAGAAGAAGAAATCCGATGGGGGATGATTTTACCTTGAGGAGAGAAGTGAATAAACCCTGGAGATGCAAATGATTGGACGGATTTGAAGAAAAGCCAAAGAAAAATCAAGTTTTTCGGTGGATCTTTGGGAGAGAAGAAGAGAGCACGGGAGAAGAACTGCGGCGGTAGGAGAGAGACTAAGAAACGGAGGAACCGCAGGGAATTTAATGCCTCCCAACTGCCGAAAAATGGAAGTTCCGCAATTCAAGAGTGGAAGTTCTGAAAATCGGAAGTTCCAGACCTGCAAGGCCGGTAGTTCCGATTATCCTGACACTTCAGGAAGAGAGTGCTGAATTTGATGATTTTGTAAATAATCCTTAGTTTTGCACTCAACCAAGTATCATTCAGGATTATTATGCAACGAGAAGACTAATGTCTGTCTAAGAAAATAATTTTTACGAACATATCACATTTGGAGCAAAAATTTGAGAAATGGCACCTTCAAATTGACAAAAATGCAACTTAGGCCCAAAGTGCTTGTGACAAGATGTAGGGCCGTAAAGGCGGCTAGAGGGGGGTGAATAGGCGCTTTCTCGATTTTTTGCCTTAATTAAATTCAACACGCACTTTTCTCCTTTAGCTATGAAAGCTAAGAAGATCAAGAATATACAGAGGAAGCCTTGTCTTTGAATTCGACACCCCTAACCACAAGACTCAATAATGGAGAATTGATCTCACCGGGCGGCCGGACTGTGTAGTGTCAAGATCTCGATCGCTGGCGGTCGGACCGGTGCTCAATTGGCGGTCTGATTGTCGGGCGGTCGGACCGGCGCTGAGAAATCGGTCAGACCGATTTAGTCCAGAGGCAGCGCACAAAGCCCAAATCCAAAACGAAAATTGGTCCAACTTTTGATTCAACCAATGAAACTTGACCAAATTTGGAGACACCTCCCTAAGGATATCTGAGACCTATTTCTAGCGACGATCGTCCAGATCCACTTCAAATAATCGATTTCTTTAGGTTTTACCAAAGAAGTGTTCAAAACCTAGAAATATGAAAATCTTGATCCAAACTTGTTTGTAGGGGATTGATGATCTAGATGATTCTAGGAGTATTCCCACACATCATAGCAAGGTAGAATCGGTCAAGAGACCAAGCATAAACACCCGGATCAAGGAAGCACCAAAATCATCAAAAGAGAGAAGAAAGGAAATGAGACTTCATCCTTGAACAAACATCCATAGATTGAATGATTCAAGATGTTGCTTACAAAGCCACTCCCTCAAGGAGGACAAGAGCTCAATCCAAGAGCACACACACAAATTTCCTCTCCTCTCCTCTCCTCTCTAAACCCTAACCCTAGTTAGGGTTTTTGCAAATGAAGTGCTTGGTTGCTTGGGGGGTTTTTTCGATCTCCCCCCTTCTGTTTATAGGAGAGGCTAGGGTTTCTCTCATGGGCTCCCATTAAGACCCAACACAAATGGGATCCACACACACACAAATCTGTTGAAGCAATCGCCTGCTTCACCACGTGTAGGTTGCAATTTTTGGAACCTCACAATGATAAAATGTCAAATTGAACAATTATTCTTTGATAAGGACATAAAGTGAGATTTTTGACTCTTCTTTGGAAATTGAAGCTTTCTCACTTTCTTTTGCCTAATTCACTGGCCTATACTAATATGAAGCCAACTTGGTGATTTCCATTGCGTTCTCTTGCTTTTGGACCAAGTTGTGCCTTTGCGCGAAAACGTCGAGTATTTTTGTTTTCAAACCATAAACTTACATTTTTGAGAAATTACCAATGTGTTCATCAAGGGGGAGATTGTGGATATCATGGGATATGCTCATGATCTTAGGATGATGTTACAATTAGCAATTGCGTTGAAGATTTGTCGAATCACGTATTTTCGGCAAAGTTCATGTGTCGTCAGTTATCAAGCGGTCGATCGCCGTAGGCGGGCGGTCTAACCGGCATGTGTGGCGGTTTGACCGACCACCACTAGAGGTCAGACCGGCCAGGCCTTGGGCCTAGAGGTCGGGCAATGACGCCACCAAGGCGGTCCGATTGGGCAAGAAGTGTCTTTGAATTTGAGTCGGGCCAAAATAGAGGGTGTAGGCAAGAGAGGGGATTCTCCTACACTTGGTCTCATAATTTTTGGAGCTTCGAGTCAAAAGTTCTATTTGTTTGAAATTTCCAGAGAGGTTTCGTATTTCTAGGGAGGAATTTTGGTTGAGTCCCATGCTGGGCGGTTAGACCGGCCAGGTGGCGGTCAGACCGGCTAGAGGGTGGTCAGACCGGCCATGGGTGGTGGTCTGACCAGCTTTGACTTGTTCGCTGGCCTTCTTGGCGGAGATGTTTGTTGGTTAGGTCAAGTTCATGAGTTTCAGTGCGTGCATGATGCATGTTTTGACTAACGTGGGTCAAGTTGCAAAGAACTTGTTCCCGAAATCGATTTCTTGGTCTATTGTTGTGCACGTGGCTTGGAGGTCAACGACGGTCAACGACAAGGATGATCGGGACTAGGCTTGGAGAGCTAAGGTTCAGAACGATCAAGTATGTCGGATAAAATCCATGGACTCAAGCATGGCGCAAAATGGACAAAGATCACAAACGAGAAGTTCGGTGCGATGGGTTGCATCAAGCGGCGCGGGGATCGGTGCAAGTGTCATGGTGGTTTCGGTGGGAGCCAGATGGGAGAGACTTGCCGACATGAAGAGAGTCATTGATCAACCTACACGTGGCGAAGTATGAGATTGCTTCATGAAGTTTGGACTCGGTCTTTGGAGAAGGATCGAGAAGGGGTATTTTGGTAACTTCACTAAAATACCGCCTTGATGGCTTTTGGCTAAACCGCGGCGCAAGGAGAAGTGGTTTAGGTTAAGAGAAGATGAAGATAGTGCTTTGAAATGCGTGCGTGTGTTAACCTGTTTGTGTGTGGGCTTAACGGTGCCCATTAGGAATATCATTCTAGAAAGCTAGCCTCCACTATAAATAGGGGAGGGTGATGAAGACGGGGTGCTCGATCTTTCGATGAGATTGATAAATATCGATTTTGGTGGAGGCGACTCTCGCGATCCGACTACAACCGTATGACGACGCTTGCACCTTAGCAATCGTTGAACCAACTCTGAGATGTTATTGACCTGCTGGAAGCACGATCAACCTGACCACGAAGGTCTATTCCTGCATGCAATCGAAGAATACGCAAGAACAAGAGAAAACACAATCTGATGTATTGCAAATATTTATAAAATTTGATAAGGTGGGATTCCGAAGGATGTCTTAACAGGTGGTCGTTCGACACAACTGAAGAACAATAGTTTGCACAAGGGTTAAACCTTAACTCAACGAAATCCAAGAAAACTAGAGGGGTGCGACCTCCTTATATAGGGAAGGGAAGCCACAAATCTAAAAGAAATAGCGGGTGGGACTAAAACCCATGGATTACTATTCACATGAACAAGAACCAAACCCCTAGGTGAGCCGCCACTTATGGGCCAAGTTGAGTATGATTACAAAGCCTAATTTGGTCTAAATAGGTGATATAGTGTCTTTTTGACGATTCTGAAGTCTATAAAAAGAATTTGAAGGTGAGGCTCGATCCATTGGAAAGATCTCAGAATAATCTTTCCAACAAGCCGAAGAACACCCCAATCGGACTCCGTTTGCAAACGTTATGGCCTTTTTACTATGGGCCTATTGGGTTGTCACAGTGCTAGATTGTTTCAGCGATTCCGACCTGCACAAAAGGAATTTGAAGGTGGGGTTGGATCCGTTGGAAAGATGACGAGATAATCTTTCCATCAAGTACTGGTGGACCTCCAACGGACTCCGTATGTGAAAGTTATGCATGTTTGAAGTCGGTGGTGTCTCCGGAGGCCGAATTGGATTCCAAAATAGGTGCAGCTCGAACTCTTACAAATCAGCCACTCTCTATCTTTTATTCCTGAAAATAACATCACATTTATTAGGCAATATCATATAGTTCATATAATATAAAGGTACTCTTAAAAACGAGTTCACCTAATAATCTAAGTGAAGCGTACGATCTCTTGTAACCGAAACAACAACCACAGCAAATATGGTTGTATCCATATGGGTCATGTTCTCATCATCCTCCCATTCTTGAAAACAAAGCCATCCTTGGCTTTTGATAATATGAAAATAGGGTAACAAAGAAGCCAAGGTGTATGCATGGTATATGTATATGTCATCTGTTTTAACGGCTCTTCGTTGTTGCACAATTAATGTTTTAAAACAACATCATTCATAAAAGCTTGTTGTATTATTAGCCCAAGAATAATTATATATGTTAATGAGCAAAACAAAATTTCTCACACAGCAATTATTGCAACTAGATTTGCAAATGTAAGTGAAGCATTTATGCAATTCAAATATCTGAAGTTGTAAACTTGCAGTGTAGCACTTATAAGCAAATCTACAACCTTTGGAATCATACAAAGTCCATCCATATAATCAGATTTCAATTGGGTGTTAGCAAATTCATCTAGTAAGGGTGAAAAGATTTGAAAGTTCTTCCATACTTCAACATCATGATGCAGATTGTCAATACTAGATGATGCAATAAGAGATGAACATATAGGCATTGGATGATCACTAAAGTTTATTTTTCTCTCATAATGAACAAGATTCGGCACACAAGAATTGTTGTTCAAAGCAGTAAGCTTCAATTCATCTATGTGATCACAAGTTATGCATATTCGATATACAAGAAATTGATTGTCTACACCATAATCTCCAATCAAATTAAACTTATATCCAGGGGTGTATGCACTAGACAAGGAGATTGTACATGCGATTTCAGAAACTTTCTTCACAGCATGTGACAATTTCATAGGTGGCTCCAACATAATGTAACATAAAGAATCAATAGGACAAATTCTAGTCAAAACTTTTTTATGTCTGACCAATTCCACAGTACCATTATATGTGATTGATTCATCACATGAATCGCTCAAAACAGTAGGCAATTCAATTATGTTATCACATGGTACACTTATGTCAACTGGTAAATCAACAAGTTTATCACATGGTGCACTATTCTCAACTGGTACATCAACAAGTTTATCACATGGTGCACTCAAGTCTACAGTAAATCAACAAGTTTATCACATGGTCTACTAAAATCAATGCAATCAATTTCTACGTGAAACATGTGCATATCGTAATTGTTTTCCACTAATTTTGCTCTAAAATAGCATTAACAGTGGACAGTTGTAGCTCTTCACAATCATACTCACCATGAGTGATGATAGTACCATGATCTTTACCTTTTTGGCTCTCCTCAGATGATGTAGGTGCATCCATCTCCTCATCTTCCTTCTCAACCAATGGAGTCGATGGTTCAATCAGTTCATTATCCTCTTCGGCATGGTTCTCAACTTCCTGCAAGCTCTTAGTCATAGAAAAAGACACAAACACAAGCTTGTTCTCATGATTTCTATCATCAAGTATTCTTAATTCCTTCTCAATCTGACTTTCAACGTAACAAGCAAGAATAAATAGATGGGAGAGAGAATTATATTCTTTATGAACAAGAAGGTCCTGAATTTCTTGATTAAGCCCACTTAAGAATCTATTTTCTGTAGCTTCAGCATGTTCCTCTAAACCACAACGCAACAAACGAGTTTTCAATTCATGATAGTATTACATTACAGTTCTACTTCCTTGATTTAAACGTTGTAATTTAGCTAGTAAATAATCAGCATGATATTTAGGAACGAATTCATCTCTCAAAAGTTTCTTTAATGATTCCAAGTTTGAGGCACTTTTCCATGTCTATTTAAATACTTCCACCAAAGTATTGCGTACTCAACAAAAGCGCTAGTGGCAGCTCTAATCTTTTGCCTATCAGACCAATCATGATATTCAAATTCTTTGTCTAATGCTATTTCCCAGTCAACATAAGCATTAGGGTCAAAATTACCAGCAAAGGATGTGTCGTAGGGATGGCCCCACCGGCCACAACGCCCAGCCGAAGCACCCCGGAGGACCCTTGAAGTCCCGCGAGGCCCGGAGCAGCAAGACCTTCGGGCCACCACAGGGCGGGCAAGCACCCTGAGGACCCCGGCCGCGACGAGGCCCGGAGCAAGAAGACCTTCGCCACCCCGGCAGGGGCAAGCATCCCGAGGACCACCAAGCCCCGCGAGGCCCAGAGCAAAGAAGACCTTCGGCCACCCCGAGCGGGCCAAGCACTCGAGGACCCCGGCCCGCGAGCTCGGAGCAAGAAGACCTTCGGCCACCCGAGCGGGCCAAGCATCCCGAGGACCCCGAAACTCGCGAGGCCCAGAGCAAAGAAGACCTTCTGGCCACCAAAGCGGGCCGGCACCGGAGGGCCCCGGCCCCGCGAGACTGAGCCGAGAGGCCCTCGTGGCGAACCCGAGGCCTCTACTATCGCTTCGGACCGAGACTCATTAGGGTGAACCGAGTCCAGAACACGTGCCATGGACCAAAGCCTAGGCGTAGGGGCGAGGAATGTCCCTGCAACGCCTATGGATACTGTACCATGGTAGGGTCAGAAGGGTAATATACAAAACCCCCACATGGGGCTATAAATAGGTGATCACCCCCCCTCCTTTGTGGGGTGAGAAAAAGCAAGCGAATTACCTAGCAATAACCATCTCATTCTTGTCACCGCTAGTCCTCTTGAGGATCCCCGAGCCCTCTTGGGCTTGTCCGCCTCTTTACCGTATAGCTCTGCTTTTTGCTACTACAGTTGGCGCCGTCCGTGGGGACCGACAAGCCGAGCGCATACCTAGATACAAGAATGGCACCTCGAAGAGCCGCTCCTCGCACACGCGCGTCAGAGGCAGAGGCAGCACTCGAGCCACCCGGCGCCCCGAGGACCAAGCGAGGTAGGACCTCCCAGGCCGTAGAGCCCGTGGCTCGTCCCGAAGAGGAGATCGAGCACTCCACGCAGATGACAGGCGTGGCGAGGCGCCCCTGCACCCGGCGGTCGGCCAACTGCCGCCCGGCCCCACTGGGGCACACAAAGAAGCTCGCGATCTACACCAAGAGCTGGCAGATCTCCGCTGGGAACTACTCGATCTCTGACAACGGGGAGGCGGCCCCACCACCGCCCACGGGGGCACCGCGCCGGCCGCCCCAGGGTCCTCCGCCGCCGCTCCTGAGCCGATACTTCGGAGAGATCCCAGCTCTCCCTTGAGCGCTGGTCCGAGGCGGCCCGCCGCCCCGGCTTCAAGATGCTGATGGATCGACGGACTCGTCGGAGTTCCTCCGTGTCTACGAAACAGCCATAGAGGCCGCCGTGGGGATGATACCACGAAAGCAAAAAGCTTGACCCTAGCTCTAAGGGGGATAGCGCTAACACGGTTCTTTACCATCCCCCCGCGCTCCGTATATGCGTGGGAGCAACTGTGGGACATGGTGCGCAACAGTTTCCAAGGAAACTACGCCGAACCTAAGGACGCAGGAGATTTATTCGCCATAAAGCAGACCCCGGGTGAGCCCCTCCGCAGCTTCTTCAGGAGGTTTACGGAGGTCAAATGCCAAGTGAAGGGGGTCAACGAGACGACCGTAATCAATGCTGCAACGTGCGGGCTCCAGAAGGGGCCCTTGGCGGAGCGCCTCGCCCGCAAACCCGTCCGCTCAGTGGCGGAGCTCTTCGACAAAATGGAAGAGTATGCTAGGGCGGAGGAAGACAAAGACACTGCTGGGAGGTACTGGCCGCCGCACCGAAAGCCACGATGGTCAGATCAAGCCCCATAAAGGAGCCTCAAGAGAGTAGCCGCCGGGCAAGGGGGAATGTGTACAATGTTGAAGGACAACAAAGAAACAGACCCGTGCGGGGTGCGGCCGTGGCGTGGTCGCGTAGACAAGACGGAAGACACACCGAGGCACAGCTTGTTCTGTGACTCCACGCGAAGGGTTCCACTCAACGCTGCAATGCCGAACCCCCCGGGACGGCCAGGAGAGGCCACTCTTGTTTTGTGACCTACACGGCGAAGGCTCCCACACCACCCAGTGTTGTCGCACAATCGCTGCCATGCAAGAATACATGGGCCACGATCGCTCTGCGGGGCCAAATGATGGGGAGGCCACGACCTGGTACCCGCCCGCCCCGTGCCTCGTGATTGAAGGGACGACGCAGATTAGCGACAGAGGATCATCAACATGATTACGGGCGGCTCATCATCGCCTCGTCAAAAAGGCAACGGCGGCTTACGACGCCAAATACACCATGTGGCGACGCACAACTTCTAGCCCGCCACGCCACGCCGAATCACCAAGACCCCGGTCATCTCGGCAAACATTGCGGACTTCGAGGTGCACCGCGTCCTGGTGGATGGAGGAAGTTCCGCGGACCTACTATTCGTGGAAGCGTTCGATAAGATGATGATTCTGATGGACCGGCTGTTGCCGCCAGGCATCCCCCTCGTAGGCTTCAGCGAGAGGCCAGTAGCAGCACTGGGGCAGATCGACTTGGCCGTCACCTTCGGTGACGGCTACGCCACCCGCACGGAAGTCATCACGTTTGATGTGGTCCAGATGCCGTATCAGTACAACGCTATTCTGGGACGGCCCACGCTAAATTCATTCGGTGCTATAGCACACCACAACTTCCTTTGTATGAAGATCCCCGCTCGGGAAGGGGTAGTCACGGTGAGGGGAGATCAAGATCCGCAAGGCGCACGAGCACGGCACTATCCCCGCCCACCATGTCCACACAGTGGGAACAGACGCCGCGCAGCCAACTGGCACCCCGCCAAGATGGGCGCCGAAGGCCAAGCCCGAGGGCTAGCTCCTACGGGTGCCCATCGTCAAGATGAACTGCATAAGACGGTGGCCCTCGCCGAGCTATCAACCAAGGCCTGCGAAGACATACTTACGGTGCTCCGCCACAACAAGGATATCTTCGCTTGGGGCCCCGAGGACATTCTGGGGGTCCCACTAGAAGTTGCTGAGCACCGATTGACATTACGAAGCAACGCTGTGCCCAAGAAACAGAAGTTGCGTCGCATGTCAGTAGAGTGCCTGGAGGCCGCAAAAAAGGAGGTCACCAGGCTCTTGAAGGCCGGGGTAATCAGGGAGATCAAACACTTAGATTGGTTAGCCAACCCGGTCCTCGTGCGGAAGGGGGAAGGGGACTTGCGTATGTGCGTTGACTTCACCGACCTCAACAAGGCCACACCCAAATACGATTTCCCCCTACCCCGCATCGATCAACTGGTGGACGCCACCTCGGGCTGCGATTTAATAGGCTTCCTCGATGACTATTCCGGGTACCACCAAGTATTCATGGCAAAAGAAGATAAACTCAAGACAGCCTTCATCACACCCATCGGCACATACTGCTATACTCGCATGCCCTTCGTCCTGAAGAACGCGGGAGCCACGTTTAGCCGGCGTCAACAAAGTTCTGGCCGACCAGCGGCCGGAATGTTGAAGCCTATGTTGACGATGTGGTAGTCAAGAGCAAGCTTCATAATTCCCACGTGTCCGACCTCCAAGAAACATTCACCAACCTCGGGATGAAGGGCATAATGCTCAACCCGAAAAAGTGCGCCGGCGTCCGAGCCAGAAAACTGCTTGGCTTCCTGGTCTCGCAAAGGGGCATAGAGGCAAACCCGAAGAAGATCAAACCTATCCAGGAGATGGCACCCCCCCCGACGGCCCGCGAGGTACAGAAACTCATGGGCCGCCTTGCGACACTTAGCGAGTTCTGTCCCTGGCCAATGAGCGGCATTGCCATTCTTCAAGACACTCCGGAGTGGAGCCCTTCAGCTGGACCCAAGATTGACAAGAAGCATTCCAACAGCTCAAAGAATACCTCGCCAAACTCCCTAGCCTAGCGAGCCCGGCCGGAGGGGCAACCCTTTTGCTTTACCTCGCGGCCTCGTCTGCTGCCATCAGCGTAGTCCTTGTTCAAGATGAAGGAACCCAAAGATCCAAAGTACTATGTATCCGAGGCCTTGCAGGCACCGTAACCGATATCTGAGCCGAAAAGCTAGCCTACGCCCTCCTCATGGCCTCCCGCAAGCTCCGGCATTATTTTTTGGCCCACGCCGTTGTAATTCCCACATCCTACCCGTTGGCCTTGATGTTAAGGAACAAGGACGCATCCGGTCGCATAGGCAAGTGGGCAGCCGAGTTGGCTCCGTTCGACGTTACCTTCACCGCACGTATAGCGATAAAATCGCAGCGCCGCAGAACCGTCGGCGAGTGGACCCGCAACAAGCGTACCAAGCGCGGACTGTGTTGAGGCACCTTGGGTGATTACCACGGATGGTTCATGGTGCGCTGCAGGGGCGGCGCCGCTGCCATCTTGACCGCACCGGACGGCCGCACAATCTCGTACGCCGCGCGCCAGGACTTCCCAACAATAAACAACGCCTCCGAATACGAGGCTATACTACTCGGCTTGCGGAAGGCTAAAACATTGGGCGCGAAGCGCATAATAATCAAAAGCGATTCCCGCCGTTGCGTGGCACTTCGACAAATCATTCATAGCAAGGGACTCGAGATGTCCAGATACTGGCGCGTCCGCCGAAGGAACAACTTCCACGGCATCACCGCCCGAGCATCCCGCGCAACTCTAATGACGCGCCGATGATCGCCAAGATAGCGAAAGCCAACGAAAATCCCCATCGATGTATTATACTCTAGGTCGCAGAACCATCAACCGCCTTAAGCACAAGGGCTCGAGCCCGGCAAAGGATGTGGCATCGGGACGCCACCGCCCGAGTCGAGGCCGTTCTGCAGTCGAGCAACGGATGGCGGGACCCTATCCAAGATACCTTGAAGGAGAAGAGCCCGACGGCAAGTACCGAGGCAACTCGCCTAAAGCACCGAACCCGCAACTACTGTATCATCGACGGCCACCTATACAAGGGAGGTGTCTGCGCCCCATTGCTGTGGTGCATCTCCCAGGCCCAGGGGCAATCCTTCCTAAGAGAAGTACACGAAGGACTCCGCGGAGCGCACCAAGTGCCATAGAGCCTCATGGGAAAAACTTTTCGCCAATATTTTTACTGGCCCACGGCGCTTAGGGGCACACGTAACACAGTGCAAGATCGCCAAGGGTGCCAATGGGCCACCATCGCCCAAGGCCCCACCGCGATTCTGACCACTTGCTCCAATATGACCCTTCGCGCGATGGGGCCTCGACATCATCGGGCCCTATCCCACCGCCAAGGGCAGCCTGCGTTTCGCATTCGTCGCCATCGAGTACTTCTCCAGATGGGTCGAGGTCGAACCAGTGGCCAAAATCACAGCCTCGGCGGCGCGACGATTTGTTTGAAAGAACATCGTGTGTCGATATGGGGTGCCCCGGGACATAGTCACTGACAACGGCACACAGTTTGATTCCGCGGCCTTCAGAGTTTTTTGCCAGAGCATCGGCACCAATATATGCTTCGCATCCGTCGACCACCCCGAATCGAATGGGGCCGTAGAGCGCACCAATGGCAATTTGCTGGCTGGACTCTCCAAGCATCTCGTAGGGCTCCCAAAGCGGTTGTGGCCAGAAGAACTCCAGAAGGCCTTATGGGCGATCCGCACGTCCCCGACAAGAGCCACAGGCCAGAAGAACTCCAGAAGGCCTTAAGGGCGATCCGCACGTCCCCGACAAGAGCCACAGGCTTCTCCCCCTTTAAGCTTCTCTTCGGGGACGAAGCAGTAACACCAGCCGAGATCGCGGGAAGATCTCTCCGGACAACCGCAAGAAGAAGCACAGAGGATTGCGGGGCCTCAATAGATCTCCTAGAAGAGCACCGGGTCGAAGCAATCTCCACAATAGCCAAGTATGTTGAAGGGGTCGCTACGGCATACAACCGTGGTCGAGATCCGCCTGCGGCACCAAAGCGACATGGTACTCAAAAGGGTACCAAACGCAGCAACACTGGGGAAGTTTGAATCAAAATGGGAAGGACCCTACATCATCACACGAAGCATAAGGGCAGGGTCCTACTACATAGCGACGCCAGAAGGACAACAGCTGGATCACACATGGAACGCCAAGAGCCTCCGGAAGTATTACCCCTAGAAAACACCGACTGCGCCCGGATAGCTCCTCTCCTCGAGTGTACGCAGCACAACCCTCTCGCCATGTAAAGCACATTTTGACAGAAATATACAACCATGAGCAGCAGCAAAGACGCCACACGGGGCCCCAAGCCCCGGCGCACACTAACTCACCCCGGTGTGAAGTGTATAAACCGACACCGCGCATGGCCCACGGCCCGGTAATACACGATAACTCGCAAAGACGCCACACGGGCCCGAGCTCCAAGACACTAACTCACCCCTTGGGTGTGAAGTGTATAAACTGACACCGCGCATGGCCCACGGCCCCGGTAATACACGCGATAACTCGCAAAGACGCCACACGGGGCCCCGAGCTCCGGCGCACACTAACTTACCCCTCGAGTGTGTGAAGTGTATAAACTGACACCGCGCATGGCCCACGGCCCCGGTAATACACGCGATAACTCGCAAAGACGCCACACGGGGCCCCGAGCCCCGGCGCACACTAACTCACCCCTTGGGTGTGAAGTGTATAAACAGACACCGCGCATGGCCCACGACCCCGGTAATACACGCGATAACTCGCAAAGACGCCACACGGGGCCCCGAGCCCCGGCGCACACTAACTCACCCCTTGGGTGTGAAGTGTATAAACTCCCCCTCGTTCTAATTGCAAGGGGCTCCCCTGAGCGAGTTAGTCGCCCTAGGTTTATCTCTCTAGATTCTCATGTGCATTCTGCTTTTGTTGCATCTTTTGAACCCTGAGATGTCACTCATTGTGATTGATTGACTGTGACAAAGTTGTAAAATTGGTTTACTGACTTATTTACACTTGCTGAGTCATGGACTCACCCTTGCTGTTTGTTTGTATTTTTTAGGTATCTCTTGCGCGAACGTCATGCATGGGAAGGGTTAGTGGTATGATCTGTTGCACACGTCCACAAACTTGCATGAATGAATAATTTTGGACTATGAATTAATAATAGAGCAAACCATTAGGATGTTTTTATTGGACATGCCTTCATGCTTCTGTTATTTTGGAAATAGAATTGATTAGCGTATCATAGTAGTTTATTTGCGATTATGAATTAAATTGGTTGTTGAAATATTTGATTATGATATTGAATTTTGTTAGAACCCCTTGTATGCATAACCGTACAATGGAGGTTCTGTCGAAGTTTACTGGAAAGATTTATAATTTAATTTGTTATATTATTATTTTAATAGCATTCTAGGCTCATGTTGGGTTAGGGTGTTACAGTATTGCCCAAGTGTTTGACTCAATGTCTTGCCCGTTCCTCCTTCAAGTCCTAAGGCGTAAGGGATTCGGCCCGAAGTGGTGTTCTTGGCAATGCATCATGTTGTCCTCGGCCTCCACCCGTGTCCTTTTGAATGGCCAACTGGGCTGGCAAATTTGGCATGTGGTCATGGGCTCCGGCAAGGAGACCCCATGTCGCCGATGCTGTTCGTCGTTGTCATGGACGTGCTGAACAACATCCTTTCACTAGCGGAAACATCTTCCCTTCTCCAACCACTGGGAGGACCTCAAGGTACTCCGCACTGGCTATCACTTTACGCCAATGATACAACACTTTTCCTTACCCGATTGCATCAGATTTGCATACAATCCAAACTATCCTACAGGTCGAGGCCACAGGATTATATACTAACCTCTCCAAGAGCTTCGTCTCTCCAATCTGCTGCTCCGATAACAGCTTTGCCTCATTACCAATGAACTTCAATGTATTGTGGTCAACTTCCCTTGCAAATACCTAGGGCTGCCCCTATCCTTGAGGAAGCCGAAAAAGAGTGACTTTCAACCTCTCTTGGATAAGGTCACTGGTCAACTATAGAGCTGGCAAGCCCATATGCTTACACAAGGAGGTCGCCTTGTGTTGGTCAAGACGGTTCTTACGGCTCTCCCCATCTACGCCATTATGGCTCTAGACCCCATCTTTGGGTGATCAAAGAGATTGACAAATGGTGACGTGCTTCCAAGGGAAAGGAACTGAGACAGTCGCTATAGGTCGCTGCTTGGTGGCTTAGCCCTCGGTTTGTAGACCTACTGAGTGCAAGGGACTAGGCCTGCATAATCTTCGTGTCTCGGCCATGCCCTTCGCATCAGATGACTTTGGTTTCAGCGTGCATGGCCCTCACGATCGTGGCAGGGACTCTCTATACAAGCCAGCAGTACAGAGCACAACATGTTCCAGGCTTCTCTCGTAGTCCAACTTGGCAATGGCAAGCATGCATGCCTTGTTCCAGTCCAAATGGTGGCTCAATGAGTAGAGCATCCCCACCATAGTACTAACATTGGTGAGAATGGTTTCGCTCGCAATACAGAATACAAGAACGGTTGCAGAGGCTTTATTTAACGGCGTGTAGGTCGCGGACATTAGGGGTTGCCTCGACGCAAATATCATTTCGGAGTACCTACGGTTGTGGGACTTGGTACAGAGCGTTCGCATAACGCATGGGCAGGAGGATGCCATTATCTGGCGATGGGAAACCTCGGACCAGTTCACTTCGAGATCGGTCTATAATGCCTTCTTCATTAGTTCCCAACAATTCACGTGTGCTGACACCATTTGGAAGGCTTGGGCGCCTTTGAGATGTAAATGCTTCGTGAGGTTGGCGGTCCGTCGGCAGTGCTGGATTGCAGATCGACTCGAATGTTTGGCCTCCAAAACCAAGGAGTATGTGTCTTCTGCTGCTCCACTAGTGAAAAAAAATTGAAAAAATCTCCTTGTTGGGTGCACTACCACTTCTCAAATCTTGTCGCGCTTCCTACTGCTTGTTGGATTGGGGCGTTGTCTCCTTGTGGGCCAAACTACCCTAGAAAACTTCTGGATTTCAGCTCGCCAAACGGTCTCAGGGAAGCGTCGGAAGGCGCTACATTCGTGCATCACCCTCATCTCCTGGATGATTTGGAAGGAGCGGAACAATACAGTGTTCAACAACGAGGCCACGTCGACCGACCTTCAGCTTCAAATGATTTGGGATGAGTACTACCAATGGCGCATGGCGGGAGCTCAATGTTTGGAGGCGCTGTCATCCTCGTAGTAGTTGCTTAGTCCTCTTTTGCACCCCCCACCCCCACCCTCTCTCTCTCTCTCTTTCCCTTCCCTATCCCCTTAAGTCGCTTTGGTCGATTACCTTTTTTTATCTCTATATATCCAGTTGTTTTGTTTCCAGATTCATTCTTTGTATTTTTGTTGTTGTGCTAACTTCTTCTTAATGGAATGACATGTAATTCTTTTGCGCGTTCTTGGGAAAAAAAATACTAAAAGACAAACAACAACTTGAGACAAAAGCAAGCACCGATTCCAACTTGTGGGCAAAACAATGGGCATAGAAAGCAGATGGGTTTTCATCAAGTATGTGTTTGTTTCTGCATGCTATTAAATTATCCTCTCATATTTCAAAATTCATCGTAACCCTGCCCCTCGTAATCTAGAAATTGATAAACCATGCCGAGCAAGCAAACCAATCAAAGCTTCCTCTAATGCAGCGGGTGTATCCTCGCCGACACACTCAAGACCAAGAAATCTTTCTATAACATTCCCTTGCTTATTCACAAACCTGCATGCCACAAATTAAAATAAGTTAAGAAAGCACAACAATGGAATAATGGATAAAAGTTTCAAATAGAAAACATATAAACAACTGCAAACCTGACAATAACATCCATTTGCTATTTTGCTCTCTGATTGGCATATCGTGGGACTCATCTATAGGCACTACTACAGAAAAGCTCATCACAGACGATTCTAAACCGTCATCACAGGCGATTTTTGAACCGTCTGAATTTTTGTGTCTGTAATGACACGAGGTCATCACAGACGGTTTTTTAACCGTCTGTGAAAAATGATATCACAGACGGTTCTATTCACGAACCGTCTGTGATAGCACACATCACAGACGGTTCGTGAATAGAACCGTCTGTGATAGTCTATTTTCACAGACGGTTCGTGAATAGAACCGTCTGTGATATTCTATTTTCACAGACGGTTCTTGTTTAGAACCGTCTGTGATAGTTTTTTCTAGGGAAAAAAACGAAAACGGATTTTCACTTCGTATGGAGCCTCATGAATGAATCTGATATTGATTTTCGGATTTCGCTAGCTTTCCGACAATAGCCAGAGCATCACAATAGCATCAACTCAATCCATTCACAGAGCACTAAAAACAACACGACATGCATCACCCACATCACCCACATCACAGTAGCATCAACTCAAACAATTCACAGAGTACTAACACATCACAGTAGTAATCTACATCACAGAGCAAAAGGGGGGAGTAGAGAGAGTGAGGTCGTGGGAGGTCAGGTGACGAGGTCATGGGAGGCCGGCGACGATGAGGCCGGGCAAGGTGGAGGAGGCCGCAGCATTTAACTCGGGGAGGACGGCCAACGGCGTAGAGGAGGCCGGGCGACGAGGTCGTGGAGGAGGCCGGGCGACGAGGTCGTGGGAGGCCGCGGCGCACGCGAGGTCAAGGGCGGAGTGGAGGAGGCCATGAGGGGAGGCCAGAGGAGAAATGACAGAGGGGAGAAATGGCAAAGGAAGAGATGGAGATGGCAAAGGGGAGATGAATGACTCTGTTAATATAGAGATATTTTCGGGAGCCCGCCATTATGTGCAAATTTTCGTTTTCCCGCCTAGCGAAACCAAAGTATCACAGACGGTTCATGGTTAGAACCGTCTGTGATGGTTCACAGACGGTTCTAAACACGAACCGTCTGTGATAGTGACATACCACAGACGGTTCGTCTTGGAACCGTCTGTGATTACTTTATCACAGACGGTTTCCAAGAACCGTCTGTGATGAAGCGTTTTCTATAGCCTGTTTTGTAGTAGTGAGGTATGAAGAAACGACTATCACCAATCTCTCCCAAAATTACCTTGGTGGCCTCCTATGCCCAAGCTTTTGCAAGATCTTTTTGAACCCACGGAGAAGTTATGTCGCAGTTTCCAGGAGCTTTTTCATCATAGGCACGCCTCACTTCCTGCTTGTTCTCTTTGTACCAATCTATCATATCTTGAAGATTGTCCTTGTTTATGGACGCGGAAGATTGCTCGTGTTCACAAAACAAAAAAAAGCTTGACCTTGTGTTAGGAGATATCCTGCACCACCAAGGGAAGCATTCAAACAAACGTTATACGAACTTTCCGCGTAGAAGTAGTGGGCTCACTTGCACTGTCCCGACGACCGAGCCGGAGCCGAAATGCTGCCTGCGCACCACTCCCTCGCCTCCTCCGCCGAGCGCACGAGCCTCCGCTCCACGATGGCCGCCGCAGCCCACCAAGGCACCGGGCCTCAGCGACCTCCAGGTTGGGCATCGTTGCAGCTCGCTGCAGCCTCTTGGTCTTTGGGGTTGCTGTTTCAGTACAGCTAGCAGTAGCAGTAGCAGTAACAGTAACAGTGTCATTTTTTTGCAATTTCTAAAGTTATCATATATATATATATATATATATATATATATATATATATATATTCTGGTGACATGAGGGAAAATAAAAAAAGAGAAAGAATGAGGCCGTCATCTCACACAGCAACGGACACATCACGCGAAACAAAGCACTAACAACAAAGTTTTTTTGCTATTGGAGCGCAGACGTCGTCTATTCACGCGGAACAATGCACTTTATTCATGTAAAGCTTAAATGCTTATGATACTTTAAAGAGACAATGTATTGGAATAGCTGTCTTTAAAATTATCTCAAGATGACATAGAAGATACCAGAGATTACCTGAAAGACAAACTATTCCTAATACTTCCCACTAGACTACTATCTATTGCTTAATGCTTCCCACTAGACTCCTCCCCAACATTGCACACACCCTTATGCTACCTCCACTAACGAGGAGCTTTCTTGGTTCTCCAAAGAGACGCTTGGGGGGCAAGACCCTTGATTTAGCTGGTCTTCTTTCGAAGATTACCAGTTGTAAGTTGGTTTGCTCTGTACTGCAAACCACATGAAGAACTTGCATCTCATGTGTGTGATTTTAGAAGATGATTGTCAGGAGGTCGTCAGGCTATGGATGCAAACAACCAAGAACATATTTTGTGGTAGCGAGTATTAATTCTTGAATTTATTTAGAGAGCTTGGTAGAGATTGTGCTTATTTTTGTTTCAAGTTTGTTCGATCGCAAGGTAATAGCGCTGCCCATTATTTTCTGAAACAAAAAAGAAATACATGTAGAAGGAACTACATGTTTTAGTAATAAAGCAGGGAAAAACATCCAAATTCAAGCCAAAGAAGAAATCTAATCTAGATGGTGGGGTTCAATGGAGGCTCATAAGCAGTCCATTATTGTGTTTCTTTTGATTTTACACAATAGGGTATGCAAGAGTGGTGGTCTTTTGCCCTCGATTCGTTGCAGCCACCCGGAGAGACGAATGTAATCTTTGTACGGAGTACAAGATTGAAGAGAAGAGCATAGAGTTGGGATTAAGACAGAACTTGTGGAATGCTTGGAAAGGAGGATTTGGGACCAAATTTTTAGAAATCCTAAAAGCTCTTTTTCATGAGGAAAAGGAGGGATTTCATAGATTACTCATGAGTGTTACGATCGTCCAAGCACAAAATATGATTAATTACAAAAATCCAAAAAGTTCTTCGGGAGTTTCAATAAAACAAACTACTTAAGATCTATTTTGGGAAACACAACACAAATTCTTAAAAAAAGTTAAATCTAAAATATGCCATCTAAACAACCGCTAAACCTCTCAATACACATCCCAAAATTTCAAAACTATTATATATTTATGTTCAAAATCTCATTTTCTGAATTTTGAGCTTTTTCCAATTTTTTTCTGCTTAGTTAAAGCTTTTTTGTAATTTTTAGCTGCTAAAAATGCATTTTCGAATTAATAAAAACTTGGTAAAAACCTAGAAATAATTTATTCTGGTTCTAAATAGTCTAAAGACAATCTCCCAAAAAAAATCAGATTTTTTTTAGATAAATTTGGTAATTTTATGAGCTCAAATGTTATTCCTGGAATTAAATCAACGAGAAAATGATTTAAAATTTTAAATCAACTGCAGACCGTCTTCCCAAGGATTGGCCCGGCCTATTACTGTTTTGACCCAACAACCGCCCGCACACTATTCCCTTCGCAGTCGTCTTCTACTTACCACCCGACCGCATGCGCATCGTGGCGAGCTCGCGTGTACGCCCACGGTTGGCGGCCGCAACACCCACCACTTCACCTCCCTAGCAAGTCGTCGCCGCCTCCCCTGTCCCATCATCACGCTTGTCATCAATCCCTTTGTTGCCTCCGCTGTCGTGCATGGACAAGAGAGAGCTCGTGCCACTCCGTCTGCTTTGTCGTGTCTCGCCCGCGAAAATAGTGTCTTCGCCGTTGTTCTCCTTCCTATTTCAGCCAAGCCGCGCATCATCAAGGCCAATTCGCCATTTCTAGTTGTGGGTTTCATGACATTGACGTCGAATTCTAGGACTTGAACCTAGTATGTTGCCTATGGGCTAAGGCATATCACATGAGCCCATTATCTTTTATTTATTATTTATTTCTGCTATAAGTACTCTGTGTGATTTATTTGGTCGGTCGGTCATTTGTGTAAAACTTGGTCAAGTAGATCTATGTACGACTACTTAATATTATGTACTACTCTGTTTATATATTAGTGTATAAAAGTGATGCAACGATGTATTATGTGTGTGCTAGCTACTAATCATAGAACTAGTACGGTAAACACATATGATTCAGAATTAACTTTCTGAGTCAGACATCTGAGATGTTTTGTATTTGAATTTGAAGTCAAATAATATATCCTCTCCATCTAGTCTTGTACTCCTATTCGTGGAAGAAACATGCTCCGAGATATATTTCGACCATATTTGGGGGAGCTGTAGCTTTTGTCATAACATGCTTTTTTAGCTTTCTAGTTGTCAAACGGATTTTATACAAGTTCGGAATTATTTTTTAGTTGTTATTCTATGCTTATCGTGTCTTACACCAATCACTACCAACCTTTTGCACAAATTTATCATGTTTGTTTGTTGATTCAGTAATTCATGTAGATAAACAAAGAAAAAAATTCATGTGCAAATTCAAATGCGACGATTTGTGTTCATTTGTGCTCAAACTAATAATGAAATCCAAACATTTGTGTTCACTTGTGTCCAAACAAAATTCTACATTTGGACCAATTTGAATCCGAATATGAAATCCTAATCTACGTGCACGAATCATCCGAATCTGATTTTTTACAATCAAGGACTACATTTGTGTTCATCAAAATCCCATCAAAATCTATAACAAAAATAAAAGGAAGGTTCAGGTGGTGAGCTCGAGCCGAGGTCGGAGGGGACAAAGAAATGGTCGACTGAGGAAGCGACAACAACAAATGTCAGACCGAAGGTAGACGACGGCGGGGATCGGAGGCGCGAAGTCGACCGAGGAAAGCGATGGTGGTGCCCCTAAAGAATCTAGACCCACCATTATTAGTTAATTGAGTATTTTGGTAATTAATGACAATTATCATGTGGATTAAATTTTTTATGAGTTAGTGAAACAAAGTTGAGTCCTACGATGACAAAGACTTATGATGTCATCGTGTGTTGATGAACATCAAGATAAGGTCATGAAGTGAAGAAGATCATCATGCGTTGATGATATTCAAGACAAGATCCCTGGACTTGGAGTGAAGATGTTCGTCATCAAGTGATCACTTCAAGATGGATGCTTAAGGCAAAGGTATGACTAGCTAGGCTAAGGATCTGTTTCTTAGTAATTTTACCGGTCTTAGTGTTTGGTGTGGAGACCGATTTGCTAGTATAGGTTGTCGTACTATTAAGAGCAGTCTTGACTAATATCTTGAGTATGTCTTGTGTTGATAGCTCTTAGTGCTTGTTGTAGTTCTCTTTAGCATATTGCCGATATGCGAATAAGTTTTGCAAATAGTTAAGGCTCGTGCATAACCCTTATAACATGTTACTTTAGTTTGCGAATCTATTTTGTAAATGGTTTAAGTCCATGTACCAAATTAATTGTGATGTGATTCTAAAAATCAGCAAATGAGTTTTGCAACTTGTTGAGAATTTTTGATGAGTCACGGCGGCCCGATCTTCCGATAGGTTCGATTTGATTCGTCGTGAGGACGTTGACGCTTTGAGGCTTTCGACCAACAGATCGTCACCTCGCAATTCGCTACACCCGCACGCCTGTCGTTATCGACCACGCTTGCACGCGATCGACCTTACCACGAAGGTTATTGTTCCTGCAAGCAATCGAAGCAACTCACAAGAACAAGGTAGATGCAATCAGACATGGATATGGATGAAGTTTACAAGTGGGGTTACTCAAACCGATAATCGCGAAACGCAATGGCGAATAATCTAAGAAAAATCCGCCTCTAAACTATGGCGGCTACTGTATATATATAGGGGAACGTGAGGAGATCGACCTAGGGTTGTGCGGCCATGGGATGAAACGTACACAACCTAGACTCCGACCTCGTCACGTTTACAAAGTCTTATTAGTTTCCAAAACGGTGACGCAAACACTCTTGCGTATTTCCGGTCGTGGGGTGATCCTAGGTGGTCTTGAGGAGTCCATGCTATCTTTGGTCGTAGATTGTGTCCAACGAGTCTCGTGCTCGCTTTTCGGTCGAGATTGCTCCAATTGAATCAGCTAGTCGTAGGTCTTCTTGTAGTGGTCGTAGACCATGCGGAACTGGTCGTAATCCTAGATTCCTGAGTACAAGTAAATCATCTTCATTAGGCAGCATCATAGAGTTCTCAAATAATACACTCATTTCTAGAAACGACTTTACCGATCGATTAAGTGACGTGCTCTAGCTCTTGTCATAGGACCGTGTAGTTCAAAGACCGGATCCGAGGGTCTTGTGTAGTGCGTGTATCCGAAGGAGGGATGTCCTCATCAATTTTGCCTTCATCCCTTGTTTGCATCGCGCATCAATTGGCAAATGTGTTTTGCAAATTGAGTCGGTGAGATGCAAAATCTGTTTCACCTTTGTTGGTAGTGGGCGGTCCGACCGCCCTTCCTCGGTATTGAAGGGATACGGTAGGCTACACTAGCTGGTAATTCAAAAATTCTACCACGTAAATAGGATGCCAGACAAGTAAGAGATCACAGATCGTTACCACCAGACGCGTAATGCAGCGGAAGATGAGTTGGAGTAGCCTGGTCCAACAAAGAGCATGTCGATGTAGTGGTCACAGTCGATCGTCCGACGTAGTTGATCGTTCAACGTAGTCGATCGCCCAGCGTAGTCGTCGCCGATTGTCTCCTCCAGCAACCGATCGCTTTCCTTGCAATATCGCGGATCGCCCTCGAGTGCAACAGCAACCGCGGTAGCGCCTCTACAGTATCCACACGTCCAAGGTAGGAACACCGTACGTCGGTGTGCTGGCACCAAGTTGCACAGAAAGGCTCTCTCAAGAAGATGGTGGCTAGGGTTTGGAGCAACTCACGTCAACTCTTATCGTGTGTCTCCTATGTTACCTATCTCTATTCCCAACAGCCTCAAGTATCTCCCTAAATAGTGTCTGTGACGGATCCTATCCGAACACATTTGACGAATCGTATCGTACTGGTTTGTTCTAACCCGTTAAGTATGTGACCCTATAGATTTATACATAATCGATTGTAACTCAGAAACTCCTATCCGATCACAAGTCGTTAGTGGCACCTAGCAGGACATAATGATTCCCAAATACACACGAATTATATCCAACGAACCTTAATGCAAAATGGTCTATGCTTTGGTCTCGACAAGTTCGCAACTCCGTACGACCAGGTTTCAACCAGCCTACGACCAACTCATATTTGATCTCGACCTGTTCGTAACTCCTTACGACCAGGTTTCGACCACTTAGTGATCATGTTCGACCAGCTTATGACTAGCTCGTATCTCTACATGACTAATCCGTATCTGATCGAACTGAACGACCAGCTCGTGTATTCTCCTTTTGCCTCACGATATTTGGTTGAACTCTAGGTGAGATGCTGTGTCATCCATAGATTGTTCAATACTTTCTCGATCAAGTGTCAGATAACTTCATGTTGTTGAACTGTTCGACCACAAGCGGTATGGTCGTGCACTTTCCTTATCCGACCACATCGAGGGCCCCAAAGACATCTCTCTTGTTATGTTAGGAGGGGCAAATCCCATATCCGACCAGTCATATTCCTCCGCATGTTTTATAGCATACTCGAAAGCTATCTTTATGACTATCCGATTACGGAGTAGCCTTTGGCAACCCCAAAGTGTACTCTTACACATGTAGGAAACCATGTTGATCTCAGGTATAAGGATTATACATCATCATTACTTGAGACCAACTGATGATACATAAAATCATAATAATCTCAGCGGTGTCTCAAGGTGGGTCAATCCAACACCATATTCTCTAACATGTGTTCCTCACAACCCCATACCCTGAAAGAAGCACTTATCGGACAGATGTTATGCGCCCTGTAGGGCACCACACTTTGATGGTTCAAATTATGCTTATTAGAAAATTAGAATGACCATCTATATTAAGGCTATGGGCCCAAACCTATGGATAATTATTAATGCGGGTTTTGCTACTCCATTTGATCCACAAAACCCCAATCAAAGGGAAGAGCAAAACTTGCAACTCGATGCTCAAGCTTTAAATGCTCTATATAGCGCTTTGAGTGTGGAGGAGTTCAATAGAGTGAGCAATCTTGAGAATACTCGTGATGTTTGGACAACTCTCATGGAATTCGTGAGAGAATCTCCACCGTCAAGGATGTTAAATTGTATAGGTTGAAGCTCAAATATGAATCATTTACCATGTTGTCGCATGAGAGCTTAAATGAGATGTATTCTTTATTGAACAACATAGTAAATGAGCTCAAAGGTATATCTTGTGGTTTAACCGATCTTGATATTGTGCGCAAGATGCTTAGGGCTCTACCGGACAAATATGAAACATTGGTGATATTATTCCTCAATTCATCCAAATTGTTGGACCGAAATGGCGACTAGAGGGGGGGTGAATAGGAGCATGATCTCTTTTTCACAAAGATCGGATTCAAGACGATTTTCACTCGGATAGCTATGAGATCTATGAAGATCAATATTCAAGTACAGCAGAAGTCTTGTATTGAATCCAATCTAAACCCTGGAGCAAAACAACCAAAAATAACCAAAACTCGATTTTCAAGTATTGGGCGGTCTGACCTCTATGTCAATGGCGGTCAGACCTCCAGCCTGATGAACAAAGGAAAATGAATGAAAACGGTTGCAAATAGGTGTAACTTTTGATCTATAATTTAAAACTTTATGAAACTTGGAACACACCTTCTCTAGGATATCAGGAACCTATTCCAATCAAAGATCGTGAAGATCCTTGGCAAAGTTCCGACCTTTTTCCGTTTGAGTGAAGGATGATTCAAAACCGAGTCAAAACAAAAACTAGATCCAAAACCTTGTTGTGGGTTAGAGATGATCCTAGATGAGTTCCCACATATCACAGCAAGTAAGATTGGGGGCGGAAACCAACAAAAAACTTGAGAATCAAAGAAAGCCCTAAAATCACAAAATAGAGAGCAAGAACGAAAAGAGACTCATCTCAAGAGAACTTGCATAGATTGATTTGTGATTGTTGCTGGTTTACAGCCACTCCATCCAGGAGGACAAAACTCAATACATGAGCACACAATCAATCTCTTCTCAAGGATCCTAACCTCTCCACTCCCAAATCTCAAAAACAAACTAGGGTTACAAAATAAGCAAAAGGATCAAGGAGGTGCTACAGCACCCTCCCATATTTATAGTGGAGGCTAACCTTCTAGAAGAGTCATAGCGTTGTCTTCATCTTCTCTTGACCTAAACCGCTTCTCCTTGCGTCGTCTTGCGTCGTGGTTTAGCCAAAAGCAAACAAGGCGGTATTTTAGTGATATTTCCAAAATACTCCTTCTCGATCCTTCTCCGAAGACTGAGTCCAATCTTCATGAAGCAGCTCCATGCTTCGCCACGTGTAGGTTGATCAACGGCTCTCATCATGTTGACAAGTCTCTCCCATCCGGCTCCCACCGAAACCACCATGGCACTTGCACCGACCCCCGCGCCGCTTGATGCAACCCGTCGCACCGAACTTCCCGTTCGGTCATCCTTGTCCATTTTGTGCCACGCTCGAATACAATGACTTCACCTGGCACCATTGATCGTTCTGAACCTCAGCTCTCAAGCCTAGTCCCGATCATCCTCGCTGTTGACCGTCGTTGATCTCCAAGCAACCTACACAAGAATAGACTAAAAAATCGATTCCGAGAACAAGTTCTTCACAACTTGATCCACGTTAGTCAAAACATGCATTATGAAACACATCGGCACTGAAACCCATGAACTTGACTCAACAAACAAGTATCGCCACTACAAAAACCGACGAAACAAGTGGAAACCGGTCAGACCGCCACTCAAGGGCCGGTCTGACCGCCCTCTGGCCGGTCTAAACGCCAGGGGTGGCCGGTCAGACCGCCCAGAAGGGACTTAGCCAATTTTCAACCCCTGAAAACCGAAAGTTCTCTGGAAATTTCAAACGAATAGATCTTTTGACTGGAGACTCCAAAAATTATGAGACCAAGTGTATGAGAATCCCCTCTCTTGCCTACACCCTCTATTTTTGGCCCAGCACAAAACTCCAATTTTTGTATTGGCCGGTCCGACCGCTGCCAATGGCCGGTCCGACCGCCGACCGGCCGACCGTCCGCGCCGCCGAGACCGCCTATGACCTAACAAAGATCGGACTTTTGTTTGGCAACGCTTGATTCGATGAACCCTCAACGACATTGCCAATTGTAACATCATCCTAAGATCATGAGTATATCCCCCATGATATCTACAGAATTGCCAAGGATGACCTCTACCACTCTTTTGGGAAATCTCATCACAAATGAGACATACAAGAAGGACAAAGATGAGCTCAAGGAGAGGGCATCAACTTCAAACAAAAGAATTCATACTTTCAAGGCCAAATATTATTCAATTGAAGATGAGGATCAAAATGATGAAGATGATGACACCGAAGAAGAAATGGTCACTCTCATGAGTAAAATAGAACATCTCATGAAGACACATGGCTCACAAAAAAATTCAAACCCATCTTCCAAGACAAAGCACAACAAGACTCTAAGGTGCTACAATTGTCAAGAAAAGGGACACATTGTCTCACAATGTCCTTATGGGGAGGAAGATGAAGAAGAACTCAAATCATCATCAAGAAAGAAGAATGATGGCAAAAGAAAAAAATTTGTCGGGCTTGCCATAAAGGAAGATCCATCAAACAACTCAAATGTAAATGAACCCCCATCACTATTTGACATGCTTACATGCTTCATGGTAAAAGGTAAAAATGAGGCAAATGATGATGATGAGCCATTGATGAGGACATCACTTCTATTGATATGAACACTCCTCTTCCTACTACTTTGAATGATGTGCAAGGCCCAATTACTCGGGCGCATGCTCGTCAACTTATTTATCAGGTAAATTCATTTCTAAGGCTGAGTGCATTATTTGAGAACTCTATGATGCTGCCTAACGGAGATGATTTACTTGTACTTAGAAATCTAGGACTACGACCAGTTCAAGAAGGTCTACGGCCAGTTCCGCAGAGTCTACGACCACTTCAAGAAGGCATATGACCAGTGTCACCAGTACTCGGCGAGCCCAGTACTCGTTGGACACAATCTACGACCAGAGATAGCATGGACTCCTCAAGACCACCCCAGGACCAGTTCTACGACCAGGTCTTCGACCAGATATACGCGACCTGGATAGTAAATAAGGTGCTGCTCACCGTTTTGGCCTAATAGGGCCTTGTAAGCGTGTCGAGGTTGGAGTCCAGGTTGTGTACGCCTCTTCCCGCGGCCACACAACCCTAGGTTGACCTCTTCACGTCCCCCTATATATATACAGTAGCCGTCATAGTTTAGGGTGGGTTTTTCTTTGAGATTATTCTGCTTAGCAGTCTCGCCGCACGTTCGGTTGAGGAACCCCACATTGTGTGCTTCATCTATATTCGCAATACAATATTAGATTGCATCTTCTACTCTCTTGCTTGTGTTCTCGATTTGCATGCAGGAGATAGCCTTCTTGGCGAGGTCAACCACGTTTGGCATTGTTGATAACCATCGGAGCAATGGTGTAGTGATTGCGAGGGGTTTGATCTGTTCTGGTTGGAGCCTTCAGATCATCAACGTCGAGTTCTCCACAATCGACTTATCAGTACCTTTCGGAAGATCGGGCCACCGTCATATCAGTTGGTATCAGAGCAAAAGTTGCCCGTTAGGTAATCACAATTTTCCCCCCTGTTAGATTAGTTGCTTTCCATCGTCCTAAAGCTCCAGAAAATTGCCCCACAAAATATTTTTGTTCGTCGTGTTCTTCCGTTGTCCTATCACCCATTGTGCCTTTGCAATTTCCATTATTTGTTTCTCGTTGTTGAATTAGTGTCCTTTGTCTAAGTCGTGTTGCTGGTTTAGAGTCGTGTTCTTAGTCTCTAGTCAACACCGTCACCTGTCGTGCCACCACCCATCCTGGTCGCACCACCGCCTACTCGAACAACCCCCTTTCGACCACCCCCTCGAGTACGACCACCTCCTCGTGTTCGACCACCTACTCGCGTTTGACCATCTAGTCAGATTCGACCACCTACTCGCGTTCGACCATCTACTCGTTTTCCGCCCCGACCACCCTATTTATTTCTTGTTGCTCTTGGACACCCTACGCACTCATCATATCGTGCCTGCCACACAAAGTCCGATAATAGTTTCCATAGCCGAATGGATCTAGCCAAAGTTCAGAGAGAGAGAGTATCTTTTAATTACCTGTATACCCCTGCTTTCTACAAAAAGTTTGTGACCTATATATATCCATAGACCCAGAAGAGGGTTTTTGAAGAGTTTTGAGTCAAGGTCACATTCGCAAAAAAAACAAGGAACTCTAGGTTGGGTTTCGACAGTCAAAAAAAAGAGGAAGGAACTCTAGGTTGGGTTTCGGCAGTCAAAAAAAAGAGAAGGAGAAGAAACAAATCGACCACCCCCAGTAAAGAAAAATCAAATCGACCACCCCCTAGTTGGTCTACGACCACTCCCAGCCTTGCATCCTTTGAATCCTTTGTATCCAGTCCTTGTTATCGATCAGTGTTGTGCTAAGGCTAGGGACACTTGTTAGGCCAGCAACCGTGATGGGTACTTTGGACCCTTATTCAACTTTGCTAATCAGATTACGGTTTTTGCTACTTCTTGCTACATATTGTGCCTTCCGAGCTCCACCTACTCTTGATCAGAACAGGTCCCCTCTTGCAATCATACCCACTCTCAACACGGTATCACGAACCAGCCACCGGTCGTACCACCTGCTGCGTTGGTAAGAACACTTGTAAGAGTGTGATAAGACGCTTGAGAGTGTGTGTGTTTCCACCTTCCATCACCTAGTAGTTGATAGGGATAATACATTTGTGTTGTCTTTTGTTTTCTGCTAACCATGGCAGGTGAGACTTCTGATGAGAAAGAGTGTGTTGTAAAGGGAGAGCTCATGACGCTCTTGGATGAACAATGCACTACTATTCATGAGGACATCAATAGGAGGCTTCAAGCTACAACGATCACACTGCAGCGCTCAATCAACGATAGTATTGCAGCACTTACTACATGCCTTGAAAGAATGGTGAACCAGCCACCAAACATTAAACGTGAGTATGATCACGATGCCGCCCAAGATCTTGAGGTGGGAGAGGATAATGAGAGGAGAAATCGTGATACTGGCCCTGTGTTTGCTGACCAAGATGCACGTCAACCACACCGCCCACATCACAACCGGTACGGTATGGGAGGTAATAATTTTCAGCACCACAATGCTCGTGCTAATGATGACCCATTTGCTAAAGTTAAATTTACCATACCAACTTTTACGGGTGTTTATGATGCTGAAATTTATCTAGATTGGGAGATAACAGTTGAACAAAAATTTAATGCCCATCTAGTTCCTGAAGTGCATAGAGTCATACAAGCTATTAGTGAATTTAAAGATTTTACTATCGTTTGGTGGAATCAAGTAGTTAATTCTGGTTTAACATCTGATACATGGGATATATTGAAAGTAGCTATGCGTGCTAGATTTGTTCCTCCTGCTTTTAAACGTGATACGCGTAAGAAATTACAGCGCTTAGACCAAGGTAATAAATCTGTCAAGAATATTATCAAGAACTACAAATAGGCATGCTGCGTTGTAATATTGTTGAGGGTGAGGAGGATAAGATGGCTCGTTTTTATGGTGGTTTAAGGCGTGAGATTCAGGACATAGTTGATTAGAAAGACTATAATGATATTAATAGGTTGTTCCAGCTTGCTTGTTTGGCAGAAAAGGAATTGCAGGGTAGACAACAAAAGACTAGGAGTAACTTTGGCAGTACGTCTACATCCAGATCAATGCAGAGACAAACCAAGGCAGCCCCACCTCCTACTTTTCGGTCTGCTGCCCCCTCTGTGAGTAGGGCGCGTTCAGAGCACCGCCACCACTGTCACATGCACCCGAGAGGAGCAAATCTACTAGTGTGCAGGCACCAGCACAGAGCTCTTCATCGATTGCTTCCACGGGCCGTACGACAAGCATTGTGTGCCACCGTTATAAAGGGATGGGCCACTTCATGAGAGATTGCCCAAGTCAACGGGCGTACATTGCGACAGAAGATGGTGGTTATGTAAGTGCTAGTGATGTTGAGGATGAATATACTCTTGCAGCTAACCTTGCAGGCAATGATGATGATCATGAGGCAGATAGCGATGGTGAGGAAATTTTAGGTGCCGCTGCTACATCGAATTATAGGACCATAATTGTGCAACGAGTATTGAGCATTCAAAGAGAGCAAGAGGAGACGCTACAATGTCATAATTTGTTTTAGATGTTCCTCATCGTTAAGAATTGCTGTGTTCGTGTCATAATTGATGGCGGAAGCTGCAGTAACTTGGTGAATTCAGGATTGGTCAAGAAGCTTGGCTTGACCACACGTGCGCATCCTCACCCATACCACATTTAGTGGTTCAACAACAGTGGTAAGGTGAAGGTAACACAATCTGCTAGAGTACATTTTTTCATTGCTTTCTATCATGATGTTGTTGATTTCGACGTAGTACCTATGCAAGCATGTTCTCTTTTATTAGGTCGTCCATGGGAATTTGATACTGATGCAACTCATCATGGTAGAAGTAATAAATACTCATTTATGCACAAAGGAAAGAAAATAACTTTGCTACCTTTGACGCCTACTGAAATTGTGAATTGTGATAAAGAGCTAGCTGAAAATGAGAAGAAAGAACTTGAACATGAATCTGAAAACCAACAAGTAGTGAAGAATATTTTCCCACCTGAGAAGAGCGGTTGGCACCTAGTTCTAAGACCGAGGGAATTAAATTAAAGGGTTGTGTCATGCTTACAACCAAATCCGATCTTGCTAAAAATTTTCATCATGATATGCCATGCTATGCTTTGATATGTAAAGATACTATATTTTCACTTGATGATATATCTAGCTAAAGATATATCTAGCTATTTACCGTCTACTGTCACTAACCTTTTGCAGGCATATGAGGATGTATTTCCAACTGAAATACCCCCGGGATTACCACCTATTAGAGGGATTGAACACCAAATTGATTTAATTCCAGGAGCGACTTTGCCAAACTGTGCCGCGTATAGGACCAATCCAGAAGAGACAAAGGAAATTCAACGACAAGTCCAAGACCTTTTGGACCGAGGGTACGTACGGGAAAGCCTTAGTTCTTGTGTTGTTCCTGTTCTTTTGGTTCCTAAGAAAGACGGTAGTTGGCGTATGTGTGTTGACTGTAGAGCCATTAATAATATCACCATACGGTATCGACATCCCATTCCTAGGTTAGACGATATGCTTGATGAGTTGAGTGGTTCTACTCTTTTCACAAAGATTAACTTGCGTAGCAGGTACCACCAGATTAGAATGAAACTGGGAGATGAATGGAAAACTACTTTTAAAACTAAGTTCGGATTAAATGAGTGGTTAGTGATGCCTTTTGGTTTAACTAATGCACCTAGCACTTTCATGTGTTTGATGAACGAAGTTTTGCGTGCTTTCATTGGGAAATTTGTGGGGTTTTATTTCGATGATATTCTGATCTATAGCAAGTCATATGAAGAACACATGGAGCATTTACATGATGTTTTTGATGTTTTGAGAGATGCACGTTTGTTTGGTAACCTTGAGAAGTGCACCTTTTGCACGGATCGAGTCTCTTTTCTTGGCTATGTTGTTACTCCACAGGGCATCGAAGTTGATCAAGCCAAGATCGTCGCTATCCAGAGTTGGCCGCCTCCTAAAATAGTCACACAAGTACGGAGTTTTTTAGGGCTCGCTGGTTTCTATCGGTGATTTGTTTGGGATTTCAGCACCCTCGCTGCACCGCTGAATGAGCTTACAAAGAAGGGAGTGTCTTTTACATGTGCCACCATACAATAACAAGCTTTAGACGCTCTCAAATATAAGCTAACACACGCCCCTTTGCTTCAACTTCTCGATTTCAGCATGACTTTTGAATTAGAATGTGATGCTAGTGGCATAGGTCTTGGTGGTGTGTTAATTCAAGAAGGAAAACATGTTGCTTACTTTAGTGAAAAATTAAGTGGTCCTAGTTTGAACTATTCTACCTATGATAAAGAATTATATGCTCTAGTTCGAACTTTGGAAATATGGCAACATTATTTATGGTCCAAAGAGTTTGTAATACATTCTGATCGTGAATCTTTGAAGCATATTCGAAGTCAAACCAACCTGAACCGCAGACATGCTAAGTGGGTTGAGTTCATTGAGTCATTTTCCTACATCATTAAATATAAAAAGGGCAAAGAAAATATGATAGTTGATGCTTTGTCTAGGAGATATACCATGCTTTCACAACTTGACTTCAAAATCTTTGGATTGGAGACAATAAAGGAGCAATATGTGCATGACCTTGATTTTAAAGATGTGTTGCTAAATTATCAAAAGGGAAAGGGTTGGAATAATTTTGTGGTGCATGATGGGTTTATGTACCGTGCTAACAAGCTATGCATTCCAGCTAGCTCCGCTCATCTTTTGTTGTTACAGGAGGCGCATGGAGGAGGATTGATGGGTCACTTCGGCGTGAAGAAGACCGAGGATATTCTGACTCACCACTTTTATTGGCCAAAGATGAGGCGTGACGTCGAACGCTTCATTGCCCGCTGCACCACGTGCTAAAAAGCTAAGTCACGACTTAATCCCCATGGTTTATACATGCCTCTTCCTATTCCAAGCATACATTGGGAAGATATTTCTATGGACTTTGTTTCAGGGCTTTCTAGAACAAAGAAGGGGAGGGATAGTATTTTTGTTGTCGTGGATAGATTCTCTAAGATGGCTCATTTTATATCATGTCACAAAAGTGATGATGCTACTAATGTTGTTGATTTGTTCTTTAAGGAAATCATTCGCTTGCATGGTATTCCGAATACGATAGTTTCAGATCGTGATGCTAAATATTTTAGTCATTTTTTGAGAACCTTGTGGAGTAAGTTGGGGACTAATTAAGCTGTTATTTTCCACTACTTGTCATCCCCAAACCGATGGACAAACTGAGGTTGTCAATAGAACTTTGTCCACTATGCTTAGGGCTGTGCTTAAAAAGAACTTAAAAATGTGGGAGGACTGCTTGCCTCATGTGGAGTTTGCTTATAATCGTTCGCTGCATTCTACCACAAAGAAGTGTCCTTGTGAGATTGTTTATGGATTCACCCCTCATGCATCTATCGACTTGTTACCTCTTCCAGCTTCGGAGAAAGTAAATTTTGATGCTAAAAACGTGCTGAGTTGAAACTAAAGATGCATGAGACAACAAAAGATAACATTGAGATTATGAATGCTAAATATAAAGTTGCTGGTAGTCAGGGACGCAAGCATGTTTCTTTTGAACTTGGTGATCTTGTGTGGTTACACTTGCGTAAAGAACGATTTCCTGAATTGAGAAAGTCTAAACTCATGCCACGTGCAGATGGTCCTTTTAAAGTTCTTGAACGTATTAATGATAATGCATATAAGTTAGACTTACCTGCAGATTTTGGGGTTAGCTCCAGCTTTAATATTGCAGATTTGCGGCCTTTCTTGGGTGCGTAGGATGATCTTGAGTCGAGGACGACTCCAATTCAAGAAGGGGAGGGTGATGAGAACATCACTTCTACTGATATGAACACTCCTCTTCTTACTACTTTGAATGATGTGCAAGGTCCAATTACTCGGACGCGTGCTCGTCAACTTATTTATCAGGTAAATTTGTTTCTAGGGTTGAGTGTATTATTTGAGAACTCTATGATGCTGCCTAACGAAGATGATTTACTTGTACTTAGAAATCTAGGACTACGACCAGTTCCGTAGAGTCTACGACCACTTCAAGAAGGCATACGACCAGTGTCACCAGTACTCAGTGAGCCTAGTACTCGTTGGACACAATCTACGACCAGAGGTAGCATGGACTCCTCAAGACCACCCTAGGACCAGTTCTACGACCAGTTCTTCGACCAGAGATGTCGCGTCACCGTTTTGGCCTAATAGGGCCTTATAAGCGTGTCGAGATCGGAGTCCAGGTTGTGTACGCCTCTTCCGCGGCCACACAACCCTAGGTTGACCTCCTCACGTCCCCCTATATATATACAGTAGCCATCATAGTTTAGGGTGTGTTTTTCTTTGAGATTATTCTGTTTAGCCGTCTCGCCGCACGTTGGGTTGAGGAACCCAACATTGTGTGCTTCATCTATATTCGTAATACAATATTAGATTGCATCTTCTACTCTCTTACTTGTGTTCTCGATTCACATGCAGGAGATAGCCTTCTTGGCGAGGTTGTAGGACCGTAAAGGCGACTAGGGGGGTGAATAGGCGCTTTCTCAACTTTCTCGTCTAAATCAAATTCAACACGAACTTTACTCCTTTAGCTATGAAAGCTAAGAAGATCGAGAAGCGCACGATGGAAGCCTTGTGTGAATTCGATAACCCCGACAACCACACGACACAAAAGTGGAGACTTAATCTCAAAGGGCAGATCTGGGCACAGGCGGTCTGACCGGCTACCAAGGGCGGTCTGACCGATGGCCAACGAGCGGTCGGACGGCTATCGATCGGCGGTCGGACCGGTGGAAATCGGTTCGACCCATAGATTTAGCGGTCTGAAGCGCGCATCGGACCGTCGTTATAAAATCGGTCGATCAGCTCACCCAAAGATCAAAAATCAATCCCAAATCCAAAACGAAATTTGATCCAACTTTTGATTCAACCAATGAAACTTGACCAAATTTCGAGCACACCTCCCTAATGATATTAGAGACCTATTTCTAGCGACGATCCTTCAGATCCACTTCGCAGAATCGATCTCTCAAGGATTTAACAAAGAAGTGCACAAACCCTAGAAATACAAAAATCTTTGATTCAAGACTTGCTTGTGGGGGTTGATGGTCTAGATGATTCTAGGAGTATCCCCACACATCAAAGCAAGACAAAGTGGGTCAATAGACCAAGTTTAACCACTTGAATCAAGGAAGCACCAAATTCATCCAAATGAGAGAAGAACACAAAAGAGAGACAAATGAACTCTCAAGCAAGCATCACAAGATTGATTGATCTCACAAGATGCTTACAAAGCCACTCCCTCAAGGAGGACAAGAGCTCACCAAGGAGCAACCACAATATCTCCCTCTCTTCCTCTCCAAACCCTAACCCTAGAAAAGGCTAAAGAAAAACCAAATGAAAGCTTCAAGGGGTTTTACATCTCTTCCTTCTCTATTTATAGGAGAGGCCTAGGGTTTCACTTTTGGGACCCACTCACACATGGGACCCACACACATAACTATTGAAGCAATCGTCTGCTTCACCACGTGTAGGTTGATCAGCGGTTCTCATCGATGCCAAGCCTCTCTTGTCGAATCCCATCGAACCTCCCAGAGACTCGCACCGACTTAGTGCATCGCCGATCCAACCAACCAATGACCGAACCACCCGCTCGATCCATCTTGCCCATCTCGCACCATGCTTGAGTCACACGACCTCACCCGGTATCCATGATCGTTCTGGACCTCAGCTCTCCAAGCGTAGTCCCGATCCACCTCACCGATGACGTCGTTGACCTGCAAGCCACCTGCAAAGCAATAGACAAACAAACTATTTTCGGGAACAAGTTCTTCACAACTTGACCCACGCCACTCCGCAATGCAATATACATCAATAAAGCATTGATAACCAAACATAAACCACTATCAAAACACATCAATGCAAACTTGGTTAACCTCCAAGTCAACGGCGGTCTGACCGCCCCACAAAGCCGGTCCGACCGATTTCAGGCCGGTCGGACCGATCCCACAACGGCGGTCGGATCACCAAAAAGACTTAGCAAAATTCCAACTTGAAAATCCAAACCTTCGGAATTTTCAACTCAATAGAACTTTTGACTGGAGCTCCAAAATGATGCGACCACATCCGTGAGACTCCTCACCGCCTACACAACCTATTTTGGCTTAGCTCCAAAGCCACTTTTAGGTCGGCCGGTCCGACCGCAACCACCGCCGGTCCGATTGCTCCACGGGCGGTTCGACGCCCACACCACCGGTCGGACCGCCTGTGGTCTGACAACTTGAAGCAAACCCCGAAAACGCGAGATTTTGCAAACCAACAAAGCCATTGCCAATTAACTCATCATCCTGAGATCGTGCACATATCCTCACGATATCCACAAAGGTCAACCGCGTTCGGCACGGTTGATAACCATCAGAGAAATGGTGTAGTGATTGCGAGGGGTTTGATCTGCTCGTCGAGCCTTCTGATCATTAACGCCGAGTTCTCCACAATCGACTTATCAAGTACCTTTCGAAAGATCGGGCCACCGTCACATCAGCCATCATATGATGATTTGATAGATATGCTAGAGAATCTAAATGAATCTATTGGGAAAGAGAACACATCTCTCTTCAAAATAATTATGATGTGCTAAAAGATGACTCTCTCCTCAAGGAATTCACTAGATCCAAGGTGGATATAGGCATAACATGTGATTTTTTAGATGATATGACATGTGTAGTTGCTAACCCGTGCATTGCATCGAAGGTTAGCATACCCACTTCTTATGATGATTTTCTATATGCTCCTTGTAGCTCAAAATTATACGCTTGTTCTTCCTCTACGCTTGTTGAAACTAATCTTGTAGAGGAAAATGAAGAGCTCAAGGCCTAAGGCAAGAAATTGACAATTGACTTGGAAGAAAGCTTCAAATGGAAGGCCACCCTTGATGATATATTGAGAAAACAAAGAAGCTTACAAGATGAGTGACATTGGCTTCGTTTCCAAGAATAAGGAAAATAGCAGAACAAGACACAATCAAAGACATACAAAGATCATCAAGTGTTGTGGCTGCAACGAGAAGGGCCACAATGCCTCGGTATGCCCAAATAAAGTGGATATCAAGTGAAGACATTCTAAGAAGAGACAAACCTGCAAGGAGCAAGAAAAGAAGACAAAAAGGGGATGTAAAAGCCAACTTGCTACAGCTGCTGGAAAAAGGGACATATTGGTAAACAATGCCCCATGGGTACACTCCTTAGCCTATCCTTTATAATGACATTATTTGCTTTCGAAATATAAAGATGGTAGGGTGATTGCTAGAATTGTTAGTTCACCAAAAATTATTGCTATGGCCATTTAGGTGCCCAAATCTCTTGTGACTACATTTAAGGATCTAACCGAATTTGGGTACAAAAAGTGCTTAACATGCTAAATAGGTACTTGGAGAGGCATTGTAGGCTTGATTCATTCAAATAGAGGTAGATTCCACCATGTGTCATTTTGGAGCCAAGCATGAGGATGATGTTCTCAAATCATTAACCAATGTTACTTCGGTAACAAGTATTTACATTGAAGTATCTAGCCCCTAGCCTTGTGTAGGATGCATTCATACAAATCCATTTCGAAATGTGTAATTGCTCTTATTCAAAACATTCATTGTTGCAATCTTGAGCAAGAAGGATGTGGCATATTAAGCGGGAGTACTAAGTCATATTCATGTATATCATATCCCTAAGTGTGCTCAAATAAATTAAGTACTAGTAATGTTTTTCAAAATTGAGTATTTTAGCCAAAAAGTAAAAAAATCATAACTATTGGTAATCTTGTGAGAAACTAGTTGCAAAATATATACAAATATTTTCCAAAGGTTTTGGTTCTAGAAAAAAAACCTATTTTAAGCGAAAATGAGTTTCTAGCCAAAATTCTAGATCATTGTATCTTGCTTTTGACATAAATTAGATTTTTGTGTAAAATCTATTCTAAAAGGAATTTGAAAACCATCCCAAAATGAATATCCTAAAGTTGGCTACCTTTTTGGTATTCAAAAGATTTCGAAAAGGCCAACCTAACAAAAGTTATTTGATTTTGAAACTTATCCAAAATACTATTTTAACCTAAGTGATCGCTTTCTAGCACTTAAGTGAATTTTGTCATTTGAGCCAAAAGCATTCACATAAATAGGTCCATAATGGTATGCATGACTCATACATGCAATTGGATGCTTTAAATACCATGAAATACTCAATTTGGCTCTTTTGGGGAAGTTTCATGAAAATAAGATCTTTTTACGAAAACAAAAGCTTAAGTTATAATAAAAAAAACATTTTATAATTGGATTTTTAAGGGCTATATAAGTTAAAAATGTTCCAAATATGTTTATGTGGTTGATTCTGTGAAACTTTGGATCAAAATACAACATTTCCAAATTTTCTCCAAAATTCAAAACTGAATCTTTTGTCAGGTTTAGTCTCACTCGGTCTGATCGGCCGCCCCCGGTGGTCTAACCGCTAGCCCACCGATCCGACCGCCTGTGCCCAGCACTCAGACCGGTCCATCAAGTGGGACTTCCTCTTTTATTCCCCAAAACATTTTCTCCTCAAACTCTTCGATCAGACCTCCTTTGAACCCAAAAACAAGTTCTCTCTCTCTCCTCCAGCTACCCCTCACCTCTCTGCCCGTGGATCTCTTTCCCCGGCCACCGGTTTTGCGTCCCTTGCTTATTCCTCAATCCTGTGAAAAGCTAGGTGGAGGAAGTTTCCCAAATCTAGCTTTGTTGCTTCAAGATTTGTCAAGGATTCATCTCTCTTCATCTCATCTCATCATCTAAGCCAGTAATATCTCAATCTCTACTCACAATTTAACCACATTATGATTTCCCCCAAATTTCTAGGTTTGACATTAATATCCTTAATTCATTCAAATTGGTGGAAATTTTTTGACATGCAAGTAGATGGGGATTAGATTAACAAGTGTTCATATTGCCAATACATAGAATCTTTATTTGTGGATTGCTTCCAAATTTCCATTGCAACCTATGCCACTGACGGTCTGACCGACCGGCTGGAGGTTCGACCGATCGTGGTAGCGGTGCGACTGCCCGTGATAGAGGGTTTCAGTAAAAATGGCATTATGAATTATTGTAATCTTATTCTTTGAACTCCTTTGTTAATCCTTGCTGTCTTTTCACAACAACTATGCCGCGCAAGAGGACAGTAAGTCGTCTCGCTGCTCCCCCTCTTCGTCAAAAGGAAAGGGGCAAATTGAGGATGAGTATGAAGAGGAGGTTGAAGAAGAAGAAGAAGTGAGTGGCAATAGTGACAACATCAATGACAACTATGAGGAGTCAACAATGAGGATAAGGATTAGGATGACACTCCGAATCAAACTCCTTTCATTTGTCTTGATGTGTCAAGGATAAAGAGTGAAAAATACACCATGTTAAGGCATGTCAACCAATTTCGCTTTCCAAAGAATGCTACTGAGGGTATGTTCAACACTCTCTTTCAACAAGTGATTTATCACATATATTATGCAAAGAAAAAGTTTTCCAAACACCGTTTTGTGAAGTGGAGCTACTTGGGACAGAATCCAGTTTACAATGGATTATATTGCCTTTTTCGGAGTGTAAACTTGGATTCTTTGGTTTCTTTGAGATGCAACTTCCACGCCAAAGAAATTCATCAATTTTATGCCACAGTCTTCGTGTCCCTTGATTTATGACCATCTTATTTGGATGACGGGACATGATCAACTAGGAGTTTCCATAGATGAGTTTCAGAGTGCTTTGGGATTAGGTGATTCAAGAGGGATTAAAGTGCATCTTCATGAACCTCTTGCTCTCACTCGGGTGGATAGATATTATGATCAAGGAAATCATTTTGTACGCAAAAGAGTAAGTGGTCTTCTCCCTCTTCCTAGCATTATCAATAGGATCATGAAAACTTCATTTTTTTTCCCTAGGAGTGGAAATAATAATGAGCTACATGGGCGTGCTTGGAATGTAGTGAAGTACATTATGGACGACACTTGATTTGATGTGATGAATTTAATAATGAGAGAGATTGCCACATCAAAGGGAGATAAGGCCAAAAAGTATATACTTTACTTCCTACATAATGAAGCTCATTTAAATCAAGATTGACTTTGATTGTCCTTATGATGTGGAGCACAAAGAATACAAATAAAGAGATGCTCCTCCTCAGGTGCCCCTTCCACCTCCTCCTCAGCCTCAAGGGAAAGGATTGCCTCCTCAAGCACATCCAGGGCAGCAGGCTCCTCTGGAGCAAGATCTAGTCATGGTAGCACTTCTACATCTTCAGTCGAGCTTCAACCGCATGGATACCAAATTTGATCAAATGCATGAGGTTCAGATTGAGACTAGAGCCATGGTGGAAGGATTGAACACAAGGTTTGATGTAATAGACTCGAGGGTCACACATCTGGATGAGAGGTTCACAGAGTATCAGCAACAGCAGGCACCCTTGGTCTATCAAAGATATGGATGTGGTCATCGCCCTCCCTCTGTCTTTCAGCGAGGTGATCATCCATCCTCGTCGGGCACCCCTCCTCATTCCTAGAGTTTCTTGGAGAGTCCCTTTTGGTATTTGATGCCAAGGGGGGAAGAAGAATTGAAGAATTGAAGAATGGAAGCAAGATCTAGTCATTAAAACTTAGTGTTTTTCTTATTTTAGGTCAATAGACCTTGTCTTGTGAGGATAAGCTTAGACATATTTTGGACACTTGAACGCTTTATGACTTGTTATGAATTGTGATTTTATTCAATATATAGCGTTTTATTGTTATGTCATGCTTCCATGTATTCAATATATAGAGAAAACTCTGCCAATTTTTTTAAAAAAAATCCACATATATGCATGAATTTCTTTCAAATCTCATATGCACATGTTGAGGGAGAGTTTTACCTATCTGTTGTGGTTTTGCTAGCAATTGATTCAAAATCTTTTTTGGTTCCACTCAAATGATTTAATTGATATCAAAGCCATCCAAGAGTATACAATTTGTTCTGTACTCAATGTATACTCGAAAAATCACTTCCAATTCCTTATTTGTTGAGGATTGTCATCAATTACTACAAAATGGGAGATTAAAGAATCTAGACCCACCATTATGAGTTAATTGAGTATTTTGGTAATTAATGACAATTGTCATGTGGACTAACATTTTCTATAAGTTGGTGAAATAGTTGAGTCCTATGATGACAAAGACTTATGATGTCATCGTGTGTTGATGAACATCAAGATAAGGTCATGAAGTAAAGAAGATCATCACGCGTTGATGATAGTCAAGTCAAGATTCCGGACTTGGAGTAAAGATATTCGTCATCAAGTGATCACTCCAAGATGGATGCTCAAGACAAAGATATGACTAGCATAGGCTAGGGATATGTTCCTTAGTCATCTTACCGGTCTCGGTATTTGGTGTGGAGACCGGTTTACTAGTATAGGTTGTCATACTATTAAGAGGAGTCTTGACTAGTAGCTTGAGTATGTCTTGTGTTGATAGCTCTTAGTGCTTGTTGTAGCTCTCTTTAGCATGTTACCAATATTTACGAATGAGTTTTGCAAATAGTTGAGGCTCATGCATAACCCTTGTAGCATGTGACTTTAATTTACGAATGTGCTTTGCAAATGGTTTAAGTCCATGTACCAAATTCCTTGTGGCGTGATTCTAAAAGTCAGCAAATGTGTTTTGCAACTTGTTGAGAATCTTGCATTCATCTCTTGTTTGCATCGTGCATCAATTGGCAAGTGTGTTTAGCAAACTGAATCGAAGTGAGATGCAAAATCTATTTTCAGCCTTGTTGGTAGTGGGCGGTCTGACAGCACCCCTTTGGGAAGTCTAACTAGCCCTTGATCGGTATGACTGGCTTAGTGCCCGTCTAATAACCTGGCGGTCGATCACCATGTTGACCGGTATGACGGTGGGAAACCGGTCTGACCGCCATGTGTTGGCCGATCTAACCGGCTCGATAGTCAGCCTCCCCAGTTAGCTTTTTCTAGAGGAGGTGTTTTCTAGTTTTTAGTTGGCTCCTCTATGGAGCGGTCTGACCAGCCCATGTGAGGGTGGTCAGTCTAGTTGGGTGTCCAACGACTAGTTTTTATAGCCGTTGGAGCTAGGGCGGTGTAATACTCCGGAAATGATCGGTAGAAAGAAAGAGGTCGGAGAGAGCGAAAGAAATTGTTTTCAGCGGAAAATTCCATTTGTCGGGGGGGTATTCGTTAATATCAGGCAACCTTTGGGCGCGATTCGCGACCCAGAGGCCCATAGTGGGCCGCCACCCACCTAGGGGCGGCCAAGGGGAGCACCCTTTCCCCCCCAAACCCTATTCCCTCCCCTTTTTCCCCCCCAAGCCGCCTCTCCTCCCCCTTGTGCCGCCCCCTCTCTTCCTCCCCTCCTCCTAGGCGCCTCCCTCTCCATTGGTGGCTGCCATTGGAGATCCCCGGAGCTGCACCCCCCGTCTTCCAAGTGTTCCTCTTCGGTTCTTCCTCCATGGGCGATTTCATTCCAATCGGGTTCGTGGAGTTGGAGCTAGCCAAAGAAGGAGAGGGAAGACTTTGGGAAGTTGTTCTTCATCGTTCTTGGGTCTACAAGGGTAACGAGACCCCATCGCTGTTTGATTGCGTTAGAGTTGTCGATTCCATGTTTTTGATAGTATTGCGTAATCTCTGTTAGTAGATCGGTTCTGTACAGTATGTTGCAACTCGGTTTTGGGTGTCTTAGAGGCAGAATTGGATGATTTCGCCTTCTAGAGTTTTGTTCCTTATTTCATTAGCTTTCTTTTGGCACCTGGATCACGAATTTTCACCCAGTAGATTAAAAGTTATGGCTGTTTTACTACGCGCTGGTCTGTCTGTCAGAACTGATGGGTATAGTCGGTTGCACCTAGGTTTTGATCTAGTTAGAGTCAGAATCAGGTCGGCCACCCAACTAGGTTTTTGAAGATAATTTCACCATGTTTCCAGGCTGATAAAAATCACTTTATTTGGTTCAGTGGTTTAAAAGTTATAGCATTTTCTTTAGGGCTGTTCAGATTTCTGGGCAGACTGCAGTTGTAGTTTTTCAATGGATGGTTAGACCTCTGTAATGGCCGAATTAGAGTTTACCATCAACTAGAGTTTTGTAGCCTGTTAAGTTAAGAAAATTTGAGCACTGGTTTCAGGTCTTTTGGACTTACGGTTTTTTATTGGTGAATTTTCTAGTAAAACTGCCAGATTGGGGTTAATTGAAATGATTGGGTAGATTGATCAAATTGAACTTTTATTTGGTTAGTTTGGTTAGAGATTGAGGAGGACACGTGTAGCATTTTCATACTCGCTTGTCCTCATTTCCATTATTTTATATTGTAGGCGGTGAAGCGGTGAGTGGTGGGGTAACTCAATTACCTCCCAACCCGTTCTGCAAGTGGCAGTAAGTAAATTGTATTCAATGTTTGATGTCATGTATGATGTGTGAATGAATGTTTACATTTGTTCGTAATTGTAGATGAATGCCATGTGTTCTTTTCATTTATGATTACTATTCAATATTGACATGTGATGATCATGACATGCATTCATTATTTTGGTAAGACCCATCAATTCCAAAGATGGGCATTTGAAATCCCATCAATTCCAAGATGGGTGCGTGAGTCCACCATTCCAATGTGGGCCACGTTACGTGAGTCCACCATTCCAATGTGGGCCACGTTGACGATCGTGATGAAACGTTCTTCATACGAATACTTTAAGTGAACACCGACGGTGCTTCACTCGCTATACCCAGAGATATCTTTGATTATGTCCATTTCCTTCAATGCACCATCCCACTTCATCCATTCATAAATTCGTTTCCAGTAGTTGTTCAAATTATGATTGTGATATATTGCGCAATGTATGCTTGATTGTTACATACAGTTGTTTGCTGAGTCTTTGGCTCATTCTTGCTTTATTGTCTTATTTAGGTAAATGACAAGGAGGAATGATCTTGTGGAGGGTAGTTCATCACGATGCACTCACTATATTATATCAAACAACTTGAGGACTTTTAATGTCTTTATTTATGATTTGAGTTGCTTTGTAATAAGCCAACATGGCCGTGTTTACCATATGTTGCTGAACTGTTTACTTCCATTTCGTTGATTAAGACTTGAGGATGAATGCTTGTTTTCATATATTCACAATAATCGCTTCATTTTGTTATGCTACTTGATGTTATTCATGTGAAGAGTAGAGTTTGTAGGTGACATCTTGACTTCCTTATAGTCAGGGTGTTACAGGCGGTTTGACCGGCTGTTGGTTGGTGGTCAGACCTGGAATCCCTATTTTTTACAATTCTCTTCCAACAGCTAGTTTCTTGTGTGGGGGTATATGTAACACCCCAGCCCAGCACGAGTCTAGGATGCTACGAAAACAACAAAGTATAAATTAAGGTCTAAGATAGCAATGTTAAAATCTAAGGTAATAAACTAAATTTTGGCAGAACCTCCTTTGTATAGTCAAATATACATGAGGTAGAATCAAGTGTCAACAGCATAACAATTATTTTAGATATCTAACTGGAATCATAAACAAATTAGACATCAAAATACCATAATTAACTCCATTACAATGTAGCGGAATCAAGAAGGTAAATTCTATATATAAAAAATCCCTAATGCTTTGCTCAAGTGTGAATTCAAAGACCAAATTTATTCAATCATGATCGTGTGTGGAAGTCTGCGATAATTCATATCTCTAGTCCTTCCCATGCATGACGTCCACGCAAGAGTTACCTAAAATAAAAACAACAACAAGGGTGAGTCCATGACTCAGCAAATGAAAACAGCCCAATAAAATAATTTGCAACCTTTTCACTATAAAATAATTTGCAACTTTTCACTATAAATCATGTCAACTGAATGCATATTTTATTTTATCTTTGCATATACCGGTATTGCGGAGTATGCATCCGTCGATGCATACCCATCATGCATGTGCCTTCTAGCACAGGGACCATAAGCCTACACTCCATGAGTGTAGGGACCATAAGCCCGTCCAATCATGACGGGGACCTCAAAAATCAATACTTGGCCTCCGCAAGGCCAAGCCTCAAGGTTATCAACATGATGCATATGAATCATCTCAATTATTCAACATAAATATGTAATATACCAGTTGTGACATCCTTGAGTAAAAAATCTAACATAAACATGTAACAATCCATTGGTGGCATTCATGAACAAAAACATAACCATAACAAATACTCAAGCGTTCACCACAATAATGCTACCGATTGATTTCACTTGCCTCAACCGTGCGAAGCTTGATGACGTGAAGAGGGTGCTGCCCCCCGGAACCACACCACCGCCTGAACAATTTTGTAACAATCTTAATAAAAAGGTACTTCGGAACATAACATTGCTAGAAATAATATTTGACAAGCTATGCTTCTAAACGCGGCCTAAAACTTTAACTCCCATAAACAGCAAACTGTCCCAGAATGGGACAGTCCCTTCTAAAATTCATAACTCCCTGTAGGATTAACCAAATTTAATGATCTTTAATCCCCTGAAAAGCTTACAAACTTTCCCACGAAAACCTAGTTGGCAAGGTCCCCATATTCTATCTTCTTCTACCCCTACTAAGCAGATCAATCAACCCATTAAATCTCGTCAGAGGTTCTGGACAGCGAGAATAAAACCTACGTAACTTCCAGTACAAACATCCAAAAAATATGTTTGTTACCTCTCTGGAAAGCTTACAAAAATTCCTACAACTTTCATGTTGGTTCAGTTCCCTAAAAAATCATTATCTAATTCCTATTAAACAATTGTTACGATCTGTCAGAATCCCGACTAAAACCTAGAACAGCAACATTGCAAAAATCATAACTCGAGATCCCCAACTCCAAATTAAGTGATCCAAGACTTTATGGAGAGCTAGAGCCGGTACCTACAACTCTCTAGGAGACATTCTAGTCAGAATCCACCGTTAACTACCCCAAAACAAGCGATCTCTACAGACTGCCAGAATCAATCTGCTACCAGTATCGCCTAATCACAAAAATGAAATGCCAATCTAACGGGATTAGGAGGACTACCTTTGAAGACATGCTAACCCGTTGATTTCTCAGCGAGGTGCCAGACCAGGGAGGAGAGGAGGAGGCGGCAGCCAGGTGGGAGAGGGGAGGAGGAGGCGGCGGCCAGCAGGGAGGGAAGGGGTGGCGAGTGGGAGTGGGGAGAGGCGGCTAGGGTTTGGGGAGGGCACCTGCGACCCCTCTTGGGCCTCTTGGGCCGCGGCCCAAAGCCCAGGTTGTCGGGAATTCGCAGGAATCCCCTCGAAAAACTGAAAATTCCATTTTTTTTTCTATTTAATATTTTCTCCCGAGTACTCTTCTAATTATCCGAATAAATTTCGGAGAATTACAGTATAAATACCCCTTGTGCTGGTTGTGGGAGGATGCTTGTGACATTTTCGTTCCCCTGAGCAAAGAGCAAGCCATCTCCTTTCCTTTGTGGATGTGCTGTACTTAGTAAGCATAGAGAGCAAAACCCTAGTGCATGTATTACATTAGGTGGTGGATTTAGTATCCATTGAGTTTAGACACTTGATTTGTTCAAGTGAGCGTCTCTGACTTGTTACTCTTGGTGTTTACCGACACCTAGACGGCTTGGAGGAGATGTGCCAGTGACCTTCTCAAAGAAGTTTGTAAGAAGACCCAGACGATTGTGAGTGACTTGGTGCTCGCCATCTCCGGAGTGGAGGAAGAGCAACCCCGAGTGGATTCGAGGTATAGGCTTAATTTGTGGAGCCGCTCTAATTCGTTTGGACTTACCTCAATACGAACTAAGGGAAACCGATAAGTTTCCGATCACCACGGGAAAAAGTTCAAGTGTTCATGTGGTTTGCTTTCTTGAGCTTTACCTTATTGCAATTTACATTTATAGAATTAAATTGTTTGCTTGTCTTAGGTTTGCAATCCTTGTCTTAAGTTTTAGCTTGTTGGTGCACTTAGTTAAAACTAGTTGATTTATGTTTTAATTAAGCAAGACCGATTTGATTTACAATTTCGCATAAAACTCGATTTTAAACAAAAGAATTTTTAAAACCGCTTATTCACCCCCTCTAGTAGGCCTCCTTGATCTTACATCCCCTGAGGCGAAGACGGGGGCGTAGGGATGAATAGCGGTGATCGGGACCAGCGGGGGTCTGGAGGGCGGCGATGATCGCAAGTAGAGGAGGCGGAGGCAGGGGTGTATGTGTCGACAGCTGTCGGGAGCCTGGAGGGCAACGGTGACCGGGAGTAGCGGAAGATGAAGAGTCGATCGACGACGTCAGGACGTGGCGATGGGATTGGCAGGAGGAGTGGAGGTGTGTTGGGTCAACCAAGCCGCTTCACGCCAACACGCATGGGACGAGGGAGGAGCGGGCTAGGGTTTCCATCTTTGGACCCTATTTATTCGGTGGCAAGGGTGGGCAATTTCCACCAACTTTTAGTGGCAAGCATGCAAGTCCATAAAAAGCCCAAGAAGTAGGGGTGAACCCTCCCTTCGGGCATGGTCGGGCTACCACTCGAGCTCCCCTCTGGCCGGACCCCCTCCCATACGGCTAGACTTCAGACCTCGACATCTACGACACATTCGGTCGACGGCCGGCGAGGAGGAGGTTGCCAAAGCACCAAGTGTCGAGCGGAGGTTGAAGAGGAGGCTGCTTTGTGGTCGTGGCCTCGTGGGCTTTATTTAATTGCGCCTGACATGGCCGACCTCTATCCATTAGAACACACTACTCACAGCCGCACTGTATTTTTCTCACATGCTCACGACCTCCTCTGCTCCTCACTCACGAGGCTTAGTCCTCTCCTCCCCTAACCCTAACCAAGGGCTCAGGCTGTCGGGTGCGCAACGAGGTAGCAAGACAAAGCAAATATGGGTTTTTGGTCCACGCTTGTGACTCCGCCCTATTTAAAATTTAGTCCTGGGTCCTCCTCTGCCCACTAGCTTCATCTTTCCTGTGGACTTCAGCTATGACTTAGTCGTTAAAATACTCATGCTATGAATCTAGGCCCATCGGGGCTTCCGACTTTTCCAAAACTGAACCTTAGAACTCCCAAACAGGCCCTTCCACGTGCTCTCAGCTCCTTGTACCCCCCACAGAATCCCCCCCGTTTTCCGATCCGAACGGACTCGAAATCCCCCTCCCTAAACAACCCAACCCAACCCAACCCGCCTCCGTTTCCCGTCCGATCTAGAATCCTCTCCGGAATCTGGATCCCAAACGGCCAAACGAATACCTCCTCCCTCGGAAACAAAAACAGCCAGGACGGGTCCGACTCCGATCCAAAGTCCCAAAGACCCAAACCCACCACCACCAGCCACATCACACGCCCCATTCCAACCCGAACAGTACCGGGGGACACTTCGAATCTCAAACCCACCACCAAACCCTAGCTCTAGCACCAGCCATGGCGCCGACGGCGGCGGCGGCGGGGCCCAGCGACGACGGGCTCCGGAAGCTCGAGTATCTCTCTGGTCTCCAAGGTGTGTTCGGAGCTGGAAACGCACATCGGTGTCGGCGACAAGGTGCTCGCCGAGTTCATCACCGAGCTCGGCCGCGACTCCGCCTCCGTCGCCGACTTCGACGCCAAGCTCAAGGCCAACGGCGCCGACCTCCCGGACTACTTCGTCCGCACGCTCCTCACCATCATCCACGCCATCCTCCCGCCGCAACCCCAGAACCCTAGCTCCGCCCCGTCGCAGTCCAACGCCGGCAACTCCATGTTCCCCGCGCTCTCCCGCCCCGACGACCACGACCACGCTCGCAACCTCCGCCTCGAGCTCGAGCGCGACGCCGATGTGGCGGCGGCGGCCGCCCCCGCTAGGGACGATCGCGACCGCCGCCGGGACCGCGGCCATGACCGCACCCGCGACGACCGCGGCCGGGACCGCGACCATGACCGTGGCCATGACCGAGAACGTGACTGCGGCCGCGGTCGCGAGAGGGATCGAGACCGTGGCCGTGACTATGGCCGTGATAGAGACCGGGAGAGAGATCGGGATGGTGACCGGCGGAGGGACCGGGACTGCGACCGCGAAAGGGACAGAGACATGGACAGGGATACAGGCAGGGGCCAAAGGAGGAGCAGGAGGTATGAGGATGAGGAGGAAGAGCAGGAGAGGGGTGGAGGAATGAGGAGGGAGGGTACTGATGCGAATTCCAGTGGGGAGCCGGAGCTGTACCAGGTGTACCGGGGGAGGGTGACCCGGGTGATGGATACTGGTTGCTTTGTCAGGCTTGAGGATGTACGCGGCGGCCGTGAGGGGCTTGTTCACATCTCGCAGATGGCAAGCAAGCGGGTGGCCAATGCAAAGGAGGTGGTGAAGCGTGATCAGGAGGTGTATGTGAAGGTGGTTTCGGTCAAGGGGCAGAAGTTGAGTTTGTCAATAAGGGATGTTGATCAGGATACAGGGAGGGACCTCCTGCCAATGCAGCGTGGTGGGGATGATGCACCAAGGGCGAACCCATCTGGCGGTGGTGGCGGTGGTGGGGGGTCTGGTAGAAGGTTGGGTCTGTCAGGGATTATGATTACGGAGGAGGATGAGACTGCACCCACATCGCGGCGGCCACTCAAGCGGATGAGCTCACCGGAGAGGTGGGAGGCGAAGCAGCTGATTGCTGCGGGTGTTCTGGATGTGAGGGATTACCCAATGTTTGATGAGGATGGGGATGGTATGATGTACCAGGAGGAAGGTGCAGTGGAGGAGCTGGAGATTGAGCTTAATGAGGATGAACCAACATTCTTGCAGGGACAGAGCAGATTCTCAATTGACACATCACCTGTTAAGATTTTCAAGAATCCAGAGGGTTCGTTGAGTCGAGCAGCAGCTCTCCAGACTGCCCTCATAAAGGAGCGGCGTGAGGTTCGGGAACAGGAGCAGAGAGCAATGCTGGACTCAATCCCCAAGGATCTGAATCGGCCATGGGAGGACCCAATGCCTGATACAGGCGAACGACACCTTGCACAGGAGCTGAGAGGTGTTGGGCTATCAGCTTATGACATGCCGGAATGGAAGAAGGAGGCCTATGGAAAGGCTTTAACTTTTGGGCAAAGGTCAAAGCTTTCAATACAGGAGCAGAGGCAAAGTCTTCCAATATACAAGTTGAAGAAAGAGCTGATACAAGCTGTGCATGATAATCAAGTTTTGGTTGTTATTGGAGAGACTGGCTCTGGGAAGACAACACAGGTGACACAATATTTGGCTGAGGCAGGTTATACCACAAGGGGTAAAATTGGTTGTACTCAACCTCGTAGGGTGGCTGCAATGTCTGTTGCTAAGAGAGTGGCAGAAGAATTTGGCTGTCGACTGGGAGAGGAAGTTGGTTATGCCATCCGCTTTGAGGATTGCACTGGGCCAGACACGGTGATAAAATACATGACTGATGGTATGCTTCTGCGTGAGATTCTAGTTGATGAGAACCTTTCCCAGTATTCGGTTGTCATGCTTGATGAAGCACATGAAAGGACCATCAGCACAGATGTTCTCTTTGGTCTGCTGAAGCAGCTTATTAAGCGCAGATCTGACATGAGGCTTATTGTTACTTCTGCTACCCTGGACGCCGAGAAGTTCTCTGGCTATTTCTTTAATTGTAACATCTTCACAATTCCTGGAAGAACGTACCCGGTAGAGATACTCTACACCAAACAGCCTGAAAGTGACTATTTGGATGCTGCATTGATCACCGTGCTGCAGATTCATTTGACTGAGCCAGAAGGTGATATCCTTGTTTTCTTAACAGGTCAAGAGGAGATTGATTATGCATGTCAATGTCTATATGAGAGGATGAAAGGGTTAGGAAAGGATGTTCCGGAGCTCATAATTTTGCCTGTGTATAGTGCTCTGCCCAGTGAAATGCAGTCGAAGATCTTTGAGCCAGCTCCACCTGGTAAGAGGAAGGTGGTCGTTGCCACCAATATTGCTGAAGCTTCTTTGACCATTGACGGCATTTATTATGTCGTCGATCCTGGTTTTGCGAAAATTAATGTTTATAATTCAAAACAAGGGCTCGATTCGTTGGTCATCACTCCAATCTCACAAGCATCAGCGAAACAAAGAGCAGGGCGTGCTGGGCGTACTGGACCTGGCAAATGCTATCGTCTATACACTGAAAGTGCCTACCGCAATGAGATGTCCCCCACAACTATTCCAGAAATTCAGAGGACCAATTTGGGTGCTACAGTTATTAATATGAAGGCGATGGGAATAAATGACCTATTATCCTTTGATTTTATGGACCCCCCAGCACCTCAAGCACTCATTTCTGCTATGGAACAGTTGTACAGCCTTGGTGCTCTTGATGAGGAGGGCCTTCTCACCAAATTGGGGAGAAAAATGGCCGAATTTCCACTGGAACCACCACTTTCAAAGATGCTACTAGCTAGCGTCGACCTTGGATGCAGTGATGAGATACTCACTATCATCGCAATGATTACAACAGGAAATATTTTCTACAGGCCAAGAGAAAAACAAGCTCTAGCTGATCAAAAGAAAGCCAAATTTTTTCAACCAGAGGGGGATCATCTCACTCTACTTGCTGTATATGAGGCTTGGAAGGCGAAGAACTTTTCAGGGCCTTGGTGCTTTGAGAACTTTGTTCAATCACGATCGTTAAGGAGAGCGCAAGATGTGAGGAAACAACTTCTCACTATCATGGACAGGTGACTATTTGATTTTCAATTGTTTGGACTAAAAGCCTCTGCTTATAATATGCATTCTTTTGTTTTGCTTGTAACTGTTCCTGGCATGCTTTCCCTTTTGTTATTTGTAGTTTTGCCTTATATCTAGGTCAATTTCTTACCTTGCATATATTGTAAACTTGTTTTGCCTTTAAATGCTCTTGGGCAGTCCATTATACTTTTCAGTTCCTTCCAAGATATTTATAATGTTGAGATTATTGTTGTCAGCAATGGCCTGCCTAATCATTTCAGCATTTTTCTTATGTCTTGGTTCAGTTGAGATTTTCCTGAGTTGAATATTTTTTAAATTAGAATAGAAGCATTCAGTTGGACAAAGAGGCACATTGCAATTACTTACCAATCTTGTCATCATGTTATATATTGCAGTACTTCGCACATCAAATCCAACTAGTATACCTAATGCATATGCAGATGATTACGAAGAGATACATACTGAAGACCTGGCAAAAATCAGCTGTGTAGTGTAGAGGTTCACTAATTTGTACGGGTCTTAATTTTAAGAAAATTAGCGAAGTCTGTTAACTCCATACTATATTGGCTATTAAATTGGGTTGCATAATCCAAACAGTTTGGCCTCTACATAATATTAACTTGGTAGTGTGTTGATATTGATGGTTTCTGTGAATGTACTAGACTAAGGCAATATTGTGGACTGCTCTGTGATTTGAATCAATAGTACATAAGCTGTGCCTCCATCTTTACCTACTGGTTTCTTTTTTGTTCAGACAACTTGCTTTTCTTGTTCAGATGACTTTTTACCTTCCACATTACCAATTCCATGCTTGAGGTGCTTGTGAGCAGGCTTGTTAGATCTATTTTATATTGTTCAGACACCTAGTTATGTTTTATGAGTTTCATCTATATGCTAACTTGCTGTTGTCTGCAGATATAAACTGGATGTTGTCTCTGCCGGGAAGAACTTCACTAAAATAAGGAAAGCGATCACTGCTGGCTTCTTTTTTCAGGCTGCCAGGAAGGATCCCCAGGAGGGATATAGAACCTTGGTAGAAAACCAACCAGTGTACATCCACCCAAGCAGCGCATTGTTCCAACGGCAGCCAGATTGGGTCATCTACCACGAGCTTGTGATGACAACGAAGGAGTATATGAGGGAGGTGACCGTGGTCGACCCAAAATGGCTGATCGAGCTGGCGCCGAGGTTCTACAAGGGGGCTGACCCAACCAAGATGAGCAAGAGGAAGCGGCAGGAGAGGATCGAACCTCTCTACGACAGATACCATGAGCCCAACTCATGGCGTCTCAGCAAGCGCCGAGCTTGATGGTACCTGTATGATGTACTGTATGTTTGTTCGGCGCTGGTCGATCAAATCCCAACCGGAAATTTTGGTGTAACTGTGAATATTTATGCCCTGCTCGTATGCACTGCTACTTGTTAGGAGAGCAGGTATTGACACATGTAATGTAGTCTGTGGATGCTATATTTTCTTGAGACTGGTTCTACGATTTTCTTTTCGCATGACCGCTAATATTCAACGATTACAAAGTGATTCACTTCGCTCTTGCTGAGATAATTCAGATATGCTGTTATTGACTTCTCATCGGCTGCTTATGAAGTTAATTTGTATGTTGCTGCATATGGAAACTTCATGAACCCTGAATTTGCTCATCACACTTTTTAAGCTCATTCTTGTGTGATCTTGTTTGTCGTGTTGATAGTCTCTCGTTATTATTTTGGGATCCCTATTATTTTTGATACTCTCTCGTTATTATTTCCAGTTCTGACTTATTAGGGACCTTGGGTTTTACTTCATGTGTGTTATGTGCATCATCAGGTAGGACAAGGCAACGCTACGGTGTTTTTATATCCACCAATCCAGAAGTCGTTAGTGATGACAATGGCAAGTGGTTTTTTATTCATCTTGATACATTTCATTACCTGTGGCCAGTGGAGTACATCCACCAATCCGGAAGCATGTGTAAAATTTCCTTAAAAGCAGATGTTTGTATGAAGTGCCGGAAAATATTTGGGAAAATCGATTATTTGCCATGTCAAAGATTGCCACGTCGTAAAATGTCACCTTATTATCTGAAATAGTCGGCTTTTGTCACACAATAAGTATTCTCATTATTCTATTTTTAAAAACAATAAACACCTGACGTGAAATGGCAAAAGTGTGCCCCTGACCCCAAACCCACCATCTAACCCAAGCCAGACTCTTCAGGAGTTGAGCGCCTAACACAAAAGGGAGCTCGCTACATAACCTGCCGTACACTGCTACCGTCGTGACATTTGAATGTAGAATTGATGTTATTTTTGTTAATTCGTTTGTCAGAGGAGGAATAACTATTTTTATTATTTCGTTCGCCAAAGGGGGAAATACTATTTTTGCTGTTTCGTTAAAAAAACATGCTAAATAAGTCAAAAACTCAAGATTCCACAGAGAGGGTCTCAACTCCTAGGGATACTAGAGCAAACACATGATGAGCTCCTTTTAGCAGAAGTGGTAGTTCTGAAAATGATCTTCGCGTAGCTGCTCGCAATTCACAAGCATGCGTATTGCGTATTGCGCATTGCATGAGGAACACGGGTAGAAAGTTGGTTCCAAGTGATGCGCTTAGCATGTAATCCACTGACACCACTGTATTAGCAACGAAGATCAGAGCAAGAAGAACAACGTAGATCACGCCATGAATGTTTTGTAGGTACGAAATAAACAGAATACAAACAACGATTTATGTTTATGGTGGTCAATGACTATGAGGTGAACTCAGTCTCAAAAGGCCGCAAATAGTATCGAAACCTAGTCAGAGTCAGGGTCGGCGTCGACGATATCTGGCATTGAGTCTTCCGACTCCGCGTCAGACAAGTCAGTCTTGCTTGGCTGGGTGAGGCAGGTCGAAGAGCCCTCTGGTGCTTGATGGCTGCTTGACGCACCAACTGGAGCAATTGGAGCTTCACCTGAGGTTCCCGTGTTGCTGGGCGACGCATCGACAGCCGGGGCTTTGTTCTGAAGATGACCGGCATGGTCAGTGTGCTTCTCGAAAACTGGGGCAGCCGCAGGTTTCTGGGGATCAGCCGGCATTGTGTAGACTGGAGTTGAAACGGCACTGGAGCTAGAAACCACTGTGTTTAGCTTGGCAGTTTCTTCTGCGGCCGCATCCACCATGTTGACATCACTCTTGCCGGACGTTGGAACATCTTGTACTGCCTCAGGAATGCTAGGTGAACCAATTTGTGGATGTTCTTTTATGAGTGCGCTTTGGTTTTCATCCCGTGACATCTCGACTGCTGTATCTTTTCCTTCAGGACCATCTTTCACCAGAGTCTCTGTTGGCTCGTCATCCTTGGTGGATGCCAACCAATCATCATACATGTCTTCATCCTCCATAGCCTGACGCTGGTCTCCAGATGGTGAAAACTTATATTTGCCAGCACCAAAAACTGCCTTTTCTGGTGCACCATAATCGAGTCCAGGGCCTATAGGACCTGCTCTTTCTAGAGAAAGGGCTCGAGGTGCATAAGAACATCCAAAGCCAGCAACGCACGCGAACAAAACTCTGCAAGCCTAGTGCCTATATCTAGCTTCCTGTAATGAACAAAAGATAAAAGTTATTACATAAATGGATATTTGGAACCCTCTACTACCTAACCCTCCCACTCGGAATATAGAACCAACAGAAAAAGGGCAAATCAAGATCATGGGTTCAAGTGTGCGGGCATGAGTGTACCAACACTAGTTGATTATTGTTTTTGTCTGCAAACTGTATCATGTCAAAAAGTTAAGGGTACAAGACAATTTCTAGTCAGCTTATATTCCGTTTCAGTGCAAAACCTCTAATCTTTTCTTTCAATCAACTATACATTAATTAGGAGACAAATGAAATACTCATATGTGACCACTAAACTAAACAACATGCTAAGAAATTTTACCTCTTCTGAAGAGTTCAATTCCTTGGGCTAAATAAGGAGGGCGGGCATGAAAAGAAGAAAGAAAAGATGCCAGCAGTGCCTTCAATGAAGCAAGTTGGAAGTCTGATATGCTTGGCTCCCCAACTGTGGATGGTTTTTTCTCATACCCCCCTCCTGTGTCACAAGCACTTCTAGCTATGTTAATTAGGAGCAAGTCCACTTCTGCCCTCCAGTGATCTGTCCTCAATGAACCCCCCTGATCAAGGTGATAAAATGAATATCACATTAAACTGTTCTTACGCAGTATATACATGAGAGTCACTACTGCAAATGTGAACGATTTAGGTCCAGTCAATATAGTACCAATTGGATGACGTTGGATGACACAGCAATGACAAAATGCTATTGAAAATAATAGGGTGCAGTGTCAATAAATCGTGAGAAAAAAATACTATATCCAGTACAATAATAATATATTTTGTCAATTGGCACGGTATCCAAAAACCTATTAATTTGTACTAGTCTCTGGAAAAACCTATTATCCAGCAGGAAAACCAATATATCAGATGAAAAAAAATGTTTCTCTTGGATGAACACATATATAGAGAATAAATTCTAATGAGAAAAAGAAACACAAGAAACAGTAATAAGAAAAATAGAAGACATGCAAACAAGATAGATTAGAGGCATACCACATTCAGAAGAATTTCCAATGTTTCTAGTGCAGCTATTTTGACAGAGAGTGGAGTCAACATTATACCATCAGCTGTTGTTTCAGGAGTCACTCCCTTCGATGTGGTTGGTATGGAAGAACTTTTCCTTTTCTTAAGGCTGATTGCGGCCTTCTCTGAACCTGACGCATGTGAGTTTTGCATTTGTGATTCTTGCTTCCTCTTCTTGGAGTAACTTTTTGATGATGATTCGTTTGTCACTTTTGATAGATCTGTGCTGAATAAAGTCACGTCGTTTCCACAACTATCATCCAGATCACCAACTGCATTGCTGACTATTACCTCAAGCAAATGCAGAGACATCCCTGATAACAAAGACACCTATTCAGCAACAGGTGCAACTGGAAATTGACTAAGGCTTCATTTGGGATTGCGGTGGATTATGAAAACCTTGTTTGGTTTTGCCGCTTTTAGATACTTGGGTGTTTGGCTAGCTGTTTTTTTCCTTAATCAAGTTGCAAATGGATATATTATTGTGTTCCAGAATATATTAGATGAAATGTGAGAGGACAACCATTGGATAACAGAACTAATGTAACTTCAATCTGATTTATTAAATAGAGTAATAGACTTTTCACAATTTCTTTTTCACAGCAGCTTTAAAAGCAAGCACAGACAACAACTGCAAATTGAGCCTAAAAGACGACCAAGGCTAAGAACCAAACATGCAGATGGATGCAGTTGGAAGTATGACAGTCATTCCACAAACAAAAGCATGAAATGGACCAATCCTGTAGGGAATGTGAATGTAAAGTTACGAATCTCAAGTTTTAAAGACATGGAAAAATGGTTAAACCATAGTCCCTTGTACGCAACATGGGAGATATCTCCAAGATCTAACCTGTTAGCAACTCCAACAAATACCCTGAGGAAGCTAAATTTGAGGTTCTGATGGAGCATCACTGCCATGGAAGAAAAAACCGGCCGGTAACCGACCGGCGGTTACCGGGTTTACCGGTGGGCTCCGGGAAAAGGAAAACCGGCCGTTTTTTGCCGGTTTGGCCAGTTCAAATTCCAAATTTTGAATCTTGCCTGGTTTTTAAGCAAATTCAAATGAAATCCGTCCGGGTTTTTTTCCGGGAAATCCGGGAACCGGCCGGGTTTTTTTCCCGGCCGGCGACCGGGATTCCCCCCGGGAATGGGTTTTCTATCCTTGATCACTGCCAAAGGTTTATTATAAACTATATCCCTCTTATCAGTGACAGTAATTACAAATTTGCTGACGCAACATGCCAAAGAGAAAATATTTGAAGAATGATGCATTTTGTCATGTGGGGACGTTATTACCAGCGCCGCCGCCGGCAGGATCAGCCTCAACCGGCGCACGCCACAGCCCCATCCAATTCAGCAGCAGCCGAATATGCTATCCCTTAATTCCCTTATCTCCCCATTGAATTAGAGATAAGATAGTTTGTAGAGACAAGGTTTGCTTTTTAAATTAGAGATGGGATATTTGAATTAGAGATCAGATTAGTTATTTGAATAAGAGATAAAGTTAGAGATCGATTGTTAGGGGCTGTAACTTAATAGCTGGCTGAAACCTCATTAAGATCAAGCAAGAAATATTAAAAGGGTTTCTACCCACAAACCTGCCGCGTTGCTTTTAAAATTAGAGATGGGATATTTGAATTAGAGATTAGATTAGTTATTTGAATAAGAGATAAAGTTAGAGATCGATTGTTAGGGGCTGCTACTTAATAGCTGGCTGAAACCTCATTAAGATCAAGCAAGAAATATTAAAAGGGTTTCTACCCACAAACCTGCCGCACCCTGTGCTTTGGCACGCCGACATCACGGCACCGCCGAGGCGCAGGCGTGCGGTTCCGTGTCCACTTACCTCGCACTCATATTTCTTGCGTTCATTCTTGTTGACGAATTCGGGTCGTGACACATTTCAAAATTATGTGTTCAAAATGGCAACAGGAAAAAAGAAAGAATGGATGCTGTATTTCTGAAAACAGGCATGCCATAATACATTTCTAGTCTGAGATACTATCACAGTATTACCATGACAAAAAAACTAATTATGATTATAACTTCTTATCGTCACTTGTATTCTATTAAAAGCTACCATCATACAACTGTAAACAAACACACAAGAAATAAAGAATCACCTACCAACTCCCATGGAGGTCAGCAGTAGCTGCACAATGTTGTAAACTTTTGTCCTCATGGTAGGCAACTTCACTATTTTGAAGAACTCAGTAATAAGCCGTACAATATTAGCAGCATGTGGTAAAAGTTGGCTGCAGGATGGTAAGCATAAATTAGATATTCCTTTTCCATTAATCAGCTCAAATTCAAACAAATATTAAAATAAAAGTTCTATAGAAAAACACAAACAGTATCCATTCTTAAAAATTAATTAGAATTCAAATATTATTATTGCTTTTGTATTTTCTTCACTTATGCTTCAAGCTTGTGAAAAACGCACATGATATATGTCCTAAATAATAATGACAATAGCTAATATGCATGTTACCTTCGCATTCCCTTAATAGTTGCACTAAGCAAATCCAAGAAAGTCGAATGCAATGACGGAAGCTCAAAACAAATAAGTTCTTGGTGCAAGGAAGTTGTTGAAGGAAACAGCTTTTTATGCAATGATCCATCAACTAACAACACTCTTCAGTATCAAAGCTATCAAAGCGCGCACTGGAACGTTGACCTTTTGACAAGTAAAACAATTTAGCTTAGAACAAAATGGTATTATATAGTAGTAGCTTAAAAGTACCACTAGGTAATAATGGTAATGTACAGAAATGTTCTGCTTTGGACAAACCTGAACTGGATAATAACTAGTCAGCATCACACAGCAGCAATGGACAAGGGCTGAAATGGTAGGAACAGTACAGACACGAAATTTCTTCGTGACATGCACGTTTCCTCTGGAACTTATTTGATCTCCCAACATTGGCGGAGGATCATTTCCAGGTGGAACTAGTAACACCATAATTTCATGGCCATTCTTTTCTGCAAAAGTAATGGTTAGAAGTCACCCTGAAATGGTAGAACTGAGATAAGAATAGCAGATAACAGCCATATCTTACCTTCTTCCAGCCCAAGAAAAGCTTCATTCAAAAGATTGTTTACCACAATTAGTATCTTTTGAATCATTAGTGACCAACTGTCCTCGGTAACTCGGACAGAAGGTAACAATGCTAAGGCTTTTGCAAATTTCTGGAGGATTGGAAGAGCAGAGGTCGGTCAACCCAAATGGAAATTTCATGACAAGGACAAAGGAAAGAAAAAAAATGTGACAATGAAGCACACAAGTTTATGTCTGCTCAGCCTTCAGATCATATTACTTCAATAATAAAGAGTGAAGGCATGCACTGCTCACCTCTGATGGTTTTACATTGACTTCTGTACTCATAACCTTTGCTGCAATGGCAGATTCGACCTGAAATTTTTAAATTTAAGTAAAAAAACTGTGACAAATAATATAGCAGAGAAGTAGAACAGGCAGGGCAATAGGAACAGAAAAATGGAACATGCAGGAAACAGGAAGTGTGATTACAAAAATATGGCTACATATGTATTTCTAGTGATGCTAGTGAACTTCTGGAAGCTCCCGCATCACATCTCACTCTTGTACTCTCCTAGAAACCATTTCTATAGAACTGCCTGTCATTGGGAGTGTTTGAGCATGAAAACTTAAGTAACACCCTTGCAAACTTATGTAACAGAGCGAGGGCACAGCTGTGTGTTGGGGACTTTAGGGTATCTTCAGAAAAATTGCCATAGCTTAAGGAGTAAGGACTAAGGAGTAACTACAGTAGGCAGAAGAATATGTGGCTTGTTAGGTGCATTGTATTATGTAAAAACTAATGACGAATGACAAAACAAGAAAAAGGAATACATGACAAGGAAACCTAAAGAGGAACAAGTTACAGAACATAATAACTCTTGCATCCCCAGTCACTCAGCATTTGAATAGTAATAGACATATAAGATTAGCTCAGGTAAATATCTAGAGCTCCTACAGTCATTCAATGCTTCAGCCCATACATACATACCAAGAAAATCACAATGAAACAACATCTTATAAAATTTCAACTCCTACAGCCCTAAATTTATCCAGAAACAATAAATTTTCGTTTAAAGCTGTTCTCAAAGAAATTTCATTTTGTTTTTCTGCTGGATACTGAGCACTACATATTTACCCAGAACAGGAAATAGATTAGAACAAAAAAAGTCATACTTTATTGTAGTGTCGATTTACAGATGATGGGAACAATTTAATGACTGTCCTGAGCAAATTAATTGCTTCGTCCTGCAAATATAGACATAATCAAATATTTCCTTCTTTAGTGCTTGAAATTAAACAGATAAGCATGTGGATGAAAAGACCATACAGCCACTGGACCATTTTCATTTAAGAGCAGCAGCACTGGTTCGACAACTCTTCCAGCAAAGGACGACGCCTCTTTCTTTAAGTTCAAAAACTTCGCCAATCTAATCAAACAACAAATTATTTTGCTTTCTACTGAACAAAATAGTCACATGCAGAAGAAAATGCAATGAATAAACTGTCAAACTAACATTTTAACTTTTTAAGTAATCACATGTGTGATACTGTAGTGTGGCCAAGCAACAAAGCAGCTATCTTTTCCATTGAGACAGACTGGTATAGTACATCAACCACTTAAAACATATGATTTGACATAGCATATGAATCATAAGAAAGGAGTTTGCACGAACACAGCCTAAAAACAAAGCAGATAAGGCATCCTGATCCTGGAGAATGTTTAGTTTTGAATCTTGTCGATGGTTGCAGGATACTGGCAGGAGCCAAGTAATTAATTTTTTCACAACTAACAATACAGCCTATGAGAAAACTGCTAACACAAAATATGCAAGCCAAATTTAAACGCCCCAAAAAATTAGATAGCAATAAAAATTTGATATGAATATTTTAAGCATTCTGCTTTATGATGATAACCAGATTATAGGATTTCACATAAGTCGCAATGGCAACAATTTTGCAGGACAAAGCTTTTTCAAAATATTATCAGAAAAAGGGTGGGGGAAGGAAAGGAAAAGGAGCAATTTTTCGTTCAAAAAATGAATTTAATAGATGGATCGTTATTGCTGTTCAAAGTAAATTACCATTAATGGAACAAACAGTTATACCGTTTTTAGTTGAAACCAAATGTACATTTCAATGAATCAAGAAATTCCATCCAGACAAGAATATCAATATTTGAAACGGAGTACATAATGTTATTGGGCCAACTATACCTTCTCTCTCTCTCTCTCTCTCTCTCTCTCTCTACTGGTTCTGCTAAACATTTGTTAAAAAATGAGCCTACCATCAACAAAATTTGCAAAGCTCCTTGAGAACACCAATAATTTTAGTTGCCTCACTTGATAAATACCATATGTGGTATTGTACATAACTGATTCTGTATAACCATGTACTGATTAGCAATACAGAAAACTAACTCACAGAATATCAATCCAATTATATGCTTGACTCGACAGCTTGAGCTAGTAAAAGGACATTAAACACCCATTACATACCTCACGAAGAAATCAGACATGGAAGTACAAGAGACCATAGTAACAAGTTGCAAGCTAGATGGTTCCTGGCAAGAGGAAAAGAGAACATACCAGCTTAATAATAATCTATGATGATGTACATCTATTTAAAGTAAAGAATTATCTCTTCAGGCATGCAAAGAATCTGGATTAAATCAACTCCTGAGAAGCATATATAAGATTTTCAATAATTTTTTCATTTGCCAATCAGTCACCCTCCATGTGGTTTGTTGACATACATTATACTCGATCTTATTACTGCATAAAACCAATCTTAGCTCAGATAAAGGTAACTGGTACTACATACTTTTAACACGCAAAATATACAATGGAACAGGTAAAATTAAGACGATTGCTATGACCTGCAATATCTGATTTAAAAAAATTATAAGTGTAGTCTTGATCGATACTGAATGCAAATGGATGGCACTACATAACAGGCCATAATTTCTAATTGATTGGTTGTGGTTTACGCACATCAAATAATGGATGGTAGCTTAATACCAACCAAACAACATATGATCAATTTGCAGAGAATTGAGGAAGTGAACACATAAAGTTTTGAAGAGATTGAAGTTTGGGCTGTGGATTGTAGAAAGACTAGGACCAGATAGGTGTGGAATTGTACTCCTTGGATTTAGATCTAGAAGAAAGAAACAAGCACAAGTAACCCCCCCAAAAAAAAAAATAGAGTAACATGTACACAATGGAATGTTCGGAACAACGCAAGCCCAAACACTCGCAGGAGGTACCAAGCAAACAGAATTTAAGTTAGACTGAGTTACATTAAATTCTAGATGAATGTCACTCAAGGAGAGCTAAACTTCTCAATCTGCTTTTTTCCTAGGTATAGTTTTATCTCAAGATTTTATTATTATTCCTGAAGCAATTCAATCTGTTAGAAAAGATGAAGCTAGGGTTTTGCTATTCACAATTATACAACTTATTCATTTATTGAGAGGTATATATAGACATTGTTACATAAGTCTCATGGGCTATAGAGCGAGAGAGAGAATGCAACACTCTTAACATCTCCCTTCAAACTCAAAGTGGATCAGAGGGATCTAATGCACTGAGTTTGAGTAGATGAAGTCGACGATGTCCTCGAGTTTGAGCTTTAGTGAAGAAATCTGTAACTTGAAGCTCTGAGAGAACATACTTGAGGGCGATGGTTAACTGCTAACACTGAGATCATGTGAAGGATGTATTAACACCAATGTGCTTTGTTAGCTCATGTTTGACTGGATCACTGGCAATCTGAATAGCGCTTGTATTGTCACAAAAGAGAGGTGTGAGATTGTCACAATGGACACTAAGATCAATCAAGAGCCATCAAAGCCAAATGATCTCTGAGGTGATAGTGGCAAGAGCTCGAAGCTCAGCTTCTGCACTAGAGCGTGACACCGCAGTTTGCTTCTTGGACTTCCAGGCAATGAGTGAAGCACCGAGAGAGATACAATAGTCATGATAGACCAGCAATCAGCAGGATCACTCGCCCAAGTGAAGTCAAAGTAAGCGTGAAGTCAAGTCGACTCGAATCGACATAGAACAGACGCCCGACGCAGCCTCCTCTAACGTATCTCAGCACACAAAGAACATGACCATAGTGAACTGAGGTGGGAGCATGACAAACTGGCTGAGCACATGAATCGCATGAGCAATGTCTGGTCTGGTGACAGTGAGATAGACAAGGCTCCCAACGAGCTGACGATAGCGAGAAGGATCTGTCAGGGGTACACCGTCTTTAGATCGAAGCTGCAAGTGAAGCTCTATGGGTGTGGTAGTAGTACGAGTATCAGTCATCCCAGAAAGAGCAAACAGAACCTAAACATAGCGATGTTGAGAGAGATATTAAGCCATCACCATCAGAATGAACCTCAATCCCTAAAAATAGCTCAATAGTCCCAAATCGGACATCATAAACTGCTCACTCAATTTCTTCTTAACAAAAGCTACGTAGTGCATATCATCTCCTGTGATCAGCATGTTATCTACATACAGTACAAGCAAAGTACGACCCCGCTGAGAAGTGTGAATAAACAAGGCAGGATCATGCTCACTCGGAGTGAAATCAACCGCTCGAATCAAAGAATTGCAACGCCTGAACCAAGCACGAGGAGCCTGCTTGAGGCCATAGAGAGCACGCCTAAGGCGACAAACATAGCCTGTAGGAACCTCAACACCAGAGGGTGGCTGCAAATAGACCTCATATAGATCACCACAAAGAAAAGCATTCTTAACATCCATCTAAGATATAGTCCATGTGCGTATCGCTGCAACTGCAATAAGAGTACGGACTGTGGTCATATGACCAACTGGAACAAAAGTCTCATCATAATCTCGACCATAAGCCTGCTAAAAACCTCTTGCAGCAAAACGAACCTTGTATCGCTCTACTGACCCATCTGACTTGTTCTTTACTTTGAACGCCCATTTGCAAGTGATAGGAACAACTCCAAATGGAAACAGAACAAGATCACAAGTGTTTGTACGCTCTAGTGCTGTGAGCTCCTCTGTCATAGCCAACTACCACTCAGGTACACTGGCAACCTCCTGATAGGTATTCGGCTCAACACTACACCTACACGAGAAAAAACCTATCTCTCTGGTGCCTGAATAGAAGAACGATCACGTAGGGCATATCGTGATGCAGTAGAACGATCGTCAGAGTCAGTGGTACTGACCGGAGGGTCAAGGGGAGTAGAGGAGGACTGAGGATCAGAAGGATCTCTCTGTCGGCGACTATAGTGAAAGGGAAAAGTGAAAGTGTCAGAAACTGGTAGAACTAGTGGAGAAACTGGTGGAGCTGGTGGAGAAAGCACACTAGAAGGTGAAACTGGTGGAGAAGGTGTATCTGGAGAGGGAAAATCTGATGAAGGAATAGGAGGTAGACACAAAAAGGAAGTGAAATCTGTGGAAGTAGGAAGTGTAGAAGGATGACAAAAGAAAGGTCGTCCCTCATCAAAAGTCACATCACGAGAGATGCGAATGCGGCGTGCTGAGGGATCATAGCAACGGTAGCCCTTATGCTAAGGAATATAACCCAGAAAAACACACTCAACTGACTAAGAGCTCAGCTTTGTGCGCTCATGAGGTGCTAGTAGGACATAGTAGACAACAAAAAACACGAAGATAAGCATGGTGAGCAGGTGCTATGTACAGGACCTCAACAGGACACTTGCCCTGAAGCTTGGAAGAGGGCTGACAGTTGATAAGATAGACTGTCGTAGAGACTGCTTCTCCCCAGAAGTGGTAAGGAACAAAGGAGGAAATTAGAAGAGTACAAGCAGTTTCAATGATGTGACGATGCTTGCGCTCAGCAACACCATTCTGAGCATGAGCACTAGGACACGAGAGCTGAGGAAGAGTACTCTCAGAAGAAAGACTGATGAAAGATACTCTCCCCCTAAGTCAGAACGAAAAACACGGATGGTAGATGAGAATTGAGTATGAACCAACAGAGCAAAAGATTGATAGATAGAAATCAACAGCGAACGGTGTTTCATGAAGTAGATCCAAGTGTATCGAGTATGGTCATCAAGGAAGATGACATAGTAACTATGACCACCCTTTGAAGCAAAAGGAGAGGGACCCCAAACATCCGAATAAACCAAATCAAAGGGACAATCAGAGCGAGAAATGGTGGAATGATATGGGGGTTGTACTTGCTTGCCAAGTCTACAACCCTTGTACTAAAAAGTTGTGTCAACAGAACAGGACTAAGAACACCTTGATGAATCAAGATAGAGAGGCATGAGCCACACAAGTGTCCCAAGCGATGATGTCATTGAGGAAAAGATTGTCAAATAGAAGTAGATATAGAAGGACAAGGGGTAGATGAACTAACAACAGAGGGTGCAGGAATAGGGGCACGAGTAGTACCAAAAATGGAGGACAAAGGAAGACTAAGACGATCAAGAACATAGAGCCCTGCAGAACCTCTCTGACGATGACCTGTACCAATGACAACTCTTGTTCGACGATCTTGCACAAAGCAGGAGCTATCGTCGAACCCAACAAAACAGTACATATCTGCGAGCTGCCCGACAGAGATGAGATTCATGGAGAGCGTGGGGATAAGTGAGACATCTGAAACTGCGAAGTGAGAGGTGGAAAGTCCCCTGATGAGTGACTGCATGGCGTTCCATCAGCTGTTTGAATCTTGATACCTTGTGCAGCAGGACGACATGATATGAGTTGAGTTGCATCAGATGTCACATAGAAAGAAGCCCCTGAATCCAATATCCATGGGAGTGAAGCACCTGACACAGGATATGATGGTGTAGTCAAGCCGGTGGATGCACTACAAGATGCCTGCAGTCGACACAACTAGGCCTGAAGATTTCTTATTTGAGTCTGAATCTGACCAAACTAAGATGTACAAGACTCCACAGCATTAGCAGGAACAGAACAAGCAATAGCATCATCACCTCGAATAGGTCCAGAACCAAGAATGCCTGCCATCAAAAGCCATGATATGATCAAGTACACTAACACCAAGCAACAACCTCAGCAGTACCAACACCACAGGCAATAGCTCATAGCACAAGTTAACAGTAGCAGGCCAACAACAATAGTACCGAGGAGCACCACAATAGCATCAAGAGAATAGATGGACCATAATCAACAACAAAGAACACTGGAGCATCGATGGCGGCCACAACAAAGATGTGAAGCGAGCTCTCGGCACAAGTAATCAACAAAAAGTTGCAAGCGAGATCAAGCAAACATCAACAAAGTAGTACTGCAGCAGAGTAGTAGCAACAGTATTGCACAAGAGCAAAAAATAAGCACCAACTATCGGTGCCGATGCAGAGTCAATGCAGAGGATGAAGTAGCAGATGCATAGACCAATCACCAAGCAACAGCTATCAGTGTCCACATCTGGAGCAAAGGATGTTAGTGACTTGAGCAAAGGATGCCAGGGACTTGGTTCCGACAGATCCGACGTAGCAGATCCGTCGTGGACGAGGTAGCTGGCCACACCGAAGCACAAGAGGAGGCTGTTGGACTGGATCCCGCTGGACAAGCAGAGGATACCAAGGAGGAACCCGGCTGAAGAAGCAAAGGAACCCGCTAGATCTTTGGTGGGAACCCGCCAAATCTGTGCCGGAGTAGAGGAGCAAGGCGTCGTGCTTGAGGAGAAGTCCTTGGCCTCCAGCACTTGATCCCGCTGGATCCTTGGTGGAGACGAGGCGGTGGCATTGAGTGATTCTCCAGGCACTGAGCAGTGGAGACGAGACATCAGATCTAGGCGCCGTATCGGCAAGAAGGCGTAAGGAAGATCTGCTGTGAGATGCTGGAGCAGAGGATTCGGCGTGAACGGCAACACCGAGCGTGGATTCGTCGTGCGCCTCTTGAATCCGGTCTGGATTCGTCGTGGGTTGCTCGGGACAGGAAGCTTTGAGCTCGGGGAAGATGCGCCACTCGGGAGAGGATGAGAGCAAGGAAAGATGCTCCGCTCGGGGAAGATGTCGAGCAGCGGCTCGGGCCTGCCAGCCCACGACGGAGGAAACACAGCACAACGACGGCGGTGACTATGGAGATAGGGGTAGGGTTGGATTTTGCTCTGATACTATGTTAGAAAAGATTTAGCTAGGGTTTTGCTATTCACAACTATGCGGCTTATTCATTTATTGAGAGGTGTATATAGACATTGTTACATAGGCCTCATATAGGCCATAGAGGGAGAGAGAATGTACAACACTCTTAACACAATCAACTAGTATGATGTCAAATACAATTCCTGTCAAGGTAAATAATGTCCGAATATCGCTATACTTCGTAATGACTTTATCATTACTTTCATGGTCTATAATCCTCTTGAAATTTAATTATATCAAGCAATTATATAAGAAGCTAAAGGCATCTTTGATTAAGACAATGATGGAATTCTCCAAATATTAAAACAGCGGGGAAAAAAGCTAAACACGCTGTCATAATAATAAATAAATAAATAAATCAGTGAAAACATAAAGTTCTATGTACAACTGAAGAAAATGGTATGCATTACCTGCAAGTTACACAGAATCTTCTCAAACCAATTGGAGTATGATTCTCCAAAGCGCCATTGCTGCACTCTTGGAATGTCACACCGAGAAAGCAAGTACCCAACCAACAACTATATGGCTAAAGAGTTGTCAAACAGAAAGGTGAAAATATTACTAAAACCTCTCTGATACATTATCTTTTACACCAAGGCATAAAAAATGTGAAGATAACAAAACAATAGTTAAAGATCTGGAGGTTTTGTTTTAAGAAGACAGCATATATTGTTCAAGTTTGCATCATTCTGCAGCACAAAACAACAAATAAATGACACTGACCAATATAAAACTATTTAATCTGATACCATGTATCATAGTTGCTGTTCATTCTTTGTGATAACTTTTACAAGAGGGCAGTGACTGGGAACATCACAGAATTGAAGTTTCAGTGATTTAGCAACAACTAGCCACACATTAGGTTTGGTACAACTGTAACACAAGTGCTATGACGATGTCAATACTCAATTCGCAGGAGAATTGAAAAAAAAAAATTTGAACAGTGTGACGTTATTTAAGAAATGCTGAAGAAGATCATAGAGTAAAACACTTGTTAAAGTCGAGGAACATTGAAGATAATGCATTTATCATTCATCAGTGTTTCTAGCTAGATGATGTGTCACTCCGCTAGATAACAGTTCACTTGGCGGTGTCTTCTAAAACAGAAGTTTTATTCTAAAAATTTCTGCAACTAAAATCCAGTTGTTCAAATTTATGTTTGTAGTAAAGTGCACCAGAAAGGTCCTCAAACCAGAAAGGCCCTTGAACTTGCTTAATTCTCATAAATAGATTCATCCAGCGGTTATGTGACATGTGACAGAAAAACAATGTTGATGGCGAGGTCCATAAACTTATTTAATTGTGAGATTTATGTCCTTGAACTTGCTTAATTGTGCGACATGAATCCCTACCACATCCTTTTACCCATAATTTAATTGGCGAATGGACCAAAGTAACGCAATTAAGTAAATTTAACTTGAGAGACTTTCCAGGCTGAACCTGAATTTTAAGAATCTAAGTGACAGCGTGATACAAACAAACAAATTTCAGGACCTATCATTTAATTTATATTTTGTCCACTGTAAACCACTGCAAGATTAAAAACAGAGCTAAGTCCTACTCCTACCTGAAATTGATCAAAATTTCTTTCTAAATGTACCCTTCAGACTTCAATTTCATACATATAACATTCTGAACCACTCTTCCTTACGAAATTTCGACCGGCCACTAGAAACCCCCTTTTTAAGGCACTGTAAAATATTTTGCTCAAACAATCTTTAGAGGGTTTCTCTCTATAAAACAACATTTCTAGAGAAATTTGCTGCACAGTCGGCCAAATCATTCGAAGAGGAGAGCAAATTTCGGCCCAAATCAACAAAGTAGATAGCAGAGGGCAGCATACCGAGTCGGTCTCCACGAGTTCGCCGACGCGCTCGACCCAAACGTCCACGGCGGCGCGCCACGCCTCGGCGAGCTTCGGGTCCGGTGAGTCCGGGAGGCTCTCAGTGAGGAGGCCGTGCATACGCACCGCATCGAGGATGGAGGCGAGCTCCGCCGGCGGGACGTCGCCCCCCGGCTGCGGCAGCCGCTCGCCGACCACCACCCGGAGCAGCCGCGGCTTAAGCCAGTGGTCGTTCACGTCGGCGAGGAAGCCGCCTGCGCCGGCCATCGCTGGTAGTGGGGTGGGGTTTGGTAGCCGGAGGGATTGGGTTTTGTAGGCGGCCGGAGGACGGCCGTTACTTGCTGCCTGTCGCGCTGTGGGCGGAAAGGTTTAGCTAGGGTTTGAAGGGAAACCAAACCTACTTTGGTGCACAGGGCAAGGGCTGTTTCCTGTTGTGTTTTCGTTGCTGCTGGCCTGTTGCTAATATTTGTTGTTGCTATTAGTATCGTAAGTCTATTTTTCTTTAATTTTCATCGAATTCATCTATGGATTTTCATCGAATTCATATAATTTTCGGATCGGAAATGAATTCGGATTTTTTTTGTCAGAAACGGAAATAAATACGGTAGGCATGCTATCCGGCGGATACGGATATGAATACGGATTATCCGGATAAGACAAAGTCCGGATATCCGTATTTCAGCCCAAAAGAAGAGGATTTTAGCCCAAAGGAGAAAATGAGATTTTAATTGATTTTCAAATTTCAGAAAATGCAACAAATCAAATAGTCTTTTAGAAAATAGCAAATATAGTTAAAAAAATTCTAGAAAAAATCAAAAAAAAAATCCTTAAATTATTTTGAACTTAATCAAATTAATTCCAATTTAAATTTGGTTTTTATTTTTGCACATAAATTATTTTAATTTCTAAAACATAGGAAAACCCTTTTAAAATCCAGAAATTCAAGAAATTAATTATTATTTTTTCATTTTCACTTTAAATCCAATAAAATACCATAAATCTCAGTAAATTTTATTTTTAACATTGAAAACTAGGAAATTAAATGACTAACTTTATATTATTATTATTATTTCTTTTTAACCAAGAAAACTCTTTTAAATCTAAAAAATCTAATAAAATAATAACTTTATTAATTTTATTTTTGGTAACATACTTTGGGATGTTACAGTCATTTGTGTATAGAGTAACCATCCAGCCTAATTAATGTTAGTGTGAACTAAGTTTTATGTATGCGGTGAACTAAGTGTGAATGTATGATGACTTGTGACTTTCTGAGTTATGACTTATGAGCTAAATATGGTAAACTAAGTGTTATATTTGTGATGAACTACTTAATGCAGCTTGCTAGTACCAATGTTATGTGTGGTTGCTGGAAATACAAACAATTCATGAATGTTTGAATCAAATAAACTAATTATATATTTTCGTTAATTTTTGGCATACAATTTAAGGGGTTTTCATGTTCCGAAGAATATCCACGACCGTATTCGTTTCAATTTGTATTCACTCCGTATTCATATTCGATATTATTTGTATCCGTATTCATATCTGAATCTGAAAAAAAAATATGAAAATAAATATGACAGGGCCATTATCCATCCGTATCCGATCCGTTTTCACCCCTAAGTCGATCCAAGTCCGTTGTATCTGTCTTTGAGTTCGTCGAAGTCATGTCAGTTCATGATATCCTTTGTCGATCAGCCGATTGCTTCTTCCTTTTTCGGAAGTCATACCAGTTCATCGTATCATTTGTTGAAGCTGATTGCTTCTTCATTTTTCGGGTTGTCGCGGTCCATCCATTGGATCAAGTGCGGTCACCCCCATCATCGTTGTTGATGTGTCTTTACCCTCTTGGTCCTCTCTTGTATAGGGGTGAAAACGGATCGGATACGGACGGATAATGGCTCTGCCATATTTATTTTCATATTTTTTCACGGATCTGGATACGAATATGAATACTCGGATACGAATAATATCGAATACTGAATACAGAGCTTAATAATGAATTGAAACGAATGCGGTCGTGGATATTTTTCGGAACATGAAAACCCCTTAAATTGTATACCAGAAATTAACAAAAACATATAACTAGTTTATTAGATGCAAACATTCATGAATTGTTCATATTTTCAGTAACCACACATACAATTGGCACTAGCAAGTTGCATTAATTAGTTCATCATAAATATAACACTTAGTTTACTATATTTATCTAATAAGTCATAACTCACAGAGTCACAAGTCATCATACATTCACACATAGTTCGTCACATACATAAAACTTAGTTCACACTAACAATGATCAGGCTAGATGATTAATCTATACACAAATGACTATAACATGCCAAAGTATGTTACCAAAAATAAAATTAATAAAGTTATTATTTTATTGAATTTTCTGAAATCTAAAAGAGTTTTCTTGGTTAAAAAGAAAAAAATAAAGTCAATTATTCAATTTACTAGTTTTCAATGTCAAAAATAAAATTTATTAAGATTTCTGGGATTTTATTGGATTTAAAGTGAAAATGAAAAAATAATTAATTTCTTGAATTTTCTGGATTTTAAAAATGTTTTTCCTATTTTTCAGGAATTAAAAATAATTTATGTGCAAAATTAAAAACCAAATTTAACTTGGAATTAATTTTATTAAGTTCAAAATAATTCAAGGAATTTTTATGATTTTTTCTAGAATTTTTTAACTCTATTTTCTATTTCCTAAAACGCTATTTGATTTGTTGCATTTTTCTGAAATTCAGAAATCAATTAAAATCTCATTTTATCTTTTGGGCCGAAATCCTCTTCTTTTAGGCTGAAATCCGGATATCCAGACTTGGTCTTATCCAGATAATCTGTATTCGTATCCGCCGAATAGCATGGCTACCGTATTCGTTTTCGTTTCCGACAAAAAAATCCGAATCCGTTTCCGATTCAAAAATTGTCCGAGAAAAATCCGATCCGAGACAATCTTAATATGTTTCTATCCGGATCGGTCTGAAACTATCCGATCTATTTTCATCCCTACTTGTACCCATCTGGCTACACATCTTTGCATCATTGCGATTCTTGACCAATTGCCTTCTTTATCGTTATCATCAACTGTCTCTCATTCGTCGGGTGCCAGATTCAACACCGTCACCTCACATCTTGGGTGGGCGGATCTGGTCCATCGTCTTTGCTTTCATCAAGCGCCAGATTCGACACCGTCACCTCACTTGTTGGTTGGGCGGATCTGGTTCCTCTCTATCTCTCTCTTCACCAACTTGATTTGACATATCTCTCTATTCCTATCGGTTTCAACATCTCCAAATCAAAACATTCGTGTGTGAAGAGTTGAAGGAAAAATTTTGTTCAAGAGTTGCATACTTCAACGACATCTTCAAGTTCAGACTTCGGATTTATCTTTTTTTAGTGTTGTTCTCTTCAAACTCAATGCTATTGCATACATATTGAGTTTGAGTGGGGGTGTTTAAGGGTGGTAGTGAGTCATGTTAGTGTAATAGTCATGTAGGGGTAGTAATGTAATTATAGTCTAACTAGGGTTTCACTTGTACACTATATATAGCTTCTTGGGCTCTTGCAATACAATCAAGAATTCAGCCCTCATTTCACTCTTCTCTCCCAAAATCTAACAGCATTGAGGAGAAGGAAGGCGAGGGGCGATGTCGAGGATAGCACAGGAGGGAGGGGGTCATCGCCTGAGCAGAAGGAAGCAGCAGAGGTGGCCTGGCGGCGTAGCAAGGGGTGAGGGCGCGAAGGGGCGGTGACGAGTGGGGATGAGTGAGGGGATCAGCTCTAGCTCTAGAAAGCTAGAGTTAACACCACACAATTGGCTAGCCTTCTAAGTTTGGGACAATTGGACTGGGCCGAAATGGCCAATACGTGTCCAAATATCAAATTATTTTTTTTCGCATGTCTAATTTCGGACACACCTTAAATACGTGTATGTGTCCGACACGACTCGCCTGTTTCCAGCCATGTTCATGCATCAAAGCAAGAAACTATGTGGTGCGTACGCTTTGGGAGATCATAGGGAATTAAGATGCAATTTGATTGTCCTTTCTATTCTTACATTTCGATGTATAAGATGTCGAATTTGTATCAAGTACAAAACATAGTTGATGATGTCACGTGCTGTAGTGGAAATGGGTGATTTATGCATAGCTTCCTTTTTTTACTGTTAGTTCCCCAAACACGGATAGAATACACGGTCACTCTATCATGTGAATCTTTTTTATTTTTGTTTTTTTTCATTTTCCTAGTTGCTACTCTCCACCAAGTCCGGTGTAGGAAACAAACATTTAAATGCTTTATTGGGTAATATATGCATGCATTACAAGAATCTTCAAATGAAAAACGCTTGTAGCTTTGCAAATATGTACGTACATCCACACTACAAATAGCTAATTGAGTACCCTCGTATTTTTCTTCTGCGATTACAAGAAAAACGCACACCACACTGCACTGCAAGTAGCCTACTGAGCACCCTCGTATTTCAGCTTGATATTTCCCTGGTTCATTATTTTCTTGAGTGGCAGAGCTACTAAGTGGCCAACAAGGGCTGTGGACCTCTCCTTCAGTTCGCAAAAAAATTGTTTCATATATTTTCTTGAAGAATGCAGTACCTAATTTCATATTGGCATTCCTTTCTCGTGACTAAAAAATTTCTATCGTCAAAATGCCTTAAGAACTGATTTGCTCTCTCTTGCTGCGCATTCAGCATCGCAAAAATGGAAATCCAATTGATCACAACTGATTTCACCCAATACACTGCTAAAGCACCCAGTTGCCTTCAAAACTGCTGGCCTCTTTGTTGCGTCGGGAGCCAAGCACTTGGATGTGAATTGTCTAACACGTTCAACATGACTACAAACTGCCTCACCCCAGAGCTCGTCAGGCCGACTACCTTTTACATGATTGGACACCTTTTCACTAGTGAAGAGCTCTTAGTAGAATAACCCCAAAGCTGTCAACATCTATGGATATCTTGTGTTATACTTACGATCTTAAGATGATAATACAATTGGCAATAGTAGGGATAGTTTATTGAAACACATATTTTTAACAAAATTCAGACGCTGTCAAGCAGTAGGCGGTTAGACTGACCGTGAGGTATTTTTTGAGTTTTAGGCCAGGCCAAAAAAAAAATAGAGGGTATAAGTAAGAGAAATGATTCTTGTGCACTTGGTTTCATAATTTTTGGAGTTTCGAGTCAAAAGTTCTATTCATTTTGAATATTTAGAGAGGGTTTGGATTTTCAGAGATAAAATCTAGCTAAGTCCTTATGCTAGTGGTCGACCGGCCCAGCTGAGTGGTCAGACTGGTATAGGCGGCGATTCGACCGATTTTGTCCTGTTTGCTGGGCGGCAAGGTGGCGATGATCGTTGGTTAGGTCAACTTCATGTGTTTTAGTGCATATATGCTGCATAATGCATGTTTTGACTAACGTGGGTTAAGTTGCAAAGAACTTATATCCAGAATTGATTTCTTGGTCTATTGTTGTGCAGGAGACTTGGAGGTCAACGACGAGGATGATTGGAGACTAGGCTAGGAGAGCTGGGGTCCAGAACGATCGAGGAAGCCGGGTGAAGTCAGTGGACTCAAACATGGTGCAAAATGGACAAAGATGACCGAACAGAAAGTTCGGTGCGACGGGTTGCATCAAGCGGCGCTGGGGTCGGTACAAGTGTCACAATGCTTTCAGTGGGAGCTGGATGGGAGAGACTTGCTGATATGAACAGAGCCGTTGATCAACCTACATGTGGAGAAGCATATGATTGCTCAATGAAGATTAGGTTCGGTCTTTGGAGAAGGATCGAGAAGGGGTACTTTGGTAACTTCACCAAAATACCGTCTTGGTGACCTTTGGCTAAACCGTGGCGTAAGATGGTGCAAAGAGAGACAGTTTAGGTCAAGTGAAGATAAAGATCACGAAGAAACGGATTCGGGAAGCCTGGTTCGTCATCCGCTTTGAGAACCGTGCGTGAGTGTAGACCCGTTTGTGTGTGGGCTTAATGGGTGCCTGTTACGGTCTTCTCTTTGAACCTAGACTCCACTGTAAAATAGAATGTCCAGATGTGGAGTTTCCAAGTCCTTACAAGAGAAAAACCATAATTTTATGTTTTGGGGATTGTGTAGTTGAGGCTAAGGTTTGCTCAAGTATTGAGCTTTTATCCTCTTTGGTGGAGTGGTTGTAAACCAATAACTATCTCAAATCAATATAAGCAAAATTTCCTCAAAATGAGTCTCTTTTTGTTATTACTCTCTCTTTGTTGACTTTTGAGATTTTGATGATCCTTTGGTTTCTTATTGTGATATTGCTTACTGTGACATGTGGGAATGCATCTATGATCATCTTGATCATCATCTACCCACGGGCAAGTGTTAGGATCAAAGTTTGATTTCCTAGGTTCTTATGCCCTCCTTCCATCATCTAAGAAATTCATGGGACTTTAGCCTTGATCTTCCCGATCGTCGATTGGAATAGGTTTTCTGCCCTTCTTGATGAGTTATGGTTGTAATTTGAGGACATTTGGATCACCGGATCAAAAGTTAAGTCGATTTGTGATTTTAAAATTGTATTGATTTTACTGTTCATCATGCTAGAGATCAGACCGCCCTTGTGAGAGGTCTGACCGGTTGGTCATCGATCAGACCGCCCATCTCAAGAGGTCTTATCGGTCGTTTGTCATCTTTTTGAGATTTTGGTGCTTTTGATCTTGTGAGTTCTCGGGAGACAATCGATCTCTTAAGCAAGCATCACAAAATTGATTGATCTCACAAGATGCTTACAAAGCTACTCTCTCAAGGAGAACAAGAGCTCAACAAAGAGCACACACCCAACCTTCCTCTCCTCTCCTCTCTTCTCCAAACCCTAACCCTAGAAAAAGACTAGGAGAGTCCAAATGAATGCTTGGGGGTTTTACATCTCCCCCCTTTCTATTTATAGGAGAGGCTAGGTTTTCACATATGGGACCCACACACACATGGGACCCACTCACACACATCTGTTGAAGCAATCGCCTGCTTCACCACGTGTAGGTTGATCAGCGGCTCTCATCACGTCGGCAAATCTCTCCCGTCCGAATCCCATCGGAAACTCCCAGAGACTTACACCGACTTTCGCACCGCCTGATCCAACCAGCTACACCGAACTACCCGTTCGATCCATCTTGCCCATTCTGCACCCTGCTTGAGTCACACGAGCTCACCCGGCATCCATGATCGCTCGACCTCGGCTCTCTGCCGTAGTCCCGATCCACCTCACCGTTGACGTCGTTGACCTGCAAGCCACCTGCACAGCAATAGACAAATAAATCGTCTCCGGGAGCAAGTTCTTCACAACTTGACCCACGTTAGTTCCACAATACAATATGCAACAATAAAGCATTGACAACCATACAATAACCACATTCCATTCACAACAATGCCAAAAAGGCTAACCTCCAAGTGATCGGCGGTCTGACCGCCCCGCACAGCCGGTCCGACCGATTCCACAACGGCGGTCGGACCGCCCGAAATGACTTAGCCAAATTTTCATCTTGAAAATCTGAAACCTTCTGGAATTTTCAAATGAATAGAACTTTTGACTGGGAGCTAAAAAAATAATGTGACCACATCTAGGAGACTCCCCTCACTTGCCTACACATCCTATTTTTGGCTTAGCTTCAAAAACTACTTTGAAACAAATCCGGTCGGACCGGCACACACGGCCGGTCGGACCTCTCCACGGGCGGTCTGACCGCCACGCCACCGGCCGACCACTTTGTGGTCCGACAGATCAAGCAAACCCCGAAAACACGAGATTTTGCAAACCAACAAAGCCATTGCCAATTGACTCATCATCCTAAGATCATGCACATATCCTCACGATATCCACAATCTCCCCCTTGATGAACACATTGGCAATTTTCTAGAAAATGTAGTTTTTCGGTTTGAAAAGTAAAAAATCGCAGTTTTCGCATAATTGCACAATTTGGTCCATAAGCAAGAAAAAGCCTAGGAACCGACCACGCTGGCTTCAGAATAGTATAAGCAAGTGAGATAAGGTAATGAAAGCACAAAAGGATTCACATTCCAGAAGGTAGCCAAAAATCTCACTTATGTCCATATGAAAGACAGATGTTCTATTTGACCTTTGATCATTGTGAGTTTTTTTCAATTGCAGATATAATCATAAAAAGGCAATAAAACCAAGAGACTCAACTCACTATGATCACAAATTTTCAAAAGGTTCATTTTTTTTTATTTTATAAGTGTTCTTTTATATGAAACCAAAAGCTCCAAAACAACATTTTTCTTCTCAATCTTTCTCCCCCTTTGACAATGAATTCATCAAGATGCATGGGAACAGAAAGAGTATGAAGGAATGACTTTATTTTTGAACTTTGGTAAAAAGGAGCCATGACCATTATCTATGTAGACAGTACAAGTATTATACCAAACCATATTAAGTGAAGAAGCTTTGTTCAATCATGGCAAAACATGTACTGCAAAGCTAAGACCAAAATAGCAGTAATCTGAGATTAAAAGAATTAATACCATGAAAAGTTACTCAATATCATAGTTTCACTAAAAGCAACCAAAAATGAGTCAAGCCATGTCTATAAGTAAAAAGAGACCCAAAACTGGAACTGAGGCATTTTGAGCATTAAGAGTTCAAATATGAAGCAATATTCAAGCACTTAGCATTTTGAGCATTTTCCTAAAAAGGATTTTTTTTCATTGTGCTAGATCTCAAGCCTTGCCGCTACCATCTCAAGCAAGAAGCTTAAAAGAGTGGTCTAGGTCATCCAAAACTCCACCTGAGTTCATGTCTAGTGCAATGGCAAGCAATCTCATGAGAAAGGATTGGTGAGATCAGTTTTTTCGCACAAAAAATCTCATTCTTCATTTGCTTGACTTAAGAAATTAAAAAGCTCATTTTACATCTCAAAATAAGTTCAAGACTCACTTTAACCTATATGACATGGCATGAATCATAACAGGATCACTAGAGCAAAACTAGTCACAAGATCCAACAAGACATGATTTGATTCAATTTGCTCACAGATATAAAGCTAGCAAGGTGAAAGCTAAGCTAAAACACGAAGAGCCATAAAAGAAGTCTAGCTGACTATCACTTGACATGACAAGGTATAGAGTATGAAATCAAGCCATACAAGGATAATACTCAAAGCTCCACAAGTTTATTATACAATGCAAGACATTTGAAATGAAAAATGCATTATGATACAATGAATGCAAAAAGAGAAAATTCCCTTCAAAACATCCATGCCTCAGTACTGGGGTTAGAGATAAACGATCTAGGAGTCCAGTACTGGGACGCACGATGCCTGGGAATAGCAGAAGAAGCAGCAATAAAATGATTAGGAACAAAATCATAAGAATGCACACGAGAACCACCTGGACCTCTCCAAAATGATCTACCAAAAGGTCGATACTCCCCCTGTCTAGGTGCTACCCGTGGTCTCTCCTCACGATATCCTAAACCAAACTGCTGCCTGGATCCACCAAAAGAGTCAACAAAGTTCTCTACGAATCTAGGCCTATATGTGGTACGATAAACAGGCTGCCTAGCTCTAGAGACTACCGCTGGTGACGGGACTCCTCTAATGGATCTCAAAGTGCTCATTCTCTCTTTCCTCTCAATCTTTGCTCTCCGGAAGCAAAACTCAACAGTGTGGCCTTCTTTCTTGCAGAAGGTGCAATGGTACTTGACCTTTTGAGGGGTCCGTACTGGTGAAACAGAAGCACCTTTCTTGCTAGAAAGAGTTTGAGCAGAACCTGCAGATTTAAAAGCAACCTTAGTTGACTTAGGAGGTTCTAGCTCAAACCGACCATTTTTCACAACTTTTGCAACCTTAGGTGGGTGATTCTTGGAATGCTCTAGGGACTTAAAATCTAGGCCACTATTCTTCTTACTCACTTTAGATTGATCAAGAATCATATTGAGTTTCTTTTTCCCACCAGAAAACTTCTCAATGGTCAATTTGAGGTAATCATTCTCTTTTGCTAAAACTCCACAATTAGAGCACTTTCTAGAGTTGATTGCCTCATCATGTTTGCTCTTAAGAAGTGCCACGTTCACTTTTAAAGCCTCACAAGAGACACAATAGGACTCTCCAATCCTATTCAATTGCTCCTTAAATTTGACTCTAAAAGTCTCTTGTATCTTACCAACAATAGTTTCAACTTCAGCATGCGACATACAAGAGGAAGAATCAATTACTTTCTTGGAAGCAGTAAGAGACATGGATTTTTTTAATTTTAGCTTTCTCCTCTAGAGTCTTATTTAAAGCTTCAATCTCAATTGTAAGCTTAGGATAATTTTCACAAGAAGCAGCTCTAGAGTAAACAACTATTTCGGTCAGCTCTTGCATTTTAATCCTGTTATTCTTACAATGAGAGCAAGTGTGACCATCATCAAATTTTTGCAATTCTTTCAAAGAGCTATCCAGTTTTAATTCTAGCAAAGCACAATTTGAGCAAGTTAAAGGAATAGCATCTAAAGCAGTCACATCAAGAGAAATGGCATCCATGCAAACAGAACTAGACTTGAGAGATTCTAGTTCAACAAGAGCATCTTTCAATTGATTTTCAACAGAGGAATGAGCAGTTTTCAAGCTTGTCAACTCAATAAGCAAGCTTGAGCATGAATCACAAATATTATCAGGATTAATGGATTTGAGCCTAACAACTTCTAGGTTCAAATTATCAATCATAGTATCCTATTTCTTAATCAATTTAGCTTGCTTATGCAGTTTTTGTTCAGCAAGCACCAAAGCCCTTTTCATATCAGGAAGTGAAGGGTATACCTCATCGGGATCACTAAAAGGATCCTCGTTGTTGGAGGAGTCGCTGTCGTGGCTGTTCTTGGCCATGAAACACATGCCCGTGAAATCACGAGCCTTCTTCTTGCCACGGGAGTCACTCTTGTCGTCCTCCACCTCCGAGTCCACATCGCTCATGCTCACATCCTCTAGAGCTTCAAGGACCCGGCTGATAAACTTGCGATAGTTTGTCTTCTTGGGTTTAGCATCCCTCGCTTGAGGATGCCTTTGTGACTCCTTCTCCTCCTTGCCCTTCAGCTTGGGGCACTTAGAGCGAATGTGGTTTGGCTCACCACATTCGAAGCATGTGATAGGTCCACCACTCCTCCTGCTCCTCACCTTATATATGCTCTCGTGAATTTGGTGGATAGGAGGGCTAAATCGTCTTCAGGTAGTCTCTCAAGTTGCTCATCGCTCAAAGAATGCAAAGCAGACAAAGAAAAACCAGATAAGCTACAATCCAAAGAATCAGAAGAACTACCCTTGGATTTGTCGACCACTAAAGCCATCGGATTTGTCTTGGGGAGATGCGAGATAAAATCAATCTCATGCGTCTTCAACCTCGAGTAAAGCTTATCCATGGTAAGCTCACTCATGACAGTGTTGTCATTGATGGAAGTGATCTTCATTCCCCAGACCTTCACATCAAGAGCACCCAAAAGTCGACGCGCATTTTCTCGACTCGATGAAGACCAGTCAACAAAGGCGGAGATCATGAGGAATCTTAGAAAATATTCCCCACAGCTCATCTAAAGACTCACCAGGTCTTTGCTCAATCTTGGAGTAAATTTTCTTGAGCTGGTTCTGTCTCACTTCCTTGATCGCAGTGGACCCCTCGTGATAATCACAAAGAGTCCGCCAGATCTCATGAGCAGACCGCAAATGAGCGACACGCTCAAACTCCGATCGACTAAGGCCTTGGATCAAAAAATTTCGAGCCCTGCTGTTGTCCTCCACATCTGGAGTGATCATATTGTCATCGGCAGGCACGACATAAGGGTTTTTCACCTTAAGCCAAATTGCGTGCCCTTGAGCCTCGATGTAGGCCTGCATTCGGGCCTTCCAATAAGCAAAATCAACTCCATCAAAAACATGTGGCCTGATTGAATACCTGTCAGTCGCCATGGCTCCACAGACCGGTTAAGATCTATGAGAAGAGCTAACCTGGCTCTGATACCACTTGTAGGACCGCAAAGGCGACTAAGGGGGTGAATAGGTGCTTTCTCGACTTTTTCGCCTTAATCAAATTCAGCACGAACTTTTCTCCTTTAGCTATAAAAGCTAAGAAGATCAGTACACGCACAGAGGAAGCCTTATGCTGAATTCGATAACCCCCTTAACCACAAGACACAAATGTGGAGAAATGATATCACTGGGCTGGTCTGGACACTGGCGGTCTGACCGGCTGCCAAAGGGCGGTCCGACCGATTTAAATCGGTTCGACCGGCCGTTAACGTGCGGTCTGAATGCTGGTGGTCTGACCGCCGTATATAAATCGGTCCGACCGATTTAGTCCAGAACCGAAACATAATGCCCAAATCCAAAATGAAATTTGGTCCAACTTTTGATTCAACCAAAGAAACTTGACCAAATTTGGAGCACACCTCCCTAAGGATATCTAAGACCTATTTCTAGCGACGATCGAACAGATCCACTTCGTAGAAACGATCTCTTACGGTTTTACCAAAGAAGTGCACAAACCCTAAAAATATGAAAAACTTGATCCAACACTTGCTTGTGGGGGATTGATGATTTAGATGATTCTAGGAGTATTCCCACACATCAAAGCAAGGTAAAATCGGTCAAGAGACCAAGCATGAACACTTGAATCAAGGAAGCACCAAAATCAACAAAAGAGAGAAGAACACAAAGGAGACAATCGATCTCTTAAGCAAGCATCACAAGATTGATTGATCTCACAAGATGCTTACAAAGCCACTCCCTCAAGGAGGACAAGAGCTCAACAAAGAGCACACACCCAACCTTCCTCTCCTCTCCTCTCTTCTCCAAACCCTAACCCTACAAAAAGACTAGGAGAGTCCAAATGAATGCTTGGGGGTTTTACATCTCTCCCCTTTCTATTTATAGGAGAGGCTAGATTTTCACATATGGGACCCACACACACATGGGACCCACTCACACACATCTGTTGAAGCAATCATCTGCTTCACCACGTGTAGGTTGATCAGCGGCTCTCATCACATCGGCAAATCTCTCCCGTCCGAATCCCATCGGAAACTCCCAGAGACTTGCACCGACTTCCGCACCGCCTGATCCAACCAAACCGCACCGAACTACCCGCTCGATCCATCTTGCCCATTCGCACCTCGCTTGAGTCACACGAGCTCACCCGCATCCATGATCGTTCTGGACCTCAGCTCTCCAAGCGTAGTCCCGATCCACCTCACCGTTGACGTCATTGACCTGCAAGCCACCTACACAGCAATAGACAAATAAATCGTCTCCGGGAGCAAGTTCTTCACAACTTGACCCACGTTAGTTCCACAATACAATATGCAACAATAAAGCATTGACATCCATACAATAACCACATTCAATTCACAACAATGCCAAAAAGGCTAACCTCCAAGTGATCGGGCGGTCCGATCCTTCACACAAACCGGTCCGACCGATTTTTGGCCGGTCGGACCGATTCCACAACGGCGGTCGGACCGCCCGAAATGACTTAGCCAAATTTTCATCTTGAAAATCCGAAACCTTCTGGAATTTTCAAATGAATAGAACTTTTGACTGGGAGCTCCAAAAATAATATGACCACATCCAGGAGACTCCCCTCACTTGCCTACACATCCTATTTTTGGCTTAGCTTCAAAAACCACTTTGAAACAAATCCGGTCGGACCGGCACACACGGCCGGTCGGACCTCTCCACGGGCGGTCTGACCGCCCACGTCACCGGTTAGACCGCCTGTGGTCTGACAGACTGAAGCAAACCCCGAAAACGCGAGATTTTGCAAACCAACAAAGCCATTGCCAATTGACTCATCATCCTAAGATCATGCACATATCCTCACGATATCCACACATATAGTTCATATAATATAAATACACTACTAAAATCGAGCTCACCTGATAATTTAAGTGAAGCGTACGAGCTCTTGTAATTGGAATTGCAAGCATAGCAAATGTGGTTGTATCCATAGGGGTCATGTCCTCATCAGCTAGTGTTCCCAGGCTGTGAGGTCCTTCGGCGGCGCCTTCTTTCTCTGGCCATGAGGACATCCGGTGGCGGCTCCTCTCCCTGGGCCTGAGCTCAGTTGGCAGTGCCTCCACTCCGTGAGGTGAGCTCCTGAGTCCTGACGTAAGTCCTGCCTCCTGAGTACCGCCTCCTCTCTTCCCTATTTCTCTAATGCGACAAAGAGTGTCTGTGGATTTCATGGGGATATGTTCCAGATCTTAGGATGATGTGACAATTGGCAATGGCGTTTACGGTTTGTCGTTTCACGTGTTTTCGATAAAGTTACAGGCTTACTGGACAGGGGCGGTCCGACCGGCCCTTGCACGGCGGTCCGACCGGTCCCAAATCGGTCGGACCGGCCATGTGAGGCGGTCGGACCGGCGGTGACCAAAGTGGTCAAAACAAGCTGAGCCAAAAATAGGTGTTGTAGGCAAGTGAGGGGATCCCAATGCACTTGGTCTCATGATTTTGGAGTCTCCAAGAAAAGTTCTATTGGTTTAAAGTTTCGAAGGTTTGGATTTTCGGGGTTGAAATTTGGCTAAGTCCCATAGGCGGTCCGACGCTCACGTGGAGCGGTCCGACCGCCAAGGGCGGTCCGACCGGCCACCCGAGCGGCCGACCGCTTTACTTGAACGCCGCCAACTTCGTGGCGATGTTGATTTGTTAGGTCAAAGTCATTGGTATCGTGACATATGGTTTGCATGATGCATGTTTTGACTAACATGGGTCAAGTTGTGAAGAACTTGTTCCCGAATTCGTGTTTGCTTGTCTGTGGTTGTGCAGGTTGCTTGGTGGTCAACGACGGTCAACGGCGAGGAAGATCGGACTAGACTTGGAGAGTTGAGGTCCGTAACGATTGACGATGCCGGGTGAGGTCAACGACTCAAGCGTGACACAAGATGGACAAGGGTGACCTATTGGCAAATCCATGACGCATGGTGAAGCGATTTAGGTCAAAAGGTTAAAGACGGCGCTTTGCGAAGCGTGCGTGTGTGACCCGTTTGTTAGTGGGCCTTAACGGGAGCCCAATTGAGTCAAACCCTAGAGAGTTATAGGCCTCCACTATAAATAGGAGGAGGTGGGGGCTGCTCCTCGACTCTCGCTATTTTCACCTCTTTTGTTGCTTGCAAAACCCTAATTGGCTTAGGGGGAGTTAAGGTGGAGGCTAGGGCTTTTCATGGTTTGAGGAGAATTTCGTGATCTTGGATTGACCACTGATCCATGATGGTGTGGGTGTAATCCAGCGACGATCACGTTCTTAATCTATGCAAGGTTTGCTTGAGATAAGTCTCTTTTCGTTCTTGCTTTCAATTTCGTGATTTTAGGGCTTTCATTGATCCATGAGTTTTTGATTGATTCTTTCACGTGGATTAGCTTGCTGTGATGTGTGGGAACCCATCTAGGATCAATTTGATCATCAATCACCCACGAGCAAGCGATTGGATCTAGTTTTCACTTTTGCCCGTTTTTGCACCCTTCTTCAATCAGATCGTAAAAGATATTTGTTCATCCAAGAATTATCATAATTGTTGATTGGAATAGGTCCTTAATATCATAGAGAAGGTGTGTGCAAAGTTTCGTGAAGTTTGGAGTTGAGAATCAAAAGTTAGACCTAATTGCAACTTCACATCGGCCGTTTTTATCGTTCGAGCTCACGGCCGATCGCCCCACACCGTAGGTCGACCGATTTTGGTGCCGGTCCGACCGCCCCACACCGTAGGTCGATCGATTTGGTACCGGTCGACCGCCAAGATAACAATGGTCGACCGCCATCTCGTTAGTTTTGATTCTTGCTGATTTTTATCACATTGCTTAGGGGATTTAATTGGATTCAATACTAGTCTTCCGCTGTACTGATACATTGATCTTCATAGCTTCATCATAGCTATTGGAGTGAAATTGTGTTGAATTCATATTTTGTGAAAAAGTGAGCGTGCTCCTATTCACCCCCCCCCTCTAGTCGCCTTTTCGGTCCAACAGTGTCCCGATCTTTCAATGAGAATGATAATTCAATTTGAGAAGATGACTCACGATTCGACTACCAATCGTACACGATCAATATGCCTGACAATCGCTGAACCAACTCTGAGATTGTTATAGACCATGCTAGAATCACGATCGACCTGACTACGAAGGTCTATTCCTACCTGCAATCGAAGAACAAGCAAGAACAAGATAATAAGTAATCTAAATTACAAATATGATTGAATTACTCAAAAGTTGGGGTTCTAAAGCACGATGACACTATTGCGCTGGCCGAACAAGAGGACATCATATAGTTTCACAAGTGGAAAACTAAACCAAACAAAACCCAAACCCTAAAGTGTCTCACACATGAGTATATATGAGGGAGACAACCAGAGGGTGGCATCCAAGGGGTGGACGCACGCCCCTAGGAGGTACAAGGCCCATGGGCCCAAGTGGAGGTGGCGCAGCACCTTTGGACTCTGACGAGGATCTAATAATCCTCATTTTATCTATTATCTATAATTCTTATTATGGGTAAATATGATGTCACATAGTCTCCAGAAGTACCCCTTATTTTTATAAGGGAGAGGCCCACCAAGTGATTGTAAGATTTTCTACAATCACCCCCCATAGTCGTAAGTCTTACTACGACTACTGCCTAGTCGTAAGTCTTACTACGACTACTTCCTAGTCGTAAGTCTTTCTACGACCATTTCATGGTCGTAAGTCTTTCTACGATCATTACATAGTCGTAAGACCTTTTACGATTACTACCTGGTCGTAAGTTCTCCTACGACCAGGTAGACCACGACCACCTTATAATCAAACCTACAGGCAAGTGGGTCCAATTGATTAAAGAACTGAACGGTCTCGCACGCACTACTATCCCTGTAGTAATAGTGCTTAAATACCCCATTATCTTTGAATGATAATTGCCAGACGGCGTGGAGAAGCCAATGCGCCGGTAATTACTGCCATCATGCGCCCATTACTGGCTCAATTAAGGCGCCTCTTCCGCAGGGCAAAACGGCTACTCCTTCACGACTATATAAGGGCATCAAGTGCGAGTAGATAAGGGGACGAGTTCTATTCTCTGTAATAGTCTTAGCTTCTTACTCGATCATTAAGAATACCACACCACACAGGATTAGGGTTATTATTCTCTCCGGAGAAGGCCTGAACCTGTCTAAACATCCCGTGTCAACCACTCTACGTGATTTCATCTCTTGGAGACCCCCCGAATCAAATAATCTTTACGTAAGATCGGTTCTAATACACCGACAGTTGGCGCCGTCCGTGGGGATCTTCCGGTAATCTCTTGTCAACATACTCTCTTTTTCCAATCTCATGCAATCATGGCAGGAGAATGGAACGAGGAGAACTGGTTTGACTTGGCAGATTACGCAGACGTCGACATGGATGCCGGTTTCGACTACGAGCCGAGTGATGCATCCGCTGATGGTGATGTTGCCTCCGGAGATTATTCTCCAGGAAACCATCCCATTAATGGAGTTGAGGAGGATCCTTATCCCCACAACAATACGCCCAACAGAGGAGCCAATTCCTCAAAGGACAAGGGTCAATCCGACTCAGATCGCTCCTAGGAGGACTCACAACACGACGAGAGTTTTTCTCCAAGTGTTCAAGTCCCCTTAAGGCGGTCCGACTTGGTAAGTCAAGTTCTGGGAGCCACCATTCCAGGACTCCACCAGCATCTAGTAATCCTCTCTCTCAGAGTAACTCCAGAGAGGGTGGGATCAAGCATGCTTTTCCTGCAAATTCGACCGCCTCCCCGCAGATCTCATTTGCGAACGGAGATGATTATAACCCGAGTTCCCTACCGAGGGGATTACTCCAAGTCGCCAGATGGTGTCTCTCGAGCACTCCTTAAGCGGGGAGGCCTCGAGCGCAAGTGAGAATCATCAACGGGAGGTCTTCGTCCTTCCCCAAATCGTGGTCACCTCATGGAGGCCGAGATAAGAACACTCCCGAAGATCACACACGCGCCTCGTGGTAATGGCAAGGGCATCACCGTTGGCAGAGAGAACCAACACTCTGATGAACGCGAGGGAAATCCTCGACATTCTCGCACTCCACTAAGAAGGCCTCAAAGACCTGATGAGGAGGATTTTGATGTCGCCAAGAAAGAAAATTGCAGTCCAGAAGAACCTGCCTGGGCGCATTCAACATCAGTCGGAGGAGGTACAAGAACTCCAGGACATCAACGACTTGCTCGAGAATCCCAACCAAGAGCTTGCTCGAACGCCAGGGTACGATCTCTTTGCTGAAGAGATTACGCAAAGACTTCGAACTGTGATGACAAGATCGAGGTACCTCATCGACAACATTCGTGTAGTCGCAGAATACGACTTCCTCGGCTACCGATCAATCGAATATTTCACGAGGAATCGACACGGCCATAAGTCGAATCGATCCCTATTCGAGAAATACATTTCGATCGGTCAAGATCAAGAAGCCCCTCGAGAGGTGATCATTCACCACTCGACAAAGAAATTCACAACAGTGGAGTACGAGGAGTATTCCCTCGTAGAATCGAGACCTACTACGTAGCAGTCACTGCACGGTATCGTCAGATACGATCACTGGTGACATTAACCCTTCTTTCCTACAAAAAGGCGCTAAGAAGTGATTACCGGATGTCGCATTTTACCGACCTTCGAGCGCTCACGCCACCTCATTTTCGCCAAAGGAACATGGAGAAATTTGATGGATCTCAAAATCCCATCGAATTTCTTCAGATCTATACAACCGCCGTCCGAGCAAAGCAGGAGGAGGAGAGCATGTAATGGCGAATTACCTTCCGATCGTGCTCGAAGGATCCGCCGATCGTGGTTATTAAACCAACCACTCGAGTCGATCTACTCTTGGCAACACCTCTGCGATCTTCTACAGCGAATTTCCAAGGCACATACAACCGCCTACGAAAAGAAGACGACTTGCACCGATAAAACGAACAACAACGAGACTTTGCGTCAATTCATCAAACGCTTTAGTCGTTTGTAACTCAATTCGGAAATTTCGATTCCTCCGTGATCGTGGCTTTTAAGCAAGGAGTCCGTAGTAGAAGGATAACGGAGGACATTGCTTTGAATCCTCCCAACATCGCTGTTTAACTCTTCGAGATGGTCGATCGATATGCAATCGCTTCGAGGCAATGAGTGGAACAACACTATCGATCGAGAAACATATACTCCTCGAGAGCCGTGAAGTTGGTAAGGATAAAAAGCAAAAAGTCCAAGAAGAAAATAAAAGTCAAAACCACAAACCGGTGGTTCCAAGGAGGTTCCGCCGTGAAAGATGGAGAGCCCCAAACCACCAAGTCGCACTCGATCAAGGCAAAGGTAAGCTACCGATCGAGGAACGACAAACCAAGGTGGTGTCCTTTTCATAAAAGGAAGGACATGACCTTCAGAATCGCCGAAGTTTTCCAAAGAAAGCTCGAGGACTACTACAACGAAGAAAGCACCACTCCCTACTCTCGAAAGGTAGGACATACGAGTGGCCAAAAGTCGCTTGATGATGAGGAGATGCTGTTCCAAGATCCGCAACATACCGTTGAGCACATGTACGGAGGATCATCGGCATACGACTCCAAACGACAACTTAAAGTCACGGACGAGAGGTAAATTCCATACATACTCCTCTCACAATAAATTAACGGTGGTCGGAAGTTACCATCTCTTTTGAGAAGGATGATCGCCCAATCACTACGAGTCGATCAGTCGATATCCGATTGGGTCGAACCCACCATCAACAATCGTCGGTCAATCGAGTGTTGGTTGATGGTGTCGATTCTTTGAACATATTATTTACTAATGCCCGGACGAGATGCAAGTACCAGGATTAAGGTAAGGCGATGACGATACTCCTTTCATGGAATCGCATCGGGTCTTCACCAAACCTATTGGCCAAGTTTCTTCCTTTAACATTTGGCTCACCAAGTAATTTCAGACAGAAAGTCTCCTTTGATGTGGTCGATTTCGATCGGATATAACGCCATACTCGTACTACCAACTTTGGCAAAATTAGTTGATCAACTAAATCAAGTGGCTCAACCCTAGTCCGTCCGAACTCGAGGAACAAAGGAAAACCAGCTAGGGTTTGAATTTGAATAACTGATTTTGAGGAATTATTTGAGGTAGCAAACAAACTCCAAAATTTATGAAATTTTAATCGAGATTGCTAACAAATGAGAGGAATCAGATATAAAATTTTCGAGACTTTTATGCACTCGCATTTATCTCTAAAATTCCGAAGGCTATCTTAGGAGTTTGACTAATGTTTGACTTGCCTCAAAATTATCAAATAATTTCAAAAAATTATGAAATACTTCGAGGTGTTAAACATCAGCCCTAGACCCAAGGAAAATTATTTCCAAAGGTTGGGCACCGTAATTTTGTGAAGGATATTTGTGTTGGTGTCCAAATGATAATTTGATTTTTGATTTCACATAATTTCCTTTACAAAAATTATGGAATTGATTACAAAAATCAAGATCGGAGAAAAGTTTTAATTTCTCCTCATTTTTATTACATTTGAACACGCACCAATTTTGGGATGTTACAAAACCTCCCCTTACAAAAATCTCGCCCCGAGATTTGGCTCACTCGAAAGAAAGATGGATAGTCTCGCACGAGACGATCTTCCCTTTCCCAAGTAGCCTCATCCTCGTAATGGTTCGACCACCGAACTTTGAGGAATTTGATGGTTTTATTCCTCGCTCTTCGCTCGCCTCATCGAGTATGCGAACGGGATGCTCGCGTAGGTCAAATCTTCTTGGACATCGAGGGTTTCCAACGAGCTCCTCGCTTGGAACACTGAGGCACTTCTTTAATTGGGACACATGGAAAACATCATGTACCCCTTCAAGTGCACTGCAATTCCAACTTATAGGCAATGACTCTTTCTTCTCGAGCAACACCTAAGGACCGACATATCGAGGAGCTAACTTGCCCTTGACATCAAACGCCGATGACCCTTCAAAGGAGAGACTTTGAGATACACAAAGTCATCGTGCTCAAAGCTCAACTCACGACGACGGCGATCCGCATAGCTCTTTTGCTCGGATTGAGCTCGCGCAAACGATCACGAATAAGCCGACTTGACTTCGGCCTCATTGATCGAGTCCGCCAAAGAAAGGTCTTTCACTCGCCTCCACCAATTCAACGGTTCTCGCACTTTCTCCCGTATAAGGCCTCGAAGGTGCCATGCCGAGACCGGCCTCGAAAGTCGTTGTTGTAGGAAAACCGGCAAATGGCAAGCACTTCTCCCGCTTTCCATAGGAGAGGACACAAGCACGAGCATGTCTTCCAACACTTGGTTGACTCTTTCACCGCCATCGCTTGAGGATGATATGCCGAATCGAAGAAAGACGAGTGCCCATAGCTTCTGCGCACTCATGCCAAACCGGAGGTAAATAGTGAACCACGGTCGAAATGATCGCCTTTGGTACACCATGCAAGCTCACAATCTCGAGACGAGAGCTCACTAGACGATCGCACGGCTTGGTCTTGATCGAAGAAAATGTGCCACTTTGGTTAATCGATCAATAATTACCCGGATAGCATCATTCCCTTTTGTGACATGGGCAGACCGTGATAAAGTCCATCCCGATCGAATCCCACTTCCATTCGAATAGGCAAAGGTCAAGCAAGCTGCCGACGCCGATGTTCGCCTTGACACGACGACACACGCCGCACTTCGCAACTAACTTCGCGATCTCCTCTTCATTCGGGTCCACCAAAATCTCCGACGAGATCTTGATACATCTTTGTGGCCCCGGATGAATAGACAAAGGCGAATCATGGGCTTCAAGAATCAAATTCGCAATTCCATGTCCTTTGGAACCATTAAGGCGCTGTTCGAACCTTACAACACCATGCTCATCCTCGCAGAAGCACTTGGTCGCTCCGCTTCTTGGCATTTTCCTTGATGTTGTTCACTCCAACATCCGATTGTTGGGCGATCTTAATCCGATCCACCAAGGTTGGTTGCACAACCAGTGGTAGCGAGGGAACCATGCTCAACCAAACCTAAGTTGAGACTGGAATTCCTCCGTAGGGTGGGTTGACATCCTCGAGCAACAAGGCATTGCAATGCGCTTTTGCGATCGAGCGATCGCAAACGACGTTAGCCTTGCCCGATGGTAGTGAATACCCATGTCATAATCCTTGATCAACTCCAACCATCTCTTTTGCCCGAGGTTCAGATCCGGTTGGGTGAACAATACTTTAGGCTTTTGTGATCCGAATACACTTCACAACGACACCGATTAGGTAATGTCGCCAAATCTTAAGTGCATGAATCACAAAGCAGCCCAATTCCAAGTCATGGGTAGGGTAGTTGAGTTCATGAGGTCTCAATTGCCTTGATGCATAGGCCACTACCTTGCCTTCTTGCATAAGGACACAACCGAGTCCTCGACGAGAAGCATCGCAAAAGATATCGAAACTTCGATGAATATTGGGAAGAACAAGGACGGGAGCGGTGGTCAAACGCTTCTAAGTACTTGGAAGCTTTCTCACAAGCATCGGACCACAAGAACTTCTTGTCCTTCTTGAGCAACTCACATCGGGCGCGATCTTGGAGAAATTTTCGATAAAACGGCGATAATATCCCGCTAAACCGAGAAAACTCCGCACTTCGGTCACCGAAGTAGGCTGACACCAAGAAAGAACATCGCTGATCTTACCAGGATCAACGGCTACGCCTCCTGCCGAAAGAACATGACCCAAGAAAGCCACTTCCTTCAACCGTAACGCAAGACTTGTCGAACTTCAGATACAAATGATGCTCGCGAAGCTTGCCTAACACAAGCCTCAGATGCTCATCATGTTCCTCATCGTCCTTAGAATATATAAGAATATCATCGATGAAGACCACGACAAACTTATCCAAATACTCCATGAATACCGAATTCATGAGGTTCATGAACAAGGCGGGAGCATTGGTTAAGCCAAATGACATGACGGTATACTCATACAAGCCATAGCGAGTAGAGAAAGCCGCCTTTGAATATCCTCGTCGATCCGAACTTGATGATATCCCATTCTCAAATCAATCTTGAGAATACTTGCTCCAGCTAATTGATCAAAGAGATCATCAATGCGGGCAATGGATACTTGTTCTCACCGCTACCTCATTGCTTGACGGTAGTCAACGCACATGCGCAAAGTATTGTCTTTCTTCTTTACGAAGATTGCGTGACAACCCCACTGAGATGAGCTAGGTCGAATGAAACCTTTTTCCGCAGCTCATTCGCTTGCTTCTTCAACTCCACCAACTCGCTCGTGGCATCCGATAATGCCTCTTTGAATCGCGGCGATCGAACCAACTCGATGACAAACTCTAGGTCTCGAATCGGTGGCATCCCGAAGATCTTCGAAAGACATCAATGAAGTCACGAATCGTGGGACTTCACTAATATCTAGAGTGGGCTTCGCTTCAAGCGCTAAAAGATGCGGACCTAGCAATTCATGGCGAAAAGCTTAACCCGCCACGGAAGGACTAGATAGAGAGACACACTTCTTGGCACAATCAATTTGTCCCTTATGCTGAGACAACCAATCCATACCAAGAATTACATCCAAACTTGTTGAATGGAGGAGGATAAGATTCGCGAAGAATCTCACTCCCTCGATCTCGATTGAACATCCCTACACTCGATTCACTCTCAACTCCAAACCCGAGAGCGAATGAGTAATGGGATAAACAATGGAGTAAAGAGGAGCTCACTAATAGCAAGAAAAGACTCGTAAATAAAAGAATGAGATGCTCCTCGAATCAAACAAAACAAAGAGCGTAATGATAGTTAATGTAAAGTGTACCCAAAGACGACGTCGGGTGCCTCCCGTGCCTCCTCTCGCCGAGATGAGGTGGACGCGACCACTACCCACGCCTTGGGTAGTAGGGACTATCTTCGTGTCCCGAGAAGAACCACCTCCCCGCCCGCCTCCATTAGGCGAGGGGTCGCTCTCGCCTTCTTGGGGCATTGGTTCGCATAATGCCCCTTGTTGTTGCGGTAAGAGCTGTGACATCCGCGGGCCAAGGAGGCCTCTCGGCTGACTCGCAGTGCACGTGATTGGGGCACGGCCGCGAAGGGCGAAGAACAAAGCCGACGGCCTGGGTGCTTTGAAGACGGAGGACGGACCCCGAGACGCCCAACACGAGACGGAAAGAGCCGCTCACACCGACTTAGGGCCTCCCACTTGCGCTATGGAATCCACAAGTGCTCTCCCGCGCTCAAGAACGATGGCCTTGTCTACCAAGGCCCGGAAACCGGAAGTCAACGATGGATAGCTTGTCCCGCAGCTCCTGACAAACCATCCTTGAACTTCTTGCTTGGCCTCATCGGTGGCCACCTCCTCCGAACATAACGAGCCAAATGGTTGAACTCAGAAGATACTCCGTGGATCAATGACGCCTTGCTCGAGCGACAAGAATTCCTTCTTCTTCACCTTCATCGCCGAAGGAATATGAGAGCGCGGAAGGCGACGGAACTCCTCCCAAGTGACGGTGTGACCGCCAGTGCATGGCGAAAGCTCTCCCACTAAGACAAAGCCGCACCTCCGCTGGTGCGATGCGAACAGCGCTTTCTCGTGCTCCCGCATCGCGCTATCCGGCTTGCGCCAACCGAGACGGCCAATCGTCAAGGCTAAGCGGTCCTCGACTGAGAACGAGGGTCGGGTGCGAAGAAACTCCGCAAGTCCCCACGCGGCCGATGACCACTCCCTTGCCCGGATCCCGGCAGCACCGGAAGGGCGGAAGTGTTGCGCGTGATGACGCCCGTAAGAACCTCCCGCCCTCCGCACGGCTGCGCTCGATCCAAGAAGGACTCGCCATGGTCGAGGAGGAGGAAGATCTCGTCCGACCACCGATCGCCTTGGCCGCTACGAAAAGGCCCGCCATCCTGCTACAAGAAACTTTGGTTAAAACTAGACTCAAAGATTTAAAGCCAAAAGAAAGCGAAAAGCTAACGACTAGGGGAATGGAATATCACCCCAACCGAAAGCCAAAACCAGTATGTGTATAAACCTAGGCAGGTTTACAAAAGACTCCAAAAACGGCAAGGAATCATAAAACCAAAGCTCAACTCCCAATGCAACTAACCCGTATTGAATGAACGAGTAATTGTTTGAGAAGATAAAAATCAGAAGGTCAAGGTAAGATCTATTACCACTTAAGCTCAAGGCTAAATCAGCGAAAATAGTGTTAGATACATAGCCAACTAGTATCACATCTTACCCTTTTTAACCCCACAAGTTTCAGTTGATTATCCTCTCATTTTCTACCCCATTAGAAACCATCGAGCTTGCTGTCCTGAAATTGAGGTTGTCAGAGTGATTTTGCATCCAAGCTTCCACCAAGTCTTCCATTCTAGAAACTTCAAAATCGCACACTTCAATTTGCCAAGCTCTGGTCCTATCGTAAACCATTGAGCTCATTGTTCGAAATTGAAGCGTCTTCCGTCCATTCCGCATCCAAGCCTCTAGTCGAAATCTTCATCCGTAAACTTCAAAACCCTAAGCACTTCAATTTGCCAAACTCAAGTGGTTCCCAAAACCCATTTAATCGATAACACTATCTTTGAAGGAAGAAAAGGTAAACAATTTTCAAAACTCAAATTAGAGTGAGATGAGAGGAGAAAGCTAAGATAGGTAAGGAATAAAACTGAGAATTCCTTAAGCTTTCAAAATCATTTGATACTTTGAAAATAAAGTTTTCCAAAATATCCTAAAGACGACTAACTTGGGTTACTACGGTCAAGATGGCTCGATACTAAACCTTAGAGACTCTGCTTATCCGACTTGTAATGCTTAACCACCCATTCGGTCCTAGCATCACAAAGCGATAATCCGAGACTTCGAGACATGTATACTTCCCAGAGTGCAAGATACACACCTCTTTACAAAGCCCATGCATCAATTCCATTCATTCACATAGAACCAAACATAAACAACAATCCAAAAGATAGCATAAATAAAGGATAGTCACTATAAAAGAGAGGCCAACCTACCAAACAACAAATACATAAAGAAATTTAACAATGAAGCAAAAGTGCCATAAGATGGCTACAACAAAAGAGCCAATCAAGGTGCCTTTAACCCACAAGGCAACCGACCGACCGCCAAGCTAGTCGTCAATCCACAAAGACAACTCACAAAAGTGAGGCCCTTGGGGCTCACCTTCTTCCTCTCAGAACAAAAGCAAATTTCAAAGAAAACTCGGGTGAGTACTTTGAATGTACTCGCAAGATATATAAGAATGATAACAGATCTATGCAATAACTACATGCAAGCTTATTTAAGTGGAGCAGTTAGACTCAAATTTTAAGCATAAAGCAAGTTTTATTTGCAATAATGTAATAGATTAAAAGCAATTTTGCAATCTGATTTTATTTGATAAAAACAAGAGGGATCAAGTAGCAACAACAAGAAATAAATCCGAAGTGACTAAACCATTAGTCACCACAACAATAGCATGAATTACCCATTCATGCCAACCATGTCAAGTTTTAATTTTTAAAACAAAAATGCTTGTTGAAGTCTAGATCTTATGGAAATCACCAAGCGTGTCCATAACCTAGACGAGGCTATTCGAATAGTTTTATCCTCGCAGGTGTACCAACTTACCCACACGCTGCATCGCCTTTTGCCAAGCTATTAAGCACACTTCCTTAGGTATGCCTAAGACGGCTAAGTCCTACGAGACGCTTCCAATATTATGTATTACCTCGAGTCGCCTGTATGGATAGAAACCCATACGCTGTGTCGGGTCGTGGTCCGCCTCTGACAACTACCCGCCACTGTAAAGCCTTGACAATCACGACGCCTCGAGGTGGAGAGCCTACCCTAATCTCCACCACCGCACACCCAACACAAGAACACCGAGAACACATATCATGTTTCACACAACACACACAACCCTCCCGCGACTCGAGATAACACACGCCAAAGTACTAGGTCAAGAGGGGTCCCATATAACCCTCATGTGGTTAGTACGCAAAAGTACTTGGATCAATGGCGCAGCAACATTTTCGGTCCTTAGGGACCGGGCACCTTTCCTTGTCACACCCAACAATCACACCAACATGCCATTGTGTTTAAGTCAAATCATTTTGTTTCATTTTCGTTTTACAATACAAAAGCATAAGGTGCTGAACCAAAAATAAACAAAATGATTTGTGTGATCAAGGTCATCGACTAAGTCGATAACCGCCTAATTCTACCTAGTAGCTAAGCATTTCTAGGCATGACATCGCAAAGACAAGAAAAGAGCATAATTAAATCACTGGGCTCTAATTCACCAAATATGATAATAACTTATGGTTGTGGCGGGGATAACATTTTAATGGCAACAATGCATTAGGAATAGCTACCTCTAAACAGGGCAAAATAATTGGACACAAAAGCAATGCATACATATAATTTGTAAACAAGATATTAGACTTTGAAAGTAATGGGACATTTATGATCAAATATCTTGCCCGCTTGTCGTGGGTCAAGGTGTTGCTGAGGATCAACAATATTATGAATGTGCTCTTCTGATCCTAACGAAAGCAAAAAGCAACCGATAAGAACGAATAAAATACAAAGACCCAACAGTAAACTCCTCCAAAAATTCTAAAATTTTACAGTAGCAAGGTCTTGATTTATAATGAATTTAGCAACAAGAACCAATTGATTTGGATTCTTAATGCCAAAGATATGACCAAAACAATTTTGCTCACTTTTATAAATCAAAAATGCTACTATTCATTAGCAAAATTTTCTGAGCTATATTGAGGTTGGAAACATTTTTAACTTAAAGATGAGTTAAAACATAACCAACAAAATTTGAATCAACCGAAAAGGATTTGAAATGAATTAGTTATGCATTTTACAAGTTATCACATTTTTCGCTTGATAAATAAATCCTCTCGAATTTCGAAATGAGAATCGACGTGGTCGAACGAGGAGCGCCGATCTTGATCCGACGGTCCGCGCTTCACGAGCAACGCTACGAAAGGCGCTGCGCTGAACATCGAGTCGCTAACCGCTGGATCAGATCCAACGGTCCACGACCACTTTGGTCGGAGCGCTTGGGCAATCCGACATCGTCGCCCGCCGTTGGATCTGGATCCAACGGCTCACGGATCGGAGCGTCGGCGGTCCGAACGCTCACGCACACGCGAGCCGTGGATCTGGGATCCAACGATCCACGCTTATTCGCATCGGACCGCTGATCTTGGATCCAACGGTCACGCACTAGACGCGCGCTTAGTTCAAACTTCAACAAGCAAACTTGGGCCGAGATCTTAGGATCGACGGTCCGCAACGACTCAAGTTCAAACTCGCCTCTGATTTTCGTCCGACAAAATTTGACGGAAGAACGGCACGCGGCGACTCGCCGCGCACGGTGCGAGCAAAAGTCTAAAACGAGTTCCTAACAACCTTGCGCACTCTAAAGGTACCAACAATTTTGGTCACGCGTTTAGAACGCCGCAGTTTGAGATGACCGAGAAGACTCAAAAAGACCGAAACGAAAAACGCAAGGAGCTCAACCATGGTCCAAGGAGCGAAAGCAAACAACTAGGGACTAATAAGGGGGTACCTGAGCCCAAAGAAGGCACCGAGGAGAAACGAGTGGCTCGAGCGAAGCAAAATAGCGCTTTCCAAATTGGGGAAATCAAATTGATCTCGCTTCTTCTTCGCAAAAGCAAAATCGATGAGGGTTAATACTCGAGAGATGCTAAGAAGTCGGGAAGCAAGGGTTTTGAAAGAGAATGCCCTAACACCACTTTCATCAAGAGGTTGGAGCTTCAACAATGGCGCGAGAGCAATTTTTGAAATGGAGCTCAAGTAATGCACTAACAGAGGTGCTGGAGCCCAAGAGTGTTCAAAGGATGCTAAGGAAGCCACTGGAGGGGTTTTATAGCCAAAGGAGCAAGGAAGAAGCAACGGAAGAAAACGGCCAACTCGTGTTGAGGTCGATCGAGGGCGATGGGAGCACGTGAACTCGAGGAGGACGACGACTTTGGAGGCGGTGGACGGAGCAATAAATGCCGAGAATCGCTGGTCGAAGCGAGAAGACCGACGCCGACACGCCCGCCTCTTTTCACCAACTATCGTTGACTATGGCCGAGCGCGAGCGAAGCGGAGGAAGACGATAGCCGCCACCGCTGGATTTAATCGACGGTGAGAAAGAACGGGTCGAGAATAACGATTCAATCGCGCTTGATCTCGGCCGTTGATTTGGATCCTACGGTTCACGTTGCGCGAGACGCTCGGACGGTCCGAACGCTCACGCCGATCAGGACCCTTGATTTAGAATCCAACGGTTCAAATGGATCGGCGGCCCAGACGGTCCGAACGCTCACGCGATCGCGGGCCGCTCGATGCCGATCCAACGACTCACAACCTCGCGCCCGACGATCGAGCCGGTGCGCTTAGTTGATCGAACTAAATCAAGTGGCTCGAACCCGAGTCCGTCCGAACCCGAGGAACAGTGAAAACCAGTTAGGGTTTGAATTTGAATAACTGATTTTTGAGGAATTATTTGAGGTAGCAAACAAACTCCAAAATTTATGAAATTTTAACTGGAGATTGCTAACAGCGAGAGGAACCGTATATAAAATTTTCAGAGACTTTTATGCACTGCATTTATCTCTAAAAATTCCAGAAGGCTATCTTAGGAGTTTGACTAATGTTTGACTTGCCTCAAAAATTATCAAATAATTTCTGAAAATTATGAAATACTTCTGAGGTGTTAAACATCAGCCCTAGACCCAAGGAAAATTATTTCCAAAGGTTGGGCACCAGAATTTTGTGAAGGATATTTGTGTTGGTGTCCAAATGATAATTTGATTTTTGATTTCACATAATTTCCTTTACAAAAATTATGGAATTGATTACAAAAATCAAGATCAGAGAAAAAGTTTTAATTTCTCCTCATTTTTATTACATTTGAACACAGACCAATTTTGGGATGTTACAAAACCTCCCCCCCTTACAAAAATCTCGTCCCGAGATTTGGCTCACTCGGTAAAGAAAGATGGATAGTCTGCACGGAGACGATCTTCCCTTTCCCAAGTAGCCTCATCCTCGTAATGGTTCACCACCGAACTTTGAGGAATTTGATGGTTTTATTCCTCGCTCTTCGCTCGCCCTCATCGAGTATGCGAACAGGATGCTCATGTAGGTCAAATCTTCTAGACATCGAGGGTTTCCAACGGAGCTCCCTCGCTTGGAACACGGAGGCACTTCTTTAATTGGGACACATGGAAAACATCATGTACCCTTCAAGTGCAAACCGCAATTCCAACTTATAGGCAATAATTTCTTTCTTCTCGATAACACGGTAAGGACCGACATATCGAGGAGCTAACTTGCCCTTGACACCAAACGCCGATGACCCTTCAAAGGAGAGACTTTGAGATACACAAAGTCATCGTGCTCAAAGCTCAACTCACGACGACGGCGATCCGCATAGCTCTTTTGCTCGGATTGAGCCGCGCGCAAACGATCACGAATAAGCCGGACTTGACTCTCGGCCTCATTGATCGAGTCCGCCAAAGAAAGGTCTTTCGCCTGCCTCCACCAATTCAACGGGTTCTCGCACTTTCTCCCGTATAAGGCCTCGAAGGTGCCATGCCGAGACCGGCCTCGAAAGTCGTTGTTGTAGGAAAACTCCGGCAAATGGCAAGCACTTCTCCCATTCTTTCCATAGGAGAGGACACAAGCACGGAGCATGTCTTCCAACACTTGGTTGACTCTTTCACCGCCATCGCTTGAGGATGATATGTCAATCAAAGAAAGACGAGTGCCCATAGCTTCTGCGCACCATGCCAAAACCGGAGGTAAATAGTGAACCACGGTCGAAATGATCGCCTTTGGTACACCATGCAAGCTCACAATCTCGAGACGAGAGCTCGGCTAGACGATCGGCACGAAGCTTGGTCTTGATCGAAGAAAATGTGCCACTTTGGTTAATCGATCAATAATTACCCGTGATAGCATCATTCCCTTTGTGACATGGGCGCACCGTGATAAAGTCCATCCCGATCGAATCCCACTTCCATTCTCGAATAGGCAAAGGTCAAGCAAGCTCGCCGACGCCGATGCTCGGCCTTGACACGACGACACACGCCGCACTCTAAGAACGAACCGCGATCTCCTCTTCATTCGGGTCCACCAAAATCTCCGACGGAGATCTTGATACATCTTTGTGGCCCCGGATGAATAGACAAAGGCGAATCATGGGCTTCGCAAGAATCAAATTCGCAATTCCATGTCCTTTGGAACCATTAAGGCGCTGTTCAACCTTACAACACCATGCTCATCCTCGAGAAGCACTTGGTCGTTCCGTTCTTGGCATTTTCCTTGATGTTGTTCACCCAACATCCGATTGTTGGGCGATCTTAATCCGATCCACCAAGGTTGGTTGCACAACCAAGGGTAGCGAGGAACCATGCTCAACCAAACCTAAGTTGAGACGAATTCCTCCGTATGGGTGGGTTGACATCCCCGAGCAACAAGGCATTGCAATGCGCTTATGATCGAGCGCATCGGCAAACGACGCTAGCCTTGCCCGATGGTAGTGAATACCCATGTCATAATCCTTGATCAACTCCAACCATCTCTTTTGCCCGAGGTTCAGATCCGGTTGGGTGAACAATACTTTAGGCTTTTGTGATCCGAATACACTTCACAACGACACCGATTAGGTAATGTCGCCAAATCTTAAGTGCATGAATCACGCACCCAATTCCAAGTCATGGGTAGGGTAGTTGAGTTCATGAGGTCTCAATTGCCTTGATGCATAGGCCACTACCTTGCCTTCTTGCATAAGGACACAACCGAGTCCTCGACGAGAAGCATCGCAAAGATATCGAACTTCGATGAATATTGGGAAGAACAAGGACGGAGCGTGGTCAAACGCTTCTAAGTACTTGGAAGCTTTCTCACAAGCATCGGACCACAAGAACTTCTTGTCCTTCTTGAGCAACTCCGTCATCGGCTTCATGATCTTGGAGAAATTTTCGATAAACGGCGATAATATCCCGCTAAACCGAGAAAACTCCGCACTTCGCCACCAAGTAGGTCGACACCAAGAAAGAACATCGCCGATCTTACGGATCAACGGCCACGCCCCCGCCAAAGAACATGACCCAAGAAAGCCACTTCCTTCAACCGAACGCGCGACTTGTCGAACTTCGTGATACAAATGATGCTCACGGCTTGCCTAACACAAGCCTCGATGCTCATCATGTTCCTCATCGCCCTTAGAATATATAAGAATATCATCGATGAAGACCACGACAAACTTATCCAAATACTCCATGAATACCAATTCATGAGGTTCATGAACAAGGCGGAGCATTGGTTAAGCCAAATGACATGACGGTATACTCATACAAGCCATAGCGAGTAGAGAAAGCCGCCTTTGAATATCCTCTGTCGATCCGAACTTGATGATATCCCATTCTCAAATCAATCTTGAGAATACTCGCTCCAGCTTAATTGATCAAAGAGATCATCAATGCGGGCAATGGATACTTGTTCTTACTGCTACCTCATTAAGCTTGACGGTAGTCAACGCACATGCGCAAAGTATTGTCTTTCTTCTTTACGAAGATTGCAGGACAACCCCACGGAGATGAGCTAGGTCGAATGAAACCTTTTTCCTGCAGCTCATTCAGTTGCTTCTTCAACTCCACCAACTCGTTCGGTGGCATCCGATAATGCCTCTTTGAAATCGGGGCAGTACCGGGAACCAACTCGATGACAAACTCTAGGTCTCGAACTGGTGGCATCCCGGGAAGATCTTCGGGAAAGACATCAATGAAGTCACGAACTGTGGGGACTTCACTAATATCTAGAGCGGCTTCGCCTGCGCCAAAAGATGCGGACCTAGCAGCCATGGTAAAAGCTTAACCCGCCACGGAAGGACTAGATAGAGAGACACACTTCTTGGCACAATCAATTTGTCCCTTATGCTGAGACAACCAATCCATACCAAGAATTACATCCAAACTTGTTGAATGGAGGAGGATAAGATTCGCGAAGAATCTCACTCCCTCGATCTCGATTGGAACATCCCTACACTCAGATTCAGCTCTCAACTCCAAACCCGGAGAGCGAATGAGTAATGGGATAAACAATGGAGTAAAGAGGAGCTCACTAATAGCAGCAAAAGACTCAGAAATAAAAGAATGAGATGCTCCTGAATCAAACAAAACAAGAGCGTAATGATAGTTAATGTAAAGTGTACCCAAAGACGACGCCGGTGCCTCCCCGCCTCCTCTCACGAGATGAGGTGGACGCGACCACTACCCACGCCTTGGGTAGTAGGGACTATCTTCGTGTCCCGAGAAGAACCACCTCCCGCCCGCCCTCCATTAGGGCGAGGGGTCGCCTCGCCTTCTTGGGGCATTGGTTCGCATAATGCCCCTTGTTGTTGCGTATAGCGGTGACATCCGCGGGCCGTGCGCGAGGCCTCTGGCCGACTCGCAGTGCACGTGATTGGGGCACGGCCTGCGAAGGGCGAAGAACAAAGCCGACGGCCTCGGGTGTCAAGACGAGGACGGGACCCCGAGACCGCCCAACACGAACGGAAAGAGCCGGCTGCGCCGACTTGTGGGCCTCCCACTTGCGCTATGGAATCCACAAGTGCTCTCCCGCGCTGCTCAAGAACGATGGCCTTGTCTACCAAGGCCCGGAACCGGAAAGTCAACGATGGATAGCTTGTCCCGCAGCCTCCTGACAAACCATCCTTGAACTTCTCTTGCTTGGCCTCATCAAGGCCACCTCCTCCGAACATAACGAGCCAAATGGTTGAACTCAGAAAGATACTCCGTGGATCGAATGACGCCTTGCTCGAGCGACAAGAATTCCTTCTTCTTCACCTTCATCTGCCGGAAGGAATATGAGAGCTGCGGAAGGCAAGACGAACTCCTCCCAAGTGACGGTGTGGCCGTCAGCCGCATGGCGAGAAAGCTCTCCCACCAAGACAAAGCCGCACCTCCGCTTGGTGCGATGCGAACAGCGCCTTCGTGCTCCCCGCATCTGCGCTATCCGGCTTGCGCCAACCGACGGCCAATCGCTCAAGCGCAAGCGGTCCTCGCACTGAGAACGAGGGGTCAGTGCGAAGAAACTCGCAAGTCTCCCACGCGGCCGATGACCACCCTCCTTGCGGATCCTCAAGCACCGAAAGGGCGGAAGTGTTGCGCTGTGATGACGCCCGTAAGAACCTCCTCCCTCTCGCACGGTTGCGCCGACCAAGAAGGACCTCGCCATGGTCTGAGGAGGAGGAAGATCTCGTCCGACCACCGATCGCCTTGGCCGCTACGAAAGGCCCCGCCATCCTCGCTACAAGAAACTTTGGTTAAAACTAGACTCAAAGATTTAAAGCCAAAAGAAAGCTTAAAAGCTAACGACTAGGGAATGGAATATCACCCCAACCGAAAGCCAAAACCAAGATGTGTATAAACCTAGGCAAGTTTACAAAAGACTCCAAAACGGCAAGGAATCATAAAACCAAAGCTCAACTCCCCAATGCAACTAACCCGTATTGAATGAACGAGTAATTGTTTGAGAAGATAAAAATCGAAGGTCAAGGTAAGATCTATTACCACTTAAGCTCAAGGCTAAATCAATAAAATAGTGTTAGATACATAGCCAACTAGTATCACATCTTACCCTTTTAACCCCACAAGTTTTAGTTGATTATCCTCTCATTTTCTACCCCATTAGAAACCATCGAGCTTGTCGTCCGAAATTGAGGTTGTCAGTAGTGATTTTGCATCCAAGCTTCCACCAAGTCTTCCATTCTAGAAACTTCAAAATCGCACACTTCAATTTGCCAAGCTCTGGTCCTATCGTAAACCATTGAGCTCGTCGTTCGAAATTGAAGCGCATTGCCCGATTCCGCATCCAAGCCTCTAGTCGAAATCTTCAGTCCAGAAACTTCAAAACCCTAAGCACTTCAATTTGCCAAACTTAGTGGTTCCCAAAACCCATTTAATCGATAACACTATCTTTGAAGGAAGAAAAGGTAAACAATTTTCAAAACTCAAATTAGAGTGAGATGAGAGGAGAAAGCTAAGATAGGTAAGGAATAAAATCTGAGAATTCCTTAAGCTTTCAAAAATCATTTGATACTTTGAAAATAAAGTTTTCCAAAATATCCTAAAGACGACCAACTTGGGTTACTACGGTCAGTATGGCTCTGATACCAAACCTTGTGAGACCCCGGTTTATCCGACTTGTAATGCTTAACCACCCATTCGGTCCTAGCATCACAAAGCAGATAATCCGAGACTCGAGACATGTATACTTCCCAGAGTGCAGTATACACACCTCTTTACAAAGCCCATGCATCAATTCCATTCATTCACATAGAACCGAAACATAAACAACAATCCAAAAGATAGCATAAATAAAGGATAGTCACTACAAAAGAGAGGCCAACCGGCCAAACAACAGATACATAAAGAAATTTAACAGCGGAAGCAAAAGTGCCATAAGATGGCTACAACAAAAGAGCCAATCAGTGTGCCTTTAACCCACAAGGCAACCGACCGGACCGCCAAGCTAGTCGTCGAATCCACAAAGACAACTCACAAAAGTGAGGCCCTTGGGGCTCACCTTCTTCCTCTCAGAACAAAAGCAAACAAAGAAAATCGGGTGAGTACTTTGAATGTACTCGCAAGATATATAAGAATGATAATGATCTATGCAATAACTACATGCAAGCTTATTTAAGTGGAGCAGTTAGACTCAAATTTTAAGCATAAAGCAAGTTTTATTTGCAATAATGTACTAGATTAAAAGCAATTTTGCAATCTGATTTTATTTGATAAAACAAGAGGGATCAAGTAGCAACAACAAGAAAATAATTCCTCGAAGTGACTAAACCATTAGTCACACAACAATAGCATGAATTACCCATTCATGCCAACCATGTCAAGTTTTAATTTTAAAACAAAAAACAGCTTGTTGAAGTCTAGATCTTATGGAAATCACCAAGCGTGTCCATAACCTAGGACGAGGCTATTCAATAGTTTTATCCTCGCAGGTGTACCAACTTACCCACACGCCGATCGCCTTTTGCCAAGCTATTAAGCACACTTCCTTAGGTATGCCTAAGACGGCTAAGTCCTACGAGACGCTTCCAATATTATGTATTACCTTCGAGTCGCCTGCATGGATAGAAACCCATACGCTGTGTCGGGTCGTGGCCCTCCTCGGACAACTACCCGCCACTGTAAAGCCTTGACAATCATGACGCTTCTCGAGGTGGAGAGCCTACCCTAATCTCCACCACCGCACACCCAACACAAGAACACCGAGAACACATATCATGTTTCACACAACACACACAACCCCTCCCCGCGACTTGAGATAACACACGCCAAAGTACTAGGTCAAGAGGGGTCCCATATAACCTCATGTGGTTAGTACGCAAAGTACTTGGATCAATGGCGCTAGCAACATTTTCGGTCCTTAGGGACCGGGCACCTTTCCTTGTCACACCCAACAATCACACCAACATGCCATTGTGTTTAAGTCAAATCATTTTGTTTCATTTTTGGTTTTACAATACAAAAGCATAAGGTGCTGAACCAAAATAAACAAAATGATTTAGGTGATCAAGGTCATCGACTAAGTCGATAACCGCCAATTCTACCTGAGCTAAGCATTTCTAGGCATGACATCGCAAAGACAAGAAAAGAGCATAATTAAATCACCGGCTCTAATTCACCAAATGATGATAATAACTTATGGTTGTGGCGGGATAACATTTTAATGGCAACAATGCATTAGGAATAGCTACCTCTAAACAGGCAAAAATAATTGGACACAAAAGCAATGCATACATATAATTTGTAAACAAGATATTAGACTTTGAAAGTAATGGGACATTTATGATCAAATATCTTGCCTCGCTTGTGGGTCAAGGTGTTGCTGAGGATCAACAATATTATGAATGTGCTCTTCGATCCTAACGAAAGCAAAAGCAACCGATAAGAACGAATAAAATACAAAGACCCAACAGTAAACTCCTCCAAAAATTCTAAAATTTTACAGTAGCAAGGTCTTGATTTATAATGAATTTAGCAACAAGAACCAATTGATTTGGATTCTTAATGCCAAAGATATGACCAAAACAATTTTGCTCACTTTTATAAATCAAAATGCTACTATTCATTAGCAAAATTTTCTGAGCTATATTGAGGTTGGAAACATTTTTAACTTAAAGATGAGTTAAAAACATAACCAACAAAATTTGAATCAACCGAAAAGGATTTGAAATGAATTAGTTATGCATTTTACAAGTTAACACATTTTTCGCTTGATAAATAAATCCTCTCGAATTTCGAAATGAGAATCGATGTGGCGAACGAGGAGCGCCGATCTTGATCCGACGGTCCGCGCTCACGAGCAACGCGCGAAGGCAAGCTGCCGCTGAACATCGGTCGTTAACCGCTGGATCAGATCCAACGGTCCACGACCACTTTGGTCGAGCGCTGGCAATCCGACATCGGTCGCCCGCCGTTGATCCGATCCAACGGCCACGTGGATCGGAGCGCTCGCGGTCCGAACGCTCACGCGACACGCGAGCCGTGGATCTCGGGATCCAACGATCCACGCTTATCTCGCATCGGGACCGCTGATCTTGGATCCAACGGTCACGACTCAGACGCCGCTTAGTTCAAACTTCAACAAACTTGGGCCGAGATCTTAGGATCGACGGTCCGCAACGACTCAAGTTCAAACCTCGCCTGATTTTCGTCCGACAAAATTTGACGGAAGAACGGCTCACCGCGCGACTCGCCGCGCATGGCAGCGAGCAAAGTCTAAAACGAGTTCCTAACAACCTTGCGCACCCAAAGGTACCAACAATTTTGGTCACAAGCGGTTTAGAACGCCAGTTTCGGAGATGACCGAGAAGACTCAAAAAGACCGAAACGAAAAACGCAAGGAGCTCGGCTTATGGTCCAAGGAGCGAAAGCCAAACAACTAGGGACTAATAAGGGGGTACCGAGCCCAAAGAAGGCACCGAGGAGAAACGAGCCGCTCGGCGAATGGCAAAATAGCGCTTCAAATTAATTGGGGAAATCAAATTGATCTCGCTTCTCTCCGCAAAAGCAAAATCGACAGAGGGTTAATACTCGAGAGATGCTAAGAAGTCGGAAGCAAGGGTTTTGAAAGAGAATGCCCGAACACCACTTTCATCAAGAGGTTGGAGCTTCAACAATGGCGCCGAGAGCAATTTTTGAAATGGAGCTCAAGTAATGCACTAACAGAGGTGCCGGAGCCCAAGAGTGTTCAAAGGATGCTAAGGAAGCCACCGGAGGGGTTTTATAGCCAAGGAGCAAGGAAGAAGCAACGGAAGAAAACGGCCGAACTCGTGTTGAGGTCGATCGAGGGCGATGGGAGCACGTGAACTCGAGGAGGACGACGACTTCGGAGGCGGTGGACGGAGCAATAAATGCCGAGAATCGCTGGTCGAAAGCGAGAAGACCGACGCCGACACGCCTCGCCTTTTCACCAACTATCATGACCATGGCCGAGCGCGAGCAAGCGAGGAAGACGATAGCCGCCACCGCTGGATTTAATCGACTACCGAGAAAGAACGGGTCGAGAATAACGATTCAATCGCGCTGATCTCGGGCGCTGATTTGGATCCTACGGCCACGTTATGCGAGACGCTCGGACGGTCCGAACGCTCACGCGATTGTGGACCCTTGATTTAGAATCCAACGGCTCAAATGGATCGCGCGGCCCGACGGTCCGAACGCTCACGCGATCGTGGGCCGCTCGATGCCGATCCAACGACTCACAACCTCGCGCCAACGATCGAGCCGGCGCTTAGTTGATCGAACCAAATCAAGTGGCTCGAACCCGAGGAACAAAGGAAAACCGCTTAGGGTTTGAATTTGAATAACTGATTTTTGAGGAATTATTTGAGGTAGCAAACAAACTCCAAAATTTATGAAATTTTAACGGAGATTGCTAATGAGAGAGGAACCGTGATATAAAATTTTCAGAGACTTTTATGCACTGTATTTATCTCTAAAAATTCCAGAAGGCTATCTTAGGAGTTTGACTAATGTTTGACTTGCCTCAAAAATTATCAAATAATTTCTGAAAATTATGAAATACTTCTGAGGTGTTAAACATCAGCCCTAGACCCAAGGAAAATTATTTCCAAAGGTTGGGCACCAGAATTTTGTGAAGGATATTTGTGTTGGTGTCCAAATGATAATTTGATTTTTGATTTCACATAATTTCCTTTACAAAATTATGGAATTGATTACAAAAATCAAGATCGAGAGAAAAAGTTTTAATTTCTCCTCATTTTTATTACATTTGAACACAGACCAATTTTGGGATGTTACAGTTCGCATCGGGGAGACTTCCGACCCCAAATAGGAAGACGCCCTCATTACCTTCCTCCGAGCTAACGCAGATGTCTTTGCGTGGCAACATCCGACATGCCCGAGTCCCTGTGGAGGTGATCGAGCACAAAGCTAGCTTTACTACCGAGCAAAGTACCAGAAAATAAAAATTACGGAGATTTGCCCCGATCGATTTAGATGCTATTAAATCGAGTTGGATAAGCTACTTAAAGCGTGCTTTATAAGAGAAGTCAACCACCCGCAGTGGTTGGCTAACCTCGTAATGGTCAAAAAGTCAAACGACAAATGGCGATGTGCGTGACTTTACCGATCTTAATAAAGCTTGTCCAAAAGATGATTTCCTTTACCTCGTGACGATCACCGTTGATTCTATCGCAGTTGTGAGATATTAAGTTTTTAGATGCATATTCGGATACCACCGATCAATATGTGTTTAAACGATGAAGAAAAGACCGTATTCATTACTCCATTTGGTACCTTTTGCTATGTCAAAATGCCATTTGGTCTAAAGAATGCCGTGCTTTTTTCAACGCCTAATGCAATCGACTTTTTCATCTCAATTAGGCAGAATTTGGAAGCCTATGTTGATGATCTAGTCGTAAAAAGCATTAAGAGACTTAATCATATCATCGACCTACAAGAAACATTCGACAACCTCGTAAAGCACCGCTTAAAACTCAATCCAGAGAAGTGTGTGTTTGAATTTCTTCAGAAAATTACTTGGATTCCTAGTATCCGAACGAGGAATCAAGCAAATCTCAAAAATAAAGGTCATCCTCCGTGATGCGCCCTCCAAACACAAAAAGGAAGTCCGAAACTCACCGGGTGCATGGCGGCTTTAAGTCGCTTCATCGCATCGACTAGGAGAAAAGGACTACCTTTCTTTAAACTTCTCAGAGACATGAAGGTTTTGAGTGGTCGAACGAGGCAAACGCGCTTTGAGGATGTCAAGAGGTATCTTTCGAGTGCTCCTGCTCGTTTCTCCAAAGCCGTAAGAGACGCTCTTAATTTACCTAGCCGCCACGCCACAGCAAAGAAGCGCAGATTAGTCGAGAACGTGAAAACGCATAACGACCGGTTTATTACGTTAGCGGTTTTACACGGCCTAAGGAGCGCACCTCGTGTCCAAAACTTCTATATGCCCTCCTCATGTCTTCGAGGAAATTATGGCATTATTTTCAGCGCACAAAATAGTCAGGTCGTCCGAGTTTCCTTTGGGAGCAATCCTCCATAATAAGGAAACAATGGGACGTATGGCAAATGGTCACCGAACTTGGGAGTTCGACTCCATTTCATGTCCCGAACGGCCATAAAATCCTGCATCTTGGCGCACTTTGTCGCCGATGGACAAACTCAACTCGCTCAGATCCCCAAGACGATTCCCACGCATCAAATGGATGATGTACTTTGACGGTCACTTACTTTAAGTGGCTCGGGTCGGGTGGTCCTCGTATCTTCTACCGAGAAACCTTAAAGTATGCCATACAATTAAACTTTCGTGCCACTAATAATGTGGCAGAGTACGGTTTGCTAGTCGGCATACGAGTCGCGAAAGCACTCTCAATTCGCCGACTACTCGTGAGAGGAGACTCTCAACTAGTCGTGAATCAAGCTCGAAAGAGTACCGGTGCTCTAGCTCGACAATGTCTCAATACTTATCGGAAGTTCGCAAGCTAGAAAAGCATTTTTAGGTTTCGAGGTACAATTCATCCTCGAAGGATAATTTCTCGCACCAACTTGCTCGGATGGCTTCTTCCCGATCTACAAGCACTAAAAGGAGTTTTCTTGAGCAACTCCAAAGCCGCCTCTCGTCGAAGAACCGAGACACCTCCTATTGAGATGGCCTCATTAGACTACGAGGATACCGGATGACTCCCATCTACGAGTATCTTCGCAAGGGTTCCAGACCAAGATGATCTTGAGGCGCATCGCTTATCCCAAAAGCCAAAATGTATACTTTGGTCGAAGGAGTCCTCTACAAACGAGGAACCCAAGGGATACTCATGCGATGCATTCCGCAAAACGAAGGAATAACACTCCTTCACGATATACACAAGGGTATCTGGGACACATGCTTCCTACTGTAACATTGGTTGGTAAAGCCTTTCGACAAGGTTTTTATCGCCTACACTCAGTATGATGCTAAGGAGGTGGTTAAAAAGTGTGTCCAATGCCAATTCCATGGTAGACAAATACACCAACCACTCAAGCATTACAGATAATACCTCTTTCTTGGCCTTTTGCACTGGGTCTCGATATCCTAGGACCATTTCCCAAAGCTCCAGGAGGTTTCAATTCCTTTTGTGGCTATTGACACGCTCACAAAATGGATTGAAGCTCAACTCAGAATCGATAACATCTAAGCAAAGAAAAGGTTCATGATGAGATGCGTAATTAGCCGATTTGGAGTTCCAAGTCGGATAATTACGCATAATGGTAAACACTTAGCAAGTGCAAAATTTCAGAATTTTATGACGAGTTGGGTACCAAATTATGCTATGCTTCGCTGCACATCCCCAAAGCAACGGGCGGTCGAACGTAAACGCCAAATAATGCGAGGAATTAAAACTCGAGTCTTCGACTCACCTTGTTAAGCGCGGGGCTTGGGTACAAGAATTACCTCCGTGTTATGGGCAGTCAGACGACCACCAATGAGCAACAGAGAAGCACCATTTTTCTCGTGTCCGAGTCGGCCATGCTTCCTCCGAGCTAAAATTACGGTACGACACGAGTTGAAACTTTCAACAACTCGATCAGAACAACTTCGAAAGCGATTTACATTAACCTACTCAAGAAAGGAGAAACCTAGCCTTAATCCGCTCGCAGCCTACCAACAAGCCCTCAAGCAGATACTATGATCGTAAGGTCCAACCTCGCAGCTTTGTCAGAGGTGACTTGGTATTGAGGCTCGCCAATCCAAGTCTAATCGAATAAACTTTCCCCAAATGGGAAGGTCCTTACACAAAGGTCAAAGTAACCTGGCCAGTGTCGATGACGACTAGCGATGGAAGATGGATGTGTTCTCTCAAACTCTTGGAACATCGACCGCCACGCAAATTCTATGTGTGACTAATATCTCGTGCAATAAAAGTCCGTGTTCTTTCTACTTCTCTTGCCTTATTTTTTGAGTAGTGCTTTTTAATCTTTCGACTATGATATAAAAACACCCAGCTTTCTTTACACCGGTCGAAAACAAGTAACATCATCTAGTCGAAACTTCTCCTATCTCGCATGTGGTTCGCCACTAGAAGGAATTTCCTAGCATCGACTGCTACTCATTTTTCACCAATACAAAGAGCTCGGGTTCTATCAAGTCGAAATGTTCTCGAGCCAACTCTCTCAATCTTAGTTTATTTTTTCAAGATTTCCAAAAATATTCTAAGTAGAGTGCACTTGATACATTTATTCGACCACCTTTGATGTACTCGCTTGCTTTAACTGGTCGAAGGAAGAGACACACCTAGTCGAAGTTTTTCCTCTCTCGCATGTGGTCCCGCCACTAGAAGGAACTTCCTAGCGCTTCGCCTCCTACTTTTTGCTACCGAAAAGACTTATAGAGTCCATCGTAAAAGGGCTAACGAATTATTAAAGTCCTCTAGACGCTTGCTTAACTCAAGTTGTCGTTCTTGGTTTGATTAAACTAGTCGGAGATAGTAACATCACCTAGTCAAGTCTTTCCTCTCTCGCATGTGGTCTTGCCCACTAGAAGGAACTTCCTAGTGTCGAGTCGTTTCTACTTTTTCACCAAGTGCTTGACAACCATAACAAAAACTATAAGTTAAACAAACCTCTCTTTGTTTTCGTAAACCCTATTTCAAACACTATTTACTTAGATTGTCTAAACAATCTAAGCAAATAGTCTGGGCTAGGATAAAGTTATTAATTTGACTTCAATTCTTAGTCTTTCATTCGCTTATTATCTTTGAGTTACTAACTTCTCGACAAGATAATTTTCAGAAATAAGATGGATCATATATCACTCATCAATGATATTGTCCGCCTTACAAGGTAGTTACAAGATTACTCAAAGGGAGAGCCTAGTCGATTTCCTCCGCCACCTTTTGCCAACCAATTGCATTTCCTCAATCGACGATTTGCCTCGATTCTGAGCAATCGAACTCGGCTTCAATTGGTTGCACATTACATGGATCTTGAGCTTTAAGTTTCGCCAAAGCGTAACTCATCTGGCTTCGACCGCTCCCTTATTGATTCAAATTTTGATTAGCCTTCAGAGTGGTCACCATTTCTTGTAATTTTCCGACTTGTTCCCCAATGGTACTTGTGTGAGCAAACTATGGTATCTTCTCGAGGAGTTTTTCCTCGTAATGCACTCACTAAGCACATTGTTCAGAGAGTGATGTTGCCTTGAAGACTAGTCTTCATCGACTCCATCTCCTGTTGGGTACAAGTCGAAGCCTCACGGTTTCTTGTTTTCACCACTTGTTCAAAAGAATAAAATCGGTCAAACGAAAATAAACTTCCGGAGGAAGATAACACAAAGATAATTATAGGTAAAAGCATTTCTTACCTACTAATTGAGAATCCAGCTTAACCTCTTCTCGATGGGAAGCAATACTTTCAAGGCTTTTTCTCCCATGCTCTGCTTTCCTCTCAGATTCATCTTAGCGATGCGGATGGACTCATTGTAGATCAAGGTTTTCTCTGGATTTCAAATTTCGAGGCTTCTCAATTGGACACCAATTTCTGAACAAAAATTGGTATTAGAAAAGGGAAAATACTCAAAAAGGATAATGTAAAGAACTACTTACCTGTTAATTGAGTTCTAAGACCCTCAAGTTTTTGATTATTCGAGGTAATACGGGAAAACTCCTGAATGACCAAAGCTTTTTCTTGAACTTGATGCCGAGCTTCCGCATCTCTTTTTCTTTATCCGAGAAGAAATGAGAGTCTGCAAAGGTTAAAGATCAAAAGCGCCTTAAGTTCGTAACTTCATCGTTTATTTTTCCTCGCAATCTTTAGATGCAGAGACCTCAAGTCTATCCGAGAGGACTAATACTTCGTTCCTTAGCCTCCTCGACTCTTCTTTTCATAGTCGAGTGAGTCACCTAAGGTCTTCGTATCACCGCTTAACCTACAAAAACAGAACGAAGATAAACATCACCTAATGGTTGTAAGTACTTCTACAACCACCGACCGTCGTAAGTTTTTCTACGACTACGACATGGTTGTAAGTCTTTCTACGACCACTACTGGTCGTAAGTAGTCGTAAGCTTTTTACGACTAGTACTTTGTCATGAGTTTCTTCCATGACTATTCTCGTAAAACATTATACAGTATTTAAGTCAAAAATAATTATGAATGATAAGTGACTTACCATCTCTCGCCTCGCAAGACAGAGTAGTTCTTTCTCCTGTCTTAGCTCTAAAAGTTGTCGATGGTACTCACCGACAACAAAGAATTTGCTCCGAGCTTCGCAAAAAGAAAACAAA